>JAUMJK010000095.1:0-600000 GCA_033558105.1 Coccyzus lansbergi | reverse complement strand
AAACACAATCATCTTAAAATAAAACAAAGCAAAATTTTTCACTTTCCAAATACAAGCTTCTTATGTTGTTAGAGTATTTGGTCAAAACAAGCTGATCCAACAGCGCACCTAACTATGCTGCTGTAAATCTTGGACAAATGGCTGTTTTTATAATGAAAACATGTTCATCTGGAAAATTTCTGAACAAGGCCACTGAGTTTCCTCTTCTTTTTACTTTTTTTTTTAGGAGACAAGCATTGGATATCTGTAATTTGGGTCTTAGGACTTTCACATCTCACATAACATTTCCTCGAAGTGTTTTCCCCTTACTGTAACAAGTTTAAATCCTACTTTTATGGGCGTTTCTTTCTCAGAGTTGTTGAATTTTTCCCATTTTGATTAATATGGTACAATAGTCTTTAGGGAACGAATTGATGTGAGTGGTGGCAGCAGCAGCAATTGGTATCTCAGTATTAGTGGGAAGATAAGGCCAGGTGAAAGCATAAAACATGTATAAATACCTGACATC
This sequence comes from Coccyzus lansbergi, assembly GCA_033558105.1. Lineage (NCBI taxonomy): Eukaryota > Metazoa > Chordata > Aves > Cuculiformes > Coccyzidae > Coccyzus > Coccyzus lansbergi. The sequence goes on along the minus strand of JAUMJK010000095.1, from coordinate 599,492 downwards.
ATAAGGAGGCAACAGAGTACAGAAGATGAAAATGATTCCTTAGTGAAATGGACCTTAAAGCATGAGCCTGGTACTGAGGCATAGTATTGGTGAGGAAAGGAAATTAAATTTTACTTGTAAATTTTACATCATGCATCTTTTAAAAAAGAGATTTACTGATAATATAGGTATTAACTTGTATAAAACATGGTACTAGATGACCTTTTAAATGACAGACTTTCATAGACCCATATTTTCATGTGCCATGCCCTAGGATAATACAGTATATCAAAGGTTCCTAAATTATCTCACATCACAGATTGTCTTTTGAGTGAAACAGCATGCTCTTGGACCACTTCCCCTTTGAACAATATTCCTGTTCACAGCTGCTCAACACCCCTTTAGCTATCAAGCAATGAGTGCCTGTGTACAGACACGCCCACTCCCCCATACTCTAATGGTTACGAGCAAAAGAAATCTACTGTTTTCCTACTACAAATACAAAGATTTTCCTTCTGCTTGAGACTCGTTTCAGGTTTCCAGAGCTTTTACTGCAACAGGGCTTTGGGCAGACTGTTACAGGTATTATCCCTGTGCTGCAGTTTGATGGATAATTTTCATGGGAACTTTTGGCATTTAGGGACTTAGGCACTCAATTGTAAAATCACTTACCAGATCCTGTGGCTCCTAGGATGGGGTAGAGCAACAGTTCAGGTGGTGTTCCCTATTGCTGAACAGCAGATGTAAGTGGTAGGTTGAGAGCTTCTGGGGCTCCAGACCCAGGGACCAGAAGAAGCCTTTCACCAACAGTTCTGAAAGCAAAAAATAGACTCTGTTCTAGAACGTGTAACTCAACATAGCAATTAATTACTTGCTTCTTTGAGTAATTAATTACTAACTGCTAAAGAATTGTTGCAATACTATATGTAGAATAAAATTACTTAAGAGTTTTGGAAAATTCTTCAAGACAGCAATTATTGCTAGATGTAGTAGGTTTGTTAATATTAATTACTAGTAATCTCTGCCTAGACATGATTTAGACTGAAAGCAATTTTATAGGGGTGCAATATAATTATGTAATTATTGAGAAAAATAACAGATTATTTTACTTTAATTTGGCATATTATAAATTTAAGAACTTGCCAGTGAAAGAACAAAGTGTGGAATTAAAGTAGAAAACACATGCAAAGTACTGGGATCACTTAGTGCACCAATAGCATGTTAAGGCAGATCTTAAAATGTGTAGATTATCGTGAAGCACTTATAAATATGAGCTGAACTTAAGTTTTCAATAGATCTCCATTTCAGAACTCAGTTCATTTCTCTCCAGTACTTCTAAACTCTTGTGCAATTTCTACTCAACTCAGTTGCTGGGGAATGTACTGTTTAGAGACACCCATGTTCACCTCAATAAAAGTCACCTTATGAACAAAATAATTTATGTCACATTTGTAAATGACTTTTCTGCTAGCATTAATCTTAGTCAGGCTGATTTCAGTAGAACTTAACCAAATATGCTTCAGCAATAGCTTGCAATAAGCAAACATTTGCTGCATCCCACTGAGGTCTATTTGCTCAGTCTTTCTTTTTTTGCCTGTGTTTTTTCATGAGGACTGAGAGAATGCTTGTCAATAACTAAATGCACAAGGGATTTTCCATTTAAGCACAAATTAGCAAGCAAAAAAGGAAATTTCAGTGCATAATCATAAAATATTAACTTGTTGTACTGAGTATTTCTCTTTGAAACACCTACAGAAATGAGTTCCTGGGTTGAGATAACATGAAGATATATATCACAAATAAAAAAAGCATTCTGTGGAAAAATTGTCAACTTTATTGGGGTGGGGGGAGCGATATGTAGAACATATTTTCAAATTAGATATGCTTTCAGCATTGATAATATTTCTGAAAAGTGCTCATATAGTACTTAGACTGAGACAAAACTTTTGGTCTTCAGAATCACAGAATCACAGAATCACAGAACAACCAGGTTGGAAGGGACCCATCGGATCTTCTAGTCCAACCATTCCTATCTAACACTAAACCAAGTCCCTCAAGACCTTATCCACCCACGCCTTAAACACCTCCAGGGAAAGTGACTCAACCACCTCCCTGGGCAGCCTATTCCAATGCCCAATGACCCTCTGTGTGAAAAACCTCCTCCTAATCTCCAGCCTAAATCTCCCCTGGCGGAGCTTGAGGCCATTCCCTTTTGTCCTGTCCCCTGTCACTTGGGAGAAGAGGCCAGCTCCCTCCTCTCTACAACCTCCTTTCAGATACTTGTAGAGAGTAATGATGTCTCCTCTCAGCCTCCTCTTCTCCAGGCTAAACAATCCCAGCTCTCTCAGCTGCTCCTCATAAGGTCTGTTCTCCAGCCCCTTCACCAGCCTCGTTGCTCTTCTCTGGACTTACTCCAGAGCCTCTTCTTACATTTCGTTAACGTATTGTGGGTTTATTATACAGAATGTCGTCAAAGATCAAATAATCTCATCACAAAACTATGCCAGAAGAGAAAAATTAATTATCTCAGATAAACTGTTACCACCAATACTACTACGAGTTTTATGAGAATTCACTGACAAGAACTGTGAAATGTGAAATAAAAAGTATGAGTTTTTTTAAGGAACTAGCTTTTTATTTTTAATCTTATTACTGTAATTACTTGGTAGTGTTTTGACAGAGGTTGCAGCTTTTCTGGTGAGGAAAAGAAAACAACCTATGGATTCTTAGAGCCCACATTGGTAGCTCTTACTTGCTATTTCCACATTAGTTTCTTAGGCAATCCTCAAGACAAGCAGGATAGGAGAAAAGAACTTGGGGGGGTGGCTGACAGCCTACAGAGGAGACCAAAAGCCGCATATCTGAAGAGTGGGAGAGACTAGGCTATACTTGGAGATGGCTGAGTCCTGCACTGGGCATACAGATATTGGCACTCTGCAGGATGTTTGCAACCACAGACACTGGAGGAAGTCAGGTTTTATTTATGGTCATATCCAGACCCATTCCTCAGAGGCCCTGAGGATAAGAACATTTTGATCCATGCTTTAATCTGACTACCTACTAGTGAAGTTTTCTGAGGGTTTACAAGCATCTTACACAAAAAAAGGCCAATTCTTTCTATAGTAATTGTCTTATAAAGGAAGGATGCAAATTAGCTTTTGTGAGGATCAAGATGCAACACTTCGATGATGAAATTATTCATAGAATGATAGAATGGTTTGGGCCAAAAGGCAAATTAAAGCCCATCTAGTTCCAACCCCCCTGCCACAGCAAGGTCACCTCCTGCTGGATCAGGCTCCTCAAAATCTTATCTAATCTGGTCTTGATCGCCTCCAGGGATGGGGCAGCCATGACTTCCCTGGGCAACCTGTGCCAGTGCCTCACCACCCTCACAGGAAAATATTTCTTCCTAATATCTAATCTAAATCTCACCTCTTTCAGATTAAAACCATACCCCCTCACCCTATCCCTGCACTCCCTGCTAGAGGGCTCCCCCTAGCTTACCTACAGCCCCTTTCAATACTGAGAGGCTGCTTATAAATTCTCCAGGATGAACAACCCCAAGTCCTCAGCCTGTCCTTATAGGGGACATGCTCCAGCCCTTGGATCGTCTCTGTGGCCCTCCTTCCCATGGTTACAATGTGTGAAATGTTTGAACATCTTTTCAAAGAGGTGGTATATATATAGGAGAAATTAATCTCTCTTTTACCAAAACTTTTATATTTAAAACAACTACTTCCTGTCGTTGCTAAAGCATCTGCTAGACGTACAGAAAAGACAGAGTATAGACACTGAAATAATTTTAGGAAGATTACACTTGAGCAAATTCTTTTTAGAAATCTGAATTTCAAATGTGTGCTATGTGTTCCAACACTCATATATTTGTAAAAAAATAAAAATGAAATGAAATAAAATTAGAATTCTGCACATAGTTGACTCAGGTCCTTCAAATTATTCACTGTAGCAGCACTCATGAGAGACCTAACCTACTTTTACCAGAATCTGAAAGAAAATCCTTATTCAGGAGTCTGAAAATAATTTTCATAAAAATCCACTCTGTAATTGTTTTTAGGGGGCTTGTGGCTTTCAAAATGAATAGTTCATTTTTGGATGTGATTTTTATGGGAAATGAGTACCATTTGGTTTTTAAGTTATTTTTAAGTCACATGGTGAAAACAAAGTTAATTTAAGGACCATTTTGGAATTTGATTTTTCTGCGTCATATTTGGTGGTAATGATAAATCCTTTTTAATGAAGTTTTGAAACAAAAACAAATCCTATGTGACTTTTCTTTCCCAGGTATCTATTTTGCTCAAAACTCTTCCTGTCCTGGACCATGAGTATTATGCAAACTAAAAATGCTATATTAAAACTGTAGTTTTAATCTCAAACCATGGATTACACCATAATTTATTGTACTAAAATAATAGCAACAAATAGCAGCAGTGATGCAACACTACATTGGAACAAGTTTCACAGCACCACAATGTTATTCTAGTGATTACTAAATTTGAGACAGATTTACTATGGTTTTAGACTGTTTTCTGCTTGGTCTAGGAAACAAAGGGTTTATGCAGTAACTCTTACTAACATTAATGAGCATTAATTGCTTATCTCCTTTGTGTACCATGAGGAGTTTCTATCCCTCTGGCTGTCCTGTGTGTCAGCATCTTTTAAGGTTTGATTTGGGACTAGATCATCTCTCCAGTTTCAACACCAACTCAGAAAAATTTTTCAATCCTTTACAAAATCTTCCCTTCAACTCTATTGCTCTTGAGAAATCATCCTCACCAATCATTTGGGAAGGAATACCCAGACAAAACCTGTTCATTTTTTTGCAGAGCTTTTGCTCTCTTCTGTGACTGAGGCTAACTGTGAAGCCAGTCAGATCAGAGCCAGCCTTTCTGCCCCTCATTCTGGATGCAGAGAGCAAAGAGGACTTATAATGGACTTAGGAGATGAAGAATCTCATTTTGTCTTTTTGTCATAAACTGGCAGGTTATGGTCTGATTTCTCATTATATATTCTGCAAAGATGGTCTCAGGTTCAGTACAAATAAATTATTAGCAGTGAAATTTAAATATCTGTTGGAAATAATCGCAAACCAGGATTTTTTTTGTAAGATGCTGAACTGTGGGAGAAACATGCTGTATCCTATTGACTGGTCACTGATTCCCACATTTGCTATAGTCACAGAAACTACTTTATGATACTGAAGAAAATAATTTATGATATTTACAGCTAGCCCCAAAACAGCAGACAGTAAGCAAGCTTTCAAGAGAATCTATTCTTAAGAGAACAGATATTTAGATTTAGATGTAGATTTAGATTCAGATTTAGAGAATAGGTTTAGAGATTGGTGGGAATAGTTGGACTCGATGACCCAGTGGGTCTCTTCCAACCTGGTGATTCTATGATTCTATGATCCTATTCTTACATCAGCAGTACAGTCCTGCAGACTGCTATGACTGTGGTTGTTCAAACCATGAGCATTTTAAAATGAGCATTTTAAAATGAGCATTTTAATTTCTAACTTCCTTGTCAATATGTCTAACAAAGAAATGCCTGTATCCCAGTTTCATATGTACAAATGCACCCCAATGAGTTCAATAATCTTCACCTGGAATAGTTGATGTTCATTTCATGTTCGCATTACAGAACCTTGACATCACAGGAATGGCTGTATCTGGCTTATGCAAAGTTACCTTCCACATTATAAAACCAGTGTTCAACTTCTGTTCCAACATTTGACTTTTTTTATTATTTTTAGCATCTCAGAAAATAGTATTTCAAATACAGTGCCCTGCAAATCTGATCTGTGATTAGACAAGTTATTTGCTGGCCAGAATCTCATAGACCAAGTGGCTGACAGAAATTAGCAGTAGCTGGTCAATATTCTCCATTATGAGTTCAATTTTCCAGTGCTTCAGAGTATTTTAGGGTGGCAGAGAGGGGGAAAATACGGGAAATGGTTTCAGTTTTTCAATTTGGAACCTGCTTTTCTGTAGTTTTGAGACATGGTCTAAAGCAGAAGTAATTGATCATAATGAAAAAAACACATTAATGAAAGTAATTGATAAAAGCCAGTCCACCTGTCAAAGACCAACCTTGAAAAGAAATGGCAGGCTTTCGAGGGTCAAGGCTCAGTGTGGTGTAATCCCTACCATCTGTGTTCAGACTGGTGCTATTCTGAGACTGTCATATGTACTCTCTTCTTTGAAAACAACAGACAAGGGAAAAAAGCTTACCTGACAGGCAGCCTAACTGTAGTTAGCTTTAAGGAAAATGAAAAAGCACCACCGTATAAACTTACGATGACCCTTAATTTTCCTTCCCCTTGACCCACACACGTCCATCATTGGTTTTAGAGCTGTGGTGGCATTAAGAATGAAAATAAGTGAGCAACCAATAAAACATAATAGTATAACAGCAAGTTGGAATAGTAGGCAACCATACCCAATGCTATCAGTCAAGCATGGTATAGTCCTGCAAACACAGTAAAAGTGATCAAGAAATATCATTCTTGCCTTCAGCTGTGGGGGCATTAGAATTACAATCCTCAAAAGACTTGCTTAAGTGCCATGCATGGCTGTATCACCCTTTTGGGTGCTCATACGTCCTGCTCCCTAAAGCTGTGCTTCTGGCCATTTCGGACAGCATTAAGAAGCTTGCAATTTAAATTTGCTTGTGCAGTCCTATGGGACTCAGTGACTGGGTATGCATTCATACACTGGATCTGCATATCTCAGTGAGACACACCTTCTCCCAAAATACTCACTGGCTCACACATGGCTAGAACAAGCATCTTTGGTATCCAGCACCATAGTATAGTTACTACTCAGAGTAGCAAATCTGGGTTCAGTGTTCTGTGTTTTCTGAATGCTAATCACCAGATAACAGAGCAATTAACCTCCTTAGTACTTGGGGTATTGTGTGGCTTGAACAACTTAGAAAGTATGACTGAGTCTTCTTCACCCACAAAATACTGCAACTTGCTGATCAGGTCACTTTGCGCGGTCTGGAGTTCAAATCCCTCAGGCAGAGGAGGAAATTGAGTTCAGGTTTCCCACACACTGACAGGATATATTAATCACAGAGTTATTACATTAAATAAGGGCATTAGTTCCTCCATGGCAATTGTGCTTTGAAAGAAAAATGTTAGAAATCCAACTCCAGAAGCTGGAAAAGAAATTCCAAGTGTCGCATATAAACACCCTTCTAGCTTCCAAACAAAGTCCTGAAGAAGGACAACATTTAAGATACAAGCTTGTTCTTAAGTATAACGTATTAAAAGCAGAGGCAGCTGCAAGCTTGCTTTTTTGATTCTTATTCCTCTGCTTTCAAATAGCCACATGCACCCCTTCAGGAAACCTGTTCTGGGTGTTGTTTCTTCTAGAAGGTGGCCAGTTATATGCAGTTTTCATGATCAAGTGTTTGAACTCACACAGGCCCTTTGCTGGTTCCTTTGCTGGTCTAAGATCAGATTATTTCAGACAGAAAACTCAGAGCATAAGACTTCTAAAAGGATTAGAAAATTCAAAATTTTGTAATTTACTTGCAAAATAGAGTGGATGCATGGAGTCAATAAACTGTCACTATTTTGAAGACTTCTGTAGTTTAGACAGACTTTTTTTTTCTATGAAAAGGGTTCATGTATTAAAATAATGATAAAGAAATATTTTACTGGAGAGTCTTAGACAAAGCATAACCAGAGAGAACCCTCAGAGCCAGGCTGCATAAACCTTGTGGGAAATGGGAAAATTCCACTATTTCTAGTAAGTTATAAAAACTATGACACTATATCTAAAAAGCTGGTATAAATAACATAGAATATGTCATATATATACCTTTCTCAAAAAAAATCCACTAAACACATTTAAACTTCTGCCTCCATGCACAAAATCAGAACACATCACATAAAACATCCCTCTGTGAAAGTGCAGATTCCTCGGAAAACAACCACAATAAAAATAACATATAAAAAAAATAATAGTGCTCCACTATGTCTAATTAAAAAAAAAGTTCTCCACCTCTTTGGAAGAAACACATTTTATTTGCCCTCATTAAGGTGACCTAACCACTATGCTTCACCCTTCCCTGCCCAAACGATGTAATCGACACAACCCATGAAAAAAGAATACAAGTGGAAAAGAAACACACTCTCTCCCTCTGAGCTTGTCTTTCTAGATGCATAATCACTTTTAAGAATATCTTCAATACATGATTCAAAAGACAAGCTGCTGACAGTGTATCATCTGTAAAAGTTTAAGTGTACCTCTAGAGCACATGGAGAAGGTCAGAACTGGATCTAAAGAGGCACTTCCAGAAAATCTTCGCTAATTCTTTTTGCTTGGTATTCACACTCACCCAAAAGAAGCATTGCTCTTGCTGTTTTTTTTTAACTACAAACTGAAGATGCACCCTCTGCTAATGGGATGAGATGCTAAAGAAATCTCTTGCTTAATGCAGGAAGGCAAGCCTTCCTCTCTTTATTACATTTTTTACAATTTGTTCTTTATCATTCTTCCCATTGTGTATGTTGCATTATTTGGTTTGCTTGTACTGAAGCCATATATGGCAAGTAAGAGAAAATCAGGAAATTTGAAGCTGCATTAACACACTGGAACATATTTGAATCACAGTTCACAACTGCTGCTTCGGACAGCTGTGAAGGATTGCATTTCTAAAGATAAAATCAGAAGCTGGTATACAAAGCCAGAAGCATTAATATGTCAAAGAATGCTGCTTGCTGTGGTACTCACTGAATAGCAACATGGGAGAAGAACCATGACAAAATGTAGTGTGAAACCAGACTGAATTGTCTTCATTCATGCTAATTAAATTTATATAAAAGAATGAAAGCCTCTAAAACAAATAGATATTATCTAGGGACATCATATGGTCAGACTTACCTCTTCCTATAAGAGGAAATACAAAATTAGAGAAAGAATTTAAAATTTAAAATTGAGATGGAAATGCAATGAAACCTAGATATGCTGACTCTGTTGGGTCCAGCAGGAAAAAGTAATAAATAAGAAGACACTGAAAAAAAGAAATTGGGAAGGAAAGTCTAAATGCCAAAAAATATTTAATAAAAGGCAGAGGAAAAAAAATCTACTCCAGACTGCAAAAAAGTCTTATTTTAAAATTTCCAGAGTTTGGTATTTTATGCACTGTCTTGCCAATCTTAGGGAGCACCTGAAAACACAAAGTGAGAAGGAACAAAAAATATTCACAGGGCAAGCATTTCTACAGAAGACAGACTACAATCAAAGCTACTAAAACAGGAAAGTTTTTTATATGTGATGCAACTCATCATCATTGAGGAAGAATTGACACTGTCTGGGAACAGCATTCTCAGCTCATGATTCTAATCAGTTCATATCAATGTTTCTCTGGTTTTCTCCTCAGGGAAATATGTATTTTTTCCTACAAGAAGTATCAACAACAGTCAACGTGCAGTAAGCGCAAAATTTGTACTTTACAGTGTTACAGATATCTTTCCAGTAGTATGTCTAATGCTCTAATTAACTTTACAGGAAAAAGAAAGATCTGCTCTTTTTCCTCTTTTATTTTTTGAAATAAAAACATTTCACAAAATGAGGCAGCACCTCAAGGGTGAAAGTTCATTCTCTACCTTGTGCGTGGTGGAGGAGATGTTCTCAAGTATTACTTCTACATTTCAATTTGTCACTATTGTTTTGGCTTTCAAGACCCCTTTGCTTATTTTCTAAGCCATTGGAGAGCAGGCAGAAGTCATGAGACAAGGCAGTTGCTGAAAAGGACTGCACAGTCCCATGCTCAGTCTGACAAACTGGAATTAGGTATCTTGCATTCAGTACATCTCTACAAATCGGACTAAAAATACCTGGGGAGCCTTGGTAATGAATATGTCAACTTTTACTTTATACAAACAGCTATATGGAAATTATTTCTATGCTGTGGAAGGGGTACACAGGCTAAAAAGATAATGCTTGCAAGAAACACTTGCCAGAAAAATAAATGCCCCCCTCCATTAGTGAGATGAAGGAATGAAGTAGAAAGATGAAGTGCTCCATTTATGCTATGCTATCTGACTTTAAGTAGACTATCTAACCTTCCACTTCTGAGCAGGGGTGCAAACATCATCCACACAGGTACATGCAGTCTGGTCTTCCATACAATGCTGCTCACATCTCAAGCAGAAACAGAGTCAGGGAGTTCTTTGGTTTAAGAAGAAAAGCTAAGATAAATAAATGAGGGAAAAAAATATCATCTTGATATGTTGTCACCAGTCATAGTCAGAATTTAATTTGCAAACTATGGCATAGAATAATGAAGGATATTATAGGAACTCTCAGCTGGGAATGATTCTTTTTTTTTTCCTAATATATACAGAAGTTAACAGATGAGACCCTGTGAGAAAAAGGGAAAAAAACTTCCCAAAGTGTGGCTGGTTCTGTTTTGAGAAATATAAGTTGTGCAAGGTGCTTCCCAACAGCTCCATACATCACAAAGTCTTGACTTCATTGCCTCACTTTGGCAAATCAAAGCTTGGAAAAGCCAGCAAGCATTTGGAGTCCACTGCCCTAAAGAAGGGCTGCTTCTCCCAGAAATACTGGATTCTGGATAGCCCTTCCATCTGGCAGGAGGAAGGGCAGCAGTGCCTGATTAGCTTGTGCTCGCCACCTTTATTAACCTTTGTTGGGTGCCAGGTAAACCTCTGCAACTTTAGGGCAGTACTCTGCCATTCCCAGGGTCTGGAAGAACTGGAAAAGGGTTTTGTTGGTAGAATTTTTATACAGCAGGAATTTTGTGTGTTTCACTCTCTGGATTCTCACTTTTCTCTCCTAAAATCCAGTCCTCAACTAGCCATAGCTTAACAGAGGACAAAAATAACTACACATCGTCTATGATCCTAGCTTTGATTGGAACAGCTTTCTGAATTGTTTTCATTAGTTCAAATCTTTGCACGGACCCATGCAACAAAAATAGCAGAGGCATCTGAGATAGGAAATTACTTGTCCTGTCAACTGGAAGGGCTGGATGGGCTGTTTCATTGTACATATTTATGGATCCAAGTTGAACCCTCAGGGTAAAAGTGAACAAAGAAAAGACTGTTTTTCTCCTAAAGCATCTGGGTGTAAGCCTTATTTTGCCAGCAACCATGGTGTTTATGGGCATGTTTTACTAGAAACCTGCTGCTTCTCACAACATTTTCTGAGTGACTGTCTCAGTAAAACTACATCTGGAAATGACAAGCATTCAGCTGTAAATCTGAAAAGCAGTGTGCAGCCCTAATAGCTGGCAGCCGCAGCACTGCTGTCCTGCTGAACATTGAAAAGATTTACAAAGACAAAGCAGAGCAATAAATATGTTTCTGAGTGCTCTGTGATCACATTACACCTCTTCCTCTTCAAAGACGTTTTGTAGGCATAGAAGGGGTCTATCACCACACTTTATGTTAAAGCCTTAGGCATGTAACCTCTTACTGCTTCCCTAAGTCACACAAAATTTCTGCCCTGCACCTACCTTCCAAAGCAATGGCTAGGAAAGCAATATATTTTGTTTTCTTTTACACCTGAATTGGATCCACAGCAATAACAAAGCCATGAAAATGAACAATTTTAAACAAACAAACGAACAAACAAATAAATAGTATCGGCATTTTTGTAATACAGGGAATATTTGTGAAATGGCATCACCACAAAATAGATAGGAAAGAGGAAGAGGTGAAGAAGATTTGTACTTTTCATTATCATGTCCCCTAAGCCGTGAAGTTCTGAAATCACTCCTGAATCTCAATCTCCTGATGCTTTGAAGTGCAATTGCATGGAAATAGTGGCAGAAGGGGAACAAACGTCAAAACCAACACAGTTGCAACAGTACTGTCTCTACTGACAAAGGGAAGCATCACTTCATTGCGCCAGTCCTTGTCAGGGAAAACTGGGGGCTTGAGGCAAGGTTTGGAATGTGAACCGCTTGGCAAATTGTCTAGCATTGTAACAAAATACATTTGCTCTCTTCAGTATAAGAAACCAGTCAATAATCTATTAGTTTTTTTAAAAAAGCTTTGATTACTAATATTACATTAAAAATATTAAAAATTAAATCAATCTTCTTTACATTCATGGAACAAGGAGTTTTAATTCTTCCATTTCTTTTTTCTTTCAAATGTCATTCAGTTTTACTAAAAGCAAAAATACTTAAAGATGCAGAAATCCTTAAACACATTATCTCACTTGACCTAAACTTTTTCACAGTTCCTGCAAAAATTAACACTTAAACATATTAACATGTAGAGGTGTATGTTTAAAACTAGGTGTCATTGCTTTTGAACTAGGTTGTTTGCTTAAAACTAGGTGTTAATTTTATGTATACAAATATATATGAACATTTAATATGCATAATTACCTAAAGTCAGTGTGTTTCTCTGCTTTGTTTTGGTTTTGCAGCAGCATAAAGCCAAATCCCAGTTGTTAACTCCTGTTCTGAAGTTAATGCTAGTGGATGTGCAAGGTACTAAGGTATGTATGTGATTTGATCAGTTACAGGAGTGATAAAAGGATAAGAGAGAGGTTAAGATTGTGTATCTGGGACGTCCCCTGTATTATGTATCACAGATATATTTCTCAGATCTACCTGGTCATTAGGGAATGCCAGTGACAGTGTCTACTTCCTCTGCAGCCAATAGGAAAGAAACAGCATGGAATGAGGGTTCTTTGTTTTTAAACCTAAGCAAAAGCCTCAAGTTTGCTAAATTTGCACCTGACTATAAATTCATACCTATTGCAGGCTTCAGAGAAGGCTGAATACGCTTTAGATTATTCACTGAGAAAACTTTTCTGCAAACCCAGATCTCTAGATTTCTGGTAGTTTTTTCACTATCGTAATGGTTTGGGCAGGAAAGGACCTTATAGCCCACTGACTTCCAACTCCCCTGCCATATGCAGGGGCACCTTCCACTGGACCAGGCTGCTCAAAGCCTCGTCCAACCTGGTCTTGCATGCACTCAGGGATGGGGCATCCATGACTTCTCTGGGCAACCTGGGTCAGTATCTCTTTTTATAAAGGTCTGCCATTGACTTCATTAAATTTAATTAGCCTCTAGTCAGGACTCATTTTCTATTTAGAAGCAAGTAAGTCATTCCTTTATAGATTAAGCATTGTCCTTCTATGTCCCTATTTACTGCTTCATATATCTATTCTCTGTTTCTGACATATTTTCCTATTTTACGGTACTGTCTACTTCCACCCTAGGGTCCCTCAGAATGTCCTCGTACCGTGTGAAGTCATTGAAGAGTAAACTCTCACTTTGTGCCCAATTCGGGTACCTGTGGCTTGGGCTGGACAGCACCAGAAATGATGGAAGTGCTCACTCAGAAAAGAGGTTGTGGTAAACGGGCTCAGCATGGGGTCTATGGGTCTTCAGCAGAACTAGGCATCACTGTGCTCCATGCTGTCATGGAGAATGTCACTGCAGGTTGCTCTACTACAGAGGCAGGATCCTCTGCCTCCATGATGACCAGACACTTGTGCCATGGTGGATTTTCCACCTAAAAGCACCCACATGATGTGACCATGAAGGGCAATGGGAACTGCAGTGCATCCCTGACCCTCACTCCTCCTAGAGATGCAGCACTTGCAAGGTAGCACAGCAGCAGCAGTCTTCCAGGGACCATGCGAGGTGCCCAGCTGAATATCATAGAATGTCCTGGTTCAGAAGGAACCAACAAGGGTCATCAAGTTCAACTCCTGTCCCTGCACAAGACAACCCCAAATATGAACATGTAGAGTTCATGGTTAAAAAAAAATATAGTAGAATCAGGATAAATTTAGGTCCTTAAGAATCATAGCTCCAGGGAGAAGGAAATGAAATGTCTCTTTTCCTTAACCATTTATCCCCCTTCTCCGAGAGAGAATGTGTTTCCAGGAGCATACGAAGCAAACTAATTTTCTTTCTTTCTGTTTTCTTTCTTCCATTCTTTCTGTTTAGTTTGTTTTAGGTTTTGGGGGGTGGGGGGGTTGGTTTGGGGTTTTTTTCCCCCCTAGCTATAACCTTGATTTCACCTTTAGATTTTAAAGTACTATCTATTTAGAATTTGGGGAGAGTCAACACCAGGATTAAATTCACTAAAAACTTTTCCTATTAATCAGGCACAAAGAAGCCAAGTGGAGCATATGTTTCTGTTTCTCATCAATGCCATTCTTTCATTCTGGCCCTCAGTTAAACAGAAATTATAATACTCCCCTCTCAGTTTGTTTGAAGATTAAGTTAACTGCTATTAGTTGAACTCTTTGAAGATGTACCCAAAGTGGCAAATAGTGAGTATTATCAGATGAAATTTAGTCATTAGACCCCAGAGTTATTTTGTTACTTTTTATGAGTGCTTTAGCCATGTAAAGCCTTGTCTGCTGGGCCGCTTGAGAACTCCTGCCCCTGGGTCCCCTTCTGCTCAGCAGTGTTAAGTGTCAGACTCTGAGTTTCTGTTTTTAAACAAAGTCACCTCAAAGGCATTTAAAGGACAAGTTAGTAAGTTGGCTTTAAAAAACAGTTGTTTTTCTTCACAATTTAGAGCAGCTTTTCATTTTCCAAGCTCCATCTCTGAAAAGTTCTCTGTCTCCATCTTAACTGAACTTTAAAGAAGCAAATGATCTACATGATTTATTAATCTGAACTTTGATTTAATAAAAAAAAAGAAAAAAAAAAAAGCTATCAGTCTGTCTTTGAAATTTAAAGAAATATTGACAACTTTACTCCAGTTTGGACAGGATGTAATAGAGGTAAGATTTAGGTCCTTATTAAAGCCCTCTAGTGGCGGTTTCAGATTTACTATTTGTTAACACAGAAAACTGTCACATTACTAGACTGGTTTATTTGGGATCTTTAACAAAAAATTAGATATGTCTGTCCTTAGAAGGAGGGAGAAGGAAAAAAAGAAATTGTTATTATCAAGGTAAGTCTTTTTTATACAGAAATAATTGTGATTTAATTGTACAGCGTAATAGAAATTTTAAATGTAAAAAGAACAGGCAGCAAGCAACACCCTAATCAAATGACAAGGCCTACCCTCCAGGAACCAGCAACTGGTGCTGTGAAAGCTTCTGCGAGATTACAACTGACCCATTTCTCCTACATACAGGGTCAGAGTGGGTAAAACTCAGCATTTGAGCATACTGGTTGGTTGCTGCAGAGAAGTTGCCAATAGGTGTGCTGTACCAGCTACACAGATAAATAACAACTTTCATTCCTCAAGGCCATAAATCTGCCACTTTTCATCCACTATTATACTGCTATTATGGTATTTTCCTCAGACTTTATTCTTTCCTTTGTAAAGTTCTTTTTCAAAACAAATACACAAATTATACAGCCCAAGGCAGCAGAGATGATTAACACAGAAGTTGCTCAGTGGCAAAAATGTTGAGATCAGAAAAAGAAGAGCTTAAGATCAGGAAAACAACAGGAACAAAACCAAATCATATCAATAAAAATCAGTATCTGTAAACTCACTGCTGTTTTAAGGTATGCAACCTCATGGCTGCCTTTTGCCAAAAGAAACTGTGTAAAAATTCATATTTAATTTAAACTTAAACCCATTTTTAGGAAGCAAGATAATCTTACAGTTTGTTTCCTAGAAACAATGTCAGGATTTTAACAGTAAAATGAGGAGGACATGCCTAGGGTTTGTTGAATAACCAGCCTGTCTGTCTCAGCCCACAGGTTAACAGGCTTTATCTGTATTTTCTACATAGTTACACCTTAAACTATCTCAGTTGCTAAATAGTAGCTGACATGCTGGCAAAGCATTCCCTATTCCTCAATAATAACTCTCCCAGAGTAATCTGGGAGAGAAAAACATTACTCATACCAAGAAAAGTGTTTTGACAGTGAAACGAGAATTATGATAGTCAAGAGATGCTTTGAGGAAATGAGGCTGGTACTGAGAAATATAGTACATCCTTGCTAAATAAAAGATTTGTGTGAGGAATGTCTAAGTAAAGCATGACAGGAGTCTACATCCAGAATGGGATGGGTCTTTACCATGGATACTTAGCATGACTTTTCTCAGCCCTGAAGTGTCCAAATAATCTTTGCACTATCCTAAAAAAGTCCTAAGACCCAAAAAGACCCCATGAGAGGACAGGCTGAGAGAGCTGGACTTCTTCAGCCTAGAGAAGAACAGGCTCTAGTGAGAACTTACAGCAACCTTCTAGTACTAAAAGGGGCTACAGGATAGTTGAGGAGTGGCTTTTTATCAGGGAGTGCAGGGACAGGATGAGGAGAAATTATTTTAAGCTAAAAGAGGGGAGATTTAGTTCAGGTATTAGGAAGAAATGCTTTCCTGTAAGGGTGGTGAGGCACTGACACAGGTTGTCCAGAGCAATCATGAGTGCACCATTCCTTGAGGTGTTCCAGGCCAGGTTGAATGGGGTTTGAGAAACCTGATCCCACGCGAGGTGTCCCTGCTCCCCTTGCATGGGGGCTGGAACTGGATGCACTTTAAGGTCCCTTCCAAACCAAACCATTCTATGATTTGCATGTAAAACATTTTCTAAATCAACCTTTTAAAAGCCAGGGCAATAGAGTTATTCTGATTAGTACAGCAATGAAAATTTGAATAATAAAACTGATGTTGCTTTGTTTGCAGTTGGGGTATAAAATAAATGAGACTTCTAGTAAACAATGAAGTATGTATCACTTACTAGAATGTGGTCCTCTGAAAGCTACCCTTTGGAAAAAGGATGGCCACTTCATAATGTATAGGCCATGTCCAATAAAAACATACAATGAACACATTCTGTGGCAGAGTTTAATTTCCTGACTCTTGTGGGACTTAAATCTCAACTCTAATAAGACTGCGCTGTTCCACAAAGGGCACTACGAAGCAGTGCAAAGTGATGCCTACAATGCAAGCTGAGTGCAGAAAATTACATTCCCTTCCTGGATCTACCATTGGCTTCCAAAGTAATTTTGTACATGTCATTTCTACAACTCAATTTCCTCCTCGATAAAAATGAGAATAACAATGGTTTCTCACCTTTGACATTCATGGATGAAAAGTGCTAAGTATTATTAATTCATGAATTTATCAACCTCGAGCAGCGTTGTGCCCTTGAAAATAGAGAAGTTCCAAATAGTCTGCAGAGGCTGCTAGGGGGATGGGGATCGTTAGTGCTATATATTTTAACAGGTAAACAAGTGATGCTTACAGGGCTGAAGAAGGAGAGGCAGCACAATACACTAGATAGTGTAGTGGGTGTTATGTCCAGATAAACAGAATTATGGAAGCACAGCACTGAGTAAAGTTTAGAATGATCCCATCATGCCTCATTGGAAGGACTCCCCTCTTGGGAGATGTTGAGCAATATTTGCAACAAGTTTTTATACTTCAGTCCCATACCTTATGGAAGAGTTATAGCAGTCAGTCAAAACTATTGATTAGTGTGACAGTACAAGGGAACTCACAATAAAACATGACTCTCAGTAAAGATAACTCAAGAATATTTTTCTGTTTAAAAGTATTAAAATTATTAACAAAACTGAGTTTGTGAGTGTTTTGTAAATCTTTGTGGAGGAATGGCAAATCCAAGACAATTTATCATTCAAGTTTTACAAACTCTCCCTAAGAACATTTTTCATGTGGAAGTCAGCTACAGTCAGCTATAATTCATAATTCTGTATAAAATAGGGCCATACCTTGCCTTACAAAAATAATCAGTGCCTTATTAACTTGTCTTTTTTTCTTTATTGCAAAGAGAATTGGAAAGCCCTAAGTCAGTTACAGCTAAGGATTCTGCAGCTTTTCACTCTCTCTACAATTTCCTTCATGTCTTTTGGCCTATGTTAATTGTACACCATTGCTGCCATTTGAGCATGTGTCCCCTGCTGCATTGAATCACCAGACAGTACCTCTTCCTGTCCATCTGTGATGCTGCCAAGCTCAGAGGAAACGTTCTTTGTGGAAATGCTGGTTCAATGTGGCAGGGGATGAGTGGCCTGGTGGAAGTGGCTTTGTGCATTTTGATAACTGACAAAAAACAGAATGGAAAGGTTAGACAGGAAATAAAAGACAGAATATAATGTCTCTCTGGTTGACCAATCCAACATGGTTGCACTTAATTCGTAGTTTAAGGATCTATACATTGATTTTGGACAATGAAAATTGCATACATCTGTCATAAAATATGTTGTATTACATCCCAGTGTGTGTAGCAACTTATTTCTATTATAGAATATATCTTAGTTTAGCTTATATACATTTTGCCATATAAAAACACATAGTATGCTTGAAAAGATTTTGCTTGGGAGTTCGGCTGTTGGTGATTTTTGTCTTATTCGTAATGGGGATAAGTGATATACAGTAGTAGCTCAGAAGAAAAAAAAATGATCAAACATCAATTCCTTTTCAATTATGCCACCATCGGTATCTATATAGGTAAACAGCCGTTAGCGTATAACCTTTTGTACTGCAGATATTTTCTTAAATCTGATATACACAAGGTTTTTATTCAGTAAAGAACCAAGTATTATTCTTATGATCTTGTCAGTGTAAATATGAAATCTATAGATTAATATATGACACGTTTCTTCTAAAAGTCTGACATAGAATCATAGAATTACTAGGCTGGAAAAGACCCACTGGATCATTGAATTCAACCATTCCTATCAATAGCTAAACCATGCCCCTCAGCACCTCATCCATGCATGCCTTAAACACCTCCAGGGAAGGTGAATCAACCACCTCCCTGGGCAGCCTCTACCAATGCCCAATGACACTTTCCATGAAAATTTTTTTCCTAATGTCCAGCCTGAGCCTCCCCTGGCAGAGCTTGAGGTCATTCCCTCTTGTCCTGTCCCCTGTCACTTGGGAGGAGAGGTCAGCTTCCTCCTCTCTACAGCCTCCCCTCAGGTAGTTATAGAGAGCAATGAGGTCTCCTCTCAGTCTCCTTTTCTCCAGGCTAAACAACCCCAGCTCTCTCAGTCACTCCTCATAAGACTTGTTCTCCAGCCCCTTCACCAGCTTCGTCGCTCTTCTCTGGACTCACTCCAGAGCCTCAACATCCTTCTTGTGGTGAGGGGCCCAGAACTGAACACACAATTCAAGGTGCGGTCTCACCAGTGGTCTCACAGTACAGGGGCAGAATAACCTCCCTGGACCTGCTGGTCATACCATTTCTGATACAAGCCAAGATGCCATTGGCCTTCTTGGCCACCTGGGATCACTACTGGCTAATGTTCAGTCACTGTCAACCAACACCCCCAGGTCTTTCTCCTCCTGGCAGCTCTCAAGCCAGACTTCTAGTCTATAGCATTGCTTATGGTTGTTGTGCCCCAAGTGCAGGACCCGACATTTGGCCTTGTTAAACCTCATGCCGTTGGTCTCAGTCCAGTAGTCCAGCCTGTTCAGATCCATTTGCAGAGCCTCCCTACCTTCGAGCAGATTAACACTTCCACCAAGCTTAGTGTCATCCACAAACTTGCTAAGGGTGCACTCAATGCCTTCATCCGGGTCATTGATAAAGACATTGAACAGTGCTGGAAGCAGCACTGAGCCCTGGGGACGCCACTTGTAATTTGCCTTCAACTGGCAATTTACGACCACTCTCTGGGCCCGACCATCCAACCAGTTTTCCACCCATGACAGTGTGTGTCTGAACAGTCCAGAGGTTGACAGTTTCTGCAGCAGAATGCTATGAGAAACTGTCATATTGCTGAATCTGGAAAGAAATTCTGGTTATCAACAGAAGATAGCAATATCTGAAAATAATGCATTTCTTTTCTTCCCTATTATTTTTGAGTCTTCCATGCAAATTGAACTGAGACTTCAATAGCTTTCCTCACTCAAGTAACACGAATACATCACAATACTTAAATGGAGCAGATACCAGTAGGACTCCCAGTTCAAGCCATTCTGCCTTGGAAGGAAAATAGTGACCGTATGATTCAGTAACAATGAATCTGTGACTTACGAAATCCTGAAAGACCCTCGTGCCTCAAGCTGTTGCTAAGTGTTTGTATTCTGTGTTGAGATACTGGCCAGCTCCACATGGATGTGATCAAGCTTCTGTAGGATCTGAGTGGTTACTTTAACTCTTTACTTTCTGCTTAATCTCTTTCTAGTGTCCTTGACGTGAAGTTATTTAGTATCCTTTGAACAGATAAATAATTGTCAGTGTGAGACACTAGTATTTCCTTTGAAGATCTAGTAATAAAAGTAAAAGTTAAAGAGAGAGACAATATTTTTCTACTTTTTTCAGACCATGATTTTAGTGGATTTAAAAAAAAATAAATCTCTCACCATCCCAGCAAATAAAAGATAACAGAAAATCAGTGTCACGTCAAAACTCTTTCTGACTTTTCCAAATTTGATTGGCAATGTCTGACCAGCTGTAAAGACAGTGTGGGTCATAGTCTTTAGCCTTTCAGTCTGAACAAACTATAAAAAGGTTCATTTTAATTTAAAGCATAAACAAATCTTTTATCTATCTTTCCCGTTCTGGAAGTTCAATGCAAACATAACATAATAACTAATATAGCAATAAAACCGCTGCAAGAAGAAATTTATAGTACATTAATCTCTAGATTTCATATTTAGACTGGAAATAATTACATGATAATGGAGTAAATGCTTTGCTAAGTGAATACAAACTTAAATTCTATGTATATATCAAATGTGGACATGCTAAAGAATAAATCTGCAGTGCATTAATTTACAGAAAGAACTTCATTAAATGAAATCTTCTGAAATAATAAGTCCAGGGAAGCAAGTAGGTCATCATTAAAGGGCAGAAAGTAAATTCAATGGAAATCTATTAAATGTGAGACAGCAACTTTTTCCATTGAAAGCAGTGAAAAAATGTCTACAGGCTTCAAAATCTCCCTCTATTAAGTATGAATCAACTCTTTATACAGCCTGGAGATATTTCCAAAGTCATTAATGAAAACATTCCACATTGTGGGGTTACCTGAACATAGAAGACTGCTGGTTCTACAGGAAGATTTCTTCCAAAAGGAGGAGAAACTAGGCAAAAGAGCACCCCATTACAGCACTGTTCATTTACCAGGCCATGAACTCATCATGAAGGAACCTGAAAGTTTACAGTGGTTCACACAGACACGTTCCAATCCTACATTCACTACTCCCCATTTAAAAGCCAAATGTCATGTATGACAAACCATGTTTTATATGAGAAAATATATGTAATTTTAGTAAGAACAAAAGTGGTTCTGAGCACAAAGTCCTAGTAACCAGCTGTACACAAATAGAAGTTGTCAAAGATCAAGAGAAAAAAAAATCCTTACTACCTGGCTTGCTGTAAGGCAGTACTAGCATTTAACCTTTGTCATTTCCTCAGCTCCAAGTCAGACGTAACACTCAGTGTCTTATGAAAAATTTGGGTGAGGAAGCCACTGACAAATGTATTGTGCTTTTTTCTATCTTTCTCCTGAAAAAGAACTTTTATACTAATTTAACTGGACTAAATCAAATATATAAAGATAATTTCCAATACCCCCATATCCTTTTTCTCTGTCCATTCCAGCAATCTTCAGTTAAAATTAAGCCAAGTTGAAAGGTTATGCTAAGATTAGAATTAATGATGGTCCATGGAAAGAAATTGTGAGATATGACAGACTCCTGAGAACAGTCTCATTCATTTCTTGAAAGTACCCTGAAATCAAACAGACAACTTCCACTTTCTTGGTAATATGGATGGCTTTGCCCTTGACTGAGATTTAAGCATTTTTACTAATAGTCATTCTATGAAAGACCAATATAAATATAACTTAAAATTAACTTGCATTGTTCTGTTTGAGATTCTTGAGTACTATGAGAGAAGCAAGGCTGAGATCAGGATCTTGATTAAACAAAAGTAGTGCTGAATGTAGTACAAGAAAGGAAAAACACTACTGGTGAACCAACAAATATTAGCAAACCATGTTTTACATCCTTATTTGACATAACTCATACTAACTTTTTGGTTTTTTTCCTTTGCAGGAAGATACACTTTCTGAGACTGACACCATTCTGTCCTCCAAGAAGTCACTCTGTGCAAAGAGAACCTAAAAACCACATTTAGTTACCCATAATGAAAAGCTGTGAAGAATGAGGTTGTGCTAGTTTATAGGAATGGGGTCTTCTTATAGCTTGATAGACTACATTATAAAGAAATATGTCCAAGCATTTAAGTAGATTCAATGTTGCTTCACTCAGTCTTGCCCAAGCTCTCATTCTGAAATTGACCTGTGCCATTTACCTCATTTCAGTTATGTAACACCAAGTAAAGCAACCTATTCTTACAAAACTACATCTCCGTGACTAATGGTCATCTAACAAAACAAAACAAAATACCCACTGCCACTGATAAGTGCATTGCAAGAGGACACATAGCATCATATTGATTGGCAAATAATGTTTCCCAATTTGAGGAAACAGACAGGAAAGAAAATTGTCAGACAGGTTTGAGAAGCACAGAACAGACAAGAGTAGCAAGAAAAGTGAGGAAACATCATGACCTCAACTGCACGCAAACCACAAACCACCCACATTCATTTTCCAAGAGTTACAGATTACAGAGTTACAGAGGGATTAACTCTTCCCAGCTTCTTTCTACTCTCCTGCTGCACACTAAAGCAGTTAACTATGTTTACAGCTTAGTAAAAACCCAGCCAAACCCCCTGTATCTCTTCTACGTGAACTTCAGGAGATGTCCAAGATCACGCTAGTACAGCTCCAAGAAAAGGCCATGTCCCTACCTAAGCACATAGTGAAGAGGAAACCAAGGAAAGAGAACAATCCCCAAAACAACAGCCAGTGAAACAGCTGAAAAATAGATTCACTCACTTTGTCTCACACACACACACACACAAAAATCCCAGAAGAACAAAAAAGTGCTAGCAAAATAAGGATTTTAAGATGGAAAAGAGTAAAAGGCAAGAACACAGAAATTTTGAGAAAAGATAGTTAATGAAAAAAAATCCCCTCCTTACTCCTGCAGTCTGTCAAGAAAGGCCTTTGGAAGCTTGGCTTTGGAAAAAAGCTTAAAAGAATGTAAAAGTTAAAATTATGAATCCAAGGGGGGTCTTATAATCTTCAGTTAGTTTTCCAAGAAAGAAATAAAAAAATGAGAGAGAAATGTTGATTAGCATCTTAATGCCACGTCAGTGCTGATAAATAGCTGAAACCAGACTTACTACCTTGTCCTCCTCTCCTCAGCTCCTTCCAGTTGCTTTTCTAAGAGTCTTGTAACAACCCTGGTGGAAGAGGTGTGCTATTATCCCTTTGATAGCACTCATATTACTTTTCCAATTTTTTTCCCTAATGCTATATCAAGGAAGATTTTAGCCTATGCAGTCACAAAAACAAAAACAAAAAATCTGAGCATGGCAAATAGATGATCCCTTTGTTTTTTTGCAAAAAATGCTGTTATTTCTTTGATAATAAATGTCTTGTTTGGGATTCTTGGAACAAAACCCTTTTAACAAAATCAGGGACTGCTTGCAATGTTGCTGTATATTATCACACAGCAAACTTAAGCAATCTGTAGTTTAAAAGAATAGTTTGCATTAACTTGCCACAAATAGTTTATGGATTCCACCTCAAATGGAGTCATTATCACATCAGCATGGAGCTATTCTGCAGGTAAATTCGTGAGTTATGTGCTTTACCTGAGCCTACAGTGCACAGGATAAATCACCTTACTCATTCACTAGTTTTCCTCCCAGTTACTCACTTTGTTCAGCCTGTTTCCAAGAACTAAGTTTTTTGGGAAACAATTTCCAGTCATACAACTTTTTTGCACTTTTAGAAGTGATTTCTGATATCCTGTGCTCAGGTGGGAGAAAATGAGAGACAGGGATATTAAGGACTCTTCAAGGTATCCAAGTAGTTTTGAAGTCAACCACAACCAGTTGTCAAGGACTTAGCACCCAAGTAATTCATATTAGAGACTCTTCAAAATGATTCTTCATCCCTTTCAAATCATAAGGTCCCATTGATTTAAATTGTGCAGGATCGATCCTGTTAGGTTAAAGCATATGCCAAAAATCTGTCAGAAGCTAAGAAGCATGACATCTGACATCAACGCTTAATTCCCAGGATGAATGTAGGGGTTTGCCTGACATGACTTCAGAGAGGACTTTCCTGCTAAACTCTCCAGTATGTATCAGCTACAGTCACTGTGAGTTTTAGTTCTAAGCAACAAATTCTCAGCCTCAGCTTCCCCATGCAATACTAACATGGTTTTGTTTCCTGTACCGCCAAATTGTTTTTCAGAAACTAGGGTGGGGCTGATTTAGAAAAATGTCTGTCACAAAAGAATTGTAGATTGAGGAAAAATGAAGTTTTCCATGAAGCAATTTTTCAAACTTGCCTTCATAAAATAATCTCAGAGACATAAAAAATACTTTAATGAAAAGGGCCATGTTTGTGAAAATGAATCATTTTTAGTGGCACACAGGAGCCAACAGCAACATTGGCTGAGGCTGTAGAGCAGAAACGTCTTCTCTTCTAATGACTGTAAGCCTACAATGAACACAACTTTGAGCAAAGAACTTGAGACTGTAGCTGAGGAGCATTATTAGCTTTCATCAGTCCCTCTCTGGTTTATTCATGGAATCTAGACAGATCCCAGAAGCATGGCTTCTCAGGCCTCATTAGGCTTTGCAAAATGAGTCTCCCTTACTTGGCAGGGATTCTCTCTTCCCTGTCTTCTTTCAGTGGGCATTTTGTTGTAATATTCAGGGTTTATGTTGGGCCCCAGATCCTTTTTCGAGAGAAGGGCTGAACTACACTCACAATTTATCTTTAGTAGTAAAAGACTGCTCCTGACCTTATTATTTCTCACAGGAATGTACATACACTTAGAACATCTTCATAAAGCGAAGTTTACGTTCAAACACCACAAGGCCACCACTTTCACTGGTTTCCCTCACTTTCTTTGATACACATACTGCACCAGACTCTCTCGCTTGAAAACACACAGAGTCAGTGTCCTGTGAAAATGTTCCTGATCTTTCAAGTATGAGCTCCATTTCCTAGCCCCTAATCAAGCAGAAACATCATTTATATAATGATCCATCCACAAAAACCTTTTATTTAGAACACACAAACATGTGCATGACTTTCTGCCCGTAACACCTATCATACCAGCATGAAAGCAAATTCATGTGGATGAGTTGGCAAAGAAATAGTCTTTTTAAGTCGCTAGTCCAATGTTCAGTTCACAGGAACAGGCCACATAGGAAAATTCTATTCTAAATTTTATATGTTCAAGTCTCCTGACTCAAAAGCGCAGATGGAGCTTAGCCAGAGATGACTTGTGCAAACAGCACAGGGTCCAAAAATAGAAAAAAAACCCACTAAAGTCAGTAATGCTTTCCGTTTTGAAGAATCAAAAATCAGTAATGTGCCAGATGACAATTTTTGGTTGGACACTGGTTTCATGCCTTAAAGTGTTTCATGGACCCTTACAGTAATTACCAATTTTTCTAACTTTTCACGTTTGGTCTACAAAATTTTTCAACTTCAAGGGAGATTTGATAATTATACTGACTACAACTACAAAGTGACTTCAACAGCAACATTTCTTTTCTACTTAGCTCTTTATGCTTCTCTGACATAATTTCTATCACGAATCCTGCCACTACTGCATTTTTTTTCTTTAGTTAGACTAAATAAAGAACTATCCTTGGTCCCATGTTGTGCTCATAATAGTAGATTCTTTGCCTAAAGCAACAGTGAACAGAGAAAAAAATCAGATACATTAAGTGATGTTACCAACAGGAACTCTGATCCTTAAAGACTCATATGTAAGTTTTTTTCATGTATCAACTTTTTTATTCCCTACAGATTCAAATGAATTGATTACCAAAAGGCTGAGTTTTTGTTAGTGTATGCTGGTCTACTTTTATGGAGATAAAGGACAGACAAACCAAGATACTATGATGTTAATGGAAGACTCAGTAAGCATTGACTGCAGCCACAACAAAGTTTGAGTTCTACTTCATAGATGTCTTGCAAAACAGGCAAAGCTTTCCAAATGTTTAATACAAAATATTCAAAATAAAGCAGTAGAATGTCATAAGTCTGCAATTTTTTGTTCCTTTTGAAACCAATAATAACATGACCAGCTAGCATCTTTAAGAAACATGAAATTAAGGTTTCTTTTCAGTATTATTCTGTTCAACATTGTAAAAATAAAAATTAATTATGTAAAGTGGACTTGAAAGAATGTGGATATTGTTATTATTTATGGGATATTCCACTTTCTGCTGGCAAGAATTAAAAGCTGAGAATTTGCTATTTCTCAAGGAAAGTTTGATGTTAAACAGTTATTATTAGGCAGCACCAAGAAAAACCACTTGTTTTCAATATAGTTTTCCTTCTACAAGCAAGGGAGCCAGAAGGTTTCCATAGAAAAAGGAAGAGGAAATAAATTTATGTCATATAAACCACCAAATATTTTTAGTCAGACCTCAATTATTTTCAAAATCTTCATGGAGTGGTAGCGGTTCTGTTTCAAATTAGAGAGATGTCTGTGCTAGCACATCAGATTGGGATCTGACTTCCGCAGGATACAGGGATGCTGCATTCCCAGGCTGATTCAGTTTATTGTAGAAATAGTGTATGTATGCATGGCTTTGACATGAATACAACTTAGGAACACACCGGTGTTTGTTCTAGAGTTTCGTCTGCACCCTTTTCCTAGACAAGGTCTAATCTGCCTGTTTCAAAAACTCTGAATGGGCAAAGGTTGTCTTGCCCAGCCATGGTTTCTTCTTTTCTATGAAGCCCACATTATATACAACATGTCCAGCATCAGCTAGTTTCCAGTGTTGAAACTTAGCGTTTTCTAGAAAAAGTGTCTATTCCTCATTATTGTGTGATGTTGAATAGCTAGAACTCATTCATCAGTCTACCTGATATTTTAATATGAAGACCCAACTGTGTTGCCACTGAAATTGATGCTACAACACTCAATGATGGACACTGCTGGTTAGCAAGTAATATTATATACATATAGCAGAAACATATTGGAACATATGCACCTATATAATTCCTTTCTTAGTAGTGGTACACATGAGTCTATATATTGCCATAGCCAAAGTGACACTGAGTCAATAATAATGATAAATAAATCATTAACCTGAAACTTATTTCAGAAAGTAATGCTTGTGAAATTCTTGCAAGCAGGTTGTGAATTACTCATATATACACTCTTACATGGAAAACAAGGTGTTTGTAGCATTGACCAAATATTCTCAATTCAGTCAGTCTTAGGTTTTGGCCAAATCAACCACATGGTTCCTTGACTGAACGAGTATGCTGAAGCCTTTCCTGTAAATCTTCCACAAACAAACAATGTTAATATGGATTAGTTCATCCTAATTATTGGAATTCGTTCCCCTTTTCTCTGAGTCTGGTATCAGCCTTTAGAACTTCCCTAGTTGTTATTCCAGTCCTTTCTGTAGACTGGATTCTGGGGATTTTTTTGGCCAGACTTTAAATAAAGTCAACTACTATAATCCAAAATTTTCTCTTACCTGAATGCATGATGAGTGACAGGAGAAAGACGGAGGTGCCCCAAAACTGCCATTCTTCATTGTTCCACCTCCTTTGTTTCCTCACTAGTCTTGTAATCCACAGTAAAATCCCCACTGAGAACCTTTCTTAGGCAGTTCACAAGTCCACCTCTAAAGTTTGTCTGGAGCTCTGGCTCAAACAGCTAATTAGGGATCTTAACTTTTATAGTTGCCTACACTCTTTAGTTGGCTGATCCCTAATCAGTTTTGTCCATTTGAATTCTCCCCCGCATGCTTGATTCCAACAAAACTGACATTGTGTCAGTCTGGTCAGCCTCTGCTTTCAGTTGGTCTTGATAGTTTGATCACATATTCAAAACACAATTACAGTGCAGGCAAGAACTGCAAATATTTCATACTGTACTTTGTCCAAAACAACTGCATATGTAGAAACACAATCTTTGAAGAACTTATTAGAAGAGGTGAACTTTCCATACAATTAAAAAGTAAAAGAGAGGAAATACTAAAAAACCCAAACAAGCAAGGCAATTCCTCTTGCAAACTCATTTTCACTTCAGACAAAAAGAGCAGCTTTCAAATTATTAACTTCACACTTTAATCAACGGTGGCTCAAAGAGGAATACAGGTCTAAATATCAGACTTTAGTGGAACTTTGTATTTTCTTATAGCTGTTTTTAGATAAAAATAGTTTCTGCTAGGATCATATATACAAGTAAAACCAATAAAAGATATTAGCACAATTTTGGAGTTTAGTTTCTCTAATTAATCCTCAGTATGATGTAGAATACAGTTTAACTTTATGTTTCAAAACTGTTAAAGATTAGCAACTTTCCTGTTTCACTGAAATAGCTTCTAGAATCTCAGAAAGTATGACTTAAAAATTTAGAGTAATTACTCTGCATCTTTTCTGTAGAGGAGTGAGATTAAGCCACATTCACTATCTTTATTTGCTCGACAAGGACAGACTATTTAGACAATTGACTTCACCTATGCAGATTGCTGACAAAGGATATTAAAAGGTCACTCTAAATGCTGTCACCTTGGGTCACTTGGGCTTGAGTGGTCCTGTCCACAACTTGTTTGTTATGGTCCAATTCTTTCAGGTAGATATGAAAAGAGCTTTGTGCAAAACATATTGAGATGTTTCTGCATGACTTCGCTTTACTTTTTTCAGAGACTCTAGACAGACCTCATCTTTGTGGCAAAGGTCAAATGGGAAACATCTTGAAAAGAGCTACTGAAGCAACAAGGGAATGTGAATCTTTTTGCTCCCGTGCTCTCAGCAATGAAGATATTGTACCATATGAGTGAGTTCACAGGTCTTTGTTCCTTTGAGATTATTTATTAAAAAATAAACCTTTGAATGCCTATGTCATTTTCAGTTTGAATCATATCATTAAGAGGAGGAGGTGGAAGCACAGTTAACATGTTTTCTCAGGAATCACCTGTGTTAGTTGAGTGGATGACCTGTATTTATAAGAGATGAAATGCAGGTCTATGAAAAACCCACAGAGAATGCATTGGTATTTGAAAATGACAGTTGTATTGAAAAAAATATCTCCTTGAGTTAAAATTTATTAGAGTAATTTGACAGTTCAGGAGGCTTGATCATCTGTGGAGTTCATAATGCTAGCTTTCTATTCTCTTTTAGCATCCAAGACAAATACAAAAAAAGACAAATACTTACAAGTCTGTCCAGCATTGCAGGTTTTCCTAGAAAATTATCTTATTTGTTGTAATTTAAGACCCTATTTGTTGTCTTGATATGCAGTCATGTCAATTCTGCTTCAAAACAATCAGGTTTTTTCTGTTGCAATTGCACTGCTACAATTTTGCTCTCAACTTCCAAAGAAAGCCTCTGAACATCATTGAGATAAGCAAGTAATATGTCACACTCAAAGCCATATCACATTTATATGATATCACATTTATAACATCTACAGGTAACATGCTGTTATTAAAGATACCCAAAGAAGGTCAGTTATGAAAATAACACAAGCAGCATTACCATCCCTTGCCTGCCTGAAATGTTAAAGGTAAGAACTGTTGTTAAACACTTCTCTAAACAGAAGAGAGCTGTTGTCCTAACCGCGTGTCCAAGGGTGGGTAGTAGAACATAAAGGGCTGTGCTTATGGGCCAGGCAAATAATGACTGTGGAATGGACCTCTAAGTGACAGAATCTTAGCCAAGTTTCACTATCCTGGTTATCAGCTGGGGCTTAACATGAATGTTTCATGTAGATCAGCAGAGCCCTGTTGTGCCAAAGAATGAATAGATTTAGAAACAAGCATATTAAAGGAAGATGTTTCTTTTGAAATTATAGTTTTGTATCTTTTGGTATTTGAAAAATAGAGAATAGGTCTTTTTGCAACTTACATTATGCTAAATTCCAGTACACACTGGTACTTATGATTTCCATTTTGTAACACAGAGAACATTGATTTACTTGATGTAATGTCAAATTAGAGCTCTAAGTGTTTTAGAATTTCTAGAAATGCATCAAGAAATGCACTAATCTCAAAAATCAAGCTAAACCACCCACCATCTTCTGGCTTTTACAAACCTGCACGTGCCAATAAAACAAATTCTTTTTTAAATGTAAAAAAAAAGGCATTCCTATTTAGCATTTTATGACCATTATGTTATCTAACAGAAGTCCACAGAACACACGAAACATTTGTCTTATGGTCCCTTGGTGAGCACATTATTATTTTCTTCTTGTCACTCAACACGGATCATGTTAGATAATAACCTATAATAGAATTTAATATAACGGCTTCTCCAGTCAATACTGGGATGAAGACTGAGATATTCCTAACGGGTTCTGAGTACCAAGACCCCTGGAAGCACAGAAGATCATATCAGCCTTAAAATTCAACCAAGCAAAAAATTATGTCACCATAATTTTAACATTGGAAACAGTTGTTGACTTCACGTTAGAATGAAAATTCTCAAATATTTTTTATTGGAAAGGTTCAGAGAGAAACTTACTTACCTCAAGAAGTTTTTTAAAAAAAATTTCATCTCCCTTTTCACCTCATAAACACCTCAAGATTTCCTATCTGCCCTCCTTTTTCTGTCTTACTAATGAAAAGAGAAGGGAAAAAACCAAAATCAAATCTGAAATTATTTTTTTAATTTTTATTTTTACCCTTTGTCTTTCAAGGAATTTCATTCCAATAAAGGCTTGAATGTGAAGAGGACTGGAGACTTTCACAGAGAGCAGTTTAAAGAAGCAGTTTACTGGCTGACACCAATTACATCACAGCATTTCTGGGCACATGAAGAAGCATTGCATGGCCAGCATGTTACTGAAAGCTCTAGCAGTGCAGAGGAATCCTGACCACTTCACACGTGCGTGAGATGTTCTCACCAACATTCACTTAACCCAAGACAAGTATACTAAAAAGCTATACCCTCCACAAGTGGTTTTTATTTTTTTATGGGAAAGGGAATAGAGCTCTTCTGTTACTATTTACAGCATCAGTTTGCCTGAGGCTGCACCAAGGCTACTCAGGTATCAACTCTGATTTGCAATTAGTTACAAAAGATTTACAGATCTAGGCATTGACTATCCTCTTCAACTCATTGATGTAGACCTTAAAAATAAGCAGGTGATGACAGGACAGTCTCTCCTATTGTTGACTTTTCTATATACAACTATCAGTCACTTTAACAGAATTCAGCCCAATAAACTAACTTTTATCTCTGACTTTTCTGGTTCAATTAACTTATAATAACTAAAACTATCAAGACAGATTAAATCCAGTCAGGAATGATCTTTCATGTAAGGTAACATCTGATTCTTGGGAAATGAACTGTAATTATCGAAAATAACTTTTCAGTTGAATCCATCTACTGATAGAAGGCAAGTGTATAGGAAGTGATTTTAAAAATACTAGTGAAGTGGAACAAGAAGCATAAATTGATTTATGTGAATTTAAAAGTCATCCTGCACAATATAGCTCCCTTATTGACATATGTGTAATAACATCTTACTATCAGTAATAATAATATATAGTTGCAGCAGTAGTAGTGACGCTTCAAATTTTAAATTATTCATATAAGTCATGGTGAAAGTAAGCATCACTCAAAAACCTCCATGTGTTTATATTTACTATTCATTTATAATATACAAACAATAGTATTTATAGTCTATTATTATATATAAAAACATACTATAGTATTTAAATTACTACTTGTATGTATTTTTTCTGAGACTTTCCCCTTGAGACTGGAAAAATAGAAAAACCTAAATGTAGAAATGATGTATTCCTGACCTTATACTATAAGAGCTTGTAGTATAAAGGGACAAGAATGACAAGCAATGAAAAAGAGAAAGCCTTATCATGATCACTTTATGATGTGAAACTTAGGCACTGAAGGAGTGAAAAATTTTCCCCACAACATCACAAGAAGTCTGTGGCAGAACTGAGAATCAAACCAGAGTTCAGCTCCTAAACTGCTCTTGTACTCTAACCATATGGCCAAAAATGCCTGTAAAACATTAAAGGCTTAGTAGGAAACTACGTTGTGACTTAACATGAACAACTGCTAATGTAATAATTGAGTTTATTTTGCATATTGGTCTTCTGAACTGCTGGGCATAGAAAGACTGCTCAGGGGGCAGGTGACTGTACCAATAAAAAGAATATGCAAGTGTATTTCAGAGACAACTTCTAAAATCATAATTTAAAATATTTTTCCCTACTAACCTTCTTGAAGATAACTTGGTGCTGAAGTGTCATCATTGATGAAAAAAATCATTTGCTTGAAGATTGAATAGCACAGGAAACAAGTCTGTCTCTTAGCAATCCAGAAGAGCTTTGGTTCTGGAGAAAAATAAAAAAAGAGGATTCTGGATGGTGGACGTACTCCACAACTGTCAGTTGTACCACTCCATGGATTAAAACATAAGTAGGTACATTTGTGACTATCTTACTGGCAATATTAAATACAGCTGCTAAAACTGCCTGGCCTGTCTTTTGGTATGTTACATAATGATGCAATGCTTGAACAACAAATAAGGCTCTCTGGAGGGCTTTCCCAGAGCATTATGCTCTTTCAAAGAGCAACAACTTGATATGTGATGGGCAGAAGGATCTTTGGGCTGCTAGACTACACAGAAAATCATCATCTGCCTATAGTGCTCTATCCTGTTAAATGTCTCTGCCTCAGTTCCCTGAAACAAAACAAAACCAATGCTGGGGAGAGTGCCAAGGTTGGAGTCAGGTGGTGTTGTCACAAAGCTGCATGATGCCTAACACGGGATAGAAAAGCAGAGTCTGAATGGAAGTCCTGAGTGTAAGTGAGGTCACCTGCAGCTGCATATAAAATAATCAACCACATCTCTCCACTAACAAGGGTACAGTCAGACAGAAACCAGTACATATGAGAGAGGAGCACCCAGTGTGGCTCTGTTGAGTGAAGGACTCTATAGATACAGTCAGGCATGGTGGAGTTGTGCAAGCAGCTGAAAAAAATACACAATCTAATGCTGCAGATGAGCTCCATGTGACTGTTAAACTATGTGTCATCTCTAGATAGGATCTACAGCCAAGTCACATCTGAGCAAAATCTATCTTTCTCCTAACACACCAGCCAGTTTGCTCCTCAAGTTTCTCCTAGCTTTGGCTAAACCAGAGCAAAATTTTATTAACATACAATGGAAAGAAAAATAATACAGACAGCACTAAAAAGCTGGGTATAACCAAGCTTAAAATATTTTTTTTGCTTCATTACTGTGCTGGTGGAATGTGTTAGCATGTCTTGTTACTACAGTGCCAAAAGTGTGAAAAAAACCCCCAAAACAAAACTACACAGCAGAAATTTGGGAGAAGGAGAAATGGAAACTAGATGCTAAAAAAGTAAAGAAGTGCAAGTAAGATTATAATTTGTGGCACTGTACAATTACCCTCCATAGTTTCAAGTCTCACTTGCTTCACCAGGTTGGTGTAATATGATTGCCACCTATAAAAATCACAGTAGTTTGGTCTCATTCCTCCATGTTCTAGCTTTTTTTCAGCCAAAATGACATCTTTCACAGCATACCACAACAGAGATCAATTCCTCCTACATGCATTACTCCCATTCCCAGTTATGTTACATTTAGTTTAATTTACAACCTTGCTGGAACAGGAGACAGCAGGTTTTTAAGTGTTTGTAGCATGCCTGTCTGATACTGTACAAATAATATAATCTAGAGGGACCACACTTTCCTTGGCCTTTCATGTTGGGGCTGATGGAGTTCAACTTCTCACACAGGAATGAGAGTCCTGTAAGTTGCCCCCAGATTGCTGCATATGGAGAGCATAAAATAACATAGCTGAACAATAAATTAGTATGACCAACATTTTAAAGTTCATGTGTTACCAGCTATTTTAGCAGTCATTTTTGAGAATTCAGTTCCCCAGCAAAGTCTCCTGTATTCCAGATGAGGAGGTTATGCCTGGGTGATAACCATCAGTAGTCAATTGAAACAGGAATCCAAATTCTTCAAAAGTTTAATTATACTGAAGTCACAAGGACTTAAGATGGGGACGGGTTAAGTAGATCTTTAAAGTATACCATATCGATACACATGAAAAATAACCCATGGTAACTGTACTTCCTTGAATTCTGTGAAGTAAACTCAAGTGAAGGGAACAACAGCTTCTAAATGCATACTTAATTATGAGACTGGAGCCTTTGAATAATCACAATTGCAATCAGGAAAAATGCTTCTTTTCCTGATTACATAAAGTGATGATCCTGCTATGATAATCATAGAATCATAGAATCACCAGGTTAGAAGTGACCCACAGGATCATCAAGTCCAAATATTCCTATCAAACAGTAAACCGTGTCCCTCAGGACCACGTCTACCCATGCCTTAAACACCTCCAGGGAAGGTGAATCAACCACCTCCCTGGGCAGCCTGTTCCAATGGCCAATGACCCTTTCCGTGAAAAACTTCCTCCTAATCTTTAGCCTAAACCTCCCCTGGCGGAGCTTGAGGCCATTCTCTCTTGTCCTGTCCCCTGTCACTTGGGAAAAGAGGTCAGCTCCCTCCTCTCCACAACCGCCTTTCAGGTAGTTATAGAGAGCAATGAAGTCTCCCCTCAACCTTCTGTTCTCCAGGATAAACAACCCCAGCAATCTCAGCCGATCCTCATAGGACCTGTTCTCCAGCCCCTTCACCAGCTTCGTCGCTCTTCTCTGGACTCACTCCAGAGCCTCAACATCCTTCTTGTGGTGAGGGGCCCAGGACTGCACACAGGATTCAAGGAGTGGTCTCACTGGTGCAGAGTACAGGGGCAGAATAACCTCCCTGGACCTACTGGTCACAGCATTTCTGATACAAGTCAGGATGTTATTGGGCTTCTTGGCCAACTGGGCACACTGCTGGCTCATGTTCAGTCGGCTGTCGACCAATATCCCCAGGTCCCTCTCCTCCTGGCAGCTTTCTAGATAGACTTCTCCCAGTCTGCAGCTCTCTATCGGGTTGTTGTGCCTCAAGTGCAGGACCCGGCATTTGGTCGTGTTAAATCTCATGCCGTTAGACTCTGCCCAGCAGTCCAGCGTGTTTAGGTCCCTTTGCAGAGCCTCCCTACCCTCCAGCAGATCCACACTTCCCCCCAGCTTAGTGTCATCTGCAAACTTGCTAAGGGTACATTCAATGCCTTCATCCAGGTCATTGATGAAGACATTGAACAGGGCTGGACCCAGCACTGAGCCCTGGGGAACCCCACTTCTCACTGGCCTCCAGCTGTATTTAACACCATTTACCACCACTCTCTGGGCCCGGTCATCCAACCAGTTTTCCAGTAGCCAAGTCACTTCGTCATAGAAGGTGATCAGGTTAGTTTGGCAAGACCTGCCTTTTGGGAACCCATGTTAACTGGGCCTGACCACCTGTTCCATGACTTTCCCTGGTACTGAGGTCACACTGACAGGTCTGTAGTTCCCCGAATCCTCCCTGTGACCCTGCTTGTAGATGGGCACAACATAAGCCAGCTTCCAGTCCAGTGGAACCTCCCCAGTCTTCCAGGACTGCTGGAAGATGATGGAAAGGGGTTTGGCCAGTACATCCGCCAGCTCCTTCAATACCCTTGGGTGAATCCCATCTGGCCCCATTGACTTGTGGGTGTCTATTTGGACTAGTAAGGCTCTGACCACCTCCTCTTGGACCATGGAAGCCTCATATTGCTCCTCTAGTTCTGGGGTTTGTACTCAGAGGGAACAACTTTCTTTACAATTAAAGACTGAGGCAAAGAAGACATTAAGTACCTCAGCATTTTCCTCATGCCCTGTCACTGTTGTTCCCTCTGTGTCCAAAAGGGACTGTATGGTCTCCCTAGTTCTCCTTTTGCTATTTATATATCTATAGAAAGATTTTTTGTTATCTTTCACGGACTTTGCCAACCTGATTTGTAGGTGAGCTTTAGCCCCTGTGATTTTTAACCTACACAACCTCACTTCCCTCCTGTAGTCCACCCAAGAGGCCAGTCCCCTCTTCCAGAGCCTATAAACATTCCTCTTCTTCTTAATGTCACTTAAGATCTCTCTGCTTAATCAAGCTGTTTTTTTCCCCTGCCGGCTTTTTTTTCTGGAATACGGGGATGGCTTTCTCCTGAGCTTCTAGGATCTCCTTCTTGCAGAATGATTTTGAAGAATAATGAACTCCTGTTGAAGAGTATCAGAAGGTAAGGTTAAATAGTTTTCCAAAAACTTAGGCAACAAAACCCACATAACTACTCGAATGGCACAATTGGTCACATTAAAGGTCTTGTCTTCAGTGTGAAAAGTAGGTAAAACAGCAGCCATTTCATTTCTAGCACAAGGCAAATTCACCAATTGATTGTAAAACCCCACCCTGAGATAGTGTATGGGATCTGGGGGATTAATCTTAGGATAGCAGAAAGGTGTTTATTACAACTGGGTTTTAAAAAGCACCTTTTTGCATGCGAAGAGACTACCTTGGGCAACTTGAAGAAAATACTACCTGAAAAAAATTACAGATATAATCAGGTTCAATGTCTGCCTTGCAGGAAAACCAACCAGAAAGGTCAGTAGGTCATTTCGGTGAACTCATTATTTCAGTCTTTTCACATTGTCAACCTATTATACCCATAAATATTGCACCCTTACTTCAGCTCCATAAATTACCACTTACTAGAGCATGTTCTCTGCTGTTAGTAGAGTTCAGTGATCAGAAATAACAAATATGGCCTGGTGAAATTAATTCTTTCCTTTCTGATCCCCTCCCATAATCTTCTACAAGTTCCAGAGAACGGGATATCCTCTGAAATAGATATCACTGTATGAAATACCAGGGCCAATATCATTAGGAACACATGCCATAAACACACATGTCAGCACAGCAATCTGTAATGGAACAGTTCCCTATGTGATGAGATCTAATGCGAAATTCATCTTTCCTCAAAGTCACCACGGGACTGGTGACTTGTCCTCAAAGCCTTCCTCTCTTGAAACTACCAGCTACTACTGAGTGTGTCCTATACAGGCCATAAAACTATCGGATGACATTGAGTTACCTCAGCGTGAAGATTAGAATCATAGAATCACAGAATAACCAGGTTGGAAGAGACCTACCAGATAATCGAGTCCAACCATTCCTATCAAACACTAAACTATGCCCCTTAGCACCTCATCCACCCATCCCTTAAACACCTCCAGGGAAGGTGATTCGACCACCTCCCTGGGCAGCCTCTGCCAATGCCCAATGACCCTTTCTTTGAAATTTTTTTTCGTAATGTCCAGCCTAAACCTCCCCTGGCAGAGTTTGAGGCTGTTCCTTCTTGTCCTGTCCCCTGTCACTTGGGAGAAGAGGCCAGCTCCCTTCACTCCACAACCTCCCTTCAGGTACTTGTAGAGAGCAATAAGGTCTCCTCTCAGTCTCCTCTTCTCCAGGATAAACAACTCCAGCTCTCTCAGTCATTACTCATAAGGTCTGTTCTTCAGCCCATTCACCAGCTTTGTTGCTTTTCTCTGGACTTGCTCCAGAGCCTCAACATCCTTCTTGTGGTGAGGGGCCCAGAACTGAACACAGAATTCATTTATGTAAAAAAAAAGTTAGAATCCTTGAAATTTATCACTCTGAGTTGCCTTTACAGTTTCTTTCTTTTTACCTAGTTGACTCTTCAAAGGAACAGAGTATAGGTGTCCTAATTAAGAACTTCAACTTAATTTGTGTAAATCTTCTCTTCTAAATCCCATCACTTCAGTCCTCTTGACATCATTTCTGTACTTAAATCCTCTTTATATGAAATTATTGCAAAATATTCTGTGTTACGAGACCATACACGTGGTTTATCCAAAACCACATAGCTTGCTGGGTCAGTAGTAGGAAGGTTCAAGTGTAAGGATATGTTTTTTATGTGTTACAGTGTTGGAAGCAGGCTAGAGGCATGCTCTCCCACAGCTGGTACAACTTTATTGGCATGCTGTTAAACCAGCCCAGCTTCATTATTTTTACAAGTTTTTAGTCACCACTTCTCCCAAAATCACGTTAGATCTCTATTAAGGTCTGTGGTAAGGCAATGCACTCACATCTGTTTGTATTGCGATAATAAATATTATTGGTTGCCTTTACTATAGAAACTAGATTCCTAGACTGAACCTATAACAGCTGCACAAAACCATACCCATAGTGTGTAGAGGCCTCATTTCACTAACTTACCTGCATCTGTGCTTGCAAACCTTTAGTGAAAGATATTGATCTCTCTTACAGCTATGTTTTCTCTGCTTGCTGGAGTGATTTATTCTTGAGGAAGCCAGAAGCTGAAGAGACACAATATTTTTTTCAGTTTCCCAGTTAGATTCAGAGTTAAGGTTTCTTGGATGACAATAACTATATCTCTGGAATATGTCATAAGCATAACAATTTTTGGGTTTCCTAAGGGGTACTCAGGTTTGTATTTATAGAATTTGAAATACTACAGCATTTCCCTAAGGATTCAGGTAAGGTGAGGAAGGGCTGAAACAATCAATAAATCTCAAAAGCATACCAGGAGGGGAAGTATATATCTTTTCTAATCTAGAGACTCTTGGCATAAGGTAGATTGTTTTCTTTGACAATAAGAAAATCAAGATTACAGCAGAGTTTTCTCTTTGGGCATTTTGAATTATCTCAAATAATGAGGTTTATTTGACTGTTACAATTTCAAACAACAGAAATATACAACTCAAAATTTATGATTCATTATGAGAATCAGCATGTTGCAAGTACAATAAGAGAAAGAAATGTCCTGTACTTGTATTAGAGAAAAAGCAACTTCCTGACATGGCAAATATGCCTGTTGGGACAGTTGCTGCACCTGACAACCTCTCCTTTGTCAGCTAGTGCTTGTCGCTCATACTCTACAATTCATGAGCATAATCATGCTTCTCACCCTTGATACTGTGATCTGTGCCTGCTGAGAGGGATCCAGGCCATCTGCAGCATTCATGCAGGCTGCAGATTCAGAAGTGCTCACCCTCACAATGGAGTCCTGATTTTCCAGAGATTCTGGTGCCTATTCAGACATCATGCTGCAGCATGCCACATTTTCAAAAGTGCTTGGCCATGAGAAACTCCTGTTGACATTAAGCATGTCTGTGTTTTTATCCACAGCTGCTGCCTCTTTTGCAGGCCTCTTAAGTATCTCCTTTCTAAGTGCCTGTGTCAGTACAATGACCTACTATAGTCTAAGGGACATCTTTAGGATGGGAGTAATCACAACCCTAGCCAGCCTGTGGGGACTAGGCTGCCTTCCTGTGATTCTGCTGGCAAACATGGCATGGACTCAGCTGCAGAGCATTCTCACCGGCTCTCTCACAGCAACCTGTCTTTGGGGATGGAAGGTCTTAGGACTCCCCTCTCAGTGTTATAAAATTAATGAGACAGATCTTGGAGCAGAGGTGCATATGTGCAATGTCAGTTACAGGCTTAGCATTTCAGAGTGCCCATATGGGTCTGCAAACTGCAGAGACAGCAGCAAACACTGCCTCTTATTTGTTGCACCCTTGCTCATTATATGAATACCTGATAATGCTTCGAAAATGGGTGCTAACTTGAGAGGAGGTTCAGAACAAGCTGTCTAGTTTATCCCCTCTTTACAATGTTCCATGCAGGTTTTCCCCAGGCTTGTAACATGGATGCAGAACACAGAGCTCTCCCTAGATTACCGAACATCGCTCAGATAATGCCAGTTTCTCCAGAAACTAACCTGGATGGAAACTTTCTATGCAGACACTGAACAAAATTATTTCTATTTTGTAAATACTTTTTCCTTGTATTTGATAGGAGTGAGATTGTCACCTACCTAATAGAAGTACAATGAAGTAAAATCAAATTCCCTATTCCTCATAGATAGATGGGGTCTAGGACACCCAGCTAGGTCATAAAATTTTAGAATCATAGAATGGTTTGAATGAGAAGAGACCTTAAAGATCATGCTCTTCCAACCCTCCTGGGCAGGAACAACTCTGACTGGATTAGTTTGCTCAAATCCTCATCCAACCTGACCTTGAACACCTCCAGGGACTGGGCATCCAATGGCTTCTCTGGGCAACCTGTGCCAGTTTTCACCCTCATAAGAAAACATTTTTTCCTAATATCTGATCTAAAAATGCCTCTCATAATCTTCACAACAATGAACATCATTACCAGCAAAGTGCAGTTAGCACATGGGTGATACTGCAGGTGTAACAGTGACTTTATTTCATGCCTTTTCACAATGCACTGTAGTCTGGAAAATCACAGAATCATTAGGTCGGAAAAGACCCACTGGATCATTGCGTCCAACCACTCCTATCAGTCCAACCATTCCTATCAGTCCAGCCACACCCCTTAGCACCTCATCCACCTGTCCCTTAAACACCTCCAGGGAAGGTGAATCAACCACATCACTGGGCAGCCTCTGCCAGTGCCCAATGACCCTTTCTGTGAAATTTTTTATCCTAATGTCAACCCTAAACCTCCCCTGGTGGAGCTTGAGGCCATTCCCTCTTGTCCTGTCCCTTCTAACTTGGGAGAAGAGGCCAGCACCCTCCTCTCCACAACCTCCTTTCAGGTAGAGAGCAATAAGGTCTCCCCTTAGCCTCCTCTTCTCCAAGCTAAACAACTCCAGATTCCTAGGCTGCTCCTCATTAGACTTGTTCTCTAGCCCCCTCACCAGCTTTGTTGCTCTTCTCTGGACTCACTCCAGAGCCTCAACATCCTTCTTGTGGTGCTAACCGACACCCCCAGGTCTTTCTCCTCCTGGTAGCTTTCTAGACAGACTTCTCCTAGTCTGTAGCTCTGCATAGGGTTGTTGTGCCCCAAGTGCAGGACCTGGCATTTGGCCATGTTAAACTTCATGCCGTTGGACTCAGCCCAGTAGTCCAGCCTGTTCAGATCCCTTTGCAGAGCCTCCCTACCCTCGAGCAGATCGACACTTCCACCCAGCTTAGTGTCATCTGCAAACTTGCTAAGGGAGCACTCAATGCCTTCATCCAGGTCGTTGACAAAGACATTGAACAGGGCTGGACCCAGCACTGAGTCCTGAGGAACCCCACTTCTCACTGGTCTCCAGCTATATTTAACACCATTTGCCACCACACTCTGGGCCCGACCATCTAACCAGTTTTCAACTCAGGAGAGTATATGTGTGTCCTGTCTAGATGCTGACAGTTTCCGAAGCACAATTAGAATTATAAAGAGTAAAAGGAGCAACAAAGTTTTGCAAATATCAATTGAATAAAGAAAGGGGACTTAGAGAAAATGGGTTTAGTTATAGTTTAGGAAAACATAGAATGCAAATATTTTGCTTCTTTCCTTGTTTTCACACCCAGTTCCACAAAAATGGAAAGAGGAAATTAAGTTATTGATTCCAAGAGAGGAAGTAGAAAACAGACTGAAGACTCAGAGTACAAATAATTTCTTCCCTGCTTAATTTTTTCTCACCCCTTCTCCCCAACAAACATGTTTTTTACACTGAAAATAATTTCAACAAAAATCAAAGAGATCACAAACTACTGAGCTATTACTTACATAAAGGAAGAAATGTCCATTGCTTTCGTAACATGCTATTTCTAGAAATACAGGTTTCATTTCCACAACAGCATTAAAGCAACAATTAACATAACTGTTTTCTTATTGTCCTGATGTTTGCATACAGCACTGTTTAAGTAGAAAATAAAGGATTGCCAGAAAAAAGAAAGAAAACTGCACAGATTCACATAGCATAGCATTCAGCTCCATCAGCATCATGTTCCAGACCTGCAGCACTAGTGCAAATAGTGCAGTACTAGGAAGTGTTTCAGAAGTTTTTTAAAGTGTTTAAAAGTCATAAGGAATCTAATTGTGGAAAAATAATCCCTCACTTGTGATTTTAAAAAACAATGACATTTCAGACAAAATTAGTAAATACAAAGCTCACTTATAACTTGTAGGAACCTATTGAGTCTGGGGAAAATAGTTCCAATTAGGTGACCTTAGGATGCAAGGATGTATGACAGATGTACAAAGGCAGTCAGAAATTTTATGTTACTGGAGACCACAAGAGGCTATGTGTTCTTGCTACATGCAAAGTTTAAGTGTTATCAGCTAGAAGCTCCTCCCACATTGGCCTACAAGCATTTGTAGCTGCCCTTCCTTGGTTTCAATGTACCCTCTAGTCTGTCCAGTGCAGGGAATAAAATCTAATTTACCCATGTATCAGCAGAAGAAAGGATATTTATTTTGTTTTACATGTAGTGAAGTCTTGGAAAAGAAGGCTGGATTTTCAGCATACTGGAAGAAATCCAAGAGGAGTACATCTCCTGAGGCTAATGCAATTACGATTCCGCTTTGATTTTGTTAGTAAGTAAATTTATATATGAGAAGTTAGAAAAGAGGGGCAGTCCTGACACTGCTGGATCTGCAAGCAGGGCAAGGGTTGTGAGTTCAAATACATAGTCAGGCTCTGACACAGAGAACAGCTGCAGGAGGATATACTTCTGCATTTTGCAGAACATCTTGCTGAATCAAGGTTGTGAGGTAGTTTATTTCATGGATTATGCATGTATTTAATTAAAATTCTAGGTAAATATTTGCAGCAATAAGTTTTCAAGGTACTGTAAAGTTACATTGCATTAAACATTTATTGCCATCATATGAAATATTCCTCGGGTTAAATATTTACTGTTATTTTCAAGATATTGGTATTGAGCTTATTATAAACATAGCACAAATGTAAAGCCATCTTTCTCAGAGCAATATAATTCTTTGAGTTGCTTTAGACTTATTTCCTGATGGATATTTGCCATTAATGCACTATGACTTTTTCCTTTATGAAACAAGGCTCTAGTCTTTCTCTAAGAGAAAATTGTAATTTAAAAGACAGTTTCCACTATGCTCAGCATTCTCACAGTAATAATAGTTTGTCCTTTTTCTTACTGCAGCTATCATATTAAATATTTATATTGAAGTTTATTTTGTAAACAAAGAAACTGAAATAGGCTAACACACTATGCCTACGATATGTTTTAATATCTGCATTTGTTTCACGTTGTGGTCTTTTATGCAATTAACTCAAAGGAACATGTTAAATAATAAATAAAGTTTTTTTAATGACATCAAAGTATTTTTGTTTACTGGCTGGAGGAGATCAGTTTTTTAAAAAATAAAAAATAGCAGTATGAACTATGGAAAATATCCAGTCCCTGACTATTTCACATGCAGTAGTGAAATCACCAGTAAATATTTGAAGACATGATTGTCAGTGTCCTTTTGAACTCAACCTAAAAACCACAGCAAGTGAGCACTAGAGAAAGCAAAAGGCTTTTGGTCTGACATTTTATGTGAGAATCTCTTCCTGATCTGTAATTGAACAGTCCAACCAACTTCATGGTGCTGTTTGTAGGACAACCACTCATGTTTATTTAGTTTGTTATATTTCCCATGTTATCCTGGGATTTCTAGAAAGTTTCTTTCGTATATAATGCTTCTGCTGCCCATGGTTTCACAAAACAGCATGTTTTTAGTGAAAAGCACCTAAGCTGTGTGCTAGAGGAGAGCTGTTAGGGAAGGGTACTCACCTGTTCAACCCTTATTAGCCTGAGATTTGTACATATCTGGTTCTCTACATCTTTTGCACGATGGAGTTTCACCTTGATGAGGGTAACTGCTCCACATCCCTTTGGCACCAGTGGGAACAAGCATCATTTCACAAGGCCTTGTAGAAAGTCTGGCCTTTCTCATTCCATAATTTAAACCAAGAACACTCAGTTATCTCAGTCAACAGCTTACTGCAGTTTAAAAGGTTGGATTTTCTTTTTTTCTTTATTATCTGGGGAATCTGTTGCTAAAAGGGCAAAAGAAATTCTAAAAAATTTAAAAATCCGACCAAAAAGAAGTAATAGGGACAAACTGAGGAACGGAAGCATTTATTGTTCTACAGATAAGGAAAGTAAAAACTATCAAGGTATCCACTGTTATTCAGAGAAAAGGTGCTTACGTTTTCCTGTCTAGTTAAAGCTGACAGTAGCCATGACAGAATGCACATTCCTCAAGCTCAGTTATCAACACAACTCAGATGGATTTGTATATTTTTAAGTTCCTTCTTTTGCCTGATAGTAGTCTTTTGCTGTATGTTCTTTAGATTTTACACACACCTATTAGAAGTGTCAAACTTGAGTCTGGTGTTCTTAAAGCTGCTTTCCTTCTCTTTTCAGTCTTATGCTTAGTAAAGTATTGACATGACTGCATTGATGTGTTGCTTCAAAGTTGGCTTGAAAGAGGAAAATTAATCTTTAAAGATGTGCCAAAGTTAGGATGAATTCACTTGCTCCAGAATTAGCATAAGCTATTTTTCAAGGACTAATATAAAAGTAGTCCTTGAGTACAATGCAC
Organism: Coccyzus lansbergi; assembly: GCA_033558105.1. NCBI lineage: Eukaryota > Metazoa > Chordata > Aves > Cuculiformes > Coccyzidae > Coccyzus > Coccyzus lansbergi. Next base: position 555,134 of record JAUMJK010000095.1, on the reverse strand, counting down.
ATTGACCTGTATACCTGCAAAACCTTTACAGAAATTATTTCAAAGACAAGAGCAACCTTTTATTCAGTGAGCAATAAGAGATCTTTTAGGGATGCTAGAAAAACAGTTGTCAGAAAATCCTGCACAATTCATCAAGAGAAATAGTCTCAAAGTTCTTACCTGTCTATTGGTACTAAATTGCAGTAACTGAAAAGAGAATTTCAATGAATGTTCTAGCCATGGAATGACTCCAGGTCACCTGAAAAAAAAATAATCTACATTACTTTGACACCATATATGCACATTCAACTACCTATGTGGTTCCTAAGGAAGTCATAATTGTTTCCAGTTGTAAAATAATGGATGAATTCGTTAAGCTCTTGTTGATGGCAGTTGTTTCATCTTAGTCAGCATTCTCTTTGATACCATTTTGGTGACTTCCACTAAACTAAATGAGCATCCATTTCCCCTGCCAGCATAGAATTCAATTATGAGGTCTACATCCAGTGACAGAGCACTGTAATCTTCTAAAATAAGGTAACGGACTGTGTCTTATGGTGCTTTGTGAGTTTTTGACCCCAGCTAATTACTGGGAAGATCCAAAGTTCTACAAAGTCCAGTTCTACTTCTATAGTATTTGGGTATAAGGAAAACTAACAGACAAAATCTTTAAGGTGAGAAAACAACTCCACGGGTCATTCCTGGAGGGCTTCCTGGAAGCTGAGGGATGTAGATACTAAAAAGAAAGAATGGTATGAGCCTGCAGGCCTGGAGATGACAGTTCAGGGAACATTTAATAGAAATGAATGCCTTCCTCTTTCCAAAGAGTTGTACTGGGATAAATTATACTTTAGCCACTGGCTAAATCCATACTAAAAATCCGTGCTTATACTATTAAACAAAAAACAATGGGAAGAAAGCACAAGAGCTATTACTAGGGCAAGCTTTCTGATACAGCTTTGTCCTTTGCCACACAAAAGTCTTTCTGCTGATGCTCAGTGCTGGGACTGCTCCCAACAGGATATACGGCCTAAACCATCCAGTGCAACAGCTGCCCCTTGCAGACCTGGCACCAGCACCCACTGCATCCGTAGCTGAGATGCCCTTAAATGGACCATGGCACAGATCTCACAACATTTCAGACAATCTGTACTAAAAAAACAAATATAGGAAATAATAATGAAGACCTTGAAATGAAGCTGCATCATAAGGGCTGAAGGGGGGATCCTGGACCAAATGCATCATAGTGTAGACATATTCATCCTGTGCCAAATAATCCAGCAATAGAAAATTAATGAAAGGAACTCAAAAGGTATTGTTTGGGATACAACTTGAGCTGCAGAATACAAGAGCACAAAGGTTCTTCCTTAGCTAAATCAAACCTACAGAAAGATAAAGATACAAAATCATAAGCATTGTGTAGGTAAGGTACAGCTCGAAAGCAAGCTGCTGAGTGTTTGCACAACTTTTGCAGACCAGAATTAAATTCATTAATTTCCATTGACAATTAAACAAGAAGTTTTTCCTCTAGTGGTGTGTTGACTTTTTGACAAACTGTAGTCTTCAGACATCAAAAAAAGAACCATTGCTTCTGAATCAATTTCATACCTAATTGTGGGAAAACATGTGCCTTTATTAGTGCTTCAATGCACTTCTCAGATTTGAATAACATCATTTAGTTTAAAAAAAAAAAAAAGTATAATTTCTGGTCCCATAGGCTTCATTCACCCAGGAATGTAAGAAGCATCATGAGCAAGTTTATCACATTGAATTATTTGTTGAATCTCAAGGTCTGATCAAGAAAAAAGTGCTGCTGCTGCTAAGCTAATACGAACCGGGCTATAAACAAGATTCTGCTGTTGCTCTAAGTTCAAGATACTCCAGGAACATCCTGAAAAAGTTATTAATTTAGTCTTGGAACTTGTCCCTGACCACCAATCAAGTATTTCTGGAGGAAAATTCCTTGTGATTGTGAAGCTGCAAAACAACAACCTCACTGACTAGCTTGGTATGTTATGAGTAGCACCAGTGATTTTCTTTAGTCGCTCTTTATTCTCAACATCTTCACATAAAACAAAATAACACAAGATCTCTATAAGTTTACCAGCATATTCACATCAGTGTATATAGTGCATAAATACTAAACTACTTCATAGCATAAATTGAAAAATTAATCAATTTGTGATCCCAATCTCAGTGAAGGAATTCCATTGCCTGTAATTTCCTTTAGGTTATGTGGTTTTTTTAGTATTTTGTTAACTATATAAAACAACCAAGTTATAATTAATGAGCTAAAAAGTAGTCAGTGTTGGTGTTCTGGCCCTGCAGAGCACATACTTCAGGTCTTTGCTGGTTCCCAGGATGTACACAGCCTACCAGATAACGACAGGATATAGAGGGAGCTGGGATCTAATTCATACATCTGACACAAACCTGAGAAAGCATTCAAATCACAGATGTACTGGTAACTGGTCTAATTTAGAGTCATAGTGCCCTGTAGCCCTCAAAAAGGCACCAAACATCAAGCTTTCTCATCAATATGACAACTCTAAATCCTAACACTTTGGACCACAAAAGTTTGAAAGCATGGCTAGCAAGTATTTAGCTATAACCGTTTATTGTTTTGTCTTCCTTTGATGCACAGAAGGGTATATAGACTCTTTAGTAGTTCTGCATGCATTGGCACAATTATTCATTAAGTTCTCTCATGAATCTTTTATTGGTTAGGCTTTGGACAAGGATCTTATTACCCTGTAGAGCTGAAGAGAGGAGAAACAACTCCACATCAGACAGCCCATTACTTAAATGTAGGAAATAAAGCAGCAGAGGCCATATAAAATGGAAACATTATAAAGCGTTTTCAAACTGATTCTTGAAATGTATTTAAAGATAAAAGTCATCATACTGCATTCAGAGCATATAAATGATCAATGAGATGGCAGTATATATGCAGATAAGTGTTTTTCACATATATTTGTTGCAAATTTTAGATGCCAAATATTCCTTCTGTCTTATTCTGCAGTAAACTGCAGAAGGAAAGGTCAACTGCAGTAATAAATTGCATGAGTTGCAGTGAAGAACATTCACTACAGAAATGCTAATAGAGAAGCCACCTTATCTCAAATACTTTCATAACTAAGGCTCAAGGAAATTGCTTTTAGTGAACAATGTTGTGATTCAACATCAAACTCTTCATTGGAAACACTGGTGATCAGGCAGTTCCAGCAGTGCTGATGTGTGGATAAAGTCATTCCTTGTGTTGGCTAGGTCATGCCCCCAGATAACTTCACTGAAACTCACAGGTAAACTCATGACTATGGAGGTAAAAGATAATGCTGTATCTATCGTGTTGCAATTTTCAACGCTATCTGCTTTAGGTAATGGAAGCTCAATTTACCTAACACAAAGCTAACAGGCAGAGTATTGCACTGGATCATCTCACTTCTTCTCAGGAGGTCCTAAATAAGCAGATCGTACTGTGCTGTCTTTCATGACTGTGGTCATGAATCCTGTTTCTTCCCCATAAGACCACAAAGGAATAATGTACTACCAGAGACTTTTGGCTGATGCTAACAGTATTGAAACAAAAGCTTTCATTCACCCATTCTAGCTAATACTTACTCCTGGAAACCTTAAACTGGATTGTGATATGAAAAACACATTCCGGTGAAAGAGAGGAAACAGTGAAATTACATTAGCTTGAAGTAGCTAATTACATTAGCTTGAAGTTCATCCTCAACTATCTAAATATGACACACTAGGTTCATCCTAGACTCTGCTTTTCAGAAAACGTCAGATATAGCCTCTTCCCTCAATCAAGCTATCTACCTCTTTTCTTAGAGTCATGAAAAATTACCTTGTGCAAGGCAGTTAAAAACAGAAATATCAGTGCTAGTGTGAAAACAATCATAGACTCATAGAATAACCAGGTTGGAAGAGACCCACCAGATCATCAAGTCCAACCATTCCTATCAAACACTAAACCACGCCCCTCAGCGTCTTATCCACCCATCCCTTAAACACCTCCAGGGAAGGTGAATCAACCACATCCCTGGGTAGCCCATTCCAGTGCCCAATGACACTTTCTGTGAAATTCTTTTTCCTCATGTTTGGCTTAAACCTCCCCTGGTAGACCTTGAGGCCATTCCCTCTTGTCCTTTCCCCTGTCACATTCCTCCTAAGGCCTGATCTCCAGCCCCTTCACCAACTTCATCGTTCTTCTCTGAACTCACTCCAGAGCCTCAACATTCATCTTGTGGTGAGTGGCGCAGAACAAATGGTAGTCTTTTCGTGAAAACAAGTAGAATAACACATCTAATATAAGACTTAATAGTCTAAGAGAGCTTGTAACACAGTAAATTAATGCAATTCAGCCATCCTGATATTGTCTTAGGAAGTCCTTGATCTGATAGTGGTATCATATTAATAACTACCTTGATTTTTCAGGTCAGAGTGCCAAAGTTGATGACAATGCTGTCTTAGAAAGGCTTTATAAAGCCTGGCTGAAGGATACCTACTCGACATAGAGAGAAGACAACTGTTAACAACACTTGCAAATTTTATTTCTTAATGGAATAATATCTAAAATAAATATGTCAGACACATAAAGATATAATCAGGAATCAAAAACAAAGCTGAAGAGCAGATAAAAGGCTTTCCTACAACTTTCTGTCAAGATGCTTTACTCTGAGTATCCTGGAGTTCTCTCTGTATTGTTGTGTGTCTTGAAATATGGCAATTTTCAGAACACTGCCTTAAAATAATAATTGTAATTAAAATACTTTCTCTCAGTAAAATAAGGTTTCTTGTGGTTTGCATCCATCATATCCTGAAATAATGAATAAACTAAAAAGAAGTTTCTCTGCACTCTCTGCCCCAAACCCACTATTTTTTGTTTGCACATCTCAAAAGAAATAACTGTGCACTTGACTGAGCATTTAATATCAGGAATGTTTGTAAAGTATTTTGTTGCATAGAAGGGATTGCTCAGAAAACTTCATCAATGCAAAGATGCATAACTATATGAATTACATACCAGCAATAAGAAAGGGGAAATGCTGGGTGAAATTGAATGAGTTAGAAAGAAAATAAAGTACTGGAAGATAAATAAATGTTCAAGAAGTCTACTTGATGCACACAGGGCTGCAGAGCAAGTGCTAGCAATAATGGCAGTAGCATACTGAAAATGTCCATGTGTAGAAGCACAGAAGAAAGACTACACTGTGCCTGTCAGTGGGAGCCTAGGCTTAGGCAGAACTATTAACCCTGATTCAAAACTTTTTAACATTCAAACCAAAGAAAAAGGACCACCTTGGACATCTAAAGGAAGCAGAACTTCATTCTCAGCTGAATTTAGGGAGGACTGAACAGAAATTAAGTGTAGAGAAGCCATATTTTCCTACTGGCATAAACTGAGATTTCAGAACTACTCCAAATGGTATCTGAGCTGCAGCTGTATGCAGAGCATCTGTGTTATCCCTCCATATGGCATTTGACGCTGACCAAGGAGTACCGTGAGAACCTCAGTCCTTGAGTTTCTCATACTGGCAGAAAGCAGAGCAAGGCAGGTGCAGGGAGGTCAGTTGATGTTCCGTATCTCAGTACTACTAAGAGTAGACAAGGGGCTAGGGGAGGAAGCTGGGAAAGGAAAATACCAGAGTTAATTGAGAAAAGGATTTCCTTTAAATACTAAACAACCTTGAAGAAACATGATACCAGGTTAATAACTGATAACTTTAAATGTTAGTTAAGAGGAGGGAAAACAGTCGTAAATATAAAGTGAAAGCAATGAAGTTCAGGGCAATTTGGATAGAATAGTAGGACATAATTGTAAATAACTGCTGTTCCAAGATGAAAGAGGCAATGTAATGAAGCAATGAAAAAAGAAAATCAACATCATCCTATCTTCTATAGCATAAATCGAACAAAAGATACTCTCCCAAATTAATTTTTACATGCAATTCTAACACTATAAAAATGCATAAGATTCATATGAAGTGCAAAAAGTAATAACAGAGTTAACATTAAATCTCATATTAAGAAAGGTAGAGATAACAAGGTTTTTAGGGGGGAAGATGTGTATCTGGGAGTAGTAAATACCAAGGTATGTAAGTAGAAAAACCTGCAAGTGTTTCCTAGCTCAGTTAAACATTTCTGGATAAACACAAAGCAGTCTTTCAGACCTCAAGCAATATTCTTGTTAATATCCAGATTACATAAAACATAGAATTTGATAAATAAAAATGAAATATAAGAATATACATATAAAATTTCATCCAGTTCCTGGAATTTATCAGTGTATATGTTGAAATACTGTGTCTGACATAAGTCAATTTGCCACCAAAATATCACACACATTAACATTTTTCTGTGATGGCTAAGCAAATCCACAGTTTCACTGCAATGGATTGTTTTCCATTAGCTTTACTTTTTCTTAGCTAATAAATAAAGGCAGTAGAAAACTGCAAGCTCAGTCATTTAAAGAGTGTACAAACCAAGCCATTACTCATGGCATTTGTAAAGAAACAAGCACAGACATCCATAGAAAATGCTAATAACCTTAAATTATTCCAACACTTACCTATGTAGCCCATCTCTCTCCAACACCACATTTAGTTAGATTTATACCTGCAGAACAGTAATCCAACAAAAGTTGTTAATTTCATTATGTTGCATAAAATTAGTGGCCATGCTTTTCATCATCTCACATTATGAGTGATGGAAGTGGACACATAGAGCATGTAAAATGCTGATTGAATAAAATCCATGAATTATTAGAGCCAAGTATTGCAGGAGGAAAAGAAAAGTAGGGCTAAGGCCCTAAGACCCTGACTCAGACTTTATTTTTGAGAAAATAATGCAACATGTCTTACTTGCAGCTGCATAATAAGGCACAATACATGTAGTATGAATAACAGAACTTCTAATTCCAAGATGGACATTTGACATGTCTGTCAAATCCTTACAGATGAACAGGGGGATTTTTTTGAATGATGTTATAAGCATGTTTAATGTCCTGAATCTGTATACACCATAAAAATAAACTTTAGCAGTTAAAGTATTACTTGAAATGCCTGTTAGGATGTTCCATGCAGAATATTCTGTAAATCATTATAAAATTAAAACTCAGACAGAGCTGCTCCTTACTGCTTGATTCAACCTGTCTTTTCAAGTGTCCTCCAGTATGCGTGGGAATAACTATTGTCAGATTTCAGAATTGCACAATAAAGAATTTCAAAGCTTCGGACTAGAGAATACATATACATAGAGGTGACAGATATGTATATTTATATTCTGATGCTAAGTGAGGAAAAAAAAATCCCAACGAGTTTTTGAATAAGAAATTTGTCAGAAAGCTAGCCTTAGTACTCATCCAGTTCCCCAGAGGTATTAGATGTTCATTAAACACCAGGAAAGGGCTGGTGAATCCATGGACAAGCATCATCAGACTTAGACTAAAATCCTAGATGGCAATCTTTCAAAAATTAATGTAATAATTATAACAGAAATAAAACCAACAAACTTGCTTACTTTCTCCTTCTAATCTTAGAGAAAAGCCACTATTACATGTATCCAAAAGGTGCATATAAAATGTATTTGTCATGATACAAAAGACTACCTACAAATTATTGGTTTTGATTAATTTCCTCCTGCAAGAAGTCTACAGTTTGTATATACTGGTCACTCAGAATTACAATTCTTTTCTTAAGCAATGCCTCATGTACCATCACGTACAAGTGATAAACGGCAGCTGTCAAACACCCAGTTGCTAATTCGTTTCCTGACTTTACAGGTTGAACTACAGGCACCTGGAGTAAAACTCTTTAGAAAAATCCCCTACCAGCCCTCTTTTCCATTTTCACTTACATTGGTGCAAGTCAGGTGAGGGGAAATCCAAATGTGTCCTGAGCAGTATTATACATCTTTGCCAAACCTCTGAAAAACCAAAATGTTAGATCTATCATAAGTCACATGTTGCTGGAAGCTTCTCACTGACCTCGTTATAAAGGCTTATGCCCCTAAATATTGAAATTTCCTTTGTAAAGTCAACTATGAGGCTTAAGTTGTGACCTTTTTTTGGCATCCTTCTTGTAAAGATCGATAATTTGTGACATTACTGCAAGATCAGTTGGTTCATCCCTGATATTTGGTTCCATATAATGCATTACAATCAATGCCACATGGAGCAAGAGAAAAACAGTGACAGAATATCTTTATGAGAGATCATTAAAGTCCTCCTGTTTTATATTAAAGTCCTTTCTTTTTTATAGGAAATGATAATTGATTAAGTGTGACAGAATAAGATCTCTCTAATCTGCTGAATTCTTATTAACTTATTTCTTTAGGTGATTGGCAACTGCCCATTTCAGCAATGGCTGTGATATCTGGCAAAGCCAAAACACCAAGGGTTTGACCCAAGCTCCATCCCAGTCTGTCAAAAGTTGTGAATGAGGAGGTGGGAGAAGGGACAGAAAAGGTCTTTCTTCCACACTAGAATGAAATTAAACTAAAACAATAGCATCCACTGAAAATTAGAGTAAATTTTCTCTTATTGCTTCTCTCAATGAATCCTTTAATATTTGCAAAAAGCTTCTTTGAGCACAGGCCTCACATGAGACAATCAGTTTGCTAAATTGAGAAATATTAATGTTGCCTTTGTTTCTTCATTTTCTAACATTACTTCCACCAACAGTTTAACAGGACAGATAGGGAAATCATAAAATCATAGAATAACCAGGTTGGAAGAGACCTACTACAATATCGAGTCCAGCCATTCCTATCAAACACTAAAACATGCCCCCTAGCACTTCGTCCACTCGTATCTTAAACACCTACAGGGAAGGTAAATCAACCACCTCCCTGGGCAGCCTGTTCTAGTGCCTAATAACATTTTCTGTGAAATTTTTTTTCCTAATGTCAAGCCTGAACCTCCCCTGGCAGAGTTTGAGGCCATTCACTCTTGCCCTCTCCCCTGTCACTTGGGAGGAGAGGCCAGCACTCTCCTCTCTACAACCTACCTTCAGCTAGTTATAGAGAGCAATGTGATCTCCCCTCAGCCTTCTCTTCTCTAGGATACACAACCCCAGCTCTCTCAGCCGATCCTCATAGGGCCTGTTCTCCAGCCCCTTCACCAGCTTCGTTGCTCTTCTCTGGACTCAATCCAGAGCCTCAACATCCTTCTTGTGGTGAGGGGGCCAGAACTGAACACAGGATTCGAGGTGCGGTCTCACTGGTGCAGAGTACAGAGGGAGAATAACCTCCCTGGACCTGTTGGTTATGCCGTTTCTGATACAAGCCAAGATGTCATTGGCCTTCTTGACCACCTGGGCACACTGCTGGCTCATGTTCAGTCGGCTGTCAACCAACATCCCCAAGTCCCTCTCCTCCTGGCAGCTTTCTAGACAGACTTCTCCTAGTCTGCAGCTCTCCATAGGGTTGTTGTACCCCAAATGCAGGACCCAGCATTTGGCGTTGTTAAATCTCATGCCACTGGACACTGCTCATCTTGTCCAGCCTGTTCAGATCCCTTTGCAGAGCCTCTCTACCCTCCACCAGACCCACACTTCCACCCAGCTAAGTGTCATCTGTAAACTTGCTAAGGGTACACTCATTGCCTTCATCCAGGTCATTGATGAAGACATTAAACAGGGCTGGACCCAGCACTCAGCCCTGGGGAACCCCCCTGGTCATTGGCCTCCAGCTGGATTTAGCACCATTTACCACCACTCTCTGGGCTCGGCCATCCAACCAGTTTTCTACCCAGGAGAGTGTGCACATGTCCAGGCCAGAGGCTGACAGTTTCCGTAGCAGAATGCTGTGAGAAACTGTGTCAAAGGCTTTACTGAAGTCCACATCCACAGCCTTTCCCTCATCCAGCAGCCGAGTCATTTCGTCACAGAAGACGATCAGGTTAGTTTGGCAAGACCTGCCTTTTGGGAACCCGTGTTAACTGGGCCTGATCACCCGGTTCTCTTGCACGTGCTTCATGATAGCACTCAAGATCACCTGTTCCATGACTTCCCCTGGCACTGAAGTCAGACTGACTGGCCTGTATTTCACCGGGTCCTCCCTGCGACCCTTCTTGTAGATGGGCACAACATCAGCCAGTCTCCAGTCCAGTGGAACCTCCCCAGTCTTCCAGGACTGCTGGAAGATGATGGAAAGGGGTTTGGCCAATACATCCGCCAGCTCCTTCAATGCCCTAGGGTGAATCCCATCTGGCCCCATTGCCTTGTGGGTGTCTATCTGGACTAGCAAGGCTCTGACCACCTCCTCTTGGACCATGGGAGCCTCATATTGCTCCTCTAGTTCTGGGGTTTGTACTCAGAGGGAAGAACTTTCTTTGCAATTAAAGACTGAGGCAAAGAAGACATTAAGTACCTCAGCATTTTCCTTGTCCCCTGTCACAGTTGTCCGCTGTTACTGCATCCAATAGGGATTGTATGGTCTCCCTAGTCTTCCTTCTATTATAAAAAAATTTTTTTTGTAATCTTTCACAGACTTTGCCAATCTGATTTCTAGTTGAACCTTAGCCATTCTGATTTTTTTCTCTACACAACCTCACTTCCCTCCTGTAGTCAACCCAAGAGCTCTATCCTCTCTTCCAGAACCTATAAACATTTCTCTTCTCCTTGATGTCACTCAAGATCTCTCTGTTCAACCAAGCTGGTTTCTTCTCCTGCTGGCTTTTTTTCCGGAACATGGAGACGGCTTCCTCCTGAACTGCTAGGACCTCCTTTTTGAAGAGCTCCCAGCCCTCATGGGCTCCCTTGCCCTTAAGAACTGCCTCCCATGGGACTTTGCCAACCAGCCTTCCAAACAGTCCAAAGTCTGCCCTTTGGACGTTTAATGCGACTGCCCTGCTGACCATTCTTTTCAACTCACCTAGAACTGAAAACCGTATCATCTCATGATTACTTTGTCCCAGGCATCCTCCTACCACCACATCCCCCACAAGGCCTTCTCTGTTGACAAACAGCAGGTCCAGGAGGGCACCATTTTCGTTGGTTCATTCACCAGCTGTGCAAGGAAGTTGTCTTCCACGTAGTCCAGGAACCTCCTAGACTGTTTCCTTTCGACTGTATTGTACTCCCAGCAGATATCAGGGAGACTGAAGTCTCCCACAAGAACAAGTAGCATTGATCTAGAGATTAGCCCCAGCTGTTTATAGAAGAGCTCATCAGCTGCTTCTCCTTGGCTGAGTGGCCTGTAACAGACTCCCATCACAAAATCTACCTTCTTATGGGCTCCTCTGATTTTAACCCACAGGCATTCAATCTCCTCATCGCCACAATACATCTCGACAGTGTCCAAGTCCTCCCTTACAAAGAGGGCTACTCCGCCTCCTCTCCTACCCTTTCTATCCTGCCTGAAGTGTTTGTACCCCACCATAGCTGTACTCCAGTTATATGAGGCATTTCACCATGTTTCCATGATGGCAATGACACCATAGGTTCCTTGCCCTACAACAGCTCCATTTCTTCCATCTTATTCCCCATTCTGCGTGCATTGGTGTAAATGCATTTCAGCTGAGTAGCTGAGCCCTCAGCCCTCTTAGAGTCAACAGAGTTCATTCCCAATTGCCTGGTAACTGGAGTAGCTAGCACCAGAGTGCCCATATCTCCCTTACCGTCCCCAGGTGTGTTCTCCCCAACTTTCTGTGTGGTGATGTACTGGTGGTCCTCACCAGCACACCCTCTCTGAATCACTGGTGCCCCACATCCAGGCTCTCTCCTGTCTATCTAGGTCTCAGCCCCCTCCTCCTTCAAATCTAGTTTAAAGCTCAATTTATGAGCTTAGCTAAGTTTATAGCAAGGCCTTTAGAGCCCCCCTAGGAGACACATGTGTCCCATCCTTAGCAACAAAGACTGGGGGTGCGTGAGCCACCCCATTATCAAAGAAGCCAAACCCCATTTCCTCACACCAGGTTCAGAGCCAGGCATTAATCAAATTCTTCTGCCTTACTTCCAGGTCCTCTCTTTAGCCTTGGGATGGAGCAGAATACTATTTGTGTCCCAGAGCCCTCCATCATTTTCCCAATGGCCCTGAAGTCTTTCTTGATGGCTTTGGTCTTTCTGTTTACTAAATCATCATTACCAGTTTGGACTGCTATCAGGGGATAGTAGTCTGTCTCATGGACCATGGAAGGAAGTTTCGTATCTACGTCCTTCACTGATTCCTCTGGTAAGCAGCAGACCTCTCTGTGGAGTGGGTCCGGTCTGCAAACAGGTCCCTCTGATCCTTTTAGGAGGGAGTCCCCTACAACAATCACCCTCCTTCTTAATAGAGAAAGTTTTTGTCTTTTTCTGAGTATGATGTGGCCTAGGGAAAGATTCTAGGCTGTGGGAGCCATCATCCTCAGTGTTGGAATCCACCTGGAGCGCTTCATATTTGTTCATCAGGGGGATCTGGGGTTTTGTTTTCTGGGTTGGGGGGAGCAGGTTTCCTTTGTCGGGCAGTAACTTTCTGCCATTCCCCATCTCTTGTTGCCCCAGCCTTGCAGTTTGCAGGTGGGTGATGTTCAGACGCACCAGCTCTATCAGCCTGCTGACTTACTTAGAGGGCACTGCTCCACTGGTCTATCTCCCTCTCACGTTCCCTGATGGTCCTTAGCCTCTTTACCTCCTCCCTTAACTCCTCCACCATACAATGGAATTCCCCCACTCGAGTGCAGCTTTCACAAGTGGAGCCATTAACAGAGGCACAAACTGGTGTGGGAGGGGGGCATTTCCTGCATCTCTGGGTAGCTGCATGCACCCACTGTGGCTCTGTCTGGTTGGCAGCATCCCTCCTGCCTGCTGCAGCACATGGAGCAGCTTTAACCTTCTGCTGGGTGGCCACCATGGTCGTTGGAGTCTTCTGTCTACTCTCTAGGTCCTCTCTGCACCCTGCCTTCTCGCCCTGCCCACTCGAACTGCTGCTCAAACTGTCGCGCACCTCTTTGCCATGCTCCTCTTTGCAGTGCTCCCAGGGGACCATTTAAATCTCCCGCGGTAGCTGCTGGGACCACCCCTTCCCATCAGGGACCGTGTGGGACCAGCCTGTGTGTGCGGGCTGACAGGAGCCCCCGACTCTACCTGGGTTTTCAAGGATTTCCTGGCTGGGGAAGCTCCTAGCACTTCAAAATGTCCACTCCACCTCAGAACTCACCGTCCTGCTGCTGGGTGCCACTGAAGAGAGGGAATTACAGATATTTTCCACTTCTGAAAAGATATAAAACAAGTATTTCAGTGAAAAGCGAAAGGGGAGCATAAATATCAGTTCTTTGAAGGTGCACAGGCAACATATTCAGAGAACTAGCTGTGCTACTCAGAAACCTCTATGTTGAAGAGGTTCATTTGTTTAGATTAGACTCTGCCAGTTGAACACAAAGTTTCTTCCTGACAGATCCCCTTCATTCACTGATATAAGCTGCTATAAAATGCTAACTGGTATCATCAATTAGCATTCTGTTTAGTCTTATTCTCAAAACAAAGTTATAACAGGAAATAAAACACTATACAGCAAAGAGACAGCTGAGGACTTTAACAAGCAAGAGGCAATCATGTTTTCCTTTAGATGTTAACTTTACCAGTGTACGACCAGTTGTCCTTATGCCCTCCCACATACTGACAGCCTTAGCAGTCAGAATCAACAAACATTTCTGCTTCTGACAAGTTGCCTCTGGCCAAGGAAGTTTGCTGCTAAAGAAAATAAATATTCTAATAAAAATCTGCCTTTGATTAATTTTCTTTAACCTCTGTATCCCTACTATTTTTTGTTAACCCACAGCTCAACACCAGTTGGCTTCTTTGCCCCAAACTCTGGTTTGTTTTCTCTTGTATTAATGAGTCAGGTGTAGCTTTTCCTCTCCCTAGCACCAGACCTTGGAAAGAGAAGTCAGTCTGTTCTGTGCTACTGTACAAGATGCTTTTCATAGCTCTGCTAGGCTAAATATTGCAGAGTTCAAGCACAACAATGTATTCGAATTACACTAACTCGTAAAAAAATTTCTGGGTAAAAAATACTTTATTACCACCAATTTAAAACAATAAACATACTTAGAATTCCATTCAATATATTCCTTATTTGTTCCTGATTCTCTCTCATTATTATTATTAGAAGGTATAAATTTCCAGCAAGGCTTGTGCTTGACAAGGCTCCATTATTTGCACATGACAAAGTTTATCAAAAACAGTTGGATTTTTATGAGGTATCTTTTATGTTTCCGCCATAAAATATAAATTAATGAAAAGGATTAGATGAAGGAAGCAGAGCATAATTCATCCGCAACATGAAGCAGAAGGAACAGCTTGCAGATGGATGAACTGAAGATGAACATGATGACTGGTCTACAGAAGAAAACTACACTCTCCAAAGTTGGGGAGCAAAGAGCACAATAAAAGCCTTCACTTTTCTTGCCATGTTTAGATGTCTAGCTTTTTTTTTTTTTTTTTTTTTTTTGTCTGGTAATTGTTTGTTTTGTGGTTATAGAATAAATTCAAAGACCAGAAGCTTAAAATTAAATGTGCTCCCTGCAAATAAGTAAAGAAAATTTAGGAGGAAAACCCTTTTAAGGTTACAATGTCTCATTCTGATATCCATTACCTTTATGTCAGTAAGGTAAAAATACATTAAATTGCCTTGCACTTCCATAAAAATAAGTGGTGGAGATAGCAGCCCACGCTCTTTTATCCAACTAAAGCCAAAAAGTCATCCTGCAATTTTAAAGCAAGTCCATGAGATTACTTCTGCCTGTCATATCTGGCATACAAGAAACTCCAGGAATAAGGTTGTTTTCTTACACATTAGGCAAATAAATCACCTTCTGTGTCCTGTCTGTGGTAACAGCATTTACAAATTGCATAACATTTGTGATAATTTGGATAGCATTTACAACATTAGCCTCAAAATTCTGATGATTTCATAAGAAAAGTGGCTACAAGTTTCTGGTATTGAATTCATCTTTCCAAGACCAGTTGCTACTTTCCAGCAGAACTGAACTTCCTTTTCTCTTGAAACTCTAAAATTTTGGCACCTATTTTTGGCCCAATTCAGAATGAAAATAGTTTTTCAGGTAGTAAAAACTCTAATGCTTCATTTCAGTAAGGTAAATATGAAAGCAAACATGCACCAACGAATGTTTCAATGTAGTGGAAAGTCAAAGTAACTTATTATCTTTCCAAAACAAATTAAAAACAATATTTACAGCCACTTCTTTAGGCACTTATTCCTGCCAAATTTCATGAAAGTCAATATGTTCACATAGAACATTTCTCTTTAGGTGAAACTACACAGCAAAAATTCTCAAAACATTAAAGTTTGAAGTGGGCTTTCTAGGGACTCTCCTGAAATGAAACTTGATAGTCCTCATAGATATTTAGAGTGGAAAACACAGTTCTTAGATGCTAGTGTTGTGCAAATACTTACGTAGATGAATTACAAAACTATTTTCCTACCTTAAACCATTGCAAGAGTCTCTATTTTTTCAAGGTAAGTAGACAGACCCTCCCCCCTAAGGTGATCTCTTACCTCATGACCTTACCTATGAAAACTTTTGGGTTTTATCCATGAGGTGTGTCCTTCTTCCCTCACCCACACAGGACTGTTTCCAGCAACAAAGGAGGCAGGGGGCAACATCCTTAAAGACCAAGTGAATTATCCAGAATAAGTAGGAAAGCTTAAGTTAAAATAATGCCTTACAGAATGATGACTACAGGATGGAAGGAGGTGGTCTTAAGAAGATAAATGTTGCTAACAGTGAAAAGCCATACATTTTATTTAACCAACCCTCTGACTCAAATCTGTGAGTTACAGTAGAAATCCAATAAAGAAATATTTTCTAGCTCTTATACATCACCTTCTCAATGCATGAGTTAAATCATAAGTGTTGATGTGCAAGGTAAATAAAAGCTTAAATATTTTACTGCTATATTTCAGATTTGGTTCAGAAAGAATATCTTATTGCTTCATTCTTTCCTCTATTTTAATACTGTCATTTTTTTATCTCAATTCCAAACACATTTAGAAATGTGATTTCATATACAAGAAAAGCTGAATGTTTGCATCATGCTTTGTAGGATCTGTGCCTTACATTGCAAGTTCTTTATCCAGTATTCTAATCATGCAGGGTAAACAGAGAAATAAATATAACGAGCAACAGGAAAATTTCAGGTGCTACTTAAGGTAAAATCATTCCCAGGAATTTCTTTTGATGTAGGCTATGTTGCATTGGATTGATTAGCTAAATCTCTTCGTTAGTGAAATCTTTTATTCATGGGTCTAAACCTGAATGTTTTCATTTGTTGGAACTTAATTGTGACCTCCTGGTACTTTTCCCTCTGCCAGATCACGTGATATTTAAAGGAATTGTACATGCCCTAATTTCATCTGGTTATACTGATCTGACTCAACTGATGACAGAATCTGGCCAGATAGCCTTATTACTTGTTTTGGAGTGTTGACTAAATCTTTGGTACACCCTGTGTTGGATTACATCATGGATCAAAAGAAGGAGAAATATAAGGAGCCATGAAATGATATTTCAGTACTTGGGAGAACACATAAATCTTATCTGTAGACGTGCTGGTGATAAACACAAGGCAAAAATCCAACTCCAGGCAGTCTGGGAAAGTTTCCTTATGTATCATACACAAATGCATCAGCATTACATTTGCTTGTGCTTCTCTGCCTGATTAAAAAAAAAACAAACCATAAAGCTGCTACAGTACATATTGTTTCTGTATGCAGAGCAGTGATTTTCCTGAAATCAAAATTAATGAACTCACAGGGAAGTACTGATACTTAAAGCAACATGCAAGAAAGATGTCTTGGAGGTGTTAACTGATACAACCTGGGACTCATTCTTCCAAGACCAGTGGAAGGCCACTTTCTTTTCAAAAGAAGCAAGTGATTAATTGAGAGAAGTCAGCACAGAATCCAGCAAAAATAATTGTTATTCTACAGGTCACCAGAGCTGTCCTTATGACTCTTTTATCAAAGAGAGAGCCCAGTCACCAATCAGCTGCCATCTCTAGTTTTAATCCCTACTGACCTTTTGTACGTGCCAGATGTGGGATCCCTAAGACAGGACGTGAAACACAGAAGTGACAGGGAAAGCTGATTTATACAGCCTTATTCTCTCCTCTACATTAGACATCAATAGATTTTGCCCACTCCTCATATTGTACCGGGAAAATATTCCAACCCTTGAACCCCAAAGAATGAACAAACAAAGAAGAAAGGTTAAACCAGAGCAGATTTAAGGCTCCTTTGTACTGTGCACTGAGCTTTGCCACACCAAGAAGGTGTTAGGTAGAAACATTGGTTTTATAGCATGGGCAGACACAGTTGCATGACAGTGGAATAAAGAAAATGATCTAGCCGAAATATGCGTACATAAAGGAGCACAAAGGGTCAAGTGGAACATCTCTGTCACAGACAAGGGCTTGAAGGGAACAGTTCTGAGGAGCTGCAGTTAAATAATTTTTTTTCTATTTGGACTCATTTGAAAATGTTTCCAGACCCAGTTCAGTACATTGCATAATGCAAGTCATGTACATTACAAACCAAGGACACAGAGGACAGAGACTGACTCAGTATGCACAAGTTCTCCTTAGACGTATGGATT
The DNA here is from genome assembly GCA_033558105.1 of Coccyzus lansbergi. NCBI lineage: Eukaryota > Metazoa > Chordata > Aves > Cuculiformes > Coccyzidae > Coccyzus > Coccyzus lansbergi. The sequence goes on along the minus strand of JAUMJK010000095.1, from coordinate 537,547 downwards.
CTTTTCTTAATAGGACCAACCAGACACACAGGAAACAGGCTCCAGGTGCTATGCACATGCCTTCATCTTCTGTTGCAATAGACATCTATCATCTCTGAATATTGCAATTCATGTGCCATGTCTCCCTTCTGTACTCATCCTACCACACCAACGCCATAAACGCAGGAAAATCACCTAACAACTAGCCAGACTTTGAACAGGAAATCCCAAAGTATCATAAAAATGATTGCCTTGTAAGTTGAGTTCCTTATGCCACAAGAGCACATGAAGTATCTGGAATGACTGTTGTGCACTGCAGCCGAGTCCTTATTATACACCAGGATGAGCTACCTTGGAAATTGTCTTTCCACTTAGGCCTGTGATTTGTCACTGCTTTGATTCTAAAAAGCAGGTTCATAGAATGAATCAGGATATACAGAGAAACATATCAGATCGTCTGTTTAGGAGGTGTATTTCACACACTAGGTCTGATTCAAAAGCTACTAAAAAGGTGAGTTTCACAGTCTAGCTCTGAAGATCTTTCTATATTGCTTTAATGATAATAAAAACCAGCCTTTACCTCCAAAATTTTGCCACAGTCTAAAACACAAAATAAAATAATCTCAAGCACGTGATAGTCATTGTACAAGTCAAATTCTTCCCCGCTAATCACACCAGATAGCAGTTAATTTCTTACATTGTCTGCAATTTCCAAGGGGTTCCTTAGGAACTTGTGTGTTGCTATAAGCAAGATGTGAATTTCATGCACTCCAAATCCAATTCATTAGTATGGACTAGACAGGAAATACAACCGATCATTATTATTATTACTATTATTATTATCTTGCCCACTGAGAAATAGAAACAATGACATAATATTCCACTACTAATAAGTACTAAATCGTCGAATTTAAAGAATAAGTAAGAATGAAGAATGATTATAAAGAAATTGCTAAGGAGAACAACATTATTTCCTGTCAAAAAAAATTTGCTTTTCCTCTCAAACAACCAATAAACATTTTGCAAACTCTGTATGTACAGAGTTGTACCTGGTTTGGGCATTTATGTCCATAACTAGCAAGTGAGGTTTTAAATGAACAAATTGTGGGGGGGTTTTTTAATGTTCTGGTAGGCTGGGATCATTTGCCAAATCAAGAAGAAAACATTTTTTGGGGCATAGCAATTGTTTACCTTGAAAACATGATTGGGCACTAAAGACATCCAGTGACAGTAAAGTAAACTGTCCTGTCACAGTAGTTGGCTTTGCACATTGCTACTACTTTAAATCTGCAAAATCCAGTTTGAAATAAGACAACTAATGTGTAAGAAGTTATACTGTAGTGACACTCACAGTTTCAAATGAGGATAGGCATGATTACCTTGTGCTCTTCCTGCCAGTTAGAAGGTATAAAAATCAATATACAATGCTGAAATTTGTACAGAGGAGGTTATGGTTTATTGTGGAGTTAGGCAATTGGACACAATTGCTATAAGTTTGGTAAGCCGACTGCTGCTTTAGTTACCTCATCATTTTCTGAAACCTGAATCAGAACAACCACAGAAGAAACTAAACCAAATTTAATCACAACAGTATCAACCTACTGTACATTTACAAGAGATTGTATGGGTTTAATTGGAAGTGTATGTACATATAATCAAGCTTTATGACTTGTCTAAAGACAACAGATAAATAAATGACATGCTCACTCATACTTTTGGCTGGAGGGAAACGAATGAACACTTTGAAGTGTCGTACAAAATACAGAAAGCTGTACGTGGCTCAAAGTCAGAATATGCAAATTAGGATTGCTAAATTATTAAGCTTGTCTGTCTCACAAATTGTTTGGTTTTGAATGCACTCTAAAAGAGAGGAAAACAAAAAGGACTACATCATAAGGCTTTTTTTTCTGACACCATTGTGGAAATAATTTCAAATTGCTGTTTTTATCCCCTAACAGTCTTTTTGGCATGCGTTGGAAGCTGTTTTTTTGATATCGGTAGATTTTATGGTAATCCTCTGCAGAGAACAAACTATATCATCATAATTTTTACAAGATTTTTAATTACCTGTCAAATTATGGTGTGGTTCACCTAGTTGAGGTGCAAGGGTATTTTTTATCTTCTGGTACTGTTCTCAAATTCCAGTTGCCATCCTTTAAGAAATGTTAATTATGTTAATGAATACTAAAGGTCAGACAGTTAGCTTGTGTAAATTAGCACAGCTCAGTTGATTTCTGCAGCTCTACTGATTTACAGTTAGTGAGGGCCTTAAGATCCTGGTATTGCATCTTATTTGTCTTGACTACAGATTTTATTCCTTATATTCAGATGTTTGGAAGTATTCACAGGGTCAAGTAAAAATTCAGGTTAATGCAGCAAATGTCAATCAGTGTGAACTAAAACAACTTCTCACATACATTTCCACTTGCATTCATGGTTATACAATTTGTCTGCTTTTTCCCTCCTTTTTCTTTTTTTGTGAACACACAAAAAGTGAAGCTCAGTTTCAACCTTCCAAGTCTGCAGCCAAAATATGAACAGCGCATTACACATGGTTTCAACTATCAATCTCCAGCCCCATCATTTTTCATTTGCACACTTGTTCACTTTGAACATGAGGTCAATTTGTAATTTTAGTAGAAAATCATAATATAGCAATCCTAGAGTCATAACTGAGGTAACATATTCAAAAGTACAGAGGAGATGATAACCATCATAAACTTTTTGGAACAATCTAAATGCTGTTCTATTGCAGCAAAACTCCTCAACACTTAGTTTCAGCTTGGTTCCTACTTTCATCCTGTGTGATTCATATAAAGATGTGGTTTTACCTTTATGTAGTGTAGCATGTATCACGTGTTTTGTGTCACAATTCTAGTCCCCAGGTCAAAGTCTACTGCACCAAAGAGCGTGACCACTGCATTTACTTACCTCATACGAAACAAGCTCTTCAGAGCAGGGCCTACAAGCATTTCCAAATGAGTCTGAGTTTTAATGGCAGGTCCCAGTCACCACTATGACACAATTACCTCTGAGCAAATTCCTTTGTATTTGCTCTTGGGCAGGAAGTACAGAAATGACACAGAACTCTGCTAAGCAAAATAGTGACTCATCTGAAAAAACAAGTGAACCTGTAAACACTGTTGGCTAATAATCCTCCATGAGATCCAGAGTTTCTTAAACTGTCCAACCAAAAGCATCCTAAGCTATAAATGAGTACAGTTTAAACAAGACTAGCTGATCTGAAGACAGAAAAAAGTGTAAGAGATACTACCCTCACAGGAGCTGGGGGAGGAAGGGGATGGGAAACAATGAAAACAATTCCACTGGAATACTGATAAGACTGGGACAAAATATACAATGACCATGACAACAATTTCCTTTTTACATGAGGATAAACAGAAAATGTTCTCCCTACTCATATCAAATAATGAAATATTTGACACAGAGAAGAAAATTAGCCATTTGCCTATGAGGTGCCTGAGGTCACTGATTTGACTTTTGAGGGAGAAGGATTTGAATATAGATACCTGAAAACTAGGACAACTTTAGGGGCAGAGGAAGAATAGTGACTGAGTGCACGAACACATTCAATAGTTTCATTCTGGAGAAACAAGAGTTTTGAAGAAAATATTTGAACAATAGTTTTTGTCAAGAAACACACATTTTCTAATAAAAAAAAAGACCCACATTCAACCTCCAGGGCCCATAGTCTCTTGCTGTTCTCATTATTCTGGAGTACTTGTTGACTAACTCTTGTAGTTAAACACCAGAGCATACAAGTGCGTCTCTATAGCTCTTTCCAGTGAATGACTTTCTAGCAAATTAGAAGCTCAGGTATCAGTGTTTCTGAGTGAAGACACCTATTGCTGAAGTTCTGAGAAAGAAATCAAGACTTTGAGTCCACTAGTTGGATTTTTTTTTTCTTGTGTGTCTTCCAGAAGATCTTTACTACCATAAAAAAGGTAGAGATCAGACTACAACATGAGTCAGCTAGGGAGGAACCAATTGTTCTGCTGCTACACCTGGATACTCACAGTGAGTTTGGAAGACTTCTGCCATCCTTATTGACTGTGGCAACACTTGATGGGGCTGGAAGACTTGATATGAAATTACTGCCTTAGCCTTAATAGCACCATTGCACTATCGGTTTGTGTCAGAGCAGTCGATTAAACTAGAATTTACTTTTATCACTATAATTAGCTTTTATAGAGAGTTTTTAAGTTAAATTTAATGTTTTTAATCCCTCCAAGAAAGTTAGAAGAATCAGTGAAACCTGAGGTTTCTGTCAACCTCTTTTGTTGCTTTCATTTTCAAACTTTTATCCCTGAATTTTGGATACTAGACTGAAACAGGCTGTGTTAATGCAAAGTGTATTGATTCACCCAAAAGAGAAACACAAGAACACTAAGTACATACTCCAAAAAAAAAAAAAAAAATTACTCTGGGTGAGATTGTTTATGTTTTTAAGCAAGGCCTGATATAACCTGGTACCTGGTGTTACAGATACATGATTTTTGTTGCAACGGGGAACAACTTTAGGAAAATCCCTAAGTTTTCCATCAAGATCAATGAAAGCAAGAGAAGCATAACTACCCTTTTTTCTGAAATCATCAGAAATCCTGGAGAAGAAAACATTTTAAACAGAAACAAATGGGACATCTATAGGAACAGATGGACTTCTAAAGCATTTTTGGTCTTCTTCAGAGCATTATCAATATTATTTTGTTCAGAATTATACCAAAACCGAATGAAAAGTTGTGCAGTAATAAAATCCAACTTTTTTGAGTTTAGATAATTTGCAAGGGGACCTTGGATTACTAACAATAGGGCTTGAAAAACTTCTTTCATCATAACTTAGGAATTCTGTGAGATGGCCCACAGTTCCTCCTGTGACAGGCACTCACTCACCTACCTGCTGACCACTTACTCTAGCACGGACTCTTGCATTGTCTAAACAAACCTTTGTACCTAACAAGTATTTTGACTTTTGTTTCTATCCCTAACCAAGACATATGAAATTGGAATTTGTATTTTAAACCAGCTACATAGCTTCCTTTTACATTAAACAGCTTCTGCATAGTTTATACCTGCCTTAAGCACAGTAGTCTCACCAATCTAGGATATACAGCCTTCTTTCCCCACTCCCAAAGAGCAGGCACAGTTTGCAGTCTCTTATCAGGGCAGCTGCTTGAATCTTTAAGCTCTCTGAAATCTGACTGCTATATGCATTATTGTTGTCAGCTCCATAATTTTTTATTGTTCTGTCCAGTTTTCTGATCACAAAGCAGACCTCATTTTCCTTTCTCGTCCAAAGTCATGCTAAATAAGAATTGCAATAACAGCTTATTTTGCATCTTCAGTCCTTAACATGCATAGCTACCACTGAATAATGGAAATGTGTATTGGAATACATGACAGTCCATGGGAGCTCTTCTTCCATTTCTAGTAGCTTTCTTTGAATAACGTGTTTCAGTCTCCCGTGTCTCCTAATGTTATTCACAGCTTGCCTCCCCAAAGCTCCTGTTGCAAGGCAGCACCACACAAGAAATTTAAGCATATTCACATATCATGCTACCATAGTACAAGATTCCAAAATTAAAGTAAAAACTAGTCATTTTGAACAAGATTATTTTAAAGAAAAGAAATGGCAGGATGATGCACAGATAACAGCATGAGAATAATAGATCTGTGTCAGAAGTAGATGATTAGAAAAAGTTAAGAAGGAGTAGGCTTCAATACACACCCAACATACTGTGGTTATTGAATACATTCCATCAATAGTATTCTCTTTAAATATGGTGTTTTTCTACACTGCAAGACCAGGCAAATATAGCCCCTAATTATTTCAAGGAAAACCCAAGACTAGACCTTTGCTATGTGATACAATGTAAAATGTGCACAAGAGCAAACCAAACAAGAAAGATGGGGAGAATATTGTACACTTGGGTACAGCTAACACAACTAGATAACTTTTGGATCATTCCCATTTGGCAGATCAGAACAGGGGCACAGGGAAGGTAGATGTGTCCATCCCCAGCATTGTATATCTGTTAAAAATTACACTCAATCCTTTTGTTTCCTTTGCAGACAAAGTAATCCATTTTCTCCTAACGAGTAAGAAATACTGGTTATACAGCCAGTCTGCATGTTTTCTTCCTCTTCCGTCCCATTCATGCGCAGAGTATGGACAAGTCCCAGTTAACCCTGCAACACTGTCCCATATGAAATGTCTTCTCAGAAGTGGGATACTAGTATGGCAAAACCAGGATGTTTTACTCTTCCTTCAAGTTAGGATAAGGTAGTCATAAATATTATACATTACTCTTTGCAATACAAATAATTTTTACCCTCATTGCCTTAGAGGAAAGTTTTGGATAGACAATCTTCAACATATCTGCCTGCATTTATGACCATTTCAAGTTTCACAGTGTGAGAAGAACACTGGAACACCTCTGAGGGTTCTCGGGGATGCACAAGCATTAATGGAATCCCATTAGTCACAGCCCTGGCTATCACAGTCTTGTCAGCACAAAAGGTTGCAGACTACCCAGAGCAGGTAAAAAGGCCAGAAAATTATGTTAAAAGAAGGTACGTATATGATGGTCAAAACATTTTTGCACTGTGGCTAAACAGGAGATGGGAGAAAAATTCCACAGGGAGAACATCTGTGAAACTTAAAATTATATAGATCAGAGAATTTCCACAGTTCCACTCACCACCTATCATGGACTTGAACGAGTAGCTTTTCTCTATCCATTTTACCAAACAGGTAATTATTTGTACTCCTTGCTACCCATACTAACTGTGCCGGCAGAGGAATGTTTTGTAAGTATTTTGCATGCAAAACGTGGCAAAGAAGGCAGCATTAAAGCCCAGGAAAAAGCTTTATTAGCATGAACTACAATATTATGAGAAGAAATAGCTTTACAGACTTGTCAAAGTCTTCTCTTACTCTGTCTGTCACAGCTGTGCTAGACAAGCAGTAATCCTACACCTCTCACACACAAACCTGGAGATCTTGCACCTGATAAAGTTTCAGTGTTCACTCTGGGCCAAGTTCATTCAGGTACACTGGTGCGAATATGCAGTGGCCCACAGTCAGCAGATATTCCAGCACAGTTTAAACCAAAGTACACTTCTGGCCTCTTGTTACTATTCTGGACACCTCATTATCATGGAGGAATTTAGTATCTCTGGAATACATCTAGTACAAGAAGGAAAAACTTTATTGTTCTCCTGTGCCAGATAAAATGTCTTGGAACCTGCTCATGGATGCAGACTTAATTAGATAGAAACTACACACCAGTCCCAGGCTTTCCCAGACAAACACAAGCAAGCATAGATGATTGATAGAAAGTGTCAGTTAATACAAGGTCTCCTTGCTCATGTTCTTGTGTTATTTGAAAGCCAGTTTAGAAGCTCGGAGCATGCAGGTAGAAAGTCACGCAAAGGTTTTTTGGGGAGCCTGAAAGAGGCTTGATTTGTTTGTATGACAAGTCAAAAGTAGCCTTCTTATAACAAGCATGTGAATGACTTCCTGTGTTTGTATCTCAATATTTGACAAGCTAGGCTCCTTTTCTTTATCTGTCAGAACAGCCTCTACCTTTTCCTGTGTCCCTATTCTGAAAACCTACAGAAAGAGCCATGTACGTTTCCTCCCAGGTAGATTTGCAAGTGTACAATGGAATGTAAGATTGTAAGTGAAATAAGTAGGTTTCTGTAAACCATGTCTCTAGGTCATACAGGGGAATTTGCTAACAATAGACAATGTTTAGTGATACCTTTCATTCGTTTAAATTCATTGTCATAATACTTTAATTGTTTAAAAGGGCCAAATTCACAGAATTTGTGCAAACTATCAAGTGATTGTCCAAAGATACTTCTTAAAAAGAAAGACTGTATTGAAAGAACACACACAAGTGAATTCATTATTTCATATGGGATACAAAGAGGCAGTAACTTGTAAACTGTGAGAAAAAAAAAATTATATCAGGGGAATAGGAACTGCTTTACACCACAAACTGATTGTAAATAAAATGCCTGAGAAAGATGTTTAACAGTAATGAATTGAGTGTTTGGGTCTTTGCTGACGTATGTTTTTAGCTTTATTTACATTAGCTCTATTTGTATGGAAATTTATTGTATGGGAAAATGTTTCTTGTTCAGGATTTGAAAAACTGGCTCACAGTACAAGCATTGTGAAACCATGAAAGATGTTGATGAACAGAGACTGAGAAGGTAAGAAAAGGACCGAGTTTCTTGCTGACAAGAACATCACAGGCAAGGCAGGAGACAGAATGTAGATAGAGTTAATTGCATTTTAAGCAAGATAACTATTTTGTTGCTTTTTTTTACTAGCCATTTTTAGGGCAGGAAGGTGGGGGGAGGCAGGTAAAAAGAAGGACATATTGCTTTATTGTAATCTGAATTACCAGTGAAATAAAACAAATAGACTTCAACTTTAAGCATAAGAGTCTTTCCATTCAGTCCTAGCACTTAATGCTAAATGAATAATACCTCTGCTCTCAAATTCCAAGAATATGGAAGCAGTTCATCAGCCAGGGCCTAGAATGAACCTAAATGCTGCTTAAAAGGATCAAATATCATTGCCAATCTGTTCATTCAGTTCTTCAGTCAAAAGTATTTTTATGGGTTTTTTTTCTCTGCCATCCCTAGTTGAGATTTTTCGCCATGTTGAAGTTTTTGTGTTCAACCAGCAAGGCTGAAGAACTTAAACCAACACCCTAAGACCTCTTGGAGCTGTTGCCCTTTCAGTGCTTCCATGAACCTTACCATAATCTTGCAAAATTGCATCTGACCAGAGGCGAGGGCAAAGGGAAGTAGAGAGGCTGTACAGCATAAATTAAATTAAAGAGGAGTCACTACTCTTAGCAAGGGACTTCCCCTACCTCATGCCTGTTCTCCTCTAACTGATACATGCCTTCCCACAGGATGTGTAATATTAAAAGAAACCTTTTTGCTCTGAACTATACTACAAAGCATTTGTCTAAAAATGGGTTATTTAAGAATAGTAGGATCTGTCTATTTAGGGGAAAGGCTTACCTTTGTAACATGGCTGGAGACACCTTTTTCTGGTCATGCTGACACAAAGTAATTGTAGATCTCCACACCCCAGGCACATTCTCACTCAGGCAATGGCAGAAGTCCTCCGTGACCATAATTTAAGGTATTTTCTCAATTCAGGCATATTAATTTTCATGGCAACACTATGTAAAGAAAGGGAAAACCTCTATTACACTACATAAGGCACAAAAGAGAATATACATCAAACACAGATCTAGAGATTAGCACTACTTCAGTGGATTCTGCATCTCAGTAGTGTGGGTTTCTAAAATGAAATATTAGGGGCCTCAACTGATTAAAAATACTTAGGAGGGGGGAGGGGAAGGAGAGGCAAATGACTAGAATTTCTACCTCTTTTTTCCCCCTTTTCAAACATGATGGCTAGAAATTCATCCCTAAATGTAGTAAGCACATGAAATGTATATGCCTTTAATGTGCAAATTCCATACTGCACAAGAGAGTAACTAATGAGCCAGTATTCTAATGAATCAAGTTAAAGTGGCAAGGTGACATACCTCATTTAAGGGAATGAATTCTTGATGTCATTGTAAAACGACCCCCCACTTCTCCTGGGAAGGGAAGACAATACTGGTTTGGTCCTAAATCTTTCGCATCCCTTCCAGATTTTCCACAGTCCTCAGGAGATTCTTGTAGACCATACCCTTCTGAAAAATAACGACAATTTTGATCAGGAAAGTTACTGAAAACAAACCCAAGCAGTACTCAGCAAAGAAGTAAGGTGACTTCATGTCCAAAAGCCCATTCACAGCTAACGGAATAAGAATAATTACCCATCATAGGTAGCCCTTACTCTGAGGGAGAGGCAGTGTGGTCACGCAGAAACTGATTGGCACAGTCCTTGCAGGGCTCTGCAGCTGGCTAAGAAGAAGCATCAAGGTGCAGCCCAACAAAGAACTAATTCCCTCCATGATCTCTCTACACCTCCCATCTCCTTTCACTTTTCCTACAATCAATTATCTTCACTCTGTCCTCCTGCCATGACCCTGTTCTCACATGATTGTTTCTAACCCACAAGTAGATCCTTGTTCCTCAGAATGCTAATTCGAGCTAGATCTTGCTAATAGTTTGAAACAAAAATCACTCAATCGATGGGAAAAAAACAGTCATCACTATCTCTTTCCTCATTCTGAAGTTGCATTGAGTGTAGGTGGCAAGGAATCAGCAGCAGGGGACTGTAGGAACAGTCTCTGTGAAGAAAAGCTGTGGTTGGACACTGCCAGCTCCCCGTGGTTCCTGAACAGCCCCACAGCTGAGCCCATCAAAAAAGCCAGCTTTTTCCTCTGCGAAGTGTACTTTAAACAGAGGCAAACTGTGCCCGGCAATGAGAGGTGAGGAAAAAAGTGTAACAGACAGTCCTGCTAAGACCTGGGTGAAAGTAGGAGGAGGAGAGGAGGTGCTTCAGGCATCCCAGCAGAGATTCCCTAACAGCCTGTGGAAAAGCCCGCTCAGGAAAAGGTTTATTCTGAAAGACTGCAGCCTATGTAAGGGTCCCACATTGGAGCAGGGGGAAAATGTAAGGACGAAGGAACAGCAGAGAGGAGCTGTTAAGGACTGACCACAGCCACCATTCCCACCCCACTGCATTACTCAAGATGGTGGGGTGTAGAAGTTAGGAATGGAGGAGTGAAGACTCTCCATTTATGAAATGCAGAGAATTGAGATGTACCTTTAAGAATCCTTTGCAACATAAGAACTGTATATTTCCATCTTGTTACAGATATGTTTTATGTGTCAGCTCAGTTTACATGTGCCATTTGGAAAACTGAACAGATAATAATCTTGCATTTTCAAATTTATAGAAACCTATTTCTGCCTTACTCTGCAGCATTATTCTAAACAATGTTCTACCCTGTTAATTAACTTGGAAATAGCAGAGTCAATAGAAATATTTTTATGTACCTTCTACTGTCATTGCAAAACTCCACTGACTAGATAACCTTTTTAAATAGAAACTGCTTTGGGAAAAGTTTATTTGTAACATCATATTTTATATCTCTCATGCCCAATAACACTGCAAGATAGAATCATAGAATCACCAGGTTGGAAGAGACCTACCACATCAGCGAGTCCAACCATTCCTATCAAACACTAAACCATGGCCCTCAGGACCACATCTACCCGTGCCATAAACACCTCCAGAGAAGGTGAATCAACCACCTCCCTGGGCAGCCTGTTCTAATGCCCAATTATCCTTTCCGTGAAAAACTTCCTCCTAAGCTCCAGCCTAAATCTACCCTGGTCGAACTTGAGGCCATTCCCTCTTGTCCTGTCCCCTGTCACTTGGGAGAAGAGGCCAGCTCCCTCCTCTCTACAACCTCCTTTGAGGTAATTGTAGAGAGCAATGAGGTCTCCTCTCAGCCTCCTCTTCTCCAGGCTAAACAACCCCAGCTCTCTCAGCTGTTCCTCATAAGGCCTGTTCTCCAGACCCCTCACCAGCTTCGTGGTTCTTCTCTGGACTTGCTCCAGAGCCTCAACATCCATCTTGTGGTGAGGGGCCCAGAACTGCACACAGGATTCAAGGAGTGGCCTCACCAGTGCTGAGTACAGAGGGAGAATCACCTCCCTGCACCTGCTGGTCACACCATTTCTGATACAAACCAGGATGCCATTGGCCTTCTTGGCCACCTGGGTACACTGCTGGCTCATGTTCAGTCAGCTGTCAACCAACACCCCCGGGTCCCTCTCCTCCTGGCAGCTTTCTAGATAGACTTCTCCCAGTCTGTAGCTCTCCATAGGGTTGTTGTGCCTCAAGTGCAGGACCCGACATTTGGCCTTGTTAAACCTCGTGCCATTGGACACTGCCCAGAAGTCCAGCCTGTTTAGGTCCCTTTGCAGAGCCTCCTTACCCTCCACCAGATCCACACTTCCACCCAGCTTTGTGTCATCTGCAAACTTGCTAAGGGCACACTCATTGCCTTCATCCAGGTCATTGATGAAGACATTGAAAAGGGCTGGACCCAGCACTGAGCTCTGGGGAACCCCACTTGTCACTGACCTCCAGCTGGATTTAACTCCATTTACCACCACTCTCTGGGCCCCACCATCCAACCAGTTTTCTACCCAGGAGAGTGTGCGCCTGTCCAGGACAGAGGCTGACAGTTTCTGTAGCAAAATGCTGTGAGAAACTGTGTCAAAGGCTTTACTGAAGTCCAGGAAGACCACATCCACAGTCTTTCCCTCGTCCAGCAGCAGAGTCACTTTGTCATAGAAGGCAATCAGGTTAGTTTGGCAAGACCTGCCTTTCATGAACCCATGTTGACTGGGACTGATCACCCGGTTCTCTTGCATGTGCTTCATGATAGCACTCAAGATTACCTGTTCCATGACTTTCTCTGGCACTGAGGTCACACTGACAGGCCTGTAGTTCCCCGGATCCTCCCTGCTACCCATCTTCTAAATGGGCACAACATCAGCCAGTCTCCAGTCCAGTGGAACCTCCCCAGTCTTCCAGGACTGCTGGAAGGTGATGGAAAGGGGTTTGGCCAATACATCCGCCAGCTCCTTCAATACCCTAGGGTGAATCTCATCTGGCCCCATTGACTTGTGGTTGTCCAGTTGGGCAAGCAAGGCTCTGACCACCTCCTCTTGGATCATGGGAGCCTTGTATTGCTCCTCTAGTTCTGGGGTTTGTACACAGAGGGAGCAGCTTTCTTTACAATTAAAGATTGAGGTAAAGAAGGCATTAAGTACCTCAGCCTTCGTCTTATCCCCTGTCACTGACCTCATATCAGACATTCATTTATTTGCAGAAAATATCGCAAGAAACAAAAACTGACTCAGTGAAGTCTAATATTTCTTTTAAAGCCCTAGCTCTCTAGTGAGTAGCCAATGAAAGACATGGTACCCAGTTCTCAGCAGGCACATCCAACTGTCCCTGAGAAAAGAGGAGAGATCCTTCAGAATTATGTAAACAGTTCTCATAAATGTTGCAAGGCACTATGGACAAGTATTTAACTAGCCTCTCCTGCTAGGAAGTGAGGGAGGCTTGAATCATCTGTCTGGAAATGGACCAGAGAAGAGCAAGGCTTTGATTTACCGAGTGGGAAGGACTCTGCAGCAGATTGCTGATAACTTCTTCATCTAAAGCCCACAAGCTACAGAGATGGAACACAACTGCAGGAGAGATGAACAACCATCCTGGAAATGGGCAAATAGTTTATTCAGAACTAACCGTCCATTACTGTTCACAACAAAATTGTTAGAGTCTAAAATGTATTGTTTCCAATTGTTCCATCTACTTTTTCAGCAAATAAGATATGCGTTCTGAAGCTACTCAGGATATGAAATGTGAAATTGACCATTCCATTCACAATCTGCATTGTCTTGGATACCTGATTTACTTGCATAATTTAATTACATAACAGAGGACAGGAAAAAGGAGCCTTTAATCACATTGAGTAATGCTTACTCAAGCATTATTATAGTCCTACTGAAGTCCAACGAGTAAAGACTTTTCAGCATAAAACCATGAGTCAGAATCTGGCCTTGTTCATAGGTTGTGCTCTGAGGTATTTTAACTCCTTGCTTTTCAAATATATACATTTCCAACCCAGTAAGAAATATATTTTGACCTGCTTAGTCAGCCAGCATAGCACTAATTCAATACTGAAACACTATGAAGAAGGAGCTGAAGTTCAACAGCCTGGGTAGAGGAAGGAGGAGAGGGAAATAACCTGTTTCTCGAGATTCTCCACATTCATGAATTGCAATCATTCACACTTGAAAACAAACAAAAAAAAAAAATTCAAGTCTGTTTCCAAATTTAGATAAATATTAGTAGAATAAAAGAAAGAAAGTCTAAAATATCATACAGTAAATGAAAGAATGAGACAGAACTGCAGCTGATTAGCTTTTGGCACCACAAAAAAAAAAAAAACAAAACAAAACTGTTCTGTCATCATTTCTGGAGGTCTTTAGGAGGGATCTAAATTGCTGGTGTGGGAAGAGCACTAACAGAAAAAACTATAAACAAATGCTAAGTTGTGATGTTTCGTGTGCCAACTAACAACACACCAACACCCCCCACAACAAATTAGACAAACTCAGTTAGCAATATGCTTTATTGAGACAAGAATTGTAGAGGAGGTAGAGACAAAATGAATGGACAAAACCCCCTCTGTACCTTACCAAGAGTGATGGTGTGAATCTGAAGTGAAATTGCAGCTGCAAAAAGCAATCAGCTGAGACCCCACACAGCTCAGCACTCAGTTTCAGGGCAGCAACTCATTTCAGTGGACATCTGTAACCTACACATGGCACCCATAAAAGAGAGGGTTTGGGAGGACTGAAAGAGCAAGGATGTCCAAAAGAAAATTTTTCTATGAGTGAATGACACTTCTGTAGACTTTTTTCTTTTTACTTAAAAGGCTACATTTTCTTACAAGCGTGGTTTCAGCATCAAAGAAATCAAACTAACTCAGCATCAGTTTTATCAGCCATTTCAGTCAGCTATCTCCAGCTTTCCTTGAGGAAAAGTGAAGAAAATGTTTAAATTTACTTCTTTCTATTTAGAAATTGAGCCAAAGCAGCAATAAAAGCAGGTCTAGCCAGTAATTTGAATGGTAAGCTATTTGGCTTCCATCATTATTGCTTCAGTTTGTACCTGACTGAGATTTTTACTCACATCTGTTATGCATGGTTCATTACAAGAACTTGTTAATAAATAAACGGGTTTAATAACAGAGTTTTGGGTCTTCCACGACAACAAAGTTATCACCTATATCTTAGGCCTTTTATCCTCCTTTTATGTGGAAGATGGAAGTTCCTTTTGTGGAGGATTTTGCAATTTCATTTTGCTTTCCTTGGGAAAAAAACCATCTCCAGATATTGAAAATATTTCTCTGCATGAAAACGTTTCAGGACTTAGTATTATGTAATAGGACACAATAAGGCAGAAGAAGTAAAGATATTGTTCCTATCCAGGCACTTACTCATTCCAAAGCATTGAAAGGACGTGGGTTTTCTGGTGGCAGCGGTGGCTTGGGTTTTGTTTTGGTTTAATATGCATCATCTCTTGGGTTAAGCATTCAGACTTCAGGCCTCTGAATCCCTCAGTTAGTCTTGTGCAAATGTACCTGGTGTTTTAACACTCTTCTCCTTCCCTTGTTCTCTTTCTTTCTCTCTTCCTGCTTCCCTATCCTTGCAGAGAAGCTTCTCAAACTTGGAAAGAGCTGTTTGGCTTCAGTCAGCTGCTACTTCAAACTCAGGTTGTGCTTTCAAGGCATAGTCCTATAGCAAGTTGGGGTTGAATTGCAAAGAGCAAAGCTGAGCCAAAGAGCATGAGGCCCTAGGAGAGCACACCACACTACACAGGTGCTGCTACACACAAGGAGCCTCTCCATGTTCACCACCCGCACAGGCTAGTGGAGACAGGAGCTACCCCTGACCAAGCCAGATCAGATACCAGTACAACCACGTTAACACCATGCCTTGCCAAAATTAACACATCTCAGTTTTCTAAAATGCACTGGATCAGGTAGTGAATTTTCCACTGAAATTGAGCTAGTGTTACTTTTGCTTTGTTTATGAATCTGAGTCAAACTTTGTTTGGTTTAGTTCCTCAGTATTCTACCCCATTTAACAGGTTAACTTTTCAGGCAGGTCTAAGGGAATAAACCCAGCAACTGAGAACAGAGGAGGCCATTCAGTTTCCTTGGGTCTTCAGCTGGCAGCATTAATCCTCTAGGTTCCAGACTCAAGTCCTCTGCTCTTGCAGGCATATTGCTTGTATGAGAAATAAGGAACGCTTGGACTTGATGGGGAGAAAGAACAGATCTGTATTAAGTTCAGTCAAGGAAAACATTTATGATTTAGCCATTCAATTACATGTTCTCAGTTACTCTTTTCTTTAAGGCAACCAGAATCTGCCACAGCAGAAAGACTGGTGCAATCGGCTGTCCCCACAGAAATGAAAACACCAAAGCCTGACTGAAATCTGAGAGAAAAAACCCCACACCTCCTACCAGTCAGCATACCAAAGAATCGGTCAACTTCCTAAGACTTTAATAAAGAAAACATAATACTGGATGCATTAAGGAAAACATGAGGTAAACTTCACCTTCACAGTGATGCAAGTATCAAAGAGTTAAAAGAAGCTCCTTTGCACACATTCTGCACAAACTTATATGCCCAAGGGCACTGTACTTACCTTCCCATACCTTATGTTTTACTTTCCTACTTATCCCTAGTGGTTCATTATTGCAGTCCTTCTAACTTGTGAGAACAAGACTGTCCATTCCCTCTGGGAGTTTCACCATTTCCCTCTCACTCCAAGTTACTTCCCTTTTCTCTTTATCATCTTCCAACTACCTCTCCCATTCAGGTTGGGAAAGGAGGTAAAAGGCAATTTTTTTATCATGATTCTCCTCCACAATCTCTTTTCAAAATCACTTTGCTCTTGACAAGAAATACCATCATAAAGTGAAGACACCCTGGTGGTGTCCAGGCAGGTTCATTTAGGAAGCAGAGGAACCAACCTATAGACCAATCTATAAGCAAAGAGATATCCATATCGCTCTTAGCCTCTGAAACGCTGACTGTAACCTACCTGAATCTCTGCCTTTGAATCTGCCTGCAGTTTAAGCATCTCTGGCTCCAAATACTCCCCGCCTGCAAGTGTTCTACACTTGTTTGCAAGATTCAAATCCATAAAAGAGGCAGAGGCTGCTTTTTTACAGTAATGGTCATCTCAGTATGAGGTGTTTGCAAACATGACCTCCCTTTTTCTGTTAGTATCAGTCCAATAGTAAGTGTATTCACAATAACTCGTTTCTTTTAGCATGGCTTTCCCCCCTGCCACTGTTTTTGCCTACCTTGATGGCTGAAGGAAGCCCATTTGTGAATATAGCAATCACCTTTATATCAGCCTGAAAAATAGTATTATTTGTCCCGCTGTAGGGTAAAGCTAGCTTCTTGTCCTTCCAACAGGACAATGTGACACAAGGTTTGAAGTAGCAACTGCATCCTCCTCACTTTTTGTCCAGCCACCAGTAACTTCCACAGGGAAAGGAAGAGCTGACTGAAAGAGTATGGGAAGTAAAGCTGAAGAAAGATGAAAGTGGTTGAAGGAGAAAGGAAAAAATATAAACATAAAAATTATTTACTGTGAGATTTTTCTAAATCTATCCATTTTCCTGGTGGATGCCATGGGGTGTGCTGCATATGTTTTCTTCACTTTCTTTCCTTTTTTTTTGAATAAATAATTTGTAGATGTTTGAAATTCAGCTACAACAAATCTTTCAAACTAAATCTACATTTTCTTTGTATGATTAATAAGTTACATTACAGCTTACTCATAATTTAAAGAAACAGAATATGATGTACTGCAAAGGAGTTGTATATTTTCCTTGCTAAGCTACAGTGCCTGTAAATCATTTCCATCACACTTCAGTTTTAATTTTAATTCATAAGATGTTGTACATTTCTTTATAGTTTTAAATTAAAAAAAGAGATTAAAGGCTTGAACTTAAATGTTTATTAAAGGGAAAAATATGCTGATCTGAAACTTCAGGAATTAAAATATATATAAAGTATAAGAAAGGAGAACAAAATAAGGTTTCTAGTGAAGCCCTGGAAACCTGAAGTGAAATCTGAGGTCTTCCACAATAGAAGCATCTGCATGTGGCCAGGAAAGAGTGGTAAGGGAAGGCAAGGGGAAAGCAAATGAAGGTCTGGAACAAGAGTGCCTCTCACCACCAAGGTCAGGAATTTTGTGAAATCAGTCGAGCCAATTGGTAGTTAATTGTTGAAAGAAGAAGACTACAGAATTAAGACCAAAGTAACATAACTTTCCATAAGATGCCAAACCTCATTCCTGTCTATCTGTAAATGTAGACCACCAGAACATCTAGCTACACTGGACCTTCAGACATGACCATAACCTCAGTGAGGCCAAATCCAAGTGAAGACTCAGATCATACTTTTGGTAACCTCAAGGTTACCCTATAGAGTATAAGTTCTGAGGCAGGTTGTACTAATGATCTTTAGGTAGAGCGTTAGTGTTAATGTATGGGTCATGCTTCCATCAAATGCAGACTTGATATTCACATTCTGCTTATTATACATCATCTAATGTAAGATCACCATCACTAATATGATGATCAGTAGAGAGAAGTAGTTTTAATCCCATTAGCAACAAAGTCATTAACATGGTGTTAGACTGAATGGAAACAGCTTCCAGTTCACATCCTATCTTCTGGGGGGATCCCATTTCCAAAACTTCCAGAAGTATCCCCAGAGGAGAATGATGTGTTACTGAAGATCTACATTTTGCTCAAAGCATTTTAACTTGCACCTCTTAATTTCATAGGGAAAGTTGACTTACGAAACCCCGGTCTCACTGATAGTGCTGACATTTTCTTAGAGTACTGCATAGAGATCCTAGGCATTTCCTTCAGAAAACAGCGTATGTGTGTGCAGTATGATTACATAAATTCAGAAATCTAAAATTCAGAAAATGAAAAAAAATGAAAACCAAAACTTCCATGATCATGCTTTTGTTGGTTTGAGGGGGTTTTTTTCTGTTTTGTCGAAACAGAAGAAAACCCCAGAAACTGGCAACTAATTTAAGAATTTAAAGACGATCAGCTTTACATTCTGATATGTTTTCCTTGATCTGATCTAGTGACTAGGGACAATTCCCTCTGAATTCTGAAATTGGTCCTGAGTTCAGCTGGTGAAGAAACATCTCAGCCCTTAGCACACAGCTCCACACAAAGTGAGTGTCATGTCATGTAGGGTGCAGACTCCAGACCACACCACCACCACAAACACACAGCAACAAACAGGTCCAGATCAGGCATAGGGACACCTCAAGCGTGGCCAGGGAAGCCTTAGCATGTTCTTGCTCATTAGAACACACTAAAGGTGGCTTCCATGTCAAATAAGCATATAGTTTTATTCCACACTGCATGAGAATTTCTACATCTCAGCCAGGCTCACTAAACCTGCAGTTCTTTGTGTCTGCAGCCAGTGTAGGGAAGTTCCAGCCAGCAGGACTGGACAGGCTCCTTGGATAATCACATTTATATCAGGAGCCTGAAGAATGTTGTTTAGCTTGGCATTTCCTGCCCAACTGGTTCTCTTCCTAACAACCAAACTTTGTTTGTCTTAAATTAAGATATTTACTTTTGCTGCAATTGCAGTAAAAGCCCATGTCCTCATAAGATACAATTCGCAGAAAACAATGCAGGGCAGGAAACCAATTCATAACAATGTACAACTAACTGTGCCTGTGGCATTTCTGCTGGGGACAGTGGCAAAACGATGAGCAATCTCCTAATTATACAGAAGGTATTTCATTAAGCAGAGTAGCCAAGATGATGTTACATTGACACCTCTTGTAGATAATCTGCTTAGTCACAATTCAGCAGGAGCAGCAGCTGTAAACATCTACAGGTTGTTCAGGCCATAAGGTTTTGTTAGTGATGCAAAATAAAAGCAGACTTTTTTCTTTTTACAGATGAAGTTTGTTTTGTCTCACTCACAGATCTACCGTGCGGTAAACTTATATTTATTTCAGTCTACATTCCTAGCAAATTAAAGCCTTCCTTTGAAATAAGTGCAAGCACGCAGTCAGTTCCTTAACTAAAGTCCTGCCCCAATGATTAAGTCTCACAACAGACTTCATTTGTTGTAGTGTTTATGCATCCATTTATGAAGACCAGCTCTTCTATATTGAAACCTCCTGTGACAGTTCAGGATTATTTAAGGACTGTAAGAAGTACAAAATGGAAGAATCTACCAGTAAGGAGAAATTATCCATAACATTTAGGCTTGTTATGACAGATTAGACGCACCACAATAAAAAAAATCCTCTCTGAAAGAAACGTGTCTTGGACATAGAAATGTAACTGTTTTTCCATGATGTTACGCATACTAAAGCTAACTGGGTAAAGACCAGCCACTCTTTCTAGTTGTGTATCATCTCCAAACTGTCAGAGGCTGCACTCTGTCCCACCATACAGGTCATTTATGAAGATGCTAAACTGTGGGCCTCAGCACTGTCCTCAGCTGTGGTACACACCACAGTGACTGGCCTCCAGATGGACTTGTGACACTGACCACAACTCTAAGCCTGCCAGTGTAGATCACTTCCAGTCCATCTCACTGTCTATTTATCTAGCCCACAATTCAACATTTGTCTATGAAGAGATTATTATGGGAAATAGTAACAAAAGTTTTGCTGAAGACAAGGTAAACATTATCCATTACTCTCTACATCAAAGCATGTTAGCTTTCTGCACAGCTTGCAACTAGTGTAGGGGATTTTCTTATCCCTTGCTCTACCTAAACTAGCTTTGTCTGCCCACAATTAAAAAAAAACCAGTATTTTTATTATTTAAAGAAGATGCATAACCAAGTATGTACAATTTAACACTGACTGCAAAATCAAATTATACAGTTGACTAAATACCAAAGTTTGAATATTAATTTGAAAATTAAGAATGAAGTGAATATAGAGACTTTCTCCATGCTCTAAACTTACAATGTCTATTATCTCACAAACCAGAACATTTGTTTGCAACAAATTCAAATTTTCTCAAAATTTCAGTGAGATAAGTAGCAAATATCTAGTTCTCACTATATAGATTAAGTATATATAAGAAGACAGTGAATCTTTTACACATCAGCCTCTAATAGAGATGGGAGGCACAACCTGGCCTGGAATTTCAGTCTTTAAAAGCACAAGGTGATAGAATGATCAAACCTCCCTTAGAATCATAGAACCATAGAGTCATAGAACAATCAGGTTGGAATTTCAGACTTTAAAAGCACAAGGTGATAGAATGATCAAACCTCCCTTAGAATCATAGAACCATAGAACCATAGAACAACCAGGTTGGAAGGGACACATCAGATCTTCCAGTCCAACCATTCCTATCAAAAAGAAAACTCCCCAGATCCAAACCAGCTCATGGCTCTCCCTGCAGGCAAAGCCGCACCTCTACAGGCATCGACTGCTTAGAACTGCTCAACAAATTGGCTTTTTTTCGTTCTGGAGTCTTGCTGGCTACACGAACCGCACTGTAAAAGCTGTTACAGGTCTCCTCCACAGAGCTGAGGCTCATCTCTACCCTTCCATGCTCATGGTGAGATGGAGAGAGTGGTTACACACACACATTTGGGTAAAACGACTGCTAACGACAACCACTCAGTGTTCCCAAGGTAGCAGCTAGAAAAGCAAAGGTGCCACCTCAACGCTACCTCTCTCAGATCAACAGAATCGCACGAACTATACATTAGTTCAGGGGGATATAGTTCAACCATAAAACAACCCAAACCAAAATTTTTCATTCTTACTCAACAAACCAAAACATTCAAGCATTCCTCACAAGTGCCATGTCCAGATTCTTTCTTCACGGGCAGCATCATCATAAAGTCATAGAATCATTTGACCTGGAAGACCATCTAGTTCAAATCCCTCTGCCATGGGCAAGGATACCTTCCACTACACCAGGTTACTCAAAGTGTCATCCAGTCTGGCCCTGAACATCTCCAGGGATGGGGTAGCCACAACTTCCCTGGGCAACCTGTGCCACTGCCTCACCACCCTCATAATGAAGAATTTCTTTCTTTTATCTAACCTAAAACAACCTTCTTTCATCTTAAAACCCCTCATCTCATCACTGCATGCCATTGTAAAAAGACCCTTTCCACCTTTTTCATAGCCCCCCCCTTTAAGTACTGTAAGGCTGCTATAAGTGTTCCTGGAACCTTCTCTTCTCCAGGCTGAACAGTCCCAATTTTCTCTGCCTGACTTTATAAGAGATGTGCTCCAGCCCTCTGGTCATCTCCATTGCCCTCCACTGGACCTGTTCCAACAGGTTTCTTCTCTTATGTTGGAGGTCCCAGGGCTGAATGCAGTACTATACATGGGGTCTCACAAGAGCAGAATAGAGGAACAGAATCCTTGCTCTGCTAGTGACACTACTTTTGAAGCAGCCTAGCATATGTTTGGCTTTCTGGGCTGCAAGTACACATTGCAGGCTCATGTTGAGTTTTTCCTCAACCGACACCCTCAAGTCCTTCATCTCAGGGCTGCTCCCAACCCATTCTCTGCCCAGCCCATATTTGCACTTGGGATTGCCCCAGCCTATGTGCAGGGTTTTGCACTTAGTCTTGTTGAGCTTTGTGAGATTTCTCCCTGGGGAGCAAGATGCTTTTTCTACTCAAAGTTCCCTAGGCAATCAGGAGGTCTGTAGAATCATTTACCATTGATTAAAATTGCAATCTGAAATTAGCTGGTAAGTAAACCCCAAACCATGAAGTTATTTCCACCTATAGGAATTTCATAATGCAAACATGACAAGATATACAAAGTGAAAACCAGAGCTTCAAGGTAGCTCTTTTGTTAATGATCAGAAGGGCTTTGTCTTATTTTCCCTCCTAATTTTCGTTCCAACACTCACCTTTAGGAATTGATACAGAAGCAGGTAGGCTACTCCCTCTTTTGTCATTAACCATGGAACTCCATGGTACAGCAGCCTTCTCTGGTGGGGAAACACTTTGTGACTGTTGCTGGTGCTTACAAGGTCAATAAAACATTTTCATACTTTCCACAACAGCTTTTCTAGCAGCCAGATAGAAGCTCACAGTCACAGTCACCATTGTCCACTGTTTCAGTACAGATAGCAGCTCTTAAAAGAGGGTAACTATGTCAAAATAAATCTGTTCACTTGTGTCTCCAGCAGCAAACCAAGAATAAGCAGTCTTAGTACATTCCTGCAACTTTCTAAAAACAAACAAAGGACAGGACAGTAGCATTAAATTTCCAGAGGGCAGACTTTGAACTCTTTAGAAGGCTGATTGGCAAAGTCTCCTGGGACACAGTACTTGAGGGCAAGGGAGCCCATGAGGTCTGGGAGCTCCTCAAAAAGGAGATCCTAGAAGCTCAGGAGAAAGCCATCCCAGTGTTCTAGAAAAAAGGCCGGCAGGGGAAAAAACCAGCTTGGTTGAGTAGAGAAATCTTGAGTGACATTAGGAAGAAGAGGAATATTTATAGGCTCTGGAAGAGGGGACAGGCCTCTTGGGTGGACTACAGGAGGGAAGTGAGGCTGTGTAGGGAAAAAATCACAGGGGCTAAGGCTCAACTAGAAATCAGATTGGCTAAGTCTGTAAAAGATAACAAAAAATCTTTCTATAAATATATAAATAATAAAAGGAAGACTAGGGAGACCATACAGTCCCTTTGGGACACAGAGGGAACAACGGTGACAGGGGATGAGGAGAAGACTGAGGTACTTAATGCCTTCTTTGCTTCAGTCTTTAATTGTAAAGAAAGCTGTTTCCTCTGTGTAGAAATCCCAGAATCAGAGGAGCAACACGAGGCTCCCATGGTCCAAGAGGAGGTGGTCAGAGCCTTGTTTGGCCAACTGGACACCCACAAGTCTATGGGTACAGATGGGATTCATCCTAGGGTTTTGAGGGAGCTGGCGGATGTATTGGCCAAACCCCTTTCCATCACCTTCCAGCAGTCCTGGAAGACTGAGGAGGTACCTCTGGACTGGAGGCTGGCTTATGTTGTGCCCATTTACAAGAAAGTTCGCAGGGAGGATCCGGGGAACTACAGGCCTGTCAGTGTGACCTCAGTGCCAGGGAAAGTCAAGGAACAGGTGATCTTGAGTGCTATCATGAAGCACATGCAAGAGAACCGGGTGATCAGGCCCAGTCAACATGGGTTCACAAAAGGCAGGTCCTGCCAAACTAACCTGATTGCCTTCTATGACAAAGTGACTCGGCTGCTGGATGAGGGAAAGGCTGTGGATGTGGTCTTCCTAGACTTCAGTAAAGCCTTTGACACAGTTTCTCACAGCATTTTGCTACAGAAACTGTCAGCCTCTGTCCTGGACAGGCGCACACTCTCCTGGGTAGAAAACTGGTTGGATGGTGGGGCCCAGAGAGTGGTGGTAAATGGAGTTAAATCCAGCTGGAGGTCAGTGACAAGTGGGGTTCCCCAGGGCTCAGTGCTGGGTCCAGTCCTGTTCAGTGTCTTCATCAATGACCTGGATGAAGGCAATGAGTGTGCCCTTAGCAAGTTTGCAGATGACACAAAGCTGGGTGGAAGTGTCTATCTGCTGGAGGGTAGGGAGGCTTTGCAAAGGGACCTAAACAGGCTGGACCGCTGGGCAGTGTCCAATGGCATGAGGTTTAACAAAGCCAAATGTCGGGTCCTGCACTTGAGGCACAACAACCCTGTGCAGAAGCCTGGCTGGAAAGCTGCCAGGAGGAGAGGGATTTGGGGATGTTGGTTGACAGTCGACTGAAAATGAGCCAGCAGTGTGCCCAGGTGGCCAAGAAGGCAAATGGCATCCTGGTTTGTATCAGAAATGGTGTGACCAGCAGGTGCAGGGAGGTTATTCTCCCTCTGTACTCAGCACGGGTGAGGCCGCTCCTTGAATACTGTGTGCATTCCTGGGCCCCTCAGCACAAGAAGGATGTTGAGGCTCTGGAGTGAGTCCAGAGAAGAGCAACAAAGCTGGGGAAGGGGCTGGAGAACAGGCCATATGAGGAATAGCTGAGAGAGCTGGGGTTGTTTAGCCTGGAGAAGAGGAGGCTGAGAGGAGACCTCATTGCTCTCTACAACTACCTGAAAGGAGGTTGTAGAGAGGAGGGAGCAGGCCTCTTCTCCCAAGTGACAGGGGACAGGAGAAGAGGGAATGGCCTCAAGCTCCGCCAGGGGAGATTTAGGCTGGAGCTTAGGAGGAAGTTTTTCACGGAAAGGGTCATTGGGCATTAGAACAGGCTGCCCAGGGAGGTGGTTGATTCACCTTCCCTGGAGGTGTTTAAGGTGTGGGTGGATGAGGTCTTGAGGGACTTGGTTTAGTGTTTGATAGGAATTGTTGGACTAGAAGATCCGATGGGTCACTTCCAACCTGGTTGTTCTATGATTCTATGATTCTATGAAAAAAGTATCAGTTAATTTTCAGTTTTACAGACTTTCAGAAGATTTGAGATTCCTACAGAGCTTAATGCAACTTGAAGTTGTACTATAGTGGGACAAACATACACAGAAAACCAGGTATTATCAATTTAAGTAATGGCAGGGAATAGTAGGTGCAGGGCTGCTCCAGGAGACAGAAGAAGCCAGGGGATGAGGAAGACCGTGGTACCAGCAGGGCTGTCATCTCCAGCAGGACACAGTCCCGCTATGCCCAAGCTGGGCAAGCAGAGCAGGGTGCTAACAACAACAGGTCTCTTCAACGGTCCAGCAGTTGTCAAGGAATATCATCCAAGTTCAAGGAAGGAAATCTGAACAGTTCAGAAACAGCAAAGGAGTAGACAGAAGGTCTGGGCTTAAATTGGGCTTCTGACTTTTGTAGGTGTGAGTCCCAGGTGAGGCTGGTCACGGTAAACAAGGCCCATTGGTGCACATTGGGCCCAGACAAGCAATTTAATTTTATATTAAAGAAACATCAAGGAAAATAGGAGGTGGGGTATTAAGGCATTTTTGTCATTATTCTCAAGTCTGGTGACTTGTTATCTCTTCTCCTTTATCTCTTTCCTACTTGAAAATAGACCCACAAGTGCTGACTGTCGTTCACAGAAACTGAACTATGTTCAGATATGGCCTCCTTGACAGGGCTAAGGAACAAGGTAGGACATTGCCCAGGGATTAAAATTGTTTTGGAGCTTGTCCCACACACTCCACAACCTGAAAGTATCTCTTCCCCTTTCAAAGTTCAGCCAGAGTGGAACATAAGACTATCTGAATCTGCTCACGTAGAGAGGACTATAATAATAAAATCCATCATTAACTATCTTCCCCTTCAGATATTCTCTCCTTGTTCCCAGGTATTTTGTTCAGCAGAAACTCACTATAGTATGGCATTGTTCTTAACAAGTGAATGTCAATTATCTTCATCCAAGGAAGGCTGTCTTAAAGTTGCAACCAGAACAATTATGACATTTCAGCTGAAAACAATGGGATGGTATTTTGCAATTTGAGGCACATTTCAAAGGGTTTCCTTGTTTTAAGGCACAAATCCCTGTTAAGTTTGTATTGATACTGAGAGGATAGCTCATCTGTGGCATAAAAACTAGCATTGTTGTCTGCCACAAACATTTGGGAGAGAAAATTTTAGTTTAGAAGAGAATGGAAGTGACTTGGTCATTCCTAATCATGAGAGTAAGAGAAAAAGGACAGAAAAGAAAAAGCTTGATCACTCTGTAAGTCTCCTTTACTCAGTCTCTGAAAGGAAATTGTGAAGAAAATATGAATGCAATAATCATGAATGAACAAGAAATGTAATAGTCCGCAAACACCAATCTTTACAAAGCGAAAAGAGAGTTTTCTCCCAGGTCCCATGAAAAGGGATGATGGCAAACTGCAACTTGGGACTGAGCACTGTGTTTTCCCTCTAAGTCACACAATGGATATCTAGAGTACTTTTTCCTATTTTTCTCCCTATTAGGTATAGAAAACCAAGGCATAGAGAGGACAAGTTGGATATCAGTTCGATAACAACTCAAGCCAGCACATTAAGCATTGAGCATAACTTTGCTCAGGAACCAGCAGCATACATGCCCTCACAGCACTGCCCATTGCTTGAGAGCTGATTTCCATTAATTGCATTGTGCCTATTATTTGACTGGCCATCAAAGTTTCATTTGTCCTCTGTCAGTTTTCTTATGTTAAGGAACAAGACTATTTGCAACTTGACAAGTTCTTTTTGTTTGTTTTTTGTTTTCTAGCTAAATTACGACTGATTAATTGTATCCCAGGTCTTCAGTGGGATAAGGCATTGAAGTAGGTCTAAGCGCTTTGAGGTGTCATAAAGATTCAGAAACTGAGGAGCAAGATATAAATGGCCACTGGCAGCAGAAAGCAGTAAGAAGTGCTGTTATTTGGGGGAGAAGTTAATTTGGCAGGAGAGAAAGTTTAGAGGTCTCCAAGGGCAGAGACTTTGAGTGTTGAAAGGGAAGCGACAAAGACAGCCATAAGCCTTTCACCTTTTGCTGCCACTTTGACTGCCACTGCCACAGCAGACAGTTTTCTCTGGCCATGATCCATCAGAAAAGGCAGCACAAGAATGTGTCTCCTGGACACTTCTGAGACATCTAATGATGTTTGAAGCATTTCCTTAACCTGGTTGAATGTGACATGTCAACAGAAAAGCAGGGATGAGTGACTGCCATGTGAGATACATGGCACACTCTCCATAACATCCCCTTCCTTTATTTTTCTCTGCAATAGTTGACCTCAACTCCTGTCCTTTTGCCAGGGTCATCTGTGGAGATAATTCTCATCTTTCCTGAGCAGCACGCCATGTCATGACTCAGCTTACACGGATGAAAGGTCCTAACCACATGAAGTACATTTTGAGTTGGCTGTGTCAGTCAGGCTATTTGGCTGGTTGGTGTTATGATTAGTATAAATATGTCCTTGAGAAGCTAGAAAATAACTGTGCCTGATCGGATTCAAAGAATATATAATTTTCTCTTGTCCACTGGCCAGGGTTATGAACAAATGGCTGTATGTAGAGAAGCAACTATAGTTAGGTCATTAAAAATAATTTGACAGGAAACAGAGAACTCGATTCCACAAAGTTGGAGCATGAATAAAATAAAGCATAAATCTTTTCTTTAGCAGCTCAGCCTACTTTGTTATATTGCTGGGACGTTCACAATACAGCACAGGTATCTTGATAAAAATCTCTCTTTTACAAGCACAATCAGCATTTTCTTGTGGCAGGGAAGGTCAAGGCAACATTTTCCTTCAGTCGAGGTTTAGGCATGTCCCCTAGAGGAGTCACAAAAAAAGTTTCTTTAGTTATTTTAAAGTTATATAAGAAAGCCTGGTTTGATATTTAAACTAGTTCTATGGATAGCATTGATTTACACTTCATCTGCTCAGGATGACCTGTTGGTATTTGCTTTACAACTCTTGTAATAAGACTAACGAATTATATATTTAGCTACTAATCTGATCCATTAGTCTCTCTTCCACAGTTTGGTAGCTGATTTGATATTCAGCATATCATAGGTAAGTATCTTGTTATGGTGAAATAAAACGTGCATTTGGAAATGTTCCTTAATAGCATTATCATTAATTAGTTCTTACCTGAATCTCCCTTCTGTAGGGACTGTTCAGATTAAAGGATGGATAGCAGGAAGCCTTTTTTAAAGTAAAATTCTAATAACAGCCTCCACACATTGCAAATGAAGTCTAATAGGCCTAATCTTCTTCTACTGCTTTAAAACCAAAGTAATAGGGTTTAGGGTATTCTTACTCTACACCAAGATATCGGAGTTCAGAATTGATCCCAGTTTGCCTTTCTCTATATTGTAATATTTTATCTTAGCATATTAATCTTTGAAGGGAACAACAAATGCTGGAATTGATATCATTTTGCCTTTTAGAAGTTGTGTGCGTAGAAAAATATATAACCTAAACAGGCTGATCAGCAGTGGTCACATACACATCCTCCTCTCAGTAAGCCCTTCTTACTTGGAACTTCACCTACCCACTCTGATGTTCTTGCAACTCCTCTGAGTTTAGCTGTTATCTGCCAATGTAATCCTGGCAACGCTTGATAAATGAGATACCAGCTGAGTGCTGCTAAAGATCTTGCCTTGGAAACACAGAGGCACAGGTGTGTCTGGGATAGTCATGCATCAGATTGCTTCATGTTCAATGACCTTTACACCTTAAACTGCACCTGCTGTGTACTGCTAAGTTATCAGTCTGTAACATAAAACAACACAGTAATTGGAATAGCAGCTGGCTTGTGACCCATTAAGACTCTTCCCTATACAGCTCACCTTCCCCAGGTTGTTTTTGAGTGTCTAAGTGAAACACTTTCTAAAATGACAGGCAAAATGAACCACAGGAGTCATGCTAAAACCCTGGAATACAGAATTATTCATTTCTACCAACACTGAATGAGTCCTCAAGCCACAATGGCTATTGGACTCCCAGCCTCCCATCAGAATGAAAAAAGATTAAGTAGTATTTTCTCATACACAAACCTATATCCCATTTGATTAAAAGCAAATGAGATTCTTGATCCAACTTGTAGGATTAAGTATCTCCTAGAGAGATAACATGAATCCTATAACATTTATTATTAATAATTTACTCATGAGAGAGTCTACAGTGGGATTGACTACAGGCATAAAGAACTATTTCGTCTTGGTCAGCATATTAATTGACTTTTGATGTAATGTAAAACAGTTTGTCTGCTGCAGCAAAGGAAGTGCATTTAATCATCCAGCTGGTGAAGTCCTGCATGGCAGACAATTGTATTTGAAAGTCATTTCAAAGGATGTGTGTGTGTGGCCACGTGCATGAATATGAGAGGAAAAAGTAGACACTCTTCTAAGTCTCTTTTATTCCTGCAGAACTTCTCCACGGGACTTCGCATAAAGAATGTGGGGGTTTTTTATTAACTTGGCAGCTTCTATTCTGCCAAAATGACACCTGAATCAGGATTTGAATGAAAAAAAAACCAAACAAACAACCCACAAACCCACCAAAACCAACAAGCAGAAGAAAGCTGCATGTTACACTTAGTTCCTTTGCAAAACCTAGCCCTGGATCTACAAAAGTCAAAGAATTTTCTATGTATGTAAATGACATGTGTTAGTCAATTTTTCCAACAGAAAAATAATTTACTGAGAAGGTAGCAAAATGAAGAGTGAAGTACATTAGGTAGTGCATAATATGTTCTTTTAGGTTCTATGAGAAAATCTAGTCCCAGCATACAATATAGTAATCTGCTTCACACACAAGTACTATTCTTTCTAATGAAAGAACAATAATAATAAAAACCTTTTCCTCTAATAAAATTACTAGTAAAAATTATCATTAATTAAAGCATTTATAAGAAATTCTGTTGCCCTCCTGCGGTCTTCTGCACCTCCCAGCTGGCACAGCCTGCCTCCTGAATTGTCCAGCTGTTTTAAATGATACTTGACTCAACAATTCTTTCTAACAACAGTTCTGGGATGCTGATACTCTGTGAAGTGTGCTCAGTGTGAAACTGCCCCTCTTTGTCCTTATGACACATAAAGGAAACCTGACTCACCTGTTCTCCTCCTGTTAGCCCAAACTTCTAGTTTATTGGTAGCAATTTGCAGCACCACATCATCCCAAATCAGTAGTAAACATAGTGGAGGCCATCACAGAAGAATCCTGCCAAAACAACATTGGATCAAATTATTTTAGGGCTTCCTACCTTGTCCTCAATATCACAATGAATGCAATAGAAGAAAGAAAAACATAACTTGGTTTGTCAGACTTTGCTGCTCCCCATGTACCACAAAAATTAATTGGCCAGGCAGTGTTCACAGCCCAAGTGAACAGGAAACCTTCTCATGGTGGATCTAACACAGAGAACAGACTAATGAAGAAGGTGAAAGGAACAGCAAGATTCACCTTGTTGAACACAGTGAGTCTATTTAGAAGTAGCATAAGGGCAGACTCAGAACCTGGCAGCAGAGTTGGAGAAGTGGTTCTGATAAATGTCGAAGTTACCCATGGAATGTATTCAATGGAGGCTTGTGTCATTTCCATGCTGAATGTAGGCAGCAGATAGCATGCCCTTTAATTCAACAGGGACACAATCTGCCTTCTGTACAGCACTGGTATTATTTGAGTCAAAGTCAGCGAGCCACTGGGCTCCCTGCCACCTAACAATGAGAAACATAAATTACAGCAGTAAATGGTCTTTTTACCATAAACAATGTTTCTGACCTTCTCTGATTCTACTCTTTTCTAATCCATATTTGCTGGTTTGAGGGACTAATTTCTCCCATTTTTTCTGCCACTATTTACACGACTGCAGCTGCCTTTACTGGCCTGAGATGAATTGCATCAGAAAATAAAGAACGAGCTTATGAAAAGGGTTTGAAAACTACAACGGTACAAGACCCACATTACAGGTGTCTCTTCCCCATTCCCAAGTACCAGACACAGACTGCCTTTGTTTCCCCCATTCAGTTGATATGGCACAATCCCAAACTCATTTCAGATAACAGGGATTCTTCAGCTGGCTTCAACACGTTTCAGAGCAGAGGTAAGGAAAGAAAAGTTGTCACAGTTACAAAACCACATTTTTATTATTCAGCAAGGAATCACACAAAACTCGCACAGTTTTAGCCAACTTCTAGCAGTACTCTTGTGGAGGAACAAGCCCTATCCTCATGAGACCAAGTCTATTTTCTAAACTCCTAATCTTTATCATCTTTGTTGCTGACCACTTAAAGTTGTTTAATATAGAAAGAGGCAGGCAATCTAACAGAACAGCATATTCCTATGTTATAAAGTTAGCTTGGCCTCCTGGCTACACTGCTTCAAAGCTTTCCTCCTAAAGTTACTACTAAATTTTGCTCTTGAAAAGACTGTTACTGACAATCAAAGGAAGCAAGACATTTCACACTCTTGTAATACTTGAAAGATGTAAAGCTAATCAAACATCATCATAGTATGCATGTACAGATACTGCAATCTGAGTGCACTGGAAAGTTAGACAGCAATGTAGTGCTTCAGTAAATACTCAGTTGCAGAACAGCCTGAACTTCTGTATTACAATAGAGTTATCAGTCTGTGATGCTTTTCTTTTTTTTTTTTTTTATGAGATGTCATCCAATTTTATGATGATGGCCAGTTAATACCAAAGATTAATTGGAAGTCCATATCCTAAAACATCTTGGGATACCTGTTTCCTGAGTCAACATACTCATGTACCAACAAGGACTTTCCACACTACAGTGACAAAATACTCCTCCTCTTTGCCTTCTTTATCAACAGTCTAAAAACCTTTCTCCTTCATGTGCTGAAACATACATGCATTGTGACTTTAAGACAAAGATATAAGTCCTCTTAGATGGCAACACTGCTTTCACCTTAGGCATAGGTCAATTGCATAAGCATGCACATGACAAGTGTATTAGATCGCAAGATAAGCAAACTAACATGCAAATGACCTATGTAGTATAGCAGAGGAATATCATAATGAACAGATCTTGAAGGCTTCTGCCTTTTCCTCCCTTTCTGTAACATCTGTCTTTTTTCCCCAAGTGTTTTTTGGGGAAAAGGCATCTTCCTTGATTTGAAACCCTGAAGTAAGCTACAGGTTCATAGCTAGATTCCTATTTTGAAAGCTACATTGCTCGGAAATCATACACTAATAGAATCACCAGGTTGGAAAAGATCCACCAGATCATTGAGTCCAACCACTCCTACCAAATACTAAACCATATCTCTCAGTGCCTCGTCTACCCTTCCATCCCTTAAACACCTCCAGGGAAGGTGAACCAACCACCTCCCTGGGCAGCCTCTACCAACGCCCAGTGACACTTTCCATGAAAATTTTTTTCCTAATGTTCAGCCTAAACCTCCCTTGGTGGAGCTTGAGGCCATTCCCTCTTGTCCTGTCCCCTGTCACTTGGGGGAAGAGCCCAGCACCCTCCTCTCTACAACCTCCTTTCAGGTAGTTGTAGAGAGCAATGAGATCTTCCCTCAACCACCTCTTCTCCAGGATAAACAACCCCAGCTCTCTCAGCCGATCCTCATAAGGCTTGTCCTCCACTCCCCTCACAGGCTTTGTTGCTCTTCTCTGGACTCACTTCAGAGCCTCAACATCCTTCTTGTGATGAGGGGTCCAGAACTGCACACAGGATTCAAGGAGTGGCCTCACCAGTGCTGAGTACAGAGGGAGAATCACCTCCCTGCACCTGCTGGTCACACCATTTCTGATACAAGCCAGGATGCCATTGGCCTTCTTGGCCCCCTGGGTACGCTGCTGGCTCATGTTCAGTCGGCTGTCAACCAACATCCCCAGTTCTCTCTCCTCCTGGCAGCTCTCAAGCCAGATTTCTCCTTGTCTGTAGCTCTCCATAGGGTTGTTGTGCCCCAAGTGCAGGACCCGGCATTTGACCTTGTTAAACCTCATGCCACTGGACTCTGCCCAGCAGTCCAACCTGTTCAGATCCCTTTGTAGAGTCCACCCTACCCTCCAGCAGATCCACACTTCCACCCAGCTTAGTGTCACCTGCAGACTTGCTAAGGGTACACTCAATGCCTTCATCCAGGTCATTGATGAAGACATTGAACAGGGCTGGACCCAGCACTGAGCCCTGGGGAACACCGCTTGTAACTGGCCTCCAGCTGGACTTAACACCATTTACCACCACTCTCTGGGCCCCACCATCCAACCAGTTTTCTACCCAGGAGAGCGTGTGCCTGTCCAGGCCAGAGGCTGACAGTTTCCGTAGCAAAATGCTGGGAGAAACTGTGTCAAAGGCTTTACTGAAGTCTAGGAAGACCACAACCACAGCCTTTCCCTCATCCAGCAGCCGAGTCACTTTGTCATAGAAGGTGATCAGGTTAGTTTGGCAGGACATGCCTTTCATGAACCCATGTTGACTGGGTCACACTGACAGGCATGTAGTTCCCTGGATCCTCCCTGTGACCCTTCTTGTAGATGGGCACAACATAAGCCAGTCTCCAGTCCAGTGGAACCTCCCCAGTCTTCCAGGACTGTTGGAAGGTGATGGAAAGGGGTTTGGTAAGTACATTCGACAGAATGTTTAATCTAGCATTTTGGTGTGACAAAACCAGGGTTACTTAACCATGGTTTACCAAGGCCCCAATTTTTGGGAGTCCTCCAGCTTTCAGAACTTTAGGATAAGTGGTTTGCATTTGTCCCTGCTTTTGAAGAGGTATCATTGATAGGACAGCACATAATCCTGTTCCTTATTATTTGCTTTAAAGGTTGTGAACTTTTTTAATCACAAATCATGAATTAAAAAAAAACATACACTCAACAAAACAAACTATATACATTGATGATGTTCCGATCCCCAGCACATTTAGTTCTTCCATGTTGTACTATTTTCTTTTTCTGAAACTCTGTACTCAGCACTGGTGAGGCCGCTCCTTGCATATTGTGTTCAGTTCTGGACCCCTCAGCACAAGAAGGATGTTGAGGCTCTGGAGTGAGTCCAGAGAAGAGTGACGAAGCTGGTGAAGGGGCGGGAGAACAGGCCCTATGAGGAACGGTTGAGAGAGCTGGGGTTGTTTAGCCTGGAGAAGAGGAGGCTGAGAGGAGACCTCTTTACTCTCTACAACTACCTGAAAGGAGGTTGTAGAGAGGAGGGAGCTGGTCTCTTCTCCCAAGTGGCAGGGGACAGGACAAGAGGGAACGGCCTCAAGCTCCGCCAGGGGAGATTTAGGCTGGAGATTAGGAGGAAGTTTTTCACACAGAGGGTCATTGAACATTGGAATAGGCTGCCGAGGGAGGTGGTTGATTCACCTTCCCTGGAGGTGTTTAAGGTGTGGGTGGATGAGGTCTTGACTTGGTTTGGTGTTTGATAGGAATGGTTGGACTAGAAGATCCGATGGGTCCCTTCCAACCTGGTTGTTCTATGATTCTATGATTCTATGATTCTAATGTGTATCTTCTATGTCTAGCAGTTAGTAGGTGTAATTTCAAAATAATTTAAATAGACAGATGAAAATATTACTTGTGGGCAGAATGATCAAGTTTTTTATAGGGTTTTATTCCTACCAGAAATATGGCTATAAAAAAATAACATTGTCTTGAATGTGTCCCTCTTAGAAACACAACAGGATCTGTGAAGCATTCCAGGATGTGTATCTGTCGCTGTAGTTGGTATCACCCTCTAACTCTGCTTAGCTAAAATCACTCTCTAATCAGAAATCATAATGAATTAGTTCTGATGGCACTGGAAGGTGATTGTGCAAGTGACAGATGTCAAAAACATCATTCTTACATAATTCTCCCTTCACAGTTGAGATCAAATAGATTAGCTTAATTGCATCTCGTTTAGTATATTTGGAAGTAAGCAGGTAGGATCCTACATTCTTGTAGTCTTAAGTTTGAGCTTTGGTAGCCAGAGAGAGACAAAATGCAGCTTCATTTTTGATCTTCTACAGAGATTAAAACCCCACTATTTTAACTATCAGACTCTGCACGTGAGAGGGTGGGTTGGCAAAAAAATCGGGTTGTATAAAGATCAGGCAGAAACATGACCAAACATTAAAGCCCTCCAAGCTTAGCATACACTGTATGAGGCTGTACCCGAGGGCTCACGCTGAAAGGAGGCAAGAACAGTTTGGCTCTGCCCATCACCCCCCATCAGGGACAGGAGCCCAGGCGTTTGCCTTTCTCCTGCTTGTGCACAGCAGGCTAAGGGCTGGGGAAGGTGGGGTGCGGGGCACAGAATGAAGATCTATAAAGTTAGTTTCAAGGCAGTCACAGCAGACAAAAGATCAGTTTGGTTTCTTTGTTCTTAGCTGCAGTTCTGCATGGTGTCTGGGAAATTCCTATTGACATCCTAGTCACACAGAAAGGCACTTCAGGCACATATGGCACAAGCATAATGTTCCCTTTTTATGGGTAACATTTACCTGCAGGGTTTGGCTATCCTATAAAGTGGCATTTAAGAATATTCTCAAGGGCTCTCTTATCAACAAAGAGAAAATAGATACTTGTAGCTTACTTGGCTTCTACATTCTGTATTAAAGAAAAGAATCAGCTCCCATCACACATGAGGTAAACAGAAGTTTCACCATCATCTCATTGTTAGCTAGAAATGAGTTTTAAAATTAAACAGCACAACCATACTGAAAAGAAAATGAGAAAACACAAGAAGAATGTTGGTTCTCTGAACCAACAAGTCTTGAATTGTTACAGAAGAATGGGAGAAAAGGATTTGAATTAAGTCTTTCACCCAGAATATATAACATTCAGGCTTTGAGGTAACAAGAGAAAAAAATATTTCTGCAAATATGTTGAGGTAATAGGAGCAGAAAATGTGAGAATTCTGCACAAGAAAACAAATAACCTGTACTCAGTCATCAAAATTATGTTACATTTATAGTCAAATAGCTTTATTTTATTTTTTAATTACAGGACAAATTCATTTATGGAATGGCATAAGCCTTGCTTTCCTGCAGTTTTTAGCATAATAGCAAACTCACCAGATAAAACTGGCAGATTCAGTTTTTATCAATAAGGTTGTGCTTAGAGCAGTTGAAAATCTTTTCCTTTCATGCTTTCCAGTTCTTATTGTATACAATTGTTTTCCTCAGGGGATTATACCTGATCCTATGAAGCTTTCCCTGCCAAGACAGTCCAGCCTCTCATTGTGGAATAAGAGCAGACATTGACAGGAAGGGACCACAAGGGAGACCGTGGCGGCTCTGGGTCCCTGTCTCCCAGCATGCTTTTGCTGCTCAGCCTGTAAGGGTCACCTGAGCATAGCTTAAAGGATCTGGAAAGGAGAGGGTATCTGAAGGCCAAATATTTTAGAAATGCAAGTCCTTTGTCATTTCTTTATGAACCTCACCCATCAAATAAAACAGGTTCAATATTGTTTGTTTCCAAATGTGCTCAAAATGAAAATAACTGCAGTTACTGAAGCTGTGGGAGGTACAATGAATATTTCAGCTGCAGCAGGATGAGAATGCCCGTTCAAAGGTTCACTTCAAGCTCTTTATAGCAGACAAATCCTCAAAATAAAAAATTCTTTGTTAACTTTCATTTGAATACATCCTGCTCCAGCCAGACAGCCCACCTAAAATGACACAGAGGTAGTAAATTGTTCTACTGATTGGTTAGCTGCAGTTTAATAGCTTGAGCTTATCAGGAAAGCGATAGGAAGATAAGTGTTGGTGTATCATCATTCAGACAAGACCTCCTTCCACTCTCCCTGAACCTCTAAGGCAAAGGCTTTTAATTCCTTGTTGCAGTAAAAGATGTGTAGTGAAAACACTGAAATAGAGACAAAGACCACCCAGAAGCGATCTTATTTAACAAGTCTTGCATACAGCATCCCATAAGAAACCCTCTTAACATTAAATATTTCAATAGCTGCATTTGTGTATGGTCCATATTTTTCCAAGAAAGTGTTTACCTCAAAAAGACCCTTATGAATTAGAAACCACAGGAGATCTTGTACTTGAGATACTTCTGATATCTAGTAACAGAGAGATGATGAGAAACACAGGCTTCCTGTTATTTTGTTCTGAGAAATGGCACCCCAAGGCATTAAAAATACCCATAAAAATATGGACGGTCATATTTTCACAGGCACTCACAGCAGACATTGCCAAATGGAGATTCCAAAAACTCAATTCTTGTTTTCTGGCCAATCCATTTGGGCTGCTGACTTCTGGCTCTGATTCCCCTCCAGAGCTCTATGGCTCCTGCCAATAACATACACATGCTACTAAGCCCAGCATTGTCAGACATCTACAAGCTGATCAAAAGCATATGTAGGTTTGGTTATTTGTTTGATGTTACAGTCAATCTTTGAACAACTATCTCTGAAGGAACAAGAGCAAATAACACATCCAGTCAGGCTGAAAGCTTTTTATGAGTGCCAAAATCTCTACAATGTATAAGACTGTACAATAGAAAAGGACAGTCCCTCAAAGGCAACTACAGGTATCAGCTAGTAAGGCAGCCCCAAAATTCAAGGGGCAAAGGAGACCATATCTCAGTGGTGGTGAAATGAAATGAAACATGGAAATATACCCGTCGGATATGAACTGTCAGCTATACTGGGTACGAAGTTGGAAATAAATATATATTAGGTCCTCCTAGGATTTTGTCCTAGGAGCTTCTATATGTGACATCACTAGCTTGAGCCCCAGACAGAAAATCTGTATGCCATAATTCAAAATGAGATATAACTTTCCTTGTTTAACTTCATCTCTTGTGTTTCTCTGGTTTGTTTTGTAACAATATTAAAAATGTAACTATAGCTCCTAGTAAAATCAGACAGATTTATGAAAGGGAAATCATGCCTGACCAGACTAAAAGCATTCTATGATGATATGACTTGCTTAAAGAATGAAGGGAGGACAGTGGATATTTTTTATCTTGAATTCTGCAAAGCTTTTGACATTGTCTCCTATAATATCCTTACGGACAAACAATGAAATATGGGATAAATGGAGAGTGAGTCATAGTGGTGAATGCCATAGTTTAGGTCGCTGCCGGGGCCCAGAGAGTTTGACACCTTGATAAATTACCTGTGTGGTGGGACAGAGTGCCCCCTTTGCAGATTTGCAGATGATAGAGTGGCTGAGGCACCATCTGGTTTTTCTGTGATTCTGTGTGATTCTGTGATAGGAGAGGCTGTGAGGGTTGGGGTTGTTAAGTCTGGAGAAGACATGGTCTGGTGGGATTTTATCAATGTGCACATATACCTGATAGAAGGGATTCAAAAGATGGAGCCAGGCTCTTCTAGGCAAATTTCAATGACAGATGACAGGACAGGAGGCAACAGCAACAACCTGAAATACAGAAAATTCCATTCAGACATAAGAAAATACTTTTTCTGTGACAGTGGTCAAACAGTGGAACAGGTTGTCCAGAGAGGTTGTGGAGATTCGGTACTTGGAAATAGTCAAAACCCTGACTAGGTATGGACAAGCTGCTGTAGTTGACCCTGCTTTGACCACAAGGGTTAGGCTGGATATCCCTTCCAACCTCAACTATTCTGTGAAAGCACATCAATCTCAGTTAATACCTATGAAAAATAAAGTTGAGAGTCAGCATACATTTACTAGGACTATATTTACTACAGGTTTCACATTTACCTTCAACAGCTCATGAAACTAAATGTAACTTCATTGCACATATCAACAGAGAAGCAAATCTCATGACTAATAGCTATAGCATTAAACTTCAACATCCGTAATGCAGGAGGTGGTAGCATTAAAGTATCAATGCAACTTCCAATGCACTGCCACCATCTGGAGCCTTAACAAAGATATGCAATGTATGTTTGTACACATTTACATACAGATCTTTGTGCACTTTAAAGATACAACCCTCCTCTGTACTTTAGATCATTTGCTTGCTATTTTTGGCAAAATCTATAAGATATTTGATACTTCTATTCATTTCAACCAATATACTCCCAACTCACCCTTCCTTGTATAATACCTCTTCTTCGTTTATGCTTTTTCTGTTTCACCGTGTACTCTTCCCAGTGTGTGATTCCCAGTCAGGTGACACCTCATGATAGCTGTAACACATCTGAAAAGAATCCAAAAAACACAAGTCTACCAGTTCAGTGCCAGAGACAGACACACTGTGTACAATTTGGCAGAGGCTAGTCTAACTATTTCCATCTGTTTTCCCTTTTGGGTTTTGTTGGGGTTTTTTTGGGTTTTTGGTTTTTTTTTGGCTTGGTTTTGTTTTTTTTTTTTTGGTTTGGTTTGGTTTGGTTTTTTTTGTAGGGAGGGGCAGGGGCAGATAGGGGTGCATCAAAACTTTGGAAAAAAGAAGCAAAAGTTAAATTTATTTACTGAGGTCCAGAAATGCAGAATTGCCTGTTGATGCTGTTCTAATTCCAAGCTTAATCAACAGTGCTGCCAATCTCCTGCCCAAGCACAAGAGATACAAATAGACTCCAAAGAGTCATTAAGATCCCAAACCACCTGTGGGTCTATAGGTCTGTAAATACTGCTTCTCCTAGAGGAGGGAAATTCATCCCTAACCTCCAAAGTAACATTTATAATTAAATCAAGTGGAAGACTATGAACTTAAAGGAAAATCAACTGGAGTCTTACCATTCTAGCATGGGCAATGTTTGTAACAAATCCTCCAGTAG
This sequence comes from Coccyzus lansbergi, assembly GCA_033558105.1. Taxonomy (NCBI): domain Eukaryota; kingdom Metazoa; phylum Chordata; class Aves; order Cuculiformes; family Coccyzidae; genus Coccyzus; species Coccyzus lansbergi. Next base: position 497,866 of record JAUMJK010000095.1, on the reverse strand, counting down.
TTTGTACTCTTCACTTCAGACATCCATAAGCTATTTGCTTATTTTCACAAGCTAGTCAAGATATTAATTTTTTTTCCAGGAGTGCTGATATGAATCATATGGGTAAAGTAAACAGAGCACTCTGTTAGAGTTTCCCTTTTTACAAATGAGCCATAAAATTGTCCATTAATCAGACTTGCTTCCCCAGGGGCCGGACTGCATTGTTGAGGTTTCCTTTTCTATTTCTGATCCTTGTTTTGTTGAGGAAATTACACACATACACGCACACAAAAAAAAAAAAAAAAAAAAAAAAAAAAAAACCACAATGCAGTAAACCCAAAAGAATAGGCTTTTGAAAACCACCCTCCTCTCCACAGCCCCTGGGCAGAGCTGGAGTTTTGATCAGTGGTGGAGAATTCTAAATTTAAACATTCCCCTATTTTTCTTCCCTTACCTTCTAGTAGAATAATAACCCTGTCATGGCTCCTTCACCTCCCATCCAGAGAACATGCTGTTCCTATCTATTTAAATTACTCCAATAAGTTCCTTAGAACAAAAAAAAAAAGCCCTTTAAGGTCTCCTGGGATAGCTATCTACAACCAGAGAAATAATGAAAAGCTGAACAAATTTACTGGGAATCTGGCATTTCAGAGCTTCATCTACTGTTAATTCCTGAGAAAGTTGTCAGCTCTGACAATTCTTGAATTTATCTGGAGTGCATACACTTTTAAAAGAGGGCACAAAGAAATATTCATCTATTGTGCTTGTCACTCCACAACTTGTGCTGGTTGTGGCCACAGGGTCAGCTAGCAACATCACTGCACACTGCATCTTTGATGATCTGACTCTTTGTCCAGGACAACCAAATTGGTATCTGGATTTGAAGGCTCACAGTGGGAGTGGGGTGAAGGAATGAGCCTCAGATGCAGTAGGTTTTCTAGCTGACTTTCTTGTGGGTTTTAGGGTAACTAGAAAGCTCACGAGACTTACACAGGAGCACTGGAATCTCATACAAAATAGCATTGAATGAACAAAGATCATCAGCCATTTAATGGCATGAGGTTTAACACGGCCAAATGCCGGGTCCTGCACTTGGGGCACAACAACCCTATGCAGAACTACAGAATGGGAGAAGCCTGGCTGGAAAACTACCAGGAGGAGAGGGACCTGGCGGTGTTGGTCGATAGCCGACTGAACATGAGCCAGCAGTGTGCCTAGGTGACCAAGAAGGCCAATGGCATCCTGGCTTGTATCAGAAATGCTGTGACCAGCAGGTCCAGGGAGGTGATTCTCCCTCTGTCCTCAGCACTGGTGAGGTCGCTCCTCGAATACTGTGTGCAGTCCTGGGCCCCTCACCACAAGAAGGATGTTGAGGTTCTGGAGCAAGTCCAGAGAAGAGCGACAAGGCTGGTGAAGGGGCTGGAGAACAGACCCTATGAGGAGCAGCTGAGAGAGCTGGGGTTGTTTAGCCTGGAGAAGAGGAGGCTGAGAGGAGACCTCTTTACTCTCTACAACTACCTGAAGGGAGGTTGTAGAGAGGAGGGAGCTGGCCTCTTCTCCCAAGTGACAGGGGACAGGACAAGAGGGAACGGCCTCAAGCTCCGCCAGGGGAGATTTAGGCTGGAGATTAGGAGGAAGGTTTTCACACAGAGGGTCATTGAACATTGGAATAGGCTGCCGAGGGAGGTGGTTGATTCACCTTCCCTGGAGGTGTTTAAGGTGTGGGTGGATGAGGTCTTGAGGGACTTGGTTTAGTGTTAGATAGGAATGGTTGGACTAGAAGATCCGATGGGTCCCTTCCAACCTGGTTGTTCTATGATTCTATGATTCTATGAACATATGCGTGATAATGCTGCCTGTAGATCTGGCCTCTAGCTGTCACAGATTTGCTAACTATCATCTAAAAGCTAACACCTTTGCCTTCTAGGTGTTTGATAATTTACTATGAACTTCCCAATTCCTCCTGTACCCAATTAATACTTCGTGTCTTTACACTCTCTCCTCTGTCTTCCCTGCCTTTCACTATCTGTCACACATTTGAGGGGAGATGACATAAGCTCCTTGCAAGGGTATATTTTTAGCAGAGCAGCTTATTTAATATGCAAACCAAATACATAATCAAAGAGGGTTTTGGGTTTTTTTTTTTGTTTTTTGGTTTGGTTTGGTTTTTTTAAAGGAAAGTCATCTCAAGGTTGACTTAAAAACCAAACAGCTTTGTCTCACCAAGTCTCAGTGAAATGCTGCAGTCTGGAGCCCTGTGTGTAAGACAACACTGCTCTTTCCAGGGAGGCTCTGTTGATCTATGATCTAATCTAGGCTCTTTAAATAAGCTTTTAAGAGTGTAACTAAGAAGCTCTTTATCTGTTATTAATGTCCCATTCTGTTAGCACTGCAAGCAATTTAAACATACTAGTCATACTTGATTAATTCCTCTACAGATTTCCTTCCTTCCCAACATATACGAAGCTTGGTAAGGAATTTCTTTTCCCCTCTCTATATTCCTTATGAACTCAGTGGCACACTAACAGCTTTAGCCTCATGCTTATAAAAAGCTGAGATGTCTGGACATGCATGCAATGTGACTCACTCACACCTAGTGAACAAGTTCTCTCATTCAAAGACTGCAGAAGTGTGAGGTTCTTGAATCACTGGTTTTATTAGTGCAAGCATATTGAACTTTACTAACATACCTTTCGACTTTATTGGCATACCTTATTTTATACATCTTAAAGACCTTTGCAGCTTTTCCACAGTTAATTTAATCAAGATAGCATGCTTTGGAGGAAGACTACATTACTAAATCATAAAAGGAATTTCTCCCAATCTCTCATGTTAGTGGTTGCCGATCTAAGAAAGTACCTACATATAATTGGGCTTTTGCTCATGAGGGTTTATTTATTCTTATCTAAATCCAAATCTCACTGCTGCTCTGATTCTAGGTCAGTTTGAGCTATGCGAACTGTCTTGAGTCATCACATATTGTTAGGGAAGCCCTTATATCCTGCATGAAACCTAAAGAAATATTCATTTTGCAGATCTGCATTGGCTGTTGTGTCACCCAGGAAAGTGTTCTTTAAAGAGGAGCAAATAAAAGAAAAGCTGCTGAGAAACAGTTGGCTACCTTGGGAACAGTACCTGCCAAGTCAGCTCTTAACTCATGCATCCAGTTGCCACAGAATTTGATCAGCTCCATCGCACCTGACTTATGCTGTTGCATCCCATAGCTGCTGAGCCTTTTTCTGTAGACCAAAAGAAAGATCTTGTAAAGGTCACATCATCCTTCTACAGCTTCCAGACCTAGGAAAGAAATGTATTCCTTTTTCTACTGCTCCAATGACTGATCTCAGTGGTGAGATAAATGAATATGCAAAAGTTAAAATCAGGATCACTATTGTGTTCTTGCTTAAATAAAGATACTTGATGAAGTACTTTATTCTGACCTTCAGCTGTCTTGTCTGTAATTGACTTAGACTTACAATCCTTCAGCAAGTATTACATTGACGATAATTTTCTGTGCTAGCTAGGAAGGCTTAAGCAAGTTTTGATTTCTCTGTTAACAGGGAATTGCCTCTAGACAATTTCAGCCTAAGCTTCTATTTCTCCCTCCAGCAAACTACTGCAAAACTGGTTGAGTAGCATGATCCTGATGCTACCTTCTTATGCCAAATCAGTGGCCAAAAGCAGCTTTAAAGCCAGTTAATTAAAAAGAACAGGTGTAGAGCATGCAGAATGAAACACAGTCTTATCCTGCTGGTTTTGTATGGAGAAATAAATCCATTAAGAAATAATCTAAATACCGTAATTCATAAAATCACAGAATGGCGGGAGTTGAAAAAGACCTCTGGAGTTCGTCCAATCCAAAGCCCCTGCTAAAGCACATTTGCCTAGAGATGGTTGTACAGGAGCACGCCCAGGTAGGTTTTGAATATCTGCAGAGGAGACTCCACAACCTCCCTGAGCAGCCTGTTCCAGTGCTCTGTTACCCTCAGAGTTAAGGTTTTCCTTATATTTGAGTGGAACTTCTGTGCTGCAGTTTGTATCCATTGCCCCTTGTCCTGTCACTGACCACCACTGAAATGAGCTTGGAACCCTCCATCTAAGCCTTGCCCTTTAGATGTTTATAAGCATTGATAAGGTCTTCTCTTCTCCAGGCTAAGCAGACCCTGCTGTCTCAGCCTGTCCTCATAAGAAGGATGCTCCAGTCCCCCGATCATCTTTGTGGCCCTCCACTGGACTCTCCAATAGTTCCTTGTCTTCCTTGAGATGTGACCTCAACTAGGGCAGAACAGAAGGGGAGGACAACCTTCTTTGCCCTGCTTGTTCCTCTCTTCTTGTCATACCCCAGGATACTATTGACCTCCTTGGCCATAAGGGCACTCTGCTGACTCATTGTTAACTTATTGTCAACCAGGACTTCCATGTCTTTCTCCACAGAGCAGCTTCCCAGCAGGTCAGCCCCTAGCCTGTACTGGTACAGGGGAGTATTTCTCCAGAGGTGCACGACACTGCATTTGCTTTTGTTAAACTTCGTTAGATTCCTCTCTGCCTGATTCAGTAATGTCTGGTTTTCCGTTACTTACAGATTCAAGAAGAGAACAGCCACTGCCTTTCATCTTGCTCTTACCAACATACATACGCATATACATATCCTCCTGTGGGCATGAACACACACACGTAACAGAGAAAACAAGAAAACATGGATTCAAATAGAACCTAAGTATGACATCAACAAAGGAGAAAGGGCAGTGCTTTGAAATGCTAAATGCCATGCTAAAAGTGTTTATATCTATCCCTTTAAGAATACCACTCTGTGAACAGAGTATAACATTTTTAAGACACAATCTTGGCTTTTACTTCTTAACCCTGACTGTTAAAATAGCAGCATAAAGGTTCCGACCGCAAGTTGATGTACCACCAAATTGTGATATGTCAAAATCCAGACAAGAAACTATAAACTCATAAATTTCTTCGATTAAAGTTATTACAACTGATGGTTTTGAAAGGTAGCTCAGGTAATTCCAACCTAATACATAAAGTCTAACTAAAAGAGAATATAATGTGGCTTACAATGTGCTCTTCTGATGCAAGCCTTAGTAAAAGACCCACAGTTGTAGTTAATTCCTCGTGGTACTCTCCAGGAAAGAGTGAGTTCTGTACCAACATGCCCTCTCTTTCTAAATCCATGCTATGACTGTAAGACATCTCCTTCACTATCCTCTTGCTTCCAATAATCACTTGATTTTTTTTTAATTCATTACTTGGTCTGTTAACAACCTTTGCAATGCAGAGGGTCTTGCTGGAAAAAAATATGCCTGGAGCCTTCATACATTTGCATATCATTTTAAATACATTTACATGGCATTTTAATCAAGGAAAATGCAAGCATACAGTTATAACTTTTTATTTATAGAGTTCTTATAAGGCAGTCAGCAAAACATACAGAAAAAAATATGACCTCAGGGCTGAGGAAGAATATGTATCTGTGAGAAAACTGTTAGCAAGTCTTGAAAATCCATCTGAATTATGTCCTGCTTTGCATATAGCTCTTATTGTCTGAGGCTATTTAGGAACTTGTAATCTTTTGATTTAATCAGTTTTATGATAAAAGTGTCTGTCTACAAGTACAGATAAAGTGGCTCACATACAGAGACACACAACTCTCCTACTCAGTTCTGAATAATATAATATATAATATAGATAAATATATAATTATATATTATATATAATATAAATAAATATAATGTAAAATATTCTACTCTGCCTCACACTAGCTTACTTGTCTCTGCTCACAAGTTTTCCCATCCAGCCCTTTCCAGCAGCAGCTGCAGACAGAAGTTCCAATTACACACACACACACACACACACACACACGGATCCCCAGAATAGAATTATGCCAGTGGCTGACTCACTGTTGCCTCCCAACTTGGAGAGTGGAGCAATCTGCTGAAAGGGAAGATGTATGGGAAGTCTGCAGGAAACAGCAAGCTCCAGAGAGGTGGAAGTGGAGCATGAATTCCAGAAGCCAAGGAGTTCCTCAAATGTATTTAACCTCCCTATATAATTCCAGATAAAGCAACAATACTGGAGAAATTTTGTAAGGTCATATTTTAGAAAGTCAAACAATTTAAAGGTATCAGAAGATATATGATTTAGTAATGGACAGGTATAGTTGGGTTTGATGACCTCAGTGGTCTTTTCCAACCTGATTTTAAAAGTCTTAACCTCTTTAGACAAGTACATTCTGGCAGTACTCACAGTCATGGTGAAAGCCTCTGTGAGAACCTGGGACAGAAATAAGATCAGACTGGACATTAAATTTTAACTCCATTAAAGCTGTTTTCCAAAGTGTGATATTGTCCGAATGAAATATCTTCACCTGGTTTTCTTCTGGGTCTCTGGAAACCAGAGAAGCAGCTGACTGAAACTGAGGAGAATATTCATAACTTAGAAATTACTCACAAATAAAACTGAAGAAAGTCTCATCTTCAACAGAGTTGATCACCTTGAACAATGAGTGGTTTGTCCTGCTTGGAAGGAAAGAAATAAATGTGAAATAATGTAATTATTGAAGACAAGTTAGGTACAACAATGATGCTTATAATATGCAAACTCCATGAATATTTGTCTGAATCTGACAAGCATTGCCACGAGATTTAAAGGGTATTTATAAAACGCTTAGCTATTCTTAGGAGAAAAAAATCCTTTTCTATTTATTATTGTTATTATTGCAGTAGAAAATGGGAAAGGCCACTGTCTCACTAAAGTAAAGAAAAAGAAGCTACAGGAAAAGAATGAAAACCAATGTGATATTTTGAAAAACAGTGCTTCTAAAGCCATTGCTTACTGTTCTGTAGATGTTCTATCTTTTTTTTCAATCTTCACAAATCATCAGTGTTTCAGATTTATGTCTTATTCATATGACAGGGTTATTGTGTAATCTAAATATCTTTCGGGGAACAAAGTAAACAAAACTACTAGTGCACTATATAAATTTTGCTTAAGGGCTTTAAGGACAGCAATGAAAATCTGTTCAGGTCTACGCTGGTCAGCCAAGTAGGTATCAAGGCCTTCTCTCTTTCTTCTGGGAAATATGGAGTTGCTCAGGTGAACTAAAGCAGCCCTAGTGTCACCGAAGTACAGTGTCAACTACAGCAGACTTGATCAAGCTTAAGGACAAAACTCCACTTTAAACTGTGAAAGGTTACATTTATCTGTTATTTGTACATCCCAAGATTGTTTGTATTTAATGCCAACCAGTCCCTAACTCAAGAAAAGCAGTTTTATTTTTCAAAAATGAAAATGCAAATGTAATTTTAAGATAGAACAGGAAAAAAATAAAAAAGAACATGTAAACCTTTGTGATTTATAAGTATAGGTTTATATTTTAAAATTAGTTCCATAAGTTGTAGTTTCTGCACTGAAATCTAGTGATTAGTAAAAAAATAAAGAGAAATGACAAGGCTTGCTATATTATTACTAGCTGATAAACAATGTGTGATGCAGGGCTTGTTATGAAAGGCTCGTTGCTGAGCAGAAAGAATCCTAGAATGCTTTGGGTTGAAAGGGACCATAAAAGTCACCCAGTTCCAACCCCCTTTCTAAGGGCATGGACACCTCCCACTGGGTCAGGCTAGAAGCATAGCTTGTTAGGGCTTATAATAAAAATGTCAAACATCATGAGCTGGGAAGGGGAAGGATTTGCAATATCAACAGTTTAAACGTCACTATTTAAAGGCAGAAGTAAGCAAACATATCTGCCATCAATAACACTATGATGAATGAAGGAGATCATGTTTGCCAGAATTTTCATTTCTTTTCTCAGGAAATATCAAACACGTCAAGTGCATGACCACGTACCCGGAAGAGCAGCAATGTGACCAAACATCTGTTCTGCCTCTTAAGTGGAAAGCTAAGCTTTCACAAGTCAATGAAACCAACAATTAGTTAATGTATGTATAGCTCAAGAACAGAGAAACAGAGACCACTATCATTGTAAGTGAAGTTTCAGGAACTATTCAAAAGTCATTGAATAGTCACCTGTCTTAAAACATTGCAATAATTCAGAATGTCTCATCAAACAACAGTTTCAATAACAAGCAGGTAAACTAGATTTTTTGGTCATCTTTTCCCCATTCAGTTGTGAAGTTACAATTTTTGAAGGGATGTTTCTGAATAAATATTGGGGGGTTGGCAGGGAGAAGTTCTGAAGTTCCTAATTTGAGATTTTTTTTTCCTGAAATTCCCTTTTTCTCAAGGATTGGGATTTTCTTACAAGTAGTCTGGTGTACATGTGCATTACTCATCATTTAACATTGCCTTGATCTAAGAGTTGTCACAAAGAAACATTACAAACATTATTTTCTTTTGTTTCTGTAACATGGCCTAGTTCTTTTCAAGATCCCAAAACCTCAGGATGGACACTGTTTAGAATTCAGCCTTATGCAGTAGGAAGAACAAAAAGTGAAATGTGTTACCTAAAATGGCTGAAATGTGTTCATCTATTTTGCTATCTGTAGTTGGGTGAAGTATGCAATTTTTTAAATATTTCAACATGATCATTTTGAAATACTTTCCTTCACTTACTTAAAGAATATCATTAGACTAGCCACAAGACAGAATGTTAATATCAGGTAGTTTTTGCTGTCAAATATCATGAAAAATATATATATACATAAATATATAGGGTTCTTATTTTAATTCCACTTTAAGAAAATGTCAGGCACATGTAAAATTGTTTTAATTATTTTTGGCCTTCATATTTTCTTCCTCAGTTATGTTGACAAAATGTATAACCAATAATATTTTTAAGCCATCACTTAATGTTGTATTATACATTACCACACAGTTCCTTTTCCAGACCTTTCAGCAGTTATACAGCTGTTATTTATGGCATTACCTACCAGTTTTATAGGCTGGTCATCAGAAAGGGAATAAAAGTTGGGCTTTTTTTTCTGTCTTCTGTCTCTTCAAAAATGAAAACCAAACAAAGCCAATACAAATAAGGAAGAAAGTGTGCTCCCGCCTTTGCTTAGTTTGTGTTGCTTTCCTTTCAGGTTCTCTTCTATAGACACCCACTGAAAATATGTCTCTGAGGAGCAATTGTAAAGGCTGAACTGACAGGTTACTGGTGGCCTTTGTCTTCATGTTTTTAATTATTTTAATCCTTCCATTATATCAATCACCAAAATATTCTTTCCATATTTATATACCAGCGTCAGGTCTCACAAAGCTATAAAATACTGATACAGTATTCGATTATCTCTTGCTTAACAGCTCTCCAGTATTGAACAACTAAGTAAGCGCAGCTCCAAATACAACACAGTACAATGTTAAATTAATTTCAAAAGTAAATAAAAGATAGTAAGTCCTCTCCCTCTCTCCACCTGTCAAACAAAAATACCTTGTATCTACTATGTAAAACACTAACAGTAAAATATGATTATTCCAACAGAACAAAATATGAACATTGGCACTAACTTTCAATATTAGCAGATATATAGGTCAAGTTATCACAGGAGAAAGGAAAATGAAGAAATTGTTTAAAATAAGTGATCTGTTCTTATCAACACAAACTCATACGTGTCAACAAATCATATCACAAGAAAAATATCAAATTGACATGCTCACAAGCATCGGTTACAGAAGCACAACGGAAGACATACATTCTTAATGATAATTAAGAACTGAAACAATCATGTTATAAATATTCATTATTGAAAGATAGCTTCACTCTTTAGAAAACATGTTTCCAGGTTGCAAATGTGTAATTGACTTCTTTTTCTTCCTTATTATGAAGGATGAAAGAGCACAGCATCTGTTGCACTACACAACTGGTCTGTTCACAACACTGAAAAGTTGGGCACTTAAAGGTGAAAATATGCAAGAGGATTTTCTCTCATTACTTATTTCTGAGGTCTGTAAAACAAATAGGATTAAAACTATAGATCCATTGATTACAAGGCTAGGGAAAAAGACTGGAATGATGCAGTTAATACCCAGCTTCTTTTTAAAGAGAAGTCACAATGACTTATTCTGCCTACAGAAATAAGAGGATCTGGCTGGATGAAGATCTCCAAAATGCAGAGGGTAAATCTTAACACAATGCACTTTTTGGAGGATTTCCATTCCCATGGTGAGAAAATGGCAGAGGTATTAATTGTGAACTACAGTTCAATATAAAGGCCCCACAGAGCAATTGGTACCCAGTTTTTTTGTTTCTCATAAAAGACTCATTTTTTTTTCCAGCTAAAAATTCAATCTCCAACCACTCTCTTCCACTCAGAATTCATACTTATGCCTAATCTGTTGGAGTTTTGGCTTACTTACAGGCCCTGTTGGCAGGTAGTGAATGCAAAATCATTTTAATGGGGGAACCCCTGGGAATGGGAGCAAAAGTTTTGAGCATTCACAATTTACAATTACATATAGCCAGCTGTTAGAGGAAATAGACCTCCATCACTAGTACTCACTAGAATGAGACCATTATCATGGATATTTTCAACTCAGCAGTCTGCTGAAGAAGAAAACAAGATCATCCAAACAACAAATGAACAGAACTGGTCTGTACTGGAAAACATCATGAGGACATATGGTACTTACTGAACTCATTGCTTAACAAGAACTCCATCTCCAAGCTGAGGGACACAAGATGTTGAAGCCTCAAGCCAAGTGAAAGCCAATAGAAACTGAAAGCGCAGATGGGAAAGGAAAGCAAATGAAATAGTTCAGAGCAGTAGCAAGCAAAGAGAAAAATCTCCCAGACAAAAGCATTTTGATATGTTCAACAGTTCATAAAAACAGGAACTTGATTTGGATTTAGCCCAGAGCACATTTTAGGTAACTCTGCCAAACACTAATTCCCATCTTTGCTATTACTTACCATCTCCTGAACGATAGCTCTACATGTCGATGACTAATGCCAAGTTTTAAGAAAACAGACTTATTTCCTGCTGAAATCAACAGAAATCTCTCCTTGTCTTTAGAAGAATCTAGATTAAGCCATTTATTAGCAAGAGTATCTGCTCACAGCAATACCATTACACAACAATTAGAAACAAACAGAAGAATAAGCATGGCGGTTAAAAATAATAAGAAAACTTTTTTTTCAATATGCATCATTCTCCCTTTGATACAAAACTCAGCCATAATGTCCTATTTCACTGTCATTTTTCCTCACTCATTCATCTGGTCAATGGTTCTCGAAGTATCTGCTATCTTGGTTTCCTCTACTTCAACTTTCTCCGTGGAACTGCTTTTTCAACGACTTCATTTAACACAAATTATTTTCAATCTAGTGCCTTCTAAATCATCTACGAGAACGATATTAGAAGAAAAACATCTGTCTTAAAATACTTGCATTCATTTGGGGGGTGGGGAGGGACAGTTCTAAAGAAAGGCAGTGATGTATAGAATAAAACTCTCCTCAGTTCTTTTGAAAAAAATCTCACTTGTAAGTCAAGGATAATGTCCCTGTGGGGAGAGCAGTCAGGACTCAGTGAACACAGAGTCAGAGGGTGTTTACTCAGTTTCATGATAGACGGTACCTATATGGTTATTCCAAACAAGACTTGAAGAATATTTCATACTCACAGATTAGCAAAGGAAATCAAGGAGACATGGGGTATAATTGCAGTGGGCCAGAGAAGAGAAGGAGCATTCATCAAGTGGACTTCAGCTGGGAGTAGGATGCACTAGTAGGTTAGTGGTAAAAACAGATACCTGTCTTCAAGACCCAAATGGATAACACCCTGAGTAACCATGTCTGATCTCATTGCTAAGGTTTCATCTGCAGAGTAATGGAATCTCAACAGCCTCTGCTAGTAATTTAACCTGGTACACCACTATCCTTCTCAAGAAGGTTTATACTCACTCAGTATTCAAATCTGTTTTTCTGCAGTGTAATTCCATGATTTATTGTCCCAACTGTTAGACAGGGAGGACAGATTATTTCCTCACTCTTTGCAGAATCTTGTTCTGCTTTTTAAATTTTATCAAGTCTAAATAACCACAGTTTATTCAAATTTTGTGTTTTGAGTCTCTCAACCTCCTTTTATTCCATAACTTGAGTCATTAATGAAAATATTGTCCAGAAACAGAGTTGTGTAAGTACGAAAGAGCTGGTATTTCCTGAACTTCACTCTTAGTCTTCCTTCCTCATCATTTTAAGTTTATTGCCTTCATCCCTCCCTAGGGCATCTGCAGAGATCAGGAAAAGAAAAAGGGGAGATTGCAGACTTCAGCCAGCCTAACATTCATACATGTAATTTAGTAGTGGCAGAGGCCAAAATCAGCAACAAAAGGATAACAGAGTTGAGAACTGTGATTCAAAAGTGAGACTCTTGAAGGCAGCTGCTACCACACCTAGTTTGCCATTTTCCTAGAGTTTTAAAAGTAGAACATTTACCTGCCTAAATCGTCCTGTACATAAAGCAAGATAAATTTGTGATCATGATAGATTGTCTCTTACGGATTAAAATAAGACAGTACAAACAATAGTATCTGATAATCCTACTTCCCTGAAAAAGCCTTATAGTTAAGCTAAACCCATTCAGATGGCACCCATCAGACTGTCTACGGTGTCTTAGCAGCATACAATCTTTCTAACACTTTTGAAAGATTCTCCTTGTATATTCATACCTGGAAACTTTCAGCTATTACAGGTAATGTAAATATAATACTTCAGTTGCTATAAATAAAAAAAAATCCATTTTTTTCTGCTTGGCAGATTATCTAAGTGTGCAGTAATTTGCAGTGTGGAAAACCTTGACCTATCCTAAATGGAGCCAGAAATCTTGGTAATGTTCAGTTGTATTTAAAGGGTTTCAGTTTTGTGATATGGCCAGACACCAGTGCTCCCTTTATAACTCTATGATGCCCCTTTGAAAACAATATCAGAATCAAGGCCATATATATGTATTTATGGCAATAAAAAGTGAGAATACTAGCCTACTGCTAATATAAGTCAAAATGGAACACTGCTTTGGAACAGAGATTGAATGCACAACTGGAAAGCACTCACAGCTCAAGTTCATAGAATCCTAGAACAACCAGGTTGGAAGAGACCCACCAGATTATCTAGTCCAACCGTTCCCATCAAACACTAAACCATGCCCCTCAGCACCTCATCCACCCGTCCCTTAAACACCTCCAGGGAAGAGGAATCTACTACCTCCCTGGGGAGCTTGTGTCAGTGCCCAATGACCCCTTCTGTGAAAATTTTTTTCCTAATGTCAAGCCTAAATCTCCCCTGGCAGAGGCCATTCCCTCTTGTCCTGTCCCCTGTCACATGGGACAAGAGGCCATTAGCCTTCTCGCTATAACCTCCTTTCAGGTAGTTGTAGAGAGCAATGAGATCTCCTCTCAGCCTCCTCTTCTCCAGGATAAACAACCCCAGCTCTCTCAGCCGCTCCTCATATGGCCTTTTCTCCAGACCCCTCACCAGCCTCGTCACTCTTCTCTGGACTCACTCCAGAGCCTCAACATCCTTCTTGTGATGAGGGGCCCAGAACTGCACACGGGATTCAAGGAGTGGTCTCACCAGTGCTGAGTACAGAGGGAGAATAACCTCCCTGCACCTGCTGGTCACACCATTTCTGATACAAGCCAGGAGGCCATTGGCCTTCTTGGCCACCTGGGCACACTGCTGGCTCATGTTCAGTCGGCTGTCGACCAACACCCCCAGGTCCCTCTCCTCCTGGCAGCTTTCTAGACAGACTTCTCCCAGTCTGCAGCTCTCCATAGGGTTATGGTGCCCCAAGTGCAGGATCCAGCATTTGGTCATGTTAAATCTCATGCCGTTAGACTCTGCCCAGCAGTCCAGCCTGTCTAGGTCCCTTTGCAGAGCCTCCCTACCCTCCAGCAGATCCACACTTCCACCCAGCTTAGCGTCATCTGCAAACTTGCTAAGGGCGCACTCATTGCCTTCATCCAGGTCATTGATGAAGACATTGAACAGGGCTGGACCTAGCACTCAGCCCTGGGGAACCCCACTTGTCACTGACCTCCAGCTGGATTTAACACCATTTACCACCACTCTCTGGGCCCGACCATCCAACCAGTTTTCTACCCAGGAGAGTGTGCGCCTGTCCAGGACAGAGGCTGACAGTTTCCGTAGCAAAATGCTGGGAGAAACTGTGTCAAAGGCTTTACTGAAGTCTAGGAAGACCACACCCACAGTCTTTCCCTCATCCAGCAGCTGAGTCACTTTGTCATAGAAGGCAATCAGGTTAGTTTGGCAAGACCTACCTTTTGTGAACCTGCGTTGACTGGGCCTGATCACCCGGTTCTCTTGCATGTGCTTCATGATAGCACTCAAGATCACCTGTTCCATGACTTTCCCTGGCACTGAGGTCAGACTGACAGGCCTGTAGTTCCCTGGATCCTCCCTGAGACCCTTCTTGTAGATGCACACAACATCAGCCAGTCTCCAGTCCAGTGGAACCTCCCCAGTCTTCCAGTATCTCTCTACTCAACCAAGCTGGTTTTTTCCCCTGCCTGCTTTTTTTCCGGAACACAGGCATGGCTTTCTCCTCAGCTGCTAGGATCTCCTTTTTTAATTGCTCCCAGCCCTCATGGGCTCCCTTGCCCTCAAGGACTGTCTCCCAGGAGACTTTGCCAACCAGCCTTCTAAAGAGTTTTAAGTCTGCCCTCTGGAAATTTAATGCAACTCTCCTGCTAACTACCCTCTTCACTTCGCCTAGAACAGAAAACCCTATCATCTCATGATCACTTAGTCCTAGGCGTCCCCCTACTGCCACATCCCCCACAAGGCCTTCTCTGTTGACAAACAGCAGGTCCAGGAGGGCACCTTCCCTCGTTGGTTCATTCACTAGCTGCGCAAGGAAGTTGTCTTCCACGTACTCCAGGAGCCTCCTAGACTGTTTCCTTTCGACTGTATTGTACTCCCAGCAGATATCAGGGAGATTAAGACTCCCACAAGAACAAGTGGCATTGATTTGGAGATTAGCCCCAGCTTTTTATAGAAGAGTTGATCAGCTGCTTCTCCTTGGCTGGGTGGCCTGTATCAGACTCTCATCACAAAATCTACCTTCTTATGGGCTCCTCTGATTTTAACTCACAGGCACACAATCTCCTCATTGCCACAATCCACCTCAACAGTGTCCAAGTCCTCCCTTACAAAGAGGGCTACTCCGCCCCCTCTCCTACCCTTCCTATCCCACCTGAAGAGTTTATACCCCACCATACCTGTACTCCAGTTATATGAGTCATCTCATCACGTTTCCGTGATGGTAACAACATCAGAGGCTCCTTGCCCTATGACAGCTTCCAGTTCTTCCATCTTATTCCCCATGCTGCGTGCATTGGTGTAAACGCACTTCAGCAGTAGCCGAGCCTTCAGCCCTCTTAGAGGGGACAGTGTTTGTTCGCAGTTGAATGAATATTTGAGCCAGGAAAACAAGGAAATTGTATTTTTTAAAAAATCCTCATACTTGGGAATTTGTTTTCATTGTTCATAAAAGTTCAGACATAAGAAAATATTTCCCCAAAATACATACTAAAAAATTTTATTTGATAACTGAAATAGTGATTGAAAATTCATTTTGAAAGGAAAGCTTAAAATACTTTGTATGTTTGGAAGGAAGTTATTTCAGGTTCAATGTACTCTTGCAGAAAATAGACATGCTGCTGGAAATGAACATTTTATTTGATGTGGTTTTTACTTATAAGTATTTGTATTTTGTTATATATCTTATATCCTGGAAGTGTTAAATTGTTGGACTGAATTTACATATTTAAATATTTAAAATATTCTTAATTAATTTTAAAAGTATATTCATGTTTTCCAAACATTTGTACACTCATCCAGACACAGCAAATCATATCACCTGTCTGCAGAAATTTAGAATAAGCAGTCAATAGTGCTTATTAGCACTGATGCTATTGATTAAAATTTCATGGCTTTTCTCTCTAGTTGTTGATTGCTTCCTGTTAAGACAGGAAATGTGATGTTGTTCATACCTTAGAGATGTGGAAAATGCTTGCAGAGGACAGTCAACTCATAGCTCTCTTTCTGTCCTGCATATGTACCTCTTATAAATTCAATGTTGTAATCAAAATACAGTGGTATCCACGTTGTGATCAGGTTTCACCCTGTGCTTGTCATGAACAGCTCACATTCTGAATTCACTACGAAGTCTGTATGATTGCTTGTAACAAAACATAGACTAAAGCCAAGTTAAGTAAATAAAACCCTGCAACAAATCCAGGATTACTGTTTGTTTTTAAGCAAACCTGGTTTAGTTTCTTGGGTAGAGATCTGCAATTTAGTTTTACACAAACATTTTGATGAAGATCTACTAGGAAATATAAGTGTAGTGATTAAAAACAAACCTTACCAGTGTAACACATCTGAAGTTCGTCCTACCTTTAGTTAATCTCTGTTGAGCTCACTAGCAGGCTTGTGCTGGCACACCTGTTGCCTTTGACTTCAAGGGAGCTCTGCTGATGTGCACCAGGTGGAAGTTTGGCCAAACAAGCTGGTAGTTTTCTAAAAGTGTCTTTAAAATACCTTATAATCCCATTGTATGCGTCTTTTGCTTCTGAGTTACGAACAACAAAATTGTATACTGGTGGCACCTACATTTCTTAGTGAGTTTATTTTATTTTTTTCAAGGATATCTAACTTTTTGTCTTAAACTTCTAGGCTCTCTCCTCCATGACATACTATTTTATCACATCTTCCACTGGATGGAAAGATGTGTGAAGTTACTATATCTCTCCCGTTGGCTAAGGAAGCAGAGTTTCCCTGTTACTGTTGACTTGAACCTAGTTGAAATTTCATTCTAGTGTGTCAGCTTGTAGACTTATAATTTGAAAGATAAAATTTCTCCATCAATACTAATGTATACATTTGCCAGCCTCGCAGTGAGGTGGAAAACATTTTCAGAAACAAGTGAACTAGTGCAAAAGTTGTGTCTCATTTTGAAACTAGGATGAAATTACTACAAATAAATAAAAATTGCCAAATTAGTAACATCTCTATTTTTAAAATGTGATATCTGCTTTCTGCCTTGTGAGAAATGCAGCTGTTAAAATGGAACAATATTGAAGAATTCATGGGCTTGTTCTGTGTTAAATAACATGGTAGAAGGACACCAAGACCTTCATCTTTCTTTGATAAAGTAAAGTATTTTTGAAATGAACACTGTATCAGATCAGAAAAGCTGGTAATATTGGCAGATCAGCAAAGCTCAGTTATGTCAATCTGACACTTGATCACAAATAATGTTCTTTTGGTAATAAAGAAAGTCAAAGTGAAGGACACCACAACTTTAACATACAATGTCCCAGACTCAGAAAGATGGTATTTGTTAAATATTTTATGTTTTTCCTAATGTTGGATTCTTATAAAAGCAATGATTTTCTTGCCTCAACCTCTTTGCTAGATCCAGATAACTGACTCTGCATTTGTTAGCTCACAGTGCAAAAGAAGTTTGGGGTTTTTTTCCAGGACGTTGCCGTAAAGTACATTGTATCTAAGGTATTGAGTTGACTGACAAACTCTTATTTTCTGTCTTGGTGAACTGTAATTTATCTGTATTTTGGAGGAAAATTTCTTGGTTGATATTTGGGTTTTCTGCTGTTACCTTCTCCTTTCTTAGTTTTCTAGGTACAGACTAGTGCTTCTCTGCAATGAGCAGTTCCTTCCTCTCTTTTCAACCATGCTGTCTGGAGACCCAGGAAGGCAGTGTCTTTCCTCATAACCAGGATGGCAAGTCAGTTAGCCATAACTGTAAAGAGGTGAATGACTTCTTCTCCGTGTTTTCCATAGCAGTACTAGGGAAGATATAAACTTTGCCATCAACATTTCTTCCTCTAAGAGAGATTAAACTGTCTGAGTCAACTGGAATGAAAACTCACGGTTTGATCCTGCCTGTGTTTCCTCAAGCAGCAAAAGAAAACTTGGGCAAAAATTAGGCCAGTAAGCAGACTGGATGGAAATGTGGTTGAGATGAGAGGCAAGCAAAGCTGTAGATATAACGTAATATTTAGAGTCTGTCTCCACTGAAATCTTACTTTGGGCATATCAGGAGCTATTGAACTAAGTCAGTAGCTAATGTACTTAGTGTAACTATGAGCTTGTTATACCTGCTGCAGACCAAAATAAATATTATAATTGTTCTGTGAACATTTACTGCATCTATTAGAGAGGCAAATGTTTAGTTCCAGAATATGTTTTAAAATTAAAACAAAATAAAAATTCCTCTCCCTGAGAAAAGTAGTATCTGATAGTTCTATTATGTCTTTTTTTAATTAAGCATAGTGTGGTTGTTATATATGAAACAAATGATCTTCTGGCCATAATTGTTATATATGAAACAAATGATCTTCTGGCCACTGCTCACTTCAGGACTTTGGTCCCATACACTGTAGTACATTTAGTGCCTTATTATTACTGTTTATCAATACGCACTTGTCCTGAGCTAGACCACACTAATCTGCTGGATTTTAGGTAGTGGATGCACATTTGTAGTCATTCATTTGCAGTTCAGCATTCCTGAAATCTGTTCCTGCTGTTTTTCAGTGTCCTGGAGTTAGAACATGTCCTCAAAGATATAATAATTCTCTAAAATATTTCATTCTACATATACATTCTCTTCAATCATGTTCCAAATATTTTAAGATAATTTCTTGCTAATCCCATTTTATTTTATTTTATTTTTATTTTTTCTACTTCTGAATTTTATTTTATTTTAATGGGTTTGAACAGCTGGAGTCATTTAATAAATGCCATGAAGAACTGAGAAAGGAGTTTATTTCTAATAGCAAAGGTATTCTTGTTTTTACAACAAAGGCTGAACTGGGTATGAAATGAATCAGAGACTGAAATTAATAGAGTGGAAACTTGAAAATAAAGGTCATGTGCAACTAGGGAGCTATTTGGGAGTTATTTTTATTTATCATTGCATTTCTCAATGCATTTCTCAATGTCAGATTTACTATGTAATTTACATGTCAAGTGTGAACCTAACGGATTATCTCCATAAATGCCCACAAACTATACCTTTACACAGTGCAAAAACTTTCTTGTTGGACAGTTAACATTTGGAGACTTCTAGCTAACTCCTTTCCCTTTGAAACTAAAGTAAAGTAACATCTTAGGACATGTATGACTAATTCTTACACTTACAGATTGACTCTGGCACTCAACAGATGGATTGTAATACATAATAATACTACAACAATCGGGGAACTGGGCCAAGAGAGGCAATGCGATGGCACTGAGTATCCTGGAGTACGAAGCCTTTGCTCCTGTTAAGGTGCCATTCTTTTGTTATATGCATTGTTTTTAATGTCAGTTCTTTTCCATCAGCTTAAATAATCACACTAGGCCCTAACAATGTAGATGAGTGTGAGTTTTAAGTAATTTTACTTAGCAAAGCATCATTAGTTAATTTTTTAATCATCCAGTGTAAGTATCTATGGGGTGTTTTCTCTTTGCAGAGAAGTTGCAATCCAAATTCTTGTACTGTTGCACAGAAAAAGAATTGTTGCTTTCATGCTGAATAAAATATTTGGAGGAAGCATTTCTTCCTCTGGACTGGAGGCTGGCTGATGTTGTGTGCATCTACAAGAAGGGTCTCAGGGAGGATCCAGGGAACTACAGGCCTGTCAGTCTGACCTCAGTGCCAGGGAAAGTCATGGAACAGGTGATCTTGAGTGCTATCATGAAGCACATGCAAGAGAACCGGGTGATCAGGCCCAGTCAACGCAGGTTCACAAAAGGTAGGTCTTGCCAAACTAACCTGATTGCCTTCTATGACAAAGTGACTCAGCTGCTGGATGAGGGAAAGACTGTGGGTGTGGTCTTCCTAGACTTCAGTAAAGCCTTTGACACAGTTTCTCCCAGCATTTTGCTACGGAAACTGTCAGCCTCTGTCCTGGACAGGCGCACACTCTCCTGGGTAGAAAACTGGTTGGATGGTCGGGCCCAGAGAGTGGTGGTAAATGGTGTTAAATCCAGCTGGAGGTCAGTGACAAGTGGGGTTCCCCAGGGCTGAGTGCTAGGTCCAGCCCTGTTCAATGTCTTCATCAGTGACCTGGATGAAGGCAATGAGTGCGCCCTTAGCAAGTTTGCAGATGACGCTAAGCTGGGTGGAAGTGTGGATCTGCTGGAGGGTAGGGAGGCTCTGCAAAGGGACCTAGACAGGCTGGACTGCTGGGCAGAGTCTAACGGCATGAGATTTAACACGACCAAATGCTGGATCCTGCACTTGGGGCACCATAACCCTATGGAGAGCTGCAGACTGGGAGAAGTCTGTCTAGAAAACTGCCAGGAGGAGAGGGACCTGGGGGTGTTGGTCGACAGCCGACTGAACATGAGCCAGCAGTGTGCCCAGGTGGCCAAGAAGGCCAATGGCCTCCTGGCTTGTATCAGAAATGGTGTGACCAGCAGGTGCAGGGAGGTTATTCTCCCTCTGTACTCAGCACTGGTGAGACCACTCCTTGAATCCCGTGTGCAGTTCTGGGCCCCTCATCACAAGAAGGATGTTGAGGCTCTGGAGTGAGTCCAGAGAAGAGTGACGAGGCTGGTGAGGGGTCTGGAGAAAAGGCCATATGAGGAACGGCTGAGAGAGCTGGGGTTGCTTATCCTGGAGAAGAGGAGGCTGAGAGGAGATCTCATTGCTCTCTACAACTACCTGAAAGGAGGTTATAGCGAGAAGGCTAATGGCCTCTTGTCCCATGTGACAGGGGACAGGACAAGAGGGAATGGCCTCTGCCAGGGGAGATTTAGGCTTGACATTAGGAAAAAAATTTTCACAGAAGGGGTCATTGGGCACTGGCACAAGCTCCCCAGGGAGGTAGTAGATTCCTCTTCCCTGGAGGTGTTTAAGGGACGGGTGGATGAGGTGCTGAGGGGCATGGTTTAGTGTTTGATGGGAACGGTTGGACTAGATAATCTGGTGGGTCTCTTCCAACCTGGTTGTACTATGATTCTATGATTCACTGGCTGAAGCTGCAAATGCCTTAATAATATCTTCTGTTATTTTGAGCTATTGCCAGCTACAAGAAGAGTAATTCTATTTTAAATCAAAAGGCTCCCACAACTGCTGTTGCCGAATTGTAACATTCTGGAAACTTCCTGTGCTTCTGAAAGACCAGGAGCTTCATCTTAAGTATTTCTCTACCAGTGTCTTCAAAGGAGCTTGTGCTTAGAGGACAAGCTCAGAGGGCAACATGTAACAAGTAGCCCAGGACTGGGTAACGTGCAAAAGATGGGGATAATGATCCTTTCCCTACAAAGATGTTGCCAGGGCACGAGTTAGATGTAACTGTTTAGGTATTTCACCTAGTATAAATATTATAGAACAGTAACAGTTTTCAGACCAACCATCAGAACCCAGGTTTTTCACTTCTAGGTGACTGGCCTTATGGTTTCTGCTGCAGAAACAATGTTCGCTGTGCTTTATTATGCAAAGTGGTGTGACTTAAAAAAAGAATGTGGAGAGCAGATATAGTAGCAGGATCCTGACTCACCCCTCTTCAAAGGAAAAGGAGATAGAGACCTGGAACTCTTTAGGGAGGACAGAAGTGAACTGGAGTCTGTAATGTTCAGGTGAGTGCTATAACTCCTAAAGCTCTACTGTGACCTCTTGGTCCTATTCTAATACTGATAATAATGGATTATGTGATAGATGATTGTGTGGTAGGGACTCTGTCTGCAGTTGTATCTAGAGAAAACTTATGCCCCCAAACATAGAGACAAGTGTGCCTGTGGAACTACTCTAACTTTAGCTTCTGCTGCACCAAACTGGGCACAGATTGTTCCTCTGCAGAGGAAAGGACAGTGCATCAGCCACTACATTACTTTGGTGTCTCTGCCTGCCAGCTGGTTTTATGAATATGAGCAATGATGGCATATCCTTAATATTCTTTGACAGTTTTTACTTAGTTTGTCTATTGCAGAATGATGCTTTTCTGATAGAATGGCCAGTCAATCTCTCAGTGTGATAGAAAACAGATGTAAGATTAGGATGCAAAGTAGTTTTCCAGATACTTGGTCCCAGCATGCTGTACAACACAGACCTAGAGTTAACCAGCCAAGTGCTGACACATGTCTCATAGCAAAATATCACTCACAGCCACAGTTCAAAGGCCTTGCTACCCTCCAGGGCAATTAATACAGCATCATGTTCAATGGTGCTTGAACCAAATCCATTGAACTCTCAGGGGAGGAATAACGAAGCAATCTCAGAGCTCAGACATAAGCAGCATGCTGCTGCAGCTAAAGTTTCAGTCCTGAAGAACACAATCCTTCCTTAAGAATGCTTGTGTGACAATGCACTATAAAAAGTATGTTCTTCTGCCATTGGAATTTGTGACAAAGCTCTCATCAGTGTAGTGAAATAAAAGTTCAGGCTCTAGTTATAGATCTTCAGTTTTTTAAAACTATCAGTCTCAGAGTTACATCCAAATGTCTTTCACTAAGTATTTGGAAGTTGGCTTTTGAATGAGAATTTTAAAGATAGTTTGGAGCAAATAAATGAGATTGATCCTGTACATCTACTTTTATTTTGTACAAAGTTGTATGTATACATCCAGTGATTGTGACAGTAATACTAATAGCTAGCCATAATACCTTTTGTTTTCAAGTATCTGATGTGATCACATTTCATTTTAGAAATTATGAGTGGATTTGAATACTAATGTTTGTATTATGCAGCATTTATTCAACTAATGATGCTATTGAAAGTACTGAGGCATCCCATGGTATAATTTAGTACTTGGTGTGCACATGATTTCATAGCCACCTTGTGCCTGGGACGTCTGAAATTAACTGTGTCTGTTATATAAGTGCATCACGCTATAGAGTGCAGGGAATAACAACAAGTGGCTTTTAACTCCTGATTTCATTTCACCAGCTCCCACTTTGATTTCTATTTAGTAGTGTATGAATGATGTGCTCCCACTGATCCTTCTATTGACGTTATGATAGTTCAGAAAGAAATAAAAGCTACATGTAGCTGTACTTTACATTCTACTGAACGTAACTTCAATACTGAATCAACTATAATTATTGGGGCAACTCTTGGGAGTTCCCAGACTGATAATATGCAACAGAAACTGATAACTAGACCAAGTTACATTATAATTAAAAGTAGCATATGAAAATGAGCAAAGAAAAGTGTAAAATCATAGAATCGTGGAATACTTAGGGTTGAAAAAGACCTTAAAGATCATCTAGTTCCACCCTTCTGCCATGGGTAGGGAATCTCACTAGATTAGGTTACCCAAAGCCCCATCCAACCTGGCCTTGAACACCTCTGGAAATGGGGCATCCACGACTTCCCTAAGCAACCTGTGCCAGTGTCTCACCTCTCTCATGGTGAAGATTTCCTTCCTAATACCTACTCTAAATCAACCCGTCTTCAGTTTATACCCATTCCCCCTCATCCTATCACTGCAAGCCCTTTATGAATAGACCCTCTCCATCTTCCTTTTTCTTTTAATGTTCTGGAAGGTCACTGCAAGATCTCCCTGTATTCTTCTCTTCTCCAGGCTGAACAACTCTAGCTCTCTCAGCCTGTCCTTGTATAGAAGGTACTCCAGCCCTTGGATCTCAAGTACCCAAAATATTGATACTTTTATTGTTTAAGATAATAAACATTTTGATGGTGACTCCTTGCTCCATCCTTTTTTTTTCTTTTTTGTTTTTTTCTTCTTTAAGGAGAATCTGTGCAATTCTAGGAGAAATGTGTTTGCAGTCTACCCTACAGATAAGTGCTTATGGCAGTCATTTTATTACTTGCATTTATTTATATATTTATTTATAATGGGTAAATAATTTACAGATTAAAAAGATTCTTCTCATCAATCATTTTTTTCCCTTGATTCAGACCTGCATGCTCAGTTCCACTCTGGATTCTCCATATCTGCTTTTCTCCTCTATTAATCCCTCTCAGATATGCAAGTTTCAACATTCTCTCAAAACCATGCTTGGTTTCACATGCTCACATGTAGATGTAACATATGTGGACAAGGATGTCTGTTTCAGACCTCTCCTTACAATATAAGTGCTGAGAGTTCAGAAGCCAAGTTCAGTAATACTGAAGACATTACTTAGCCTTGATGGGAAGGAAACAATGGCAATGTGAAATCATAGAGATGAAGTTTTTTGGTCCAATTTAATTAGCCCTTTGAGGGCCATTAAGATGATCTGAGGGCTGGAGCACCTCTGTTCTGATGACAGGCTGAGGCAGTTGGTGATGTTCAGCTTGTTGATGAGAAGACTCCAGGGAGACCTTACAGCAGCCTTCCAGTACCTGAAGGGGGCTACAAGAAAGCTATGGAGAGACTTCTTACAAGGGCATTGAGTGACAGGAGTAGGAAGAATGGATTTAAGTTGAAAGGAGAAGATTTAGGATAGACATCCCTGCTTGAACACTCTAACGCGATTCTTGGGGGATCTGCAGTCAAGTACTTACTTGACTATCTTTCACTATCAAAAATTCAATGCAAAACAATGAAAAAAAGTTTTTGTAATGAATAATTTAGAACAAATAGTTGATGGTCTAGAAAATGTTTGATGAAAATCTTTGTGCAGTATTAAAGCATATTGAGCCTGAATGTTTAGCAATGTCTACCAATGGTCAAAAGGATTTTAGGAAACCACAGTTGTTCTAAGGAAACTAACCTGGAGATCATGATTAAAAAATGTAAAACCGCACTTTTTTTTTTTAATTTGCTCATGTATTGTCCTTCATTCCCTGTAATAGATTTTGTTTAATGGGTCTTTGATACTTCCCTTTTATATTATTCTCTTTTCTTATCTCATATTACTTTTATTGCCTTGCTCTAGATCAAAGGCATATGAAGAAGAAAAGAAAAACAATGACTAGAATGATGCCTGCAGTCTTCCACTTTTTTTAGCATTATTTTTCTAAATGTTCTTACCTTGGTTTAATGCAGCTTTTGCTCATTATAATTCTAGGAGTCATTGTAGATAATTCTTCACCACTCTAGGTATCCCAGACTTTTAGAAGTTAGTGCTCTGCCAGCCGTAGTGATAAAAATTCAAGTCAAATATCATTAGACATTCTATATAAGTTTCAGTTACTTCCTTCAAATTTTATTTGCTGTCTGGCTATACAAGTCAGGTTAAATTTTTATGAACTGTCTTCTAAAACATTGAAAGCTGCTGATGTAACTGTTTTCTAAAAGACTGCTGAATTATCATGTGGGTACAGGCAGTGATGATTTTAGATAAACAGCAAATGTTGTGAGGAAATAGAAGTCCGCCTCCCTGTATTCTTATGTTGAATTTCAGAAGCCTAGTGCTTGGTGGATGAAATGTAATTCCTGGACAGTGTAGGGATTTGTGTCTCATGAGCACTTAAATCTGGCCTCTGGGTTTTATCTGTTATTCTTGGAAAAAGTTTATTGCCCTTAGGTATAGATTTGTAGAGGGAGGCAACATATGTGTATTTGCAGGAAATAGTCACTCAGATTGTACAGTTTTTTTGCCAGGGTGTATTAATTCTAGAAAGCTTCTGCCTTCTGTAAAGATTTTGACAGCCTGGAGTGGATTAATTTCTATAATTGATCAGCCCAAAAATGCAATGGATTTTGATGTCTAGTAACAGCCTGAGTTATTTTCTAAATAAGTAAAGCAACCTGTTTCAGGCTTGACCTAATTTTCATATATACATTAGGAAAGCCAGTGACTGTAAACACAGATGGTCGAACACATCATGTCATTCTGCTGCCCTTGTGTTGGAACAGGGCTAAATCTTGCATTAAGAATGAGGATTTTTATGTCAAACAAAGTCCTCAATTAAGAACAGATTTCAATATTTAATGACCACACAGTATCTTATTAAAATGCTTGCACTAGTGTTTATGATGTTTGGCGGGTTAAATACCAGCATTTGTTAACTGTAGAACAACTTGCATTGCTGTTGCATCAAATCTAAGGCTGTGATGCTACAGAGGCACTCTAGCCTAGAAAAACTGGTTTCATCTTTGTGCATCTGGGGCACTGTCTAGAAAATCCAGCATGACTTGTATAAGCAGGATACAGTTGGAGGGCAGTAGGAGAATCTGAATGGGAAATCTGGTGATCTTGCAGGACTGCTGTATGTCTAAATTTGAAACAACTGGGTAAAGTTGCTCTGCTTCCAGCCTAGCAGAGGTTCTTCACTATGTAGCATTTGAAGGGCTGATGGCATCTGTAGAGATTCCAACTGCCACTCTAGGATGTACATGTGTTCACAATTTACCCAAATTTCTTCCCAGAAATAAGACTGAAGCCATGGGTAGTTTCTTTTCCTGAGCGTAAGGTATGAAACTTATGAAGTCTGTTACATTTCAAACTAGAAATACCCAGTTGTAATTTATATAGAGTTACAATTCAAACAGATGGCCTTTTAAATTAGATCCTTGAAGAACCCACCAACTCTCTCCCTCTTTTAAACTGTGGGCAAGAGAACCATTTTCTTCTCCTGCAACACATACCTTGTCTTGGCATTGGTGAAGATCCCATACTGTTCTCATGCCATTGGCTTGTTAAGTGACAAAAATAGAAGACCACAATGTCTTTCCTTGTTCCCAGATGAAAATATTTCAACATTTCTCTTCTTTGCTAGCAGCTCATTTGAAAATGATAAACGAACATCTCATCCCTCTCTTCTATTGCGACCTCTTTCTCCAGATGAAAGGAAAAAAAATCACTGTTCAGTTCCCTAAATGATGCTTCTTCTGAGGAAGTCATTGTGGCCTCAAGCTCTTACATATGGTATTGTACATACATACATAATACTAAGGTCCTGTGAGAGATGTTAGCAATTTACACCTCCATCTACAATAAGTTATGACCACCTGCATCAGTTCAACCATTCTACCAATGTGTGAGCGCTCCTCCATTCCTGCCACCTTCCCAGATTATCATTTATCTAGTGCATTTAGAGCTGCAAGACAGGTCATTATGACCTTCCACGTGAAATATGGTTAATCAAGGGCACCATTCACTCCCATGGAATGGGTAGGTTAATCTTTAGGGAAAAAAATGTGATCTGTTGACAATTAATTTGAGGAAAAAAGAAGACTCCATGTTTGTAGTCTAAATGACTTCCTACAGGCTACTCAGAGCTCTGCACAACATCATCATCTGTCTTGTGTTGTAGGTTTTTACATGTTCTGTTGGATAAGGTCTCTGTCAACAAATTTACAGCAGTCACTCACCATGCATATAACTAATTAAATTTAAAATAAATTTTCATTGCATACAATTTTAAATGAGAGTGCTGATTTTTGCCAACAAATGTTAAGATATAAAAAAAAAAATTAAACCTCTACACTTGTGTCACAACCCGGACCCATGAGCCACATGCTCATGTCTGGCCCTGACTGGAGGGGGATAGGATTTGTTTGTCTGTGTGGCCACCCAGAGGCCAATAAGGTCACTCCCAGGGTGAATATCAAAACAGTATCTATTTCTGGCTCTGGCAAGCACAAACACACGAAGATACTGGGGTGCACAACAAAGACACAGGGGGGGTGCAACCATCCAAAGTTAGAGAAATAAATCCCCCAAACCAACCCAGGTCCCTACCCTGGTCCCTAGGATCCGATCCAGCACATATGCTATGAAGTAATGGGGGAGATAGAGAAAGAGAGGGAAAGAAATCACCACATAGAAGACAGCAGATGATCTTGAGAAGACATGGTCCAGACCACGTGGTCCAGGCTGCTCCAATCGAAGTGTGTGAGTGAGAGGAAGCATGGATGTGAGAGTCTGACTCCTGCCTTCAAAATTCTTTTATTTCTTTTTCGGTGTCTCTGGAAGGGAGCAGGTTGGTGGGGGCGGCGGGATAGTGGGGGCAACAGCAACAGCTGTATCCCCTCCCTACACCGAGGCCAGCTCTGGGGCCTGACTTCACCCCAGCGAGGGAGAGCTGTGCCTGCTCCTGCACTGCCTCCCTGCTGAACCTCGGCACTACAGACAAGCTGCTGCCACAAGTGGGTAGTCCTCAGACAAAATGTTTAAGGCAAATAGATAAACATATTCTGACTTCACAACTTGGAAGGTAAAAATATGAAGGATCAATGGGTTTGGACAAGAGCAAAATTTCATCATTGAAGTAATGAACACTTATTAAATTCATCAATACTCTGTAGAGTATTACACATGTTGGAGTCCTTTAGATTTTCTTGGTTTCTATCTTCTGGAGTTGTATCTGGCTCTGTATATTCTATACCTCTATTTGATTCTTCCTATTGTCTCGCGTTCAAAGGAATAAACCACTTTTTTACTGCTCAGTGCATAGTCTTTGGGTTTTTTTACAGTCCCATTATGTCTTATAGACAGGAGTCTGAAAGACCTTAGTATGAGTGATACAACCTTGCAGCACTCTGAGACAGGCAGCATCATGATCAGTGTCTGAACAATAAGTGAAGTGAGAATTTAAACAACTTAACAGGCTTATGAAACAATCAGGAAGAGAATGCAGAGCTGTTATTTCCAGAGGAGATCTGTTCAGTTTTAAGTTAATTTTATTTTTTTCTCAGCAAGTAATCCCCCAAGCAGTGTAATTTCAATCACTCAAGATGACCTGTGAGTTTGACAAAGGTGAAACTGTTGCATATGTTGAGAAGTTGGAGAGAGAAAAAAAAGGACAATCTTTAACTGTTGAAATAAACAGTTGTTTGTTTATCAGTTGTTTATTAACAGTTCCTGGACTTCAGTAAAGCCTTTGACACAGTTTCTCCCAGCATTCTGCTACGGAAACTGTCAGCCTCTGGCCTGGACAGGCGCACACTCTCCTGGGTAGAAAACTGGTTGGATGGCCGAGCCCAGAGAGTGGTGGTAAATGGTGTTAAATCCAGCTGCAGGTCAGTTACAAGTGGTGTTCCCCAGGGCTGAGTGCTAGGTCCAGCCCTGTTCAATGTCTTTATCAATGATGAAGGCATTGAGTGCACCCTTAGCAAGATTGCAGACAACACTAAGCTGGGTGGAAGTGTGGATCTGCTGGAGGGTAGGGAGGCTCTGCAAAGGGATCTGAACAGGCTGGACCGCTGGGCTGAGTCCAACGGCATGAGGTTTAACAAGGCCAATGCTGGTTTGACATCTCATTAACTCATTGGTCTCGATTTTTCCCTTCAGGGATGAAAATTGAGAGCAGCATATTGGTGTGCAGCTACTGTGAGTGAGACCAGGTTTGAATGCAGTGGCAGAATCCTCTCCTTCTGCCAACCTACTGCTCAAAACATGCTAATGTGTCTTTGGAGATTCTAAGACTGCAGCTAGAGGTTGGCTAGTAATACAATCTGTATAGTCTTCACCTTGTGTTAATGACTCCTGTTCTAGGACAAGGTCTTGCACAAGAAAGTGGTGAACCTCATTGGAGAATTGATTTGGCTTAAAAAGGAACTGGTAAACAGACCTATTTTATTTTTCAGCCAAATAATTTTCAGTTCCAGCTTCTTGGATGGCTGCCAAACATTTAATGCTTTGGTATAATGGGTAAGAGCTGGCAGCAGGGATGAGATTGACATTATTTTACCATAATGCTTCTGTGAAAAAGTTATTGTGAAAAGAGAGGAGGCACCTTGAGATGTTTTGCCTGTGCTGCTACTTTTAGGTGCCAAGACAATCCTGCAAGTCGTCTTTAAAGTGAAATGCTTCTTTGGTCTGGAAGTCTCAGAAATCTTCCTCCTTCCTGGTTTTGAAATTATATTTTAAAAAAAAAGAATTTTTGCCTAATCTTGAACATATTTTTTAATTATGAGTTAAGTGTATTTATACTCTGGATTTCTGTGTTTGTCTTCTCTGAGATTTTGCAGATGCCTTTTAGCGTATGGTACACTCGGGGAACACGAAGCAATTCTTCGTGTAGGAGAAAAAACCACACCTGGCAATAATGCTATATCTTCCAGGGTCTATTTAAGCAGGTTAATCCTGACTTGGATAGGGAAAATGAATTCAGTTTCTGGTTTGGGTCAAAAAAATCCTATATCCTTCTCAGTGCTCAATAGGGTGGAAACAGCAAAGCTGTCTCCAATAGATGTTAATAGAATATGTAGTTAAACCTTTATTCAAGATTTCTGGAGTCCTACAGCTTTGTAAGTCTCTTTTTTGACTAGGGTAGTCGCAACTACATTCATGTACCGAATGCAGAAGGAGTACAGTGGTTTTTTTGGTTTAATTTTTATTTTTATTACATATCCTTTCTCACTGTGTCGTGCTGAGCAGGGCTAAGGTCAATTCCATCTATTAACAACCCTGGTGCAAGCTACTCCAGTTAACAGGCAATTGGGAACAAACACTGTCCCCTTGAAGAGGGCTGAAGGTTCGGCTACTCAGCTGAAGTGCATTTACACCAATGCACGTAGAATGGGGAATAAGATGGAAGAACTGGAAGCTGTCATAGGGCAAGGAGCCTCTGATGTTGTTGCCATCACGGAAACGTGGTGAGATGACTCATATAACTGGAGTACAGGTATGGTGGGGTATAAACTCTTCAGGTGGGATAGGAAGGGTAGGAGAGGAGGCGGAGTAGCCCTCTTTGTAAGGGAGGACTTGGACACTGTTGAGGTGGATTGTGGCAATGAGGAGATTGTGTGCCTGTGAGTTAAAATCAGAGGAGCCCATAAGAAGGTAGATTTTGTGATGGGAGTCTGTTACAGGCCACCCAGCCAAGGAGAAGCAGCTGATGAGGTCTTCTATAAACAGCTGGGGCTAATCTCTAGACGGACGCCTCTTATTCTTGTGGGAGACTTCAATCTCCTTGTTATCTGCTGGGAGTACAATACAGCCGAAAGGAAACAGTCTAGGAGGTTCCTGGAGTACGTGGAAGACAACTTCCTTGCGCAGCTGGTGAATGAACCAACAAGGGAAGGTGCCCTCCTGGACCTGCTGTTTGTCAACAGAGAAGGCCTTGTGGGGGATGTGGCAGTAGGGGGACGCCTAGCACTAAGTGATCATGAGGTGATAGGGTTTTCTGTTCTAGGCAAAGTGAAGAGGGTAGTCAGCAGGGGAGTTGCATTAAATTTCCAGAGGGCAGACTTTAAACTCTTTAGAAGGCTGGTTGGCAAAGTCTCCTGGGAGACAGTCCTTGAGGGCAAAGGAGCCCATGAGGGCTGGGAGCTCTTCAAAAAGGAGATCCTAGCAGCTCAGGAGAAAGCCATCCCCGTGTTCTGGAAAAAAAAGCCAGCTTGGTTGAGTAGAGAGATCTCAAGTGACATTAGGAAGAAGAAGAATGTTTATAGGCTCTGGAAGAGGGGACAGGCCTCTTGAGTTGACTACAAGAGGGAAGTGAGGTTGTGTAGAGAAAAAAATCAGAGGGGCTAAGGCTCAACTACAAATCAGTTTAGCAAAGTCTATGAAAGATAATAAAAAATCTTTCTATAGATATATAAATAACAAAAGGAGAACTAGGGAGACCATACAGTCCCTTTTGGACACAGAGGGAACCACAGTGACAGGGGATGAGGAGAAGGTTGAGGTACTTAATACCTTCTTTGCCTCAGTCTTTAATTGTAAAGAGAAGTCTGTCTAGAAAGCTGCCTGGAGGAGAGAGACCTGGGAGTGTTGGTTGACAGCCGACTGAACATGAGCCAGCAGTGTGCCCAGGTGGCCAAGAAGGCCAATGGCATCCTGGCTTGTATCAGAAATGGTGTGACCAGCAGGTCCATGGAGGTTATTCTCCCTCTGTACTCTGCACTGGTGAGACCATTCCTTGAATCCTGTGTTCAGTTCTGGCCCCCTCACCACGAGAAGGATGTTGAGGATCTGGAGTGAGTCCAGAGAAGAGCAAAGAAGCTGGTGAAGGGGCTGGAGAACAGGCCTTATGAGGAGCGGCTGAGAGAGCTGGGGTTGTTTATCCTGGAGAAGAGGAGGCTGAGAGGAGACCTCATTGCTCTCTACAACTACCCAAAAGGAGGTTGTAGAGAGGAGGGTGCTGGCCTCTTCTCCCAAGTGACAGGGGACAGGACAAGAGGGAATGGCCTCAAGCTCTGCCAGGGGAGATTTAGGCTAGAGATTAGGAGGAAGTTTTTCACACAGAGGGTTATTGGGCATTGGTAGAGGCTGCCGAGGGAGGTGGTTGATTCACCTTCCCTGGAGGTGTTTAAGTCATGGGTAGATGAGGTCCTGAGGGACATGGTTTAGTGTTTGATAGGAATGGTTGGACTCAATGATCTGGAGGATCCCTTCCAACCTAGTGATTCTATGAAATATTGAGAGTTATTTATTACAATGCTGCATATACTGCACAGCCTGGTCTGGTGGAATGTATCCTTACCTATGGCAGGGGGAGTGAAACTGAATGATTTTTAAGGTCCCTTCCAACCCAAACTATTTTCAGATTCTTTAGAACAGCAGCTGAGAAAATGTGAGGCTTCTCTTCACATCTTAGATGGAGGAAGATTATTCCTCTCTGAGGAATTACCTTTTTTTCCAGCTTTCATTGTTGCATTAAAAAAAATTCAAAGGGCTAAGATTCTGCTGGCAGAAATCTGTTTATATTCTTTTCCAATATATGGACTCCATTATAACAAAGACTGCTGCTTCACGTAAACCAATACAATTTCGAGTACAGAATTCTAATATCATTATGCCATTTTATAGGAAATTAATTACTACATAAATATAATTATATAACATGTAAATGGGATTTCTGAATGCTATAAACTGCTGTTTGAAATGATATTCATCTCAAAACACTGTAAAACCAGATCTGCTCCTTCACAAGCTTTGTGGCTCTGAATTTGCCAGCCGTCTAGCAAAATCTAGTGACACCTCTGTCTCTTACATAAGGTGGCCAACATAACAGATAAAATTGTGAACATACGGAATGACCGAAATGGCTCATCCACAAACGTCCTGCTAGGTAAGCAAGGACACGTATGAAAAGCATGTCTGAGAGAACGCCAGGACTTGTGATCCCCTCAGCATCAAAAAATTATCAGAAATATCTACCACAGGGAAGCGCATTGCTGATGAAAACAAAAGTTATAATGATAACTCAGTATCTAATTATCCAAGATAATTTTTGATGAAAATTCCTCTGGCCAATTAGTTTGCTAGTCACCAAATAGAGCTCTCGGCAAGGAGGGTTAAGTAGAAGGCTGGAAAAATAATAAGAGAAAATAATACTGAAAATGCTAGAGACAGAAGAGTTCTAATTCTTCAGCTCTTCCAGCAGCAGAAGTGGACTCTGGGAAAGCCAATAGGTTTAAGATAGTATTAAATCAAAGTGAGTGAGAAGAGGATCAGCAGCCCTGAGAAGCCTCCCACAGCATTCAGAGTGAGCATTATCACCCCTGCAAAACCTGCTCTAATCTAAGTGCTGCAACCCCTCCCCATGACCCAGCACACTTGCAGATCATGCAGCTGCTCTGCTGTCCATCACTGTGATAGACAGGCTCTCAAAAAAAGGGTTTGCAGTACAACACCTTGCGCGCACCTTTACTAGAACTGCACATGCCCCTGCCATGGCCTTCAGGGCCTATATTCATCATGCGGAAGTGTGCATGTTCCTCTCCCACAACCTGAGGCACTGGTCTCAGGCTTTGGCCAGAAAGACTTGAAAGGAAATCACTTTGGAGGCTGATCAGCACTAAAATAGAAAGTAGCTGGGAATCAGTAGAAGATAGACATGTGAAACACTCTGTACTCCATGGATATAAACACATTAACATTGGTCAGAATGAAAGTTACACGTATCTTCTGTAGCCCAGTTAGGCATCCTGGACATCATGTGTCAATAGCACTTGTTCTCTCTTACTGCACTTCTCCATCTCTCTTGCATAAGGAGAGAAGTAACATGGCAAATGTCAGAAAACACTGATGAAAATTTCATCTCCTCAGATTTAGAAGCACAATTAGTGTAATACAGTTCTGCTCTATGTTTGTGTGGGAAGCTGGAAGAGTGGGGGAAACAGGCAAACAGAATAAACAAACACATTTTTTCTTGATTTTTCTTCTTTCTCTTTGAATTTTATAAGTTAGCAACCAGCAAAGTTTAGGGTTTTGATCTACAGGCAGACAGACAATATATTTAACCAGAGCCTGCACTTACCATAGTGAAAAAATATCCTGCAATACCTTATATCTTGTCATTTTCAATAATCCTACTATGTCCCATCAGGATTATTTTTCCTAGGCCATAAATTTGTTCTCACTCAGTAACCTACCACTTGCTGGTACCCATTATTTCTGAAGCTTGTTTCAGATAGATTTAATTACAAGTCTGTCTTTTATTTTTCCATTCCATGAAGCTGAAGTACTATGTCATACCTGCACAATGCATTGCTCATTCTCTCTGATAAGCTACTGAGACAGCTAGTGTTTCATAGAGATGTTTATTTTAGGATTTTCTCTAATAGAGGAGTGCAGCAAAGGTGGTGTGTATAGAAGATAAAGCAAAGATAACAAAAAGAAGTCCAGAAAAGGTCTGAGGTATAACCTGTTCCACAGTGCTGAAGAATACAAACAAATCAGTTTTCTTAGATTTAGATTGGCTTGACTTAAAATTAATTTCTGTAATCCCATCAGATATTAATATTGACATTTTGTGGTATTTGAGATGCTATTTATACTCTGTACACTAAACATAATCTGGGCAGTTTACCTTCGATACAAGCAGCTAGTTCCTAGATTGGGAAGCCAAGGTGGGATGTTGGGGCCACTATCACCCTATGATCCTTAAAGATTACTGAACAAGGGCTGCAATGCCAAAGTAGCTCCAGATACTCCCTCTTCTATTAGGAACTGACTGTAGCCACCATCTGTACATAGAAAAAAACAATCATGTACGTTGCTTCTGTAATGCAGAATAATACAATAATTTAAGTTGAAAGGGGCCTTGAAGTCCAACATCTTCCTTGAAAAAGAACTAACTTAACAGTTAGATTACTTAGGCCCTTGTTCAGGCAAAATGTGAATGGCTCCAAGGATGGTGATTCATAGAATGTGAAGGCCTTGTTCGAATGTTTGACCACTCTCATTATGAAAAATAAACAAACATTTCTTATATCAATTCTTAAGAAATGTCTTAGTGACAACAAAGCCTAATAAAGAGTAACAAATCATGTTTAAAAGTTTCAATAATTTGAATCATAGAATGGCCTGAGTTGGAAGGGACTGAAAAGGATCATCAAGTCCAACTCCTGTCCCTGTGTAGGGCAACCCCAACCATCATATGCCACATCTGACGGCTCACTACGCATCTGTAGAACATCCTCAACCACGCAGCACGCATCTGAGGGCATTATCCGAATGCTTCATGAATATTGTTAGGTTTGGCACTGTAATGGCTTCCCCAGGGAGCTGTTCCAGTGTTTCACCATCCTCTAGGTAAAGCATCTTTTCTTAATATCCAATCTAAACCTCCCCTGACACATCTTCCTGTCATTTCCTCAGGTCTTCAACACTGATGATGGGCTCAGGCACTCCCAGAGCCCTGGGCGAGAGAATCATGACTGTGCAAATGAAGAATTCCCAACCAGCCTCAAACTTGTCCAGGATTTGCTCCTCGAGCTGCATCCCTATAAGTTGATAGTACCAGATGGGATTCAACCTGGGGTACTATTTAATAATTTCATTGTATACGGTAAAGGCTCTGCTTGTAAGTGGCAGCAGTAGTATGATTTCAGGGTTACTTTACATTTGTCCTGCTGTAAGCAAACACAAACACAGCTGTTGTGGCAAGCTCTTGCTGAAACACAGGTGGCTACAGCACTAATGTGGTGTTACTGTTCTTCCATTCTCAGACAAACCACCTCATGCTCCTCTTCAATGTGTATCCAACTCAAAATATTTTTGCAATAGTTTCACCATCAAGTTTCTACTAATCATTTTTCTACATTTTAGAAATTATTTTCTTCTCTTCCAGACACAGGCATATGTTAAATTCCCTCAGGCAAAAACATGATATCATTGATGTGTTTGCAATCTAACCTTCTACCAAGAAGAAAAAACAAATTAACAATTTGAAAGAGAAGTTATTTGATACAACTTGATTCAGTTATGTTTATTTCCAAAGAATGTAGGGTTGATCTAAACCAGTGACAAGCATTACTTTCTGCTGTATATGTAAACTAAGACTAAATTAACAAATTCTTTCAGTTTGTAATCAGATTATAAAAATAAAGTGTAGCGAACAGAAACTAACCTGTTTGTTCTGTAACCAGTGTATGCGGTGTATCCAGACCTTAATTAGACCACATAGTAAGAGGCTTTTATAGACAGATTTTTATAGACACTGTTCCAGACATGCTATGCTCCTGATATTCCTCCCCCAAGCTCCAATCCACACCTTGCTAAATAGCTTTTATAGGTCTAATTAAACAGGCTGGTGATTCAGTAGTAATCCTATTAAAACAACAGTACCTGAGAACAGGCATTCTTGCTATGGCATCCTACTTTTTTTCCAGTGGGATTCCATAAGGAGAGCTACTGGTAAGATCTCAGGACATTTCGATATTGCACAATTCAATGTCATCATAAAAACACCTCTCCTAGTTCTGCGTGAGTTGGATTGCCTACACATAGCACTAAAAAAGACACATCAACTCTACTCCCACAAGCAGTATGGCAGCAGTGTGGCACTGCACCCAAGATAATTACATACTTTTCTGCCATAATCCTCTTTCTTATGGAGCTAGGAAAGAGCAAGCATAATTCATTGGAGACACCCTCTGAGATTTTATGTCTAATATTATTGAAAGACATGATAAAACTCCATCATCAAAATGTTGCCTTGAATTTAATAGGGATCTATGAAAATTACCCTCAAAAGGAGGGGAATTCAAGTAAGAATGGTTTATTTTGTTTTATTCTAGTATTATTAAATTCAAGGAACTATTCTATAGAAGGTATGCGGGCCCATTTCAGTTGATAACAAAGCTCCTGTTATTGGAATTGAAGCCATAATTTCCTAAAGTGACTCAGAAATCTCAGAGACTGGTTATGACACTCAATTCAACTCTGTAGGCATTTTCCATGAAGAATAAAATGTTGGAAAGCCCTCAGAAATTATTATAAAAAACTGCTCATTCTCCAGGATTATCACTAGTCTAAGAACTCCCTTCAGTCTCAAATATGCTTCCTACTTAAGAATTTGTATCTGTTGAAGAGCCCACCAATTTTATTTGGGCAATACCAGGCTACAAGAAAAAACAGAGGCAGTTGCTTCCAGTCAGTCCTGCTTTGGCTTTCCAGCATCAACGTTGTCTGTTTTGTGAACCCATATTACAACTTTGATTGTACTAAGCAACCTGCTGCAGCACCTTCCACCAGTAAGAGGATTTTTCAGAACTCTAAGAACCAGGAAGTGACATATAAAGTTTTATTCTCAGTTATACAGGGGTAGCTTTAATCTTATGAGGCTTTTTTTTTGCTGCTCTGAATGAGCATTTTCTGTACTACAAGAGTCTGAAAAAACCTTCTCAACATCTTTAAACATGTTAAAGCTATCCCCATACTGCAAAGTCCTTAACACGGTAAGAAATTCTTTCCTGCATCAATTTTATTAGTTATTTTTATGTCAGAAAGTGAAATAATTTGAATAAAATAAGCTACTCTCATCCAAAATTTTTTGAGGTGTTTTTTTTGCAGTTCCTACATTAAAAAAAAAAAACACCCTTATTTTACTGTAATAGAAACAACAATGCATTTCTTTGCTACTTCTCTGGGTATGGCTGATGGATGCTGCAGTCTAGTAATGCTTTTGTACTAAGAAAACAAAGTTGTATACACAGTTCATCACCTTAGTCATCCTAAAATGCTCTGCTCTCTAATCTTGAGCTGAGAAACTAAAAATATCTAGAAATATGTGTTTCCTGCAAAAAAACAATCCCAACCAAAAAACACAGTTTTCAACTAACAGAGGGTTGGAGCACCCCCCCATACAAGGACAGACTGAGAGAATGGGGGTTGTTCAGTCTGGAGAAGAGAAGGCTCCAATGAGACCATATAGTGACCTTCCAGTACCTGAAGGGGCTCCAGAAAACCTGTGGAGGGACTATTTACAAAGGCTTGTAGTGGCAGGACTAGGGGAAATGGGCATAAACTGGAGAGGGAAAGATTTAGACTAGACATAAGGAAAAATTACTTCACTATGAGAGTGGTGAGGCTCTGGCACAGGTTGCTCAGGGAAGTTGTGGCTGCCCCATCCCTGGAGGTGTTTGAGGCCAGGTTGGATGGGGCCTTGGGCAGCCTGATCCAGTGGGAGGTGTCCTTGCCCATGGTAGATGGGTTGGAACTGGGTGATCTTTAAGATCCCTTCCAACATAAACTATTCTATTATTTTAGAGTTGTATGCAATACCTGCAAAATCACAAAACACAAACTATCTTATGTAGTTTTCTGAGTAACATCTGAACAATAAAGAGGTAGAATTGGCAACAAAACATTTCCTATCTGGGCAATCCATGCTACTAAAATAATTCCTATTATTTCGACCCTACTCATAGGGAACTAGCAAGTCTTTTACTCATTATTTATTTCTTTGATCTTCTCTCCCCTTGAATATTTCTGCACTCCCTTTTACAAGCTCACCAGTTTTTTGGCAAAGGTGTACATAACACCATCTGGCTGCATGCAAAGAAACGTTGCTACATGCTTCCCTGAAGACAAGCCTGCTGTGCTAGCTCTGAGCCACTGATATGATTTCCAGCTCAGCACGTCAGAAGAGTTCTACTCAAACACTATTCCTTGCATTTCCTCACAAAAGAGGAGAGGGAAAAAAATAGTAGGGAACATACATCTCATGTTTTATGAAGACAAAAATTCCAGTCTCAATTGTGTTATTACTCTGTGCTCTGCCTGCTAAGCCACTGCTCTGTTACTGATAAGTACACAAAATAAAATGAAAGGACAAACTACAGATCTTATAAAGTTGCTTTTAAGCACCGTCTTTTGCACATTAAAACAGTCATGGGAGAGGCTTTGCATCTCAGGAAACACGTTAGCATATCTTGTGCATAGCTGCTGTCTTTTATTGAAATATTTAACCAACTTAGTTACAATAATCCCTATTTATCATACTTAAAAGTGGTAAGCAATTC
Source organism: Coccyzus lansbergi (assembly GCA_033558105.1). NCBI lineage: Eukaryota > Metazoa > Chordata > Aves > Cuculiformes > Coccyzidae > Coccyzus > Coccyzus lansbergi. Next base: position 458,857 of record JAUMJK010000095.1, on the reverse strand, counting down.
CTGCTTTCTAGCTATAGATATATGACAAAGCAACATTACAAATAGTATTCTTAACCAGAGCCTGTCATTTGTTCATTAATTTCCACAAGCCCATATTTATATGTATAAATACTATAGAGAGGACTCCCATGACAAATCAATGTTAATGGAAATTGTATGCACCTCTCAGTTCTTGGAGCTGAAATAACATTAGCACTGCATGCAATGCTAAATGAAACCTCGCTATGAGCCTTTTAAACACAGCACTTTCTTCAACTTGCTACCTTTGGCTATGGAGTCAGTTCCAGTTTATATTCAGAAAATACCCATCTTTAAGCTGATTTGACTAATTAACCAAACTGAGCAACACATTGCTTGAAATGTCATAATCTGCTCACGTCAAGCTCAGTCTAGTGATACACTTATCAGAACCACAGATATTGACAGAGAAAAACATTACAATCACTACTTTGTCTCAGGACCACAAAGGGTCCAAAGCTGAAGCTGAGACAAGAGCCCCTCTCTGCAGCATGATTCATCTTGGCCAGGTTTGTTGCCATTTTACCTATTATGGCATTTTGGCCTTAGCTTGAAGGCTTGATGACAGCCTTTGGTTGAAAGCTCTGAATGAAATACATTTACATAAGGAGAAGTGAAAAACAAACTAACAAACTCCTATGGAGATAATTTGCAGAGAATGGCTGGATGTGCATTTTGAGGCCCACATCTTTTAGAGTCAAACAACAAATGCAGACTTTAACTCCCCTACCCCAATAAATTGCCCATGGACCAGGAGCATGCTGCACTAGAGCACTGTCTTGGTTGAGCTAAACAGATTTCAGGAACCTGACTTGTAAACTACTAGGAATGCAAATAAACTCCTACAACCTCAGCATTTTCAAAAGTATTTTCAACTTTGCCATTCATATTCTAAAATTACAAGCATGACACCATAGATGCTTTATAATCATCCTGAAGAAAATGCAGATGTTTTCTCTTAAAATACAGAGAATGTGCAACTCAAGTATACAAAAAATTAGAAAAAAAGACACAAAAAAAAGTTCCAGGTTAAAGAACTTGAAGACTGATACTACTACTATGCATCAAGCATAGACTCCTATAAAAATGAGAATAATATCATATAGTTTTTATTGCAAAACTAAGTAATCGACAGTTAATTTGGAAGCCAGCAATGTACAAGTCTTCTCAATAATCTGTAATGTCTTCTTTTATGCTAGATTTTTATAAAGTTTCGGGCTTCCAGTTCACTGATTCTTTACACATAAAACACAAACAGGTGCCAAATGAAATTATCAGACAGCAGGTTTAAAACAAACAAAAGGAAGGACTTTTTCACACAATGCACAATTTAATTGTTGAATTCCTTGCTTGTCACAGGATGGTTTGCGTGCCAAATTCTTAGGCCAGTTAAAGGAAAAAAAAAGCAGCATGATGTAGAGAGGAGAGGTTCACCAAGGACTGTTGTATCAACAGGGCAAATACAATTCATAGGGCTGGAATTTCCCAAATGACTGAATACTGGAATTTGGCAGAGTGAAAAGGGGAAGTGTCATTCCACTGTTGACCTACCCTCGCCCCTAAAATAAGGACACAATTTCTGCTACAGGGTACCATCACAGGAAGAGGTTATTGGCCTAGCTGCCTGTCAGCTAAACCTCTCTGGTAGGGCTCTTTTTCCCATTCACTAAATCCAGCGAGAATGCAGAAATGTCTACATGCTGCCTTCTTTACGCTGAACTTTTGACAACATACAGCAAAAGTTTCTAAGTTGACTTTTCTTGCTGCATTTTTGTGTTTACATTATCAAGGCTAATGCGCCCAGGTTTGCAACTGTAGAGTATGTTCTTTTAAGGTCAGATAAGTTTAGATAATCATAGCTTATTAAAAGTATCTGTTAAAAAACTCTATCCCAATTTAACTATAAACAAGCTGTGTATATGCTCCAGCATAAAGAAATAAATGCTTATCACCTGCAGTTAGCTATGATTTTGATACTAAGTTGCAAAGTACATGCTGATATAATGTCAGAGATGGATCTGTAAAGTTTCTAACTCTTGCATTTGAATAAACACAACAACGTGATGCAGGCAAAGTAACCATTACCACTTGAGATGGAATTTACTCCATTCAGAGAAATGTTTCTTGAATATAAAAAAAAAAAGCAAACTTAAAAAAAATCATAGAATAGTTTGGGTTGGAAGGGACTTTAAAGATAATCTAGTTCCAATCCCCCTGCCATGGGCAGGGACGCTTCCCATCAAATCAGACTGCCCAAGGCCCATCCAACCTGGCCTTGAACACCTGCAGGTATGAGGCAGCCACAACTTCCCTAGGCAACTTGTGCCAGAGCCTCACCACTCTCATAGTGAAGAAACTTTTCCTTATGTCTAATCTAAATCTTTCCCTCTCCAGTTTATGCCCATTTCCCCTAGTCCTGCCACTACAAGCCTTTGTAGACAGTCCAAAATTACATACCACTTTTCCATAGTTTACTATGTGGATAATTTTCCTGCTCCAAAACAGCTATCTACATACCTCCACATTACTGCCATGTTTACTAGGGGTAATGATAGCTCAGGCAATGTTTGGCTCTCAGCTCACTGTCTTAACTTTTGCAGTGGCAGATGGTGCTGTAAATTTTTTTCACAGCATCACCTTTCTGGTTTTAGCTGCAGAAAGGGCTATCAATTTAGCTTCTGTTTAGATCATGAAGCAACAATAACCAGATACTTTTTGAAATAAAAGAAAACTTTTTGAGCTAAGTGATGCATAAACATTGTTTAAACTTTCTTGTTTTATTTTTCTGTAAAAAGGAACTAAGTTTACACAAATGTACTTTGTTAAATCATGAAGTAGTGACCCAAATTCTTTTGATTTTTTTGTTATGATACCAGTTTTGAAAGAATTTTCAAAATTAGTTAGGTTAAACTACTATGTGAAATCTCTTCTTTAGAATAAATAGAATCTAAGCCAAATATTTTTTAATTTCCTTCCATTTCTACCCTATATTTAAGCCACTTTAATATTGAATTAAGGTTGGCAGAAAGAACTGGTATCAATTAAATAATCCATATTAAATTCCAGCGGATTGGGTTTCAATTTCCCTTTTCTAATATGCACATATTAAGAGTCTATAGTTGATTTTGATAAAGTAATGGATAGTTTAGGTAGATATTTCTTAATAGGTACACTAGGCAATACAGTAGGCTTCTCTCATTATTTCTGGAAAACTGAACTATACTACAAAATGCATTTAATTTGCTACTGAAACAGAAGACCTGAATATTAGTTTACAATATTCTTGTTAGAAACGGGTACTTCAAAAATCACATGACAGCTTATCAAAATGCATCGTTTAATTTTTAACGAAATGCTGCTGGAAAATGTGTGGGAAGAAGTTAATCAGAACCAGAAAAGTTGAATAGAAGAAACTGTTCATAAAAGCATGAAATAAGAGCCAGAGGACTTTTTGAAAAAAACTCCTGTTAAACTACCACTGCCTTTATCACATTATGTTTAGTGTGATTCACAACCAAGAAGAACCCACACTTGGACAAAAGTTTGAGCAAGTTGTATGTTCTGAAATAGTTTCCAGATCACATCAGAGTATGAAAATATATCTGTTCTGTAAAGTCACATAAATTGCTTTCATTTATTTTCACATTTAACTGAGTTTTCTAAGAAGGTACACCCTAGAACATGGGTAATTGTGTGGCTGATATTGTTGCTAGGTGTTCCTGTCTGCAGATGAGAATGTATTCCACTTGTAGGAGAGGAACGTATCCCTACATACTGGTGATACACTTCAGAAAAGCCATTAAGGAAAAAATAAAAAAGATATTTCATAGATAAATGTGAAGTTTCACAAGTTTAAAAGCTAGCTTGAGAAAAATCTAGACTGTTTTAGATGGTTTATGCCCACTCTGCTACTATATTCAGATCTTTAGCATATAGTATTAAAAATGGAAATGACCAAGTTATATATTTTTCAGTTCTGATTAACTTGTCCAAACCATTATTACTTTTCAGTGAAAAAAAATTCTACTGTTAAACCACTGATGAATGATTTACTTGTACTTTTTTTTTTTCACTTGTACTTATGATAGGAATGGTTGGACTCAATGACCCGGTGGGTCTCTTCCAACCTGGTTGTTCTATGATTCTATGATACTTCTCTGATTCAGTGATATTTCCTGTGTGAAGCACTTAAGGATGACCACAGCTTGCAGAATGATACAATGGGGATTTTGATTGTTTTCAGTCCAATCAAAAAAGCAATATGAATATAGTTTTAACTACGACATATTTCTATCCATGGTTAATAAATGGATTCTTCATTATTTTCTTAACACAGCAAAAAAGACAATGAGAATTTTCAATGCAAATTCTACAAGAATGCATCCCAAAGAATGATAGTGTCTACATTCTCTGAGGATGTAGTCCACGTGTTGCAAGCCATATGGTCATTTTTTTGAGGCCACCAGGACTTCCTGTGATTTAAAACATTTAGTCTCTCAAGGAGGGACTATGACTGATTCAAAGGCATACTCACTGAGAGATTTGAACATTTCTAATGCTACTTGTAAGAAAATTAACAGAGAGTCTAATGGAAAAAACAAACCTCATATTTGGAGTTAGGACACTGTATCCAAACATCTGAAGAAACACATTAGCAAGTTGATGATATTCCTATTAGCATTCAGAGATGACCCAGCCTCACAAAAATCTAATAGAAGTTCACAAACTAGAGGTATCACCATCACTACATGACCTCAAAAAGAAACTGTCCAACCTATCAGCTGTAACAGTGCTCTGTCTATAAAACCAAAATAATAACTTCAGGTTTTCTCTCCTGGAATAGTCTATGTCAGCAGGGGAACATTTAGGAGATGAGAGGTCAGTCATTTCAGTCCTGGTGGCATAGAGTAGAGATACTATAATTCATCAGGATCAGTAATAAAAACAAATATTACATACAGCGAATTCTGAGAGCTGTTTGGTATAAAAAAGCATGAAAAAATAAAACTTTCCTGTAGAGGGCCTTCTTATTATTTTTTGCATCCCTTGCTGTGTTCAGCTCCAGCTGCATCTTCACCTTCTTGACTGCATCCCTGTTCTTCTCCCAGGATACCCATTGTTCCTTGCTTCCCCTACCTGTGCATTTCCTTCTTGCTGTTTAGTTGGTCTCAACTCAGCTATGCCAATCTCTTGCCTTCCACTCCTGATTTCTTACAGTCAGAGAATCACAACCTCTTGGGCTCTGTGGAAATCATCCTTGAAGATCTGCCAGCTCTGTTCTGCTTCCCTTACTCCAAGGGCAGTTTGCTAGGGGCATCTTATTGCTTAAGTCCTTAAAGAGCTGGAAGTTTTCTTTCCTAAAATTCAGCATCCTAACATTACTCTTTGCCTGACTTGTATTCAATGGAACTATGAACTTCACCAATGCACAATTCCCACAGCCCAGGGTACCTCCAATCTTGACATCACCAGTTTCTCACTTGCATGATAAAGTCACTAGTAAGCATCTATATCCTCAGTACTGCAGTACTTGAGAGCCAACAACAGTAAGAACAACAACCCGAATCTCTTTTCTTTAATTGCTTCTTGGAGTAACATTTTTATAGTAAAAAACAAAAAAATGTGTTTCCATATGTGTGCATGCAACCAAGCACCTACAGATAAAAGGATGGGTTTTGTTCGTTTCTTTTTTTAATGAGAGCAAAAGCTGAAGAGGAGAGTTTTTCCACTTACCTGAAATCCATCAGGTCTAAAATTGCTTGTCAGCTCTTGCAGATGTGATCTCTTTAGTGAGATTTTGGCTCACTAGAATGTCCTGATGGGGGCAGACATATCAGCTGATTTTTAGGGATCCTATGGATACCAGCATCTCAGAAAGAGACCCAAGAGAAAGAAAATTCTCTCACATACTTATAGACAAATTCCACAAAAAGTCTTGCATATTAGGGTAAAATACTTAAACTACGTTCTATATTTTAGTGGACAACTGCAACACAGCTTGCCAACACCATTAAATGTAGAATCTGCAACACTTTACATTGTACATAGGTTTCATTAATGCTTTATATGTGCATTATTATTATAGTTTTAACACTACATAAACATATGTGAATTTGGTGTTCACGAAAATGAACAGACTTAAAAAGACTAGAATCCACTGGTCTTCAGGGAAATATCTCATTATGATAGTTCTCCTTTGCAAATAGCCAACTATTGTATTGTAGAACTGTTCTTGAATTCTTGCCAGTGGTACTGGATAGTGTAGTGGTTTTGTCAAGATGCTAAAATCAACACCTCTAAACTAAATAGGAAGAAAAAATGATGAGAACTTGGACCCAAAGGGAAGAAATACAGTGAGGGTAAATTCATTTAGAAGATCAGAAGAGAAAAAGAATGGAAAAGACTAGAGAAAATATGAGGAAGAATGAGAACACTATACGGTATAAACAGAGTAAAGTAGATTTTCCCTTCCTTAGCATTCAGTGCCATGCCAAGTGCATACTTGACACTTTTTATGAGAACTCAAAAGGAGCAGCTAAAAGATAAATGGTCCAACAGCCTGTCCTGCTCTCCAACAAGCAAAACAAACCAACAGTAGCATAAAACATTTTTTTTTGTTTAGAAACATACGTTTAACTTCAGCACATCCAAATTTCTGAACTGGGGAAGAATACAGACATACGAACAGTTTTATTGTACCACACACTATTAGAAGCAGAAGTTTCAGTCACTGAATACTACATTCTCAGTACACTGCAGAACCTTATTTAGCTGTCCTCACTTATCCAAAACATTTAGTGACAGATCATGCTGCCACAGTGACTAGCAAAAAAAAAAACCAAACCAAACAAAACAAAAAGCCTTGGGAAGGAGCATCAGGAGTCCAGAGCAAACATACTTAGCCTTCACCTTCAGAGTTTGCTAACAAAAACACAGTTCTCAGAATATTTTAAGTAGAGGAATATGTTTTACATGTTTATTATTACTGTTCACATATTTCATTATTATTATCATAGACTCATAGAATAACCAGGTTGGAAGAGACCCAACACATCACTGCGTTCAACCATTCCTGTCAAACACTAAACCATGTCCCTCTGCACCTTGTCCACCCGTCCCTTAAACACCTCCAGGGAAAGTGAATCAACCACCTCCCTGGGCAGCCTATTCCAATGTCCAATGACCCTTTCTGTGAAAAACTTCCTCCTAATCTCTAGCCTAAGTCTTCCCTGGCAGAGCTTGACGCCATTTCCTCTTGTCCTGTCCCCTGTCACTTGGGAGAAGAGCCCAGCACCCTCCTCTCTACAACCTCCTTTCAGGTAGTTGTAGAGAGCAATGAGGTCTCCTCTCAGCCTCCTCTTCTCCAGGATAAACAACCCCAGCTCTCTCAGCTATTCCTCATAAGGCCTGTTCTCCAGCCCCTTCCCCAGATTTGTTGCTCTTCTCTGGACTCAATCCAGAGCCTCAACATCCTTCAGTATCATACCTTTTAAATAAGAAAGGGGAACTTCTAGGAGACAAAATGCCATTTCCAACAAATCTAAGCTCAAGGATTGCTCCCAAACATGCTCTTCAGATGTTGTTTTGGTATTATAAGATGTTTTCAGTTTATATTGTATCACTCTTTTTTTATAATATTCACAAAACCAAATATTTCTTTGTTAGGGATATAATAGAATCACCAGGTTGGAAAAGACCCACCAGATCATTGAGTCCAACCATGGGGGTCCCGCTACCCTCTCTATCCCACAGGATGCTCAGAGCCCTGTGGTAGCTTCAGCAGCTGTGGAGAGCGATGGAGATGCTTCATCCCCACCCTGTGGTGGGACCCTCTCTGGAGACTCCATGGTGTGGAGTCCAGATACAACCCTGTCCATCATCTCCAGCGCTATCTGAGGATCACAACTAGAACCCCCTGAAGGGTCTGGTCTTGCTGATAGATTGCTGCTTGATGCCACTGATCTCCACCCCACATAACACAACTCTGGGAAAAGCCCTGCAGTTGCTTCCCCTTTCCTTCTTCCCCCTAGCCAGGCAGGGAGGGCTCTTGTGCCATACGTAGGGAGCCCACTGCCCCACTGCTCACCCTGAAATGTGCCTCGTCCAGGTTGTGAGCATCTTCTTCACCTGTTGTTTTTTTTATTGTACCCGAGGTTAACAGCTTCTGTTCATGTCATTATGCTCAGGAAATTGTATAGACGAAGGGGTAAAGTATTCATGCAGCAAGAGAGTTCAAGTCTCTTTTCATGGAAAATGCTGATTTTTTCCAAGAACCATAAACTAAACTGAGATTAAAAAGCAGGATTAAGACATTCATCACAGACATGAACAATACTGGTCAATAAAGTCACTGGAAACAAAGCCATGAAGAAATCATAATGGGAAAAAAAGTAGAATGACGAAATCACTTTACTGAAATGTAGAGTGGCAGGGGATAACCAGAATTTGCCTTTGAACAATGTTTCTAAGTCCTGTTTCCACTTGTGTCTCCAACTTTGTGAGTGGTTACATGCAAATTTTCACCACTCTACACTTCTCTGCTCCCTGATTTGTGCATAGTGGAGACAATATTAACTGCCCTTGCAAAATGCATCTAGATCTACAAAGAGGTGTGATTAATACAGAACTTTCAATATTACATAAAAGCATATCCTTTTAATTTCAGTTCTTCTTATACCATTGTTATCTACAGAAAGTCAAGTCAAACAGCTTATTTGCAAAAAAAGCAATAGTTTCAAGCGATTACATTTATAATTTTAATAATGTAAGAGTTTTCCAGTAAGATACCATACAACCAAGAATTCATTACTTTTCCTTTCAGATTTTAATAGAAGTACACTATGAATTATTTAAATCAAATGAAACTTGTCAAGATAAATTAATTTAGTGCATGTTGTGATGCAGTATATTCTGGTCATCAGTATATTCTGATCATCGGATCATCGAGTCCAACCATTCCTATCTAACACTAAACCATGTCCCTCAGGACCACATCTACCCGTGCCTTAAACACCTCCAGGGAAGGTGAATCAACCACCTCCCTGGGTAGCCTATTCCAATGACCCTTTCAGTGAAAAACCTCCTCCTAATGTCTAGCCTGAATCTCCCCTGGCGGAGCTTGAGGCCATTCCCTCTTCTCCTGTCCCCTGTCACTTGGAAGAAGAGGCCAGCTCCCTCCTCTCTACAACCTCCTTTCAGGTAGCTGTAGAGAGCAATGAGGTCTCCTCTCAGCCTCCTCTTCTCCAGGCTAAACAACCCCAGCTCTCTCAGCCATTCCTCATAGGGCCTGTTCTCCAGCCCCTTCACCAGCTTCGTGGCTCTTCTCTGGACTTGCTCCAGAGCCTCAACATACTTCTTGTGGTAAAGGGCCCAGAACTGAACACAATATTCAAGGAGCGGCCTCACCAGTGCTGAATACAGAGGGAGAATCACCTCCCTGCACCTGCTGGTCACAGCATTTCTGATACAAGCCAGGATGCCATTGGCCTTCTTGGCCACCTGGGCACACTACTGGCTCATGTTCAGTCGGCTGTCGACCAACGCCCCCAGGTCCCTCTCCTCCTGGCAGTTTTCCAGCCAGACTTCTCCCAGTCTGTAGCTCTGCATAGGGTTGTTGTGCCCCAAGTGCAGGACCTGGCATTTGGCCATATTAAATCTCATGCCATTGGACTCTGCCCAGCAGTCCAGCCTGTTTAGGTCCATTTGCAGAGCCTCCCTACTCTCCAGCAGATCCACACTTCCACCCAGCTTAGTGTCATCTGCAAACTTGCTAAGGGTACACTCAATGCCTTCATCCAGGTCATTGATAAAGACATTGAACAGGGCTGGACCCAGCACTCAGCCCTGGGGAACCCCACTGGTCACTGGTCTCCAGCTGGATTTAACACCATTTACCACCACTCTCTGGGCCCGGCCATCCAACCAGTTTTCTACCCAGGAGAGTGTGCACCTGTCCAGGCCAGAGGCTGACAGTTTCCGTAGCAAAATGCTGGGAGAAACTGTGTCAAAGGCTTTACTGAAGTCCAGGAAGACCACATCCACAGCCTTTCCCTCATCCAGCAGCCGAGTCACTTTGTCATAGAAGGCGATCAGGTTGGTTTACTGGATATAAGACTGCACCATGTTCTCCTTATATCTCTGACCAAATTCAAGACCATACGTCCTTACTCAGAGTAAATATCATGTGAACACCCACTGTGCCTAAGCAGAGCTGAGTAACATGATGGGTCAGGCACATGCAAATCAATTAGACACTTATCCTGGGTTACCCCCTGGAAAGTAGATATTCCCATAGAGAGTCATTGCCATTATTGCTCTAGAGGTGTTTGCTCCTGCTCTTAACTTCCCATTTTCTTTCTTTCTCTTTCCAAGGTCATTTATTGCTTGAAAGATTTATCCTGCTGTCTTTGCCCTCACAACACCTGTTGATGGCTCATGATGGTGACTGGCCTGTTACAAACTAGCTTTGCATCTCGAGGAAGAGGTAAATGCTAAGACAGACAGTTGCCTTGCATCTTGAGACATGAGAGAGACTCTAAAATTATAATTCCTAATCTCTAGACTTCAAACAGAGGCCCAATGGTTTTCAACAACAATTAATAATTGTACAGCAAGGAGAGATATCACCAAACACACAGAGCATTTAATTCTGAATTATAGGACAGGCATAACAAGTTCATAAATCTTGCTACCAGGAAAGAGAAGGAGGAACAAAGAAAAGGGTGTGTTTCAGAACAAATCAAACTTCTCCATTATATTGAGAATATAGGATGAGCTTTCATTATAGTGACAATTTTTAACATTTATTACAGGTTTCCTTATGGAGAATCCCCAAGTTGTTCTTCTGGGTTGGTCAGCAATAACTCCAGTACATGCTGGTTTATGAGAGGAAATAGCCAAATCCATATCCAATAGCCAAATACCATATCCAATTGATCCTTCAGGGATATTTTAAGAAGAATGAATATTTGGAATTAGGCCAGGACACTGGGGCTACTGTGCCCTATCCTACAAAAAAGAACCACTGGACTGTTAATGACCATAAGCAATGAGGTCCTTGGTTTTATGTCTCATCAGCAACACTACACTACATATTCATTTAACCAACACTTGTTTTTCAGCTCTCTCAGCTTCTGTTGTTGGTGAGTTTAATTCTTTACCTTATTGATAAAGTACATTACTTTTTATTAATTGGAAGTCTCTAGCTGACTAACCCAGCACTACACTGACTAAATTGTAAACTAAGAAAACCTGCATTCACAGAAAAAGCACATCAAGTAGCTTAATATATTCTTAAGATTTCTAATATTGTACGTGTCACAGGCTCAAGACGTATTTTTCAGACAAGATCACTCTGAAATCATGAGATTCTTTAAAAAGTAAAATGGACATTTAAATATATTCTGACAAAGAGGAGAAAAATGCATATAAACAAACAAAAAAGGTCTTCTGTTTCCATTATTAAATTGCTGATAGACACAGCATTAAACTGACAGTAAAGCCAATATGAGGGGGTTGGGGAAAACCAGAATTTAATTAAGTGTCTCAGGAGAGAAAGTTCTTCTAATCTAGGAAGCTAAAAATAGGGTTTAAGTATTCGTAACAAAACAGAGATTACAAAGTAGCCTGGAGAAAGAAGCCCAGTAGTGTATGCCTTGAGATTCAAAACTATTTATTTGTGCTATATTCCATATTTTATAAAACAGAACTTTGTCAGAATCAGTTCTTCAGAAGCACCTGAAGATTCATTCTATGGAGCTCAGAAGCCTTCCTGGTTTGACCTTTCTTCAGAAATGCATCAATTATATTGTTCAATTCTTCCAAAGTTCTGTTTTCCAAGAAGACAACAATAACCTCTCTTGCCACGTATGCTTCAACGGTTCTGGGAAGGAAACCTGCATTTTGCTGTATTCAGCTTGAACAGCACCCTTCAGAGAGCATTGTGTAGAGTTACTGAAAATCTGAATATGGGATTTGTCTCCAAGAAACCCATAATCCTGGAGATAAAGGACAACTGTGTCTTTTCTACTCATATGACTATTAAGTGGAGAAGTCCATTTAAGGCAGTGCATTACATTGGTTTAGGGAACGACACAACTAAAAAGAGACTCAAAATTAAAGTCAAAGATAAGGAAATATCCTGTTTGTATAGCAACACTGAATGTACATGGCCTTTGAGAGAAAAAAAAAAAAACAGTAGGAAGATTCACAGTTACCTTCCTCTTAGTATAAACTGTACTATGTTGAACAAGATTTTGCTTGACCTTGAAAGTTAAACAGTCCTAGCTGAGTTCAGTACAGGATACAAACCACCTGGAAATGGCAGGTATTGGCACTGTTGCACACTAGACCACTGAAACTATGCTGAAAGAGTCTAATTAATTAATCAGTTAATTACTATTTAATAAGAGAGTAAGAGGAGATTCTCTCTGTTTATGGTCTCTAAATTCAGAAGCAGCTCCCTAATATGCTGCACTTTGAAGATTTTATTTGCATCAACATCACTTCCAGCACCACTACAGAGATCTGCTATCCGTACCAGGATCCCATGCATTAAGAAGCCAGAATCCACACTGCAGGGTGTTCCTTATCTGCACAAACATGCACTCTCTAGATTTCTATAGACAGTTACTTCTAGTACATCCCAACAAAGGAAGAGGTAGGTGTCCAAAGCAGCTTCACAAATGATATATAATGTACTGTAACAAAAATTTTCTGATTCCACTTACTTAAGTGGGCAAGAATTGCAAATTATCTGAAGCAACAACTTCACTCTTGTTATCAACATTCTGAATTGTAAGTATAGTTACCCTGGTTGTTATCTTGTAATCCCTGTCAAGAAGCATTTTGAGAGCCCTTTAGCCACTATTCTTCAATTTTTCAAGAGCTAGGTCAGATGCTGAAAATATATAAACATCACTTTTGTGCTTGATCTTGAAAGAGAAATCAGTCATCTGTATATGATCTGCATTACAGTAAAATGCAATTTTTCCCTCTGACAACATGTTTATGATTGTTAGGTTATCTTGATTGCCAAGAGAAATTTGTTTTCTGTGGAAGTTTATAGCTTAATCCCTACCCCACCCCTCCTCTTCCTTTCTTTCATTTTCAACTGATTCACATATTAAGTTGACCATCTGTGATGTTGAGAAGAAAAAGTAGATTCCTGAAAATTAAAAGTCTGGCACAATATCATACCAAGAGTCCATTTATCTTTTCTTTTCTATAAAGGTATTTTACAGATTTTGGCAAGGATCCCATTCCAGTAATAAAAGACCCCAAGGACTTCTGGTACCCAAGACCTTCTCTTCCTTAATCCCCATTTCTGTGATTCAGTTGTGCACTACAAAAATTATTGTTGTTATTTTTTTTAAGAGGAAGAAAGCATAGAAACATCTGTATATTAAACTTCGGATAATATTTTCACTAACGCATCTAAGTGACTCTGCAAGATGTAGTCTAAGTTTGAGGGTGTTTATCTTCCCCACAAGTTGCTTTGTTATTCTCATCTGAGAGGAGTACAGTTATGCCATATGCAGTGTAGGCTTTAACTGACCAGTAAGGTGATGGAATGAGGCACAGAACACAGCAAGGAATCAGATTCTATGCTCATCCATAAATAAGTGTTGCCCAACACAACAATTTCTGTGCAAACTGTCTGAAACTCAGCATCATTTGTTGCACGAGTGTAAAGTCTTCAACCTTACCTTAATTAATTTGTGCCTCACAGTGAATAAGTTCTTATTTAGCTCTTCCATATCCAGTTGCCAGCCAGTAATAATGTACACATGTGCCTGTCCCTGTCTCTAGCAGGACGGGGCTTTCCTGGTAACCTCAAGTTGCTGGATTTCAAAACGTGAAGACTGTCAACTACACTGTGGCTCCAACGCACTTTAGTAAAATCATTATAGCAAACTGCTTCATCTTTCACAGTGTTGGAAGATAAAGCTTGGGTGAAGAATTGCATGCTTGGAATCATTTCCAAGCACTTTTTTTTTTTTTTCTGTTCAAAACCCTTGTGACATATAATGGCTAATATAAAGCCATTTCGTCAGCATGTGGTGACACCGCAACTTAGGTATATACGAGTTCAATAATTCGTAAGTCAATGTGTATATTCTTCCTAGGCTCTAATGTCATTTCATCATTGCACTCCTTATTTTGCAGTTAGTGATAGTAAATTCCAACAAGATTACAAAATTGCATTTTTAACTTTATTACATTTTGAATATTGAAGGAGTTTCCCCTTTGTTAAATTACTCTATATTAGAAGAGACCGAAAATCCTTTGATGCATGACCAAGGACATAGTTCCAATTGTTTTGTTTTTCTCATTCATAATATGATTTCTTTTTAACCAGTACACATATTTCACTTTAATTCCACTTTATGCCTATCAGGTTACATCACTGCTGATGTGTGGGTACTCTACTATAGAGTTTTGCAAAACAGTTTGGATTTAAAGTAAAAACAGCTTTTTGCCTAGTTCAGGTGTTTGGAAGTGAGATATGGGTACTTAAGTTACCAGTTTAAATCAAACATGTGGCACAAAGCCATATCAAAAACTGGCAAGACCAGTCAGGTTAAAAATAATTTCTGTTTGAGGGTTGCTTGGTAGCCTATATAAAGTGAACAAATTTCCCAAGAGTTACTTAGAAGTCCAGGTGTTTATACAACAAGAGCTGCTAGCACAATTGGTAGATTGTCAGCAGTCTTAGCCCAAATTCCAGGTGTTTGATTTTCAAACTCAAATACCATACACTAGACCAGGACAAACTCTGCTTTATGTCTTAGAGCGACACTGTGCTATTTCATTGTTTGTATTACAGAAGAACTTAAAAGACTGTATAAATAACAGCAAAGCTCCATGGCATAAGGTGCTGTACACAGAGATGCTTAAAGCGAGGAGGGATGAATCCAAAACTGAAACTTAATTTAGGGGTCTATACAATCTTCAGCACTTTCAGGAAACCCCTACAGAAGATGATTTAGATTACAGTAGTCTGAAACACCTCCTGGAAGTTCCATCTCTCTCTATGAAGCACCCAGTCAGTTAGTATATGCATAGATCTTAATAAGGGGATAGCCCCTGAGCTTATCTATTTAACAAACAGGTATTCTAACCTCCAGTTTTCCACATTAAAAAAAGATGAAAAAACTAGACCTTGACATTTTACAGATCTGCCTCATTACTGCATAAGATAAATTTAAAATTTTAAAGATGTGGAGATTCACTGACCTGAACTACTACACAGCCTCTGGTGATGGTACCACATTACATCACTGGTGTGACAAGACTTCAAAACAAAATTTGCCTCATAGCAAAAGAAGAAGAAAAATACAAAAATCCAGTAAGATTTACTAAAAATATTACATGACAGACTCTCTCTCTCATATATATATGAAAAAAGATTCACTCATTTCCTTGGGGATATGCCACTCTATTAGTGATTGTCCATTGGGTGATGAAAATAAAAACAGTCATTCCTATGGGAATGTGTTCTGCCACTGTCTGTACAACAAGCACCTCCAGGAACACAGTGACTGAGGAACTAGACAACTGTTGGTAGCAGGGGAAAAAGCTTTCATCCATCATTGACCCTACCTTGGTACAGAACAGCAGGCAATCCAAGGGCTTTTTTTAATGCTTTACCACTTATAAAATGCAGGATCAATATACGGGCTGGGCCTTCTTATTCTCTGTTTTGTTTTCAGAGAAAAGAAAAAAAACAACCAACAACAACAAAAAAAAAAAAACAACACTCAAAAAGTTCCACATCAACCAACACAAACCTACCAGGTCTCAGCTTTAAGGTTTAAAGGTGCATTATTGTAACAGAGATAGGCCTGTTTCTTGCCTGCAACAAGGTGGGTTTGGGTAGGAAAACAGGCAGGAATAAATCATCTCCAGGCACAAAATTATCTTCAGTTATTTGCAGGATCTAAGCCAAAGCAGTGGAATTCTTATTTCTTCTCCTTTCCTACCCAGGTAAATGTTTATACCCCTATAGAACTTTGAGGAATTCCCTTCCCACAGCAGATACCTCCCATTCATAATACTGCAGCTACACACACGTTTGAACCTATGAGTGCACAAGTACATTTTATTTTATTTTATTTCCTAGTAATGCTGTAGGTAGACTTCGATACTCATTCTCCTTTCCCTCTACAGCAGTGATATTAACACACAAGATATATTTCCACATCTTCAGAGATGCCAGTCTTGCAGCTGAATGGCAATAAGGATATCCCACAGCAGCAGAGGGAAGCTTGGACAATGGCAGTGTCCATATGCACCTCTATTTCAGAGAATAAATTATAAACCCTTAAGCCTATGAGCTCTTAAGTTTAGAGTACATTACCCTTCCCCCCTATTTAAATCAGATGTAAGATTAAAGCAGTTTAGCTCAAGATAGCCTTTCTCTCTAGGACAAGATGAAAAATTAAACGTATCTATGCCCTCCCTTTTCTCTTTGTTTCTTTTAGCACTTTGTGCTCCCAAAGAGAAGAGAAATTGCTACCACTACAGCACAGGAATTCTGCGTATTCTTACTTCAGCTGGGTACAGTCATGTAAGAATCAAGCATTAAAATGAAATATTTATGAGATTACGGACTATATATAGCAATATTCCAAAGGTCTTAATGCTTTTTAACTCTTTGACACACTCCCCCCACAAAGAAGAGCAACATTGTTTAGAGCCCTACACAAAGACAGACATTGCACTGAAACCAGTTTGGTAGGGGGGGGGTTCCTATTGAGAAACAGAGAGTAGAATTTGTTCCATTAGCCCTGGTATTTAAGGTCATTTTACAATTATTTGCACAGACAACATGCTTCCCAGCTGTCCTCATTGCAATTTGCTTTGCTAATGTCTGTGATTGTTGAAACTTGAATATGAGATAAAAATCAGAAAAAAACAATTTGCTTTAAAGGAAATTCTCTGAGGCTTAATTTTTTGGGTTGGGGTTTCAGTATTCTAGGCAAAACTCTGTTTAATATTTTTGAACTTGCATAAACATGAACAACATAAAATCATCATCAGGGTTATTGCCTAGGAGACACATGTGAGTTACTCTCTGCAAGCAAGTACTGTTTCCGAATCCATTATTCCCTCCTGTAACTCTATAAATAATTAAGAGAACATGCCTGTTTCACAGGAGTGACTCTTACCAAGCACCAGCTATAAAGGCCTCCATAGCATGCTGCGCACCAGAGCATGTGCTACAAACCATATTGCTTTGATTTTCTGTGTGTACATGTGGAAATGTTTGGCTCAAACAAAAACATAAAGCAGCATGCACTAAAACTTGAAGTTTTCAGTACCTCCACTTGTAAACTAGATTTACAGCTGTAAATTCAAGATATTTAAAAGCTTTTGTACAGGTGCTAATAAATTCCATTCACAAAATAATTTTTCTCTCCCTTACAAAACTTCCCTATGTGTTTTCACAAAATATACCTGTTCTTATTATATAGGCATATACATTCGTCCTGTGATAATGCATTCCTTTGTCACAGAATAAGTAAATGTCACCTTTCTCTCACTCCTCATGATTACTCAGTAAATCCATTGTAGCAACAAACCAAATTGCAGCAAGAATATTGCACAGAGTAATACAGGTTTCAATACTCCAAACAATTTCCAACCACAGCAAATCAAGAAAATTCCATTCAGTAGGAATACATATAAGTACAAAAGACCATATGTCACAGAAATGTTTACATTTAACCTTATTTTGCATAACATGTACACTGTATAACATGCAATAAAAAGAGTTAAAAACATGTACTTGAAGCAGTGAATTTTGTTCAGTCTGGAATGGTTACACAAACTAATTTCTGGTTGGGGCACAACCTTACAAAGAACAAATAATGGAAAATTCCATCAGCTAAAGATGCTGATGAAAAGCCTTTTCTTCAGTTACATAAGGCTAATACAGCAGGGTGTATTCCTGTCTGAGTAAGTGGCAAATGCATGAAGGGGATTGACAGAATGGAGTGAACTCTTTGTTTTCTAAAACAACAGCTCCTCATTCTCCATTGTAATATTTCCCTTATGCACAGCTCAAGGCAGCAGTAAGCTCCTTTCCTTCCTTTTAGGGAAAATTATTCAGGTTTTAGAATGATCTCTTAATCCACCAGTGCTGTGAGTTTAACTGGGAAAATGATGACTGCAGTCTGATCTGAGACTGTGGGGTGAGGAGGGCACCATCACAGCACAGAGCTGTCCCCAGGAGTTCTAGGCTGTCAATACCTCTGCATACAACACTGGAGGATGTACTAGACTGTTTTAACACACAGGATTAAGGGTTGTAGCTGCAGGACAGATAACCAGAGGTTCATCTGTCTGGATCAGTGTGGAGTCTATAAAAAACATGCCCCAAAGTAGATAGATACAGAGTGGATCATACTGATTAACTTCAGGTATTTATAATACCTACGCTAGATCTTAATCACATTCTCTTTCACTGTAAGGAGTGTAGGGAGCTTAGCCAACCCTTAAATTAGGCAGTAACAAGGTTAGGTACTGTGAATACACCGTTCTCCTCCCCTATCCACTTGAACTCATTTTTTTTTCACTATAGAATCATAGATTCATAGAATAAGCAGGTTGGAAGAGACCCACCGGATCATCGAGTCCAACCATTCCTATCAAACACTAAACCATGCCCCTCAGGACCTCGTCTACCCATGCCTTAAACACCTCCAGGGAAGGTGAATCAACCACCTCCCTGAGCAGCCTATTCCAATTCCCAATGACCCTTTCCATGAAAAACTTCCTCCTAATCTCTAGCCTAAATCTCCCCTGGCGGAGCTTGAGGGCATTCCTCTTGTCCCTATGACTAGTTAGGACACCGTGCTGAATATAAGCAATGTTAGAGTGTTGTATAAAAGCAATAAACCTCAAAGCTATGGAGAGGGCATTAGCCTCCAAGCAGCCTGTCCTGTCTGTCTATAGGGCTCTTAGGTCACTACATAGACCAGAAATTTCTGCCGGTGCATCTCTGTTGATAGAGAAAACCCCTCTGCAGCCACTCAAGTTCCCTACACTGCACAGTTATGCTCCACACCAGGGTCTGGCAACATGGGGATTTTTGCCTTACTGCTGGCCCCAGCTTAGCCAAGCCAGCTGCCCGTGTTCCCTGCTGTAGTCACTGACTGCTAAAGACACATGCAACATTTCCACAAAGGCAAAACAAGCCGCCTTTGAAGACACAACACTATTAAAGACAGGGGACAACAGGACACATTGGAAACATGGATATTGTTTTTCCGAAATGAGTGGGGTAATGCATTCACACTTGAGCAAGCCCATGAAAGACATCAGCAGTACACAGCCATTGTCCAGGTTCTCTGCATAGGAGTGAGTTTACCCAGAAAAGAACAATTATAATTCCATAAGCAGGTCAAGTTTGGAGCGTTTGAATTGTTAGGTGCACTATTTTAGAGGCATAGGTACTGTTTCAGTTTCAGAAGTTCTAAGCACATAATACCATCCTTTGTAATCAGCACGGTTACAGTGGCATAGGAGAGATCAGAAATGCAGACAGGACACATAATTTTTCAGTCTCATTAAGCGAGGACAAATTCTGAAGGCAAGAGAGAACAGTCTTTTCCAAAAATGTAAGGTAAAAGAAAAGAAACTGATGCAGTTTGAATCATGCTTTTATAAATTCCAACAACCTCATGTTATCTTTATAACCAACTAAATGACGTGCATTACACAGTAATGAGACCTATATTTTCTGGAACAGGAAGTCAGTAAAACAGCTTTCTATCAGACATTACATCTGCTAGTGCCTCAGGACACTCATTCTAACACCAGTAATTCTGACATGTGACAATCATTGGCAAACTGCTTTTCTTTTGGTTCATTTATTTTGTTTAAATTGTGTTAAGTGTATACATAGCTTAAACATATTCTATCCAGACAAATAAAGAACTACAAGAACAAAAAGACTGGCAGTCATGGAATCTTCCAGCTGGTGGGTCCAAGTCCATGGAAGCTTGCAAATTAAGTGATTTCATTTGTCAGCGAGTGGTACGGTTATGTCACTTGGCTCTCTATATTCATATATCTACCTCTGAAAACTACTCAGAGATCTGAGTAAATCTCTTTGAACTGGATAAACTGAAAACTATAAGAAGAAATAATTGTTTGGGGAAATTGTTCTTAACCCTTAAAATTGTAACCATTCTCATTAATTTAATTCAAGTGTGGTTTGGGAGATGGCTTAAAAGATTGGTGATCAGCTATTGGTTTACCTTTATTCCAGGTTAAGGTCTCCACAAATGGGATGTTGAATTATTGCCTCTTACTAAAAGAAGTTTCCCTAATCACATTTTCTAGCCTAAGTGCATGGATTCTGAGGAATTTTCAGTCTTCTGGAAAGTCTGAGCAAGAAATCAGGTAACTGCTCATCTCCCAATCCACCTTTAAGGTCAGTTTAAGAGTATGTCATCCACTGCGCCAAGGGAAAAAGAGAACACAGCTGTCTTCACTCCAGTCTACAATCACTTTGTATCCACTACCTAGTCTTTTGGACAAACAAGATTTCCACTCCAAAGAAGCTAGAACAAAACAGTTTGTTTAAATTTAAAAGACAGACCTGCTTTTAGGTAGAAGCCTGACTTTTGTTTATCTTTTATCTCTGTCATGAAATCAGCAAGCAACTAGGTAAATTTTATCCAAGTGCTTAAAATATTTTCACTTCTTAGGCCACCAATAAGCTCCTGTGCATTTCATAAATACTGTCATAATCCCTTCTTAATCTGGCAAGTGGTGGGTATTTTCATCCTTTGGTGTACCGAAAGGTAATATTATTGGAGAGTTATTTGCCCATTCCCTGGTGATCGAGTCTGCAGCATTCAGAATTTAACTATGGAAGTAGAATTTTTGCCTTTCAGGGTTTATTTACAGATTCTTCCAGATGAATGTGTAACCCATGAACTATAATTAGGGATTACCAGCTGTTCCCAGAAAGCCTGGAATGCACAGCTTGCAAGCTTTGAACATATTTTAGAAATCACCACTAGCAATCCTAAAATAATATTAAAGTACTGAAGATGGAATAGCATATGTTTAAAGGTATACTAACCTGTTAATCACTAGGGTTTTAGCATACATGTTTCATAGAATACACATACAAACCTTCAAGTCTCTACATTTAAGCAGAATCTCATTCAACAGCTACCAGCTCAACACTTGATTTCTCCGGTTTGGCCACTAGTCAAAACTAGAAATCCTCAGTTTTATTTTATTTTTTTATATTTGTGGACCATGTGAGAGACAGCCTTGGTCCTTTATTTATGTATGTAGCTAGAAGAACCAGTGCACAGATAAGGAAGAGGAATGGGTGGAGATAATTCTTATATATTTCATTAAGAACAACCTAAGCAATGTGATCCAGTGTGAGGCGTCCCTGGCCATGGCTAGAGGGCTGGAACTGGATGATCTTTGAGGTCCTTTCCGATCCAAACCATTGTATGATTCTTTAATTCTAAGTATCTGTTTCCTAGAAAGTGTTTACCCTGTTTCCTACGGTACCCATAACAAGAGTTATTCCTCAACAGGTTTTAATTTAGAGAATTCAGCATTCCCCCAAAGCAAATTTTTATTAGGTCTGCTGACATTTAACTTGTTTTAAGGAAGATTGTCTCTACAAAACAAACAAAAAAAATTCCTAACAAAAAAATGTTTAGGTTAACTGGCAAAGCAAATTCTGAGTTACAAGACTTTATGAGAAGAAACATGTTTTAGCATATGAAAATTGTTCTAATATTTTGTTCCATAACCAACTCAACTATTATTTGTCATAAACCCTCTCAGATACCCCTTTACCACTCCCCACATGAAGAACTAGTGAAGTACCTATTTTTTAGTGTGCACAAAGTTCTAAGTTCAGAGAGACTCAAGTTCCACATGTCAGTAGTAGTTAAGAGGGGTTTGTGTCTATAATTTCATACAGAGATCACACTGTTTTTCAAAATTCCATCCTGTCTAAATGAACTTTTCAGTTAGGGAAAATTATATCTTCAGAACAAATAAGAGAAAAACATGAACAGCTTCAGAATAAATGAGAGAAAGATCTAAGCACTGTTCTTATTAAGAGGCAGGTCTGAACGTTTCCATCAAGTGAAATCATAATAGATTTGCTCCAAAACCCTGTCACAGTCCTGATTAACATGTTTGGAGACATTACACATCTGTTTCCAGTGTCAGTCATTTGAATTTGAGCCATCTATTTTATTATTATTTTTCATCTGATTTCTAGTCAATATTTCAAGAGAGACATAAAACAAAAGCAATCAAGACCTCCTTTTAAAAAAAAAAAAACAGACATGTGTAAGCTTCTATAAATTATTTTTTTCCTCAAGTTACCAAGTACAGTAATTCAAGCTTTGGCTCTCTGCCTAAAACTACAGTTTCCTTATGTTTTAATTCAAACTTTCATCTCTAAAATTGATTGTGCCATTAAAATAAAAGTGACATGGTTACCAACTACTCTCCATAATTAGATACTGTTAGGTGCTTCCTGTTACTTGACAAACATTCTTCATTTAGTATACAGAGAGAGGTAGTGTTGACTAATGAGCTGCTCCATTACTAACTTTTAGCAGTTAGTAGTAATAGATTTATCAGAGCAGCAAACACTTTTGAACAGCTAGATCTTTGTTTTGAGAGCAGAGCTGAAAAGCTCCAAATACAGCAAACTCTGGAGCCCACGTGTAATATAGATTCTTTGTTCACCTCCTGTTCAGGCTAAAAGGGACAACTTTGATATAAATGGCCATTTGTTATCATTACTGAACCCAAAGAATATTGTGAAATAATGCAGAAATTAATCTAGAGCACCATGGTTACATTCCAGCTTGGTTAAGTACATCCTGTCTACCATAAACACCTTCTATTTCTCTCTACTCTTCAATTTCATTTGGATAAATTACTCATTTCCTTAGTTATAAAACATTGCCTAGTGCTGATGATAAATAATGACTACCATATTCCTCTCTGAGGATGGTTGTAAAACAAGCCCTAGGCAACCCAGGGTCATGCTGGCCAGGGAGACAGTGTCCCGTCCACTTCAGTTGCCATCACGGAAACATGGTGGGATGATTCATATAACTGGAGTACAGCTATGGTCGGGTACAAACTCTTCAGGTGGGATAGGAAGTGTAGGAGAGGAGGCGGAGTAGCCCTCTTTGTAAGGGAGGACTTGGACAACACTGAGATGGATTGTGGTGATGAGGAGATTGAGTGCCTGTGGGTTAAAATTGGAATAGCCCATAAGAAGGTAGATTTTGTGATGGGAGTCTGTTACAGGCCACCCAGCCAAGGAGAAGCAGCTGATCAACTCTTCTATAAAAAGCTGGGGCTAATCTCCAAATCAATGCCACTTGTTCTTGTGGGAGAGTTCAATCTCCCTGATATCTGCTGGGAGTACAATACAGCAGAAAGGAAGCAGTCTAGGAGGTTCCTGGAGTGCATGGAAGACAACTTCCTTGTGCAGCTAGTGAATGAACCAACGAGGGAAGGTGCCCTCCTGGACCTGCTGTTTGTCAACAGAGAAGGCCTTGTGGGGGATGTGGCAGTAGGGGGACGCCTAGCACTAAGTGATCATGAGGTGATAGGGTTTTCTGTTCTAGGCAAAGTGAAGAGGGTAGTTAGCAGGAGAGTTGCATTAAATTTCCAGAGGGCAGACTTTGAACTCTTTAGAAGGCTGGTTAGCAAAGTCTCCTGGGAGACAGTCTTTGAGGGCAAGGGAGCCCATGAGGGCTGGGAGCTCTTCAAAAAGGAGATCCTAGCAGCTGAGGAGAAAGCCATCCCTGTGTTCTGGAAAAAAAGCTGGCAGGGGAAGAAACCAGCTTAGTTGAACAGAGAGATCTTGAGTGACATCAAGAAGAAGAGAAATGTTTATAGGTTCTGGAAGAGAGGATAGAGCTCTTGGGTTGACTACAAGACGGAAGTGAGGTTGTGTAGAGAAAAAATCAGAAGGGCTAAAGCTCAACTAGAAATCAGGTTAGCAAAGTCTGTGAAAGATAACGAAAATTCTTTTTTATAATAGAAGGAAGACTAGGGAGACCATACAATCCCTATTGGATGCAGTAACAGCGGACAACTGTGACACAGGACGAGGAAAATGCTGAGGTACTTCTTTGCCAGTCTTTAATTGCAAAGAAAGTTGTTCCCTATGTATAAAACCCCCAGAACTAGAGTAGCAAAATGAGGCTTCCATGGTCCAAGAGGAGGTGGTCAGAGCCTTGCTTGCCCAACTGGACAACCACAAGTCTATGGGGACAGATGGGATTCACCCTAGGGTATTGAAGAAGCTGACAGATGTATTGGTCAAACCCCTTTCCATCATCTTCCAGCAGGCCTGGAAGACTGGGGAGGTTACACTGGACTGGAGGCTGGCTGATGTAGTGCCCATCTACAAGAAGGGTTGCAGGGAGGATCCAGGGAACTACAGGCCAGTCAGTCTGACTTCAGTGCCAGGGAAAGTCATGGAACAGGTAATCTTGAGTGCTATCATGAAGCACATGCAAGAGAACCGGGTGATCAGGCCCAGTCAACGCAGGTTCACAAAAGGTAGGTCTTGCCAAACTAACCTGATCGCCTTCTATGACAAAGTGACTCGGCTGCTGGATGAGGGAAAGGCTGTGGATGTGGTCTTCCTGGACTTCAGTAAAGCCTTTGACACAGTTTCTCCCAGCATTTTGCTACGGAAACTGTCAGTCTCTGGCCTGGACAGGCATACACTCTCCTGGGTAGAAAACTGGTTGGATGGTCGGGCCCAGAGAGTGGTGGTAAATGGTGTTATATCCAGCTGGAGGCCGGTTACAAGTGGGGTTCCCCAGGGCTGAGTGCTAGGTCCAGCCCTGTTCAATGTCTTCATCAATGACCTGGATGAAGGCATTGAGTGTACCCTTAGCTAGTGTGCAGATGACACTAAGCTGGGTGGAAGTGTGGATCTGGTGGAGGGTAGGGACGCTCTGCAAAGGGATCTGAACAGGCTGGACTGCTGGGCTGAGTCCAACGTCATGAGGTTTAACACGGCCAAATGCCAGGTCCTGCACTTGGGACACAACAACCCTATGCAGAGCTACAGACTAGAAGTCTAGCTGGAAAGCTGCCAGGAAGAGAAAGACCTGGGGGTGTTGGTTGAACGCAGACTGAACATGAGCCAGCAGTGTGCCCAGGTGGCCAAGAAGGCCAATGGCATCCTGGCTTGTATCAGAAATGGTGTGACCAGCAGGTCCAGGGAGGTGATTCTCCCTCTGTACTCAGCACTGGTGAGGCCGCTCCTTGAATCCTGTGTTCAGTTCTGGGCCCCTCACCACGAGAAAGATGTTGAGGCTCTGGAGCAAGTCCAGAGAAGAACCACGAAGCTGGTGAGGGGTCTGGAGAACAGGTCATATGAGGAACAGCTGAGAGAGCTGGGGTTGTTTAGCCTGGAGAAGAGGAGGCTGAGAGGAGACCTCATTGCTCTCTACAGCTACCTGAAAGGAGGTTGTAGAGAGGAGGGAGCTGGCCTCTTCTCCCAAGTGACAGGGGACAGGTCAAGAGGGAATGGCCTCAAGCTTCACCAGGGGAGATTTAGGCTAGAGATTAGGAGGAGGTTTTTCATGGAAAGTGTCATTGGGCATTGGAATAGGCTGCCGAGGGATGTGGTTGATTCACCTTCCCTGGAGGTGTTTAAGTCATGGGTAGATGAGGTCCTGAGGGACATGGTTTAGTGTTTGATAGGAATGGTTGGGCTCAATGATCCGGAGGGTCTCTTCCAACCTGGTGATTCTACGATTCTATCACCTTAATTAAAAGTGCTGAATAAACACAAAAGATGCAAAGCCAGGAAGAGCACAACTCAAACAATACATTGCACCTCTGTAAGTAGGAGAATGTTTCTTCAGCATGGTAAGAGTTCACTGCCATATAAAAACATAGATTGTGTTTACAGTTTTAGAGATGTTCTCATCAGACTGGGACCATCTTTAACTTAAGGCTGTGGTAACAAATTCTTTCCCAACTTCAGCTATGTCAGCTGAAGAGGTCCTATTAGCCTATGTTGCCATCACAGCTTCACTCCAACCTCTGGTTACTGCTGTCACACCTCCCACTACATCTGAGTGCTTGTTTTAGCCAAAGTAAATCTGATTAGCATAAACAGCTTACTAACAAGTCTTTGCTTACACTAATCCAGCCCATGGTGACTGGAACAAGGTAAGGGAAAATGTCACAGGCAGCTCAGCTGCTACACATCAGAGCATAGCAATTCCTTCAGGGCAAGGAAGACAGCCACATGGAGGCTGATCTCTTCTTCCAGCCTATCTCTAGCCAGAGGAGGATCTACATCTACAATAAGGCTTGCCTTTAGCCAAAAACCTATAAAGTTGGATGCTCTGGCATTAAACTAGAAATATACAATATCTTGTTATAAAGCACTGTTCATATGATTGAATTTATACAGGTAACCTAGCCACACACAGGGGCACAGAAATACTGAAACATAAGCTTATTAGATCAAAGTACTGTTTGAAGAGATCTGGCTATTGCAAACAGAGGCCTTGCAAAAAGCCTTTTACACTATTGCCATATTTTGTTGATTGAACGGAAGATTTCCACTGTTACCTACTAACACCAAAAAAAGGTATTGGTAAGGAGTGAAAGGAATTGGATTGTCAGAGGTAAGCAACAACAAGAAGAAATAAATAAATCCAAACATAAAGTCCAGAACATGGTAGGGATGCAGTGCAAGTAGCTACCCTGTTCTTTAACATCCAATCTGCATTTTCAAAAATTAAAGTGTGCACCCAACTCCTGATCCATGTTTTGGACTATACAAACTGAATATCCTTGCTACAGGATTTTAGGAGACACTGTGATCCTGAGCTGGATTAAGAGGTACTAGTGTTAATGGGGTGTGACAAACCAGGGAGGAAAAGAGTTGTCACTTCTCCATTTTTCCTGTCTGGAGTAGAGCTGATCTTACCCTGTCTCTCCAGAATCTGGCATCCAACACTGGCTTCATAGCAATTTGGAGTTACATTTTCATCTTGTCAGGTGGGCAGTGTCTTGGATCCACTCAAGTTTTCCAAAAGGCCACCAACACTCACAATGTTATTACTCCAAACAAGACAGTACAGTGAGTTTGTATTAAGTAAGTTCTTTTTAACTTCAGTTCAAGTCTGGAAATGTTAGAAGCTTATCTTAGCAAAAGAAAGTTGAATGTGGTGGATGGATTACAAAGCTGCAAAACAAGATTACAAAACACCAAGCAGAGAACTTAAGAGGACTCACTCCTGAGACCTTTCCCATTGAGCCTACTCTTTCCCTTATTTTCTTGAAAATAAACTCCCAAACTTTTCACAAATCTTTAGCCAGCAATGGCTCTGATAAAGCACACTTGCCTCTACCTCTTCCTTGTGAGGCTGGCTTTTCTCTTTCTTCATTCAGTACAAAGTAAAGCATTCAGAGACTGGAGCTGGAACCATTTCAAGGCAAATCAAATATTTGAGGCATCTCTGGAAATAAAGACAGATAAAGGGGAGAGGGGAGTTAAAACTTTTGAGAATATTAAAAAAACTTCATGAATCCAGTATAATAGGAAATGTTCACTGGATGCACATCCTGTCTCTGGCTCGGTTTAAGCTCTCCACAGGGACCCAACACAGCACATTAACAATATAGATGACAGAACTGGCATGTAGAGTCTTTGTCTGAACTATATTCCCTACTCACTTCTTGTCAGCTTGGAAACTTGCAACAAGTGGGTTGCTTCATCCATCACTTTTATCTACCCACAAGGCTAGATCCAGCAAACAAAACCTGCTCCACAGATTTCTTTTAAGCATGACAATGGTATCTCTGTTTAAATAAAGATGTGTCTATTTTTCTTTTCTCTTTCTGTTTTATACACTTTATCTTTGCACCAACTTTGTACTGTTTCAGCCAGAAAGAAATTACACCAACTTTATTTTCTGTATAGCTTCATCCATGGCATTAAGTCTTTGATTCACAGTGGCAGTGAAGTTAATCCTGTCTGTAAACTATGATGGGAGTCTGGTTCCTTCACCCTTTCTTACAGAAGACACTATTGATGGTATCACACACACAAAAAAAATCTCCTATGAAACCACAGAAGTCTTCTTCCTAACTTTCACCCCTCACTTTCCCTAAAAACAGCCGAGAAGTTCTACCTATTTGGGCTATTAAGTGGCTCTTATTATCAGAACAGCTGAGCACCCAGCAACTCTTAATTGCAGTTACCCTCACCATACTCCTGAGGTAAAACCTTGGCTTAATCTCTGCTGTACTAACAGGAGGCAAAAAACATCAGCGTAATTTGCTCAAAGCATTCACAAGGTCTGTGGTAGTGGCATGTTTTCAGTGCTCTTTGCAAACTATGGGTCATATATTTTCCAAAACCAGGCAGCACAGAAGGGGAACTTCTATGCTGCACCCCCATTACCTTCCTGCTTTTCCAGTTTCAATGGTCTGATATTGTGCACTCATATAGAAACCTCTTATTTTGTAGGCAGGAGGAATAAATGATTCTGTATCACTGAAAGAGACATTACTATCAGTTCAGTAGTTCTGTGATTACAACAATTCCCTGTAGCATGCATCCTTCAACCCAGCTAAAGTCTCCTCCAGCCACAGAAAGACCAGGAATATGGGCGGATACTCCTTCAGCCTCTATAGACATCTTTCTTATTTGGCATTAGTCCAACACATCACAAAGAACTATATAAAATAACCTAGTTTTGTATAAAATTTGCCAGCCTCAAAACAGACTTATAAAGAAACTTTGGGGTTTCCAGTGTGTACAGTAGTTATGGCAACTTAATTTTAATAAGTAAATGTCTTGTTACAAACGAGACTATTCACCATTGTATTGAAAAGTGTTCTGTTGTTCACTTGCATTTGTAGCAGGCTAAGCACTCCCATCAATAGCCTCATAAGCAGTTTTCACACTTGTGCTATCCAATTTAGGGGGGAATGTTGGATTCATCTCAATTATAGACTGTGATCCTCTTTTTAATCCTTTCTTTCGGGTCTGACTGCAATTCTTTTCAAATTCTGCCTTTGTTGTTAAAGATGTTACTATCCAGTATGGAAATTTGCAGTGCGCTACTTCTTCTTAGATCACAGCAGAGCCTTTCTAGGTTACAATAATTCCTTAGGTAATTTTTTGCATTTTTTTTTTAACAAATGGAAGTAAAAAGAAAAGCCAAGCAAATTGTCCTGTGGGCACCACAACAGAGTAAAGCATCTTTCCTATGCATTTGTGTCCTCAATCATTTAACAACTCCTCCTCCCCTCCACACTCTTTCCATATCACACTTCTGCCTTCTCTCTTAACTCCCACAGAACTTTGTAAACTGTAATGATTAGCAGGTGCTGCTGTCAAACTTCAGTTACATGTGTGATGACTGTCCAGCTGGCTGCCACTTTCTGGGATAGGTAAGTACAAAGTTAGAAATGTTCTGTTTCAGAGGCAAGGGAAATACACTCTAGTCTCTAAGCCATCCACATGCCATGGCTAGCCTTTGAAGCCAGTATCTCTTACTGAAAGCGTCCAGTGAGTTCCAAAGCTGCTGAGAACTGAAAGATGGACAACTTGAGAGTGCAGTAGCACATATTTGTCTTGAAAGCATATTACAACTCCCATTCAGCCATTATCTGTGTCTATACACAAGAAAATAAGATGGGTTTAATGACATTCCAATGCATCAAGAGAAACAAATTTTATAAGTATATGGGCAATGAACTATGATTATCCAGACTACAGTATAAGTCAGTAGATCTGATTACTACTCTGCCTTGGGGGTACCCCTTACTTCTGTTGGAAAAATAAAGAACCAGTATCATACAAAAGAGTCACATTGAGCTTGTTTTGAAGTTCAGAAAATTGTCTTATTTCCCACTCTGTCTACAGGATTGCAGTGCTTTTCCACAAGCACACAAGCCGCATCTGCCTGTGTCACACCTCTCCAACTATAATGACAGATACATTCCACTTGTCATAATCCTGCTTGGGAGTGGGATTTTTAAAGTAAAATTCGCTTTACATAAAAGGTTCAAAGTTAGTTCTGAGTTAGCTTCTAATTTCTTTCGTCATCTGAAAAAAATTCTTGTAATTTACAGAGTGAAGCAAGCACTCCAAGGAAGTTAGCTCTGGTTGTCTTCAGAACTAACTACTACACGCACTCTAGAAGCATCAGTTATTTCTAATGTAAATATTGGTGAATAAAAGTCAACCTTATCAAATCAAAGTCATTTTGATAGTAATATATTCACTCTATCCAGACTTTCACAGCCTTTGCAGTAAAGTCTGGGCTGTTAAAGTAGGATACGATCCTATTGTAATCAAAAGTAGGTACCTTCTAAACCTTCTACATGTTGACTTTACCTCCTTTACCAATATATCTTCCAAGCCCATGCATCTTAATAAGATTTTCCAGAAATGGTGGGACAGGTACACAGCAAGCAGCGCAATCATAGATTCCACATATTTTTTTGATTCAGTTCCCACTGCTTTGCTACTGCATAGTGAGCAGAGTCATGGGGGACTTATTGATAGAAGATCTTAGAACTTTAACTCTTCTAAGAAGTATGGGAGATTACAGTATCCAGATGACAGTCAAAGGATAACTTACACTTCATTTTAATTTTTTATCAAGATAAGCTTTTGAAAATCCCATCTAAAAGCTCTTTAAAAAAAAAAAGTAGTAAACAGGGCCACTTACAATGAAAATGATACTTTTCTGTGGGGATACATGTCAGCATAGATATTGGAGTGTATCTGCTACTACAAAGTAATACAAAGCTTAACCTCTTCTTGTGTACCTCAAGCAAAGAAAATTTACCTTTCTTGCAACTTAAGGGACAAAGGACAGTACATCAGCAGGAAGAGGACAAAAAAGGGAGTTTTCTTAAAAAGGAAACAAAAAATAAGGAAAAGAAAAAATTTAGAACAGAAGAAACACAAAATAAGAAATTGAGGATTCCACCCCTCTAGAAAGAAAGGAGGAAGATGGAAGAAGATGATGTTGGCGGGGGGTGGGCGTGGGGGCATTTCTGAACAATGGTTGGAAAGAAAATTGAATTTAAAACTCTTCCTTTGTAAAGCTATGACTTTACATCCCCAGGCCAATAGGGACATTAACTTCTCAGATATCCCAGATTTTGTTGAGGCTCGCAGTGCTGCCAAACATGGAAGATTTAAAGTGTAAACTGTCTCTTTGTGTAATTCCCCTGTGAAGCAGAACTTTAACACTGTTGCCATGCACAACCAGAGACAGGTACCTCTGTGCTTAATCCATTGCTTTTATTCTCCCAACAGAAATTCTGTGTTCCCTGATAGACACTAATCTTCCATAATCTTGCAAGATCAGGTTACCTGTTTATGTCCCAAAATTGTCTCTGTCCTTATCCTAACTTTCTTTCATGTCTTCTCCTTTTCTGAACATATGCATTGTTGTGTCTGAACAGGGGCTTAACAATGTATTTTCTCTTGAGTGGCATTGCCCCAAAGGCACACAGCACACCTTTGCTCCAAGTCTGAGAAACAGCAGCACTTAAAAAATTTGGTGATAAAATCTGTCATTCACAGCCCAAAACACCCTTCAAAAACCAAAAAATTAAGACAAATTCCAAGTACAACACAATACAATTATGAAAATACAAGGATCAGCATATCTTCTATTTAACCGGGGGTAGGAGGAGGAATTTAAAACTGCAGTCAGTTTTGCAATGAGTGAAAGGAACAGAAAATGTAAAGAAAAGTTCCTTGTAGTGTTAATTTCCCGAACTGCTTTGCACATGCTTTGAGGAAGATGCAGAGCAAAATTGTTTCAAGATCACAGCATTTTGAGGCAATAATGTAGCTCATTTTGTCACCACTACAGATGGCAGGCTGTAATGAGCCCACGTTAATGACTACTATAGATATTCTATACACAGATATGCAATGGTGCCCTGTGAGATGTCAGCAATGAAGTCAAACACTGAGAGCCTTGGCCTCATTTCAGTGGTTTTTTTTTTTGCAAGCATGAAGCTCAAAAACTGTTTGCTCAAAGGTGGACATAAGATTAGTACATTCAAGAGAATTTAGTCCAATTTTTAAATAAAACAAGATCTGGTTAATAGCTTTGTCTCAAATAATTTTCCCCCAGATAAAATCAGGTGAAAAATCACAGGTCTTTCCTTAACTGTCACAATCACTTTTCGAAATGCTCTGGGTGAAAGCAAAAGGCAAAACCAGACATCGCAAAAGCTGGACCTCAGAAACACTCCAGCTTGGCTTGCCTTTAAAGATGACATAAATGCACTTTTAACATAGAAACACCTGCAGAAACTCATATAAGCGTCCAATTCAATAACATGCTGCCGGGGCCCTAAATGTACCACTTGCACATGATCCTACTTGCTCTGGCCAGCCTGGCCCAGGAGCTGCACCCACACCCTCTACAAACACTTTGGAATTATTAAATGAAGAGAGACCATTTGAATAAATTACCAGATGGGAAACACACTTGTCATGAAGGTCCCCTTAACTGGCTCCAGTTTGAAGCTAATCTGAAAAAATAGGTTTCGACAGAGCAACAAACTAACTAACAAGAACCAATAGCTGTGACTCAGATAACAGCCCAGGAATCACCTAAATAGATGTGATGCAATAACTGTAAGGATGTCTGATGTCATAAATTCATAATGGGGAAATGATTGACCTTATATAATTTCTGCCTGAAGTGGAGATACACTAATAATGTGTCACAGCCACAAGAGAAAAAATAAAACAACGTGAGAATATTAGCTATCTGGGAGTCTTGATACAGATATGAAAATACATTACTTTAACAGTAAAGACATCTTCCACTACTCACTGTAAATACTTTTACAGAATTATGTTATCTTTTATTGAGATACCAGCTGGGAGAGATTCTCATCTCCTTTCTGGTATTCTTGCAGTGATATCAACCTTTTAATATCAACCAAAATTGTTCTAGTTTATGGCTTAACAAGAAGAAAATTGGATGCATTAACCTTCCAGGAATGGTATCTAAACATTTCTGACACAGGCAAACATATAAATTGGTTTTGTCATTATGTCAACAAGTAAACAAATTTATGTTTTTCTTCCAGTAGTCAAAAACTAGGTTATAAGACTAACTGACAAACTTCTTATATACAACCTGAAATTATCTTATGGTAACCTCCTTTTCAATCCTAGCATCACATCACTGTGTTTCAAATAGTATATTGTTCATAAGTGACTCTTTTCCTACTGCAAAAAAGCTCAAGACTCTTAAAGCCCAGTTTCTGTATCCCCAAAATATTAGTATTCTCTCAGTATAATGGATTTTCTATGAGATCCATATTATACAGGCCTTATAAGGAGTGGCTGAGAGAGCTGGGGTTGTTTATCCTGGAGAAGAGGAGGCTGAGAGGAGACCTTATTGCTCTCTACAACTACCTGAGGGAAGGTTGTGGAGAGGAGGGTAATGGCCTCTTCTCCCAAGTGACAGGGGACAAGACAAGAGGGAATGGCATCAAGCTCTATCAGGGGAGGATTAGGTTTAACATTAGGAAAAAAATTTCATGGAAAGGGTCATTTGGCAGGGTTGCCCAGGGAGGTGGTTGATTCACCTTCCCTGGAGGTATTTAAGGGACGGGTGGACAAGGCACTGAGGGGCATGGTTTAGTGATTGATAGGAATTGTTGGACTCAATGATGCGGCGGGTCTCTTCCAACTGGTGAATCTACAATTCTATACACAAAAGACGATGCTAATTGGGTTTTTATTATTTTAGTAATCTACACATCTAACAACGTTTAATTTAATGTGTTTCTGTAATGCTAATTCTGAATTACTAGTTTATATTAAACAAATCCCAAACACTGCTGATTTCAGGTTTCCACAGATTGAATTAATTATCTGGAAATGTCTTCAAGACTTTCTATAGCAGATTGTGAAAACTTCCTTATCATCCCTGTACAGATGTTTTAAACATACTGTAGCCCCTCCAAGTTTATCTCCCTGTAATTTATACAAACCTTGCAACTGATATTTGTAAGCACAGAAAATCTGGAAGTGAAAAGAAATATACTTTTAGATCTTCCACTTGAACAGATGGACTGAGAACTGGTGCTATGAAGAGACTCAGACCCCCTCTCTGCTGAAGCCAGAGGAAGTGAGTGAGGGGAGGGTGCACACAGCCTAGTCCTATTCTTTCTTGCATGTAGATTATTTTCAGGCACTTATTTGCTATTTAGGGAGATTTACTTGTGAGCCCAGCACTAAGCAGGAATTCAGGGAAAAAAAAGTCAGGAAAAATAAAACAATGTCAAAAAAAAGCCTTTCTCTCAGAGTAGAAAAGTGATTGCCATCACTAGTAAGAGTACATGCAAATACCCAGTAATCCACAGACTAAAAGGTTTACCTAGATAATTGAGATATTAAAATGAATTCTTTCCTTTCTCTTCCACCACCAGTGTCAGAGCCAGAAGCTTAAATCCTGAATTTGCCAAATAAAATGTATGCACACACAAATCATACAGTTCATTCTGATCTGGACATAGACAACACCTGCTAGGAAGTATAACATAACACACGGGATAATTATTGCATGCACAGTGTAGTGTAGAGTCTAAGGGCCTCTTCCACACCTTATTTCTGTAATGGTGCCAGAGTCCAATATTCTCTGGCCAGATTGTTTTAGATCATAGAATCATTAGGTTGGAAAAGACTTTTGAGATCAACTCCAACCATGCTGTCCATTACTAAATCATATCCCTAAGCAAACATTCAATAGAGGGAGGATGTAATGTTCAGTATCAAATGCACTTATTTAAAGATAGCTGATGTTACAGAGGATTTCTGATTTAATGAAGTGACAAAAAGAAATACGCATAATAAATAACACAATGCAAACATAAATTGCACTTAGCAAGATATAAAGCAATTGCAGTTCAATCACAGTCCAAATGTGATTCCTGCACCAGTCTCTAGAATAGGCTCACTATCACAAGGCCGGGCATCCTTACTTGCCAAAAATAAACAGGTGGGTTAAATCCAGCTCAAACATGCATTGCTCTCTTCAGTTTTTGTACTACGTGTTGGGCTGAGCCACACATTCACTCCTCTCGTGCTGATCTGACTAACTCAGGGAGACTATCACGCTCTTATAGTGAGCTCAGAGAGTTTATTTAAAATAAAGGTTACCCTCTGGACACCTTGGCGCTGAGGTAAAGTCAGCTCATTACAACAGTTGTGGTTAGTCATATCCTGCAGTCTTCCCTGAGCTTCACATGGGTACATCGCCTTGGCCCATCTCCTCTGATCCTTCTTCTACTTTAGAGGTGTACTGGTAAGTCACACAGCTCACAATCGCTGCTTCTAAAATACATAGTACCAATTTCTTCTGAATAAGTTGAAATAAGGGAAGGTTTCTGGGCAGCTCCCACCCTTACTCTCAAGTAAGGAATGAAATCATCTTGAGTGAAATACTACTTGTACCTGCTTCACCAAAGGTGAAGACAGCAGATCCACAGTTTAGAACACTTTAGAGAGTTTATCACCTGTTAACAACAAATGGTTCTCACAGCCAAAACCTGGTTTGTGCCAACTGTAGATCTATCAAGATGTTACTGGGCAGCAGATATCCTTCAATCATCATGTGATATGGGTCAGAAATATTTTTTCACAACCACAAGGAATCATTCCTGGTAAAATAAGGTGTTGCGGCCATTACTCATATTTTTTAGGGCTATGCTTCATAAATTTGAGCCTTAATCTATCTGTGCCAGGTACAAAGAGCATGGATTTGAGGATAACGGCAATACTGATTACTGAATGAACAAGCTACACACCAATAGAAGAGACATCTATGTAGTGACAAAAGCTTTTATACACATCTCACTCTCAACAGCAAACACATCTTCCAGCATAAAGCACATTTGTGCAACACCAGAAGATTAAAGGTGCTTCCACCACAACAGATTTCCCAATATTTTCCCTTTGTTTGCCTCTAGTGGTCCCTGGAGGCTACTGACTCTGTCTAGAGATGAAAGCACAGGAATGATGAAAAAAACAACTGCCAGATACCTCTGGCATTCCCATGGGCAAACGTAATTCACAGAATATGTCCACAAGAGTATTCATGCAGATACTTTTGTGAGTAGTCCCACTGCAGACAACATGTCTTACTCAAAAGAGTAAAATCACTCACTTGGTTGCAAAGGTTGACAAATATCAATTTACACTTGGAAGTCAGTAACAGAACAGTCAGGAGAAATCTCTGCAATCAACAAATTTTGTATCATGCTAGAACTCAAGCCAATACACTTGGCAGTGTGTGTTTACCACTGTTGGAGACAGAGTATGCCCTGTAGCAGCTCCAAGTCAGGTGGGAATGTGCTAATTGTCCTCACCCAGACCCTGAGAACCATCAGGCATGGCTAAGGAAAGCTCCACTTTGTCAGTATCAGTCCCTTGGGCTTCAACCCCTGATATAATCCTGATAAAGCTTAAATTGTATCACTTACAAAGTATAGTGCAAGACACAGCTCCTTGTTTCCCTTGATTTTATTAGCTGGGACAGTGGCATATTGTCATAATTGATGAGCTCTCAAGACTAGCCTGCTTTAGGAACTTGTACAGGTCTGTATGAAGGAAGAGAGACTGTATATCTTCTTCCTGGGATCCATGTATAGACCCCATGAAAAAAAAAAAAAAAAGAAGAAAGTACTTAAATGCAAATCAGATCCAGTTAGAGCAAAACAAATTCTATGTATGCACATTAACATAGCTTGAACAGAAATATTCTTGTTCAGTAGCATATAAACACTTGGGCACAGAGATGTTAAGGTAACAAAATTAAATACTGAAACAGAGTTCTTGGCTCATTTCTGTGTATGGTATACTCCAGTTTCCCTTGATCAGCCACACTGTTGAAAGTACAGTTGTGACAGAGTTTTGTTTCCTAAACCCCAGGAAAAATCAAACAAGTTACTGAATCACAGCAGTCTTAGAAAGTAACAACTGCATAATAGTGAGTTTGTGACAGCCAAAGCACATAAATCATAACAATTTTTCTTTCCCGATTCACTGGATAGTTTCTGCATTCCAGGTTTCCTTCTCATTTCCACCTTCCTTCATATTTCCTTTTCTTACTACTGCTACTATTGTCATCAGCATTGAGGACTTTGTCCACTTTTTTTTGAAAAAGTCATCTCCTGCACTTCCTTTCTTTGTTTTGATCTTACATTAATTTTCCACTCTTCCTATCCTTGCAACTTTCTCCTACTTGTTTTTTTTCCCCTCCTCTTTTTCAGGAAACTGCTGTTTCTGCAATTGCCCTTTCTTTGCAAAAGATTCCATGGCATTGGACCAAACCAGTTATTTATTTGACCACTGAATTTAAGAGGAGAATCTGAGCTCTGCTTTTTACATGGTTGGATTGTTGGGGTATGGTCCTGTTGTTTGGCTGAGGTGTTTTAATTGTAGACTCATGAGGACGTTGTAGCCTATTAAATGCTACAGAATGACCCGGAAAGCCTGTTAAACATTTACATTGTCTACCACATCATATAAAGCAGTTTGTATCACCTTCTTTCCTGTAATGCCTCTGCATCCCATAATCAATGTTACAGCTGTTCTTGTATACAGAATGGTATATAGTAAGCGACTAGCTCCACATTACAGCTAAGAGAGATACAGCTTTGTACGCATTAAAAAATCATCTGTTAGGGAGGCAGTCACTCTGAGTTTTGTGGTGGTGGATCAGTGACCCCATTTACCAAGTCTATGACCCCTCTGGCAGACAATCTCTTTTCTGATGGGGCTCCTAAGGTACCTGTGTCTCCTCACAGACTATGTGATGAACCACTGGAGAGTAGCATATAGGCAATGCTACCCAGTGAAGCTGACTCAATGAACAGCCTTTGTCTGGCTTGCTCTGTGAGAAAAGGCTATAAGAACACGTTGTGTCTGCTCTGTTCTCTTTTGTCATCTTTATGACAGTCATCTCATTTCAACTAAATCTGTTGTAGCAGAAAGATATCTCAAAAGAGCATTTTCTTCAGCTTTCAGTTCAGTAAAGAAGGAATGAGACCTCATTCTGAGAAAAGTTACATCATGGCATCTCCTTATTGGACACCAGTAAATGCACACAACCTTTATAAATGCCCAGCTATGGGAAGGATTTGTTCCTTCTCAGATATCGAAAGAACAGAAACATAAGATACTTGTATAGGAAACTGTAGGATCATTCTCCATAAGGCATGAAGCTTTACTAGTGCCAGTACTTAAGTAATTGAATGATTGCAACTGGTTCCTGAACAAGTACAGTTTAAAAAAAAAATTTTAAGAAGGACTCTACGTTAAAATTGTAGCTTATGATTCTCACTGATAGAATGAAAAATTCAATTTAAGAATAATGTGTTAAGTTGAAATATGTGTTAAGTTGAAATTAAACTTTTGATTTTAAGATATTTAAGAGAACAGTTTCTTAATCTCATCCAAAGACACAACAAAACCAGCATTTTGAAATTTTTGTCTGAAACAATTTGCCTATTTTGACCCTAACTCAGTAACTACACTTGTTCTCCTTGAACTGCCTTTTTCAGCAAAATCCCATTGGACTTTATATTTTTGTACATCTTTATTTCACAGCATTTGACAAACCTCAGTTCTGAAAAGAGTTGTTCCCAGTACAGGCACTAGTGCCTGACTGGCCATTTTATCCTCTAGACTGAGACAAAAAACATCCACAGAACATCTGTTGGAGAAAAAATTGCCAAGTCTGACCTTCACAATTAACAAACTGGAAAATTGAACAAGAACTCAAGATGAGCTTTTCAGTGTACATTCTTCATCTACCACCACTAGTTCCGCTTTAGATCACAGAGAGGCAAACATTAAAGCCAGTACAAAATGTCATCTTTATCTCTTGTCTTGTTTTTCTTTTTCTGTCCACAATAGCAGCATCCCTGTGTGGGATAATTCCCTGTAAAGATCTGTCTTGTTCTCTGTGTCCTGTGTTGTTTTTCTCTCTTTTCACACCACAAGCATCCCTTGAGTGGAATAATGCCCTGTAGAAGCTTAATAGTGCATGTGCTACACGTTGTCTATTTGCTTTTTGAATGCCTTCCCTAGTGCAGCATAATACCTAGTAAAAACATGTCCTGTCTCTGTGTTCTGCAATGTTGTTTTCTGATACCAGTGAATTCCACTTCTAAGCAGTCTCAGACTCCCGTAAACAGCAGTGTCATGTTCTTGGCCACCTAGGCACACTGCTGGCTCATGTTCTGTCAACCAACACCCCCAGGTCTTTCTCTTCCTGGCAGCTTTCCAGCCAGGCTTCTCCCAGTCTGTAGCACTACACAGGGTTGTTGTGCCCCAAGTGCAGGACCCAACATTTGGCCATGCTAAACCTCATGCCATTGGAGTCAGCCCAGCAGTCCAGCCTGTTCAGATCCCTTTGCAGAGGCCACCCTACCCTCCACCAGATCCACAATTCCACCCAGCTTAGTGTCATCTGCAAACTTGCTAAGGGTACACTCAATGCCTTCATCCAGGTCATTGATGAAGACATTGAACAGGGCTGGACCCAGCACTCAGCCCTGGGGAACCCCACTGGTCACTGGCCTCCAACACCATTTACCACCACTCTCTGGGCCTGGCCATCCAGCCAGTTTTCTACCCAGGAGAGCGTGTGCCTGTCCAGGCCAGAGGCTGACAGTTTCCGTAGCAAAATGCTGGGAGAAACTGTGTCAAAGGCTTTACTGAAGTCCAGAAAGACCACATCTACAGCCTTTCCCTTATCCAGTAGCTGAGTCACTTTGTCATAGAAGGCGATCAGGTTGGTTTGGCAGGACCTGCCTTTTGTGAACCTGCGTTGACTGGGCCTGATCACCCGGTTCTCTTGCATGTGCTTCATGATAGCACTGAAGATCATCTGTTCCATGGCTTTCCCTGGCACTGAGGTCAGACTGACTGGCCTGTAGTTCCCTGGATCCTCCCTGCAACCCTTCTTGTAGATGGGCACAACTTCAGCCAGCCTCCAGTCCAGTGGAACCTCCCCAGTCTTCCAGGCCTGCTGGAAGGTGATGGAAAGGGGTTTGGCAAGCACATCCACCAGCTCCTTCAGTATCACTGAATTAATTCCATCTGGCCCCATAGACTTGTGGGTGTCTAGCTGAGCTAGCAAGGCTCTGACCACTTCCTCTTGGACCATAGGAGCCTCATTTTGCTACTCTAGTTCTGGTGTTTGTACACAGGGGGAACAACTTTCTTTGCAATTAAAGACTGAGGTAAAGAAGGCACTAAGTACCTCAGCCTTCTCCTCATCCCCTGTCACTGTTGTTCCCTCTGTGTCCAAAAAGGGACTGTATGGTCTCCCTAGTTCTCCTTTTATTATTTTTAGAAAGTTTTTTTGTTATCTTTCACAGACTTTGCCAATCTGATTTCTAGTTGAGAGTTAGCCCCTCTGATTTTTTGTCTACCCAACCTCACTTCCCTCTTGTAGTCAACCCAAGAGGCCTGTCCCCTCTTTCAGAGCCCATAATCATTCCTCTTCTTCTTGATATCACTCAAAATTTCCCTGTTCAACCAAGCTGGTTTTTAAACCTGCCAGCTTTTTTTCCAGAACACAGGGATGGCTTTCTCCTCAGCTGCTAGGATCTCCTTTTTGAAGAGCTCCCAGCCCTCATGGGCTCCCTTGCCCTCAAAGACTGTCTCCCAGGAGACTTTGCTAACCAGCCTTCTAAAGAGTTCAAAGTCTGCCCTCTGGAAATTTAATGCAACTCTCCTACTAACTACCCTCTTCACTTTGCCTAGAACAGAAAACCCTATCACCTCATGATCACTTAGTGCTAGGCGTCCCCCTACTGCCACATCCCCCACAAGGCCTTCTCTGTTGACAAACAGCAGGTCCAGGAGGGCACCTTCCCTCGTTGGTTCATTCACTAGCTGCACAAGGAAGTTGTCTTCCATGCACTCCAGGAACCTCCTAGACTGTTTCCTTTCGGCTGTATTGTACTCCCAGCAGATATCAGGGAGATTGAACTCTCCCACAAAAACAAGTGGCATTGATTTGGAGATTAGCCCCAGCTGTTTAAAGAAGAGCTCATCAGCTGCTTCTCCTTGGCTGGGTGGCCTGTATCAGACTCTCATCACAAAATCTACCTTCTTATGGGCTCCTCTGATTTTAACTCACAGGCACACAATCTCCTCATTGCCACAATCCACCTCAACAGTGTCCAAGTCCTCCCTTACAAAGAGGGCTACTCCGCCTCCTCTCCTACCCTTCCTGTCCCTCCTGAATAGTTTGTACCCCACCATAGCTGTACTCCAGTTATATGAATCATCGCACCACATTTCATTGATTGCAACAACATCATAGGTTCCTTGCCCTCAACACCTTCCAGCTCTTCCATCTTATTCCCCATGCTTCGTGCATTGGTGTAAATGCACTTCAGCTGAGCTGCTGAGCCTTCAGCCCTCTTAAAGGGAACAGTGTTTCCAATTGCCTGTTAACTGGAGTAGCTAGCACCAGAGTGCCTGTGTTTCCTTTACTGCTCCAAGGTACACTCTCCCTCACTGTCTCTGCAGTGATGTGCTGGTGGTACTTGCCAGCACACCCTCTCCAAATCTCTTGTGCCCCACATCCAGGCTTGCTCTTGCCTAGCCTGGTCTCAATCCCCTCCCACTCCATATCTAGTTTAAAGCTTGATTTATGAGCTTAGCTAAGTTTTTAGCAAGGGCCTTAGCCCCACTAGGAGACCCATATGTCCCAACCTTAGCAACACTGTCAGGGGGTGCATGAGCCACCCCATGATCAAAGAAGCCAAAGCCCCTTTCCTCACACCAGGCCTGGAGCCGGGCATTAATTGAGTTCTTCTTTGTAACTTCTGGGTCCACTCTATTTTGCCTTGGGATGGAGCAGAACACTACCTGTGCCCCAGAGCCCTCCATCATTTTCCCAATGGCCCTGAAGTCTTTCTTGATGTCCTTAGTCTTTCTTTTTACTAAGTCATCATTACCAGTTTGGGCTACAATCAGAGGATAGTAGTCTGTCTCATGGACCAGGGAAGGAAGTTTTCTAGCTACCTCCTTCACTGATGCCCCTGCTAAGCAGCAGACCTCTCTGTGGAGTGGGTCAGGTCTGCAAATGGGTCCCTCCATTCCTTTTAGGAGGGAGTCCCCTACAACAATAACCCTCCTCTTCTTCTTAATGGAGGATGTTGTTATTTTTTTCTGAGGATGATGTGGCCTAGGGAAAGATTCTAGATTATGGTAGCCATCATCCTCAGGATTAGATTCCACCTGTAGCACCTGGTACTTGTTCACCAGGGGGATCTCAGGTTTTGTTGTCTGCTTGAGGGGAGTAGGCTTCCTTCATCTGGCAGGAACAGGCTGACATTCCCCATCTCTTCTAACCCCAGCCTTGCACAATAGCCAAGCACATTTTGCTTATTGTCTATATAATATAAAGTCTCAGCGATAAAATACCATTAAGGATATCCTACCCTTCTGTCTTGGGGTTTTGTATTTGCTAATGTAACACTCGTCGTTCTGATGCAATGTGGATGTCCTTAGATTGATTTAAGTGAGCAGAAGTTTTTGGAACATGCCACAGGCTAATTCACTTTGAGGGTTAAATCAATGAATCCCTCTGGAAAATAGTAGATTAGTGGGTAAAAAGATGAATTAATGGCAGTACTTGAATATCATCTCTACGGCAACAAGAACAACTGAATTAATAACATACCAGGGTTTTATTATAGCTTGAGAATTACAGCTATGATGACACTATGAGTAGCTCAGCCTTCCTCTTTGTTGGACCTCTATAGATATGATAATCCTTTGGCCCCAGAAGAATCTGTTCACTCATGATGATCAAGGAAAGTTACTACGTTTACGAGATCATCTCCTCCTTTAACCACGTCTCTAGCATACATTTCTCCCCCTCTTCATCTTCTTTCCTTCAAGATCACACACAGGTCATACACTAAAGTATCTCTCTTATACCTAAGCTCATGCAAATCAGTAGCTTGGAATATGATTGCACTAACTGCAAGTCATAGTTTTCAAGGGAATTGATGAGCTCTAATTCTGCCCACAAAAAATGTTTATTGCAATAAATATATGGACATAAAAAATCCTTTCTAAATAATGCTAAGAAATTAGGAGACAAACTCTCCTGCCATGCACATTAGCAAAAGGCTGGAATAGTTCTCTGTGCAACCAGATGAAGGATACCAGACTTGCAGTGGAGTCATAGTGGACAGACTGCACCATGATTCTATGTGTTTGCTTTTTTAATCTAATGACATTGTTCAAAGCAGAGGCCTCCTTGAGTGCATCTGACACTGGAATATTTATCTTAGTATACTTTTTCCTGCAGCAAGAATTTCAGAAGAAAAATCCTTCAATTGGACTATTATCTTCAATTGTCTAAGCACTCGCTGGACTGATACAAGTGTCATTCGGTATCAGGGAACCGGGGACATGTTTTTCCCAATATATCTAGTTCTTGCAGGTGTAGGATGCGGCTGTCGAATATTACAGAAAACTACTAATGTTATGTCACTTTTACTTATGTCATATTTGCTTTATAAATATAGGTTAAAATGCAAAGACAATTTCTCCAAAACCTCAAGATCCTTAAGAGAATTTGATTAACCTGAGGAATAGAAGGAGTAAAATGTTACTCACCATACTTTTAAAATCTCTTTCTCAGTCTGTGAGAGAAGACAAGGGCTTTGGGTGAGGCTAAGAGGACCTGAGATTCTTGGCTAGTTTGGTTTGGAGATATTTTTTCTAATTAGAATAAGAAATTGTTTAGTGAATTTAGGAATTTTTGTAACTACTTTTGATCAGTTCAAAATCATAATCTGAACTGGACAGCATTAAAGGCAGACTCGTTACTCAGCTTCCAAGTTCCTGGAAGAACCTGACAAGAAAAGGAAGAAAAAGACCTGTAAAAAGAAAAAATAGCGGAAGAGCTGGTGGAAGGAAAAGAAAATCAGAGGCAAGGAATTCAGTGTGGTAG
Source organism: Coccyzus lansbergi (assembly GCA_033558105.1). Lineage (NCBI taxonomy): Eukaryota > Metazoa > Chordata > Aves > Cuculiformes > Coccyzidae > Coccyzus > Coccyzus lansbergi. The sequence goes on along the minus strand of JAUMJK010000095.1, from coordinate 414,776 downwards.
CTTTACCTTTAAAGCTAAGATTTATTCCCACCACATTCAAACCCTTTTTACCTCACATTCAATGTTCACTTGGCTGCATTCTCTGGATATTTCTTCTCTACTTCATACACATTTCCTGTAAATGGGGATTAGGTCACTTCAATCATGACCTGCTCACATAACAATTACTCAGGCAAAAGAGCTATTAAAATCAATGGGATAGTTTGGCCCATTTAGAGAAAGCAGAATAAAATCTATTAATGCTGGCATTTTCCTAAACCTATGTTGTTATGGGTAGTGAAAAGAGTCTTTTGCTGTGCAGGGTTTCAAAGAGGATAATCTCATCTGTGAAGGACTGCTGTGTTAGGAACAGACAGAAATTGTTTGGGCAAAAGCAATGTCTAGAGCTCTTGGAGAGAGGGCATGGATCTCAGTTTGGCTCCAGGCATTTTCAGATACAGCTGTGCTGTCACTAACTTCTGCCTTATCCCATGTTTGCTTACTGAGATGATCTCAGTACTTCTCCAGGGAGGAAACTATGTTTGTCTACCCTACAAACAGGTGTCAATATGCATCAGGCATGGACATACCCAAGGTATCACCTACAGGAAATAAAAATGTAGTGCTAATAACATCAGAAAAGAAAAAAGGCATAGTGAATCATAGTGGATGAGGTATTGAGGGACTTGGTTTAGTGTTAGTGGATAGGAATGGTTGGACTAGAAGATCCGATAGGTCCCTTCCAACCTGGTTGTTCTGTGATTCTGTGAAATACAACAACTAGAAATCAGTAACTTGCCTAATTCAGACTAGAACTAAAATGCATATTTTTAAATCAAGACACTAATTAATTCAATAGAAGGCATTATTGGAGGAATGGCTTATTTTCTCAGTTACTTATGTCTTTGAACTCTTTACATTTGCATATGTCTCCAGTACATTTCCTTATGTACAAATCTTTTCGGATGCAGTATCGCTCAGACTGAAGTGGTGATCTTAATGCCAAAATTGCCTGTTTGGCTGCTCTGACCTACATCAGCACGATACTAGGTACATAATAAAGAAGGTCTCCTCTTCCTTGAGAAACTAGGAATTTCCTAATTAACTCCTGAGTGAAGTTCCATAGGAATATATGCTACCAAAAAAATTCTGATCAGCTTTGTTGATTGACAGCACCTTGCATTCTGTATAGCTACCTGAATTTAGGGTGTTTACACTGAATGCCACCTTAGTAAACTGCCTCTTCAGTCCCCTGCATCCATATAAGGAAATACCTCATTTAACTTTGAAAATTGATATATGTGAGATGGGAAAATCACATTAGAATTTATGGCAAAGGGCCCAACAGAGAGAGAGAATACAAGAACTGTCACTCATTTGCAATAGGGCAAACCCATCACCCTTTACTATTATAAATACTGCCTGTGTCAAAGCAGTGAAATTATATACCTTGAGCAGAAATGTGAGTTGTTATGGATCTGCCCCAGGCCAGTACACTATGAACAGTGCATTGTCAGTGTTGTGAGTGTTGTAGGAGCCGGTAATCTTCAGAAATTACAGGTGAGGGGGCAGGCCTGTCATCTGAAACTAACAAAATGCGTGTTATCTTTAGGTTACAGTTCTTCACAAACACTACCCTATATTCATTTTCAAGCCATCAAAAATTGGACCCTCAAAATCAGGTTTTCTTTGAGGTTTAAACTTTGAATTATCGGCACTCCTCAGGGAAAAGGGCTTCTAAACTTTTGCATCAGAGTAATCTGGAGTGTTTTGCATGCTGTTTTCAGATCAACTAGTTTGTCTTATGAACGAGATGTGAAATGAGTTCCTAGGGCTCAGGAGAAAGCTGACAGAGGATTTCTCAGTCTCTCTGAAATTCATTGCATTAATCTTGCATGAACTATTTTATGTCAGTGTGTAACAAACACCTAGACAAAAACCTCTCCATCACCAAACCTTGCCAACAGCAAGGGAAAGGAGCACAATGACTATTTTTTGAATGCCAGGGAATTTTAAAGAAAATAAAAGGTTAACTCATGAAGCTTTTTCCAGCTAAACAATACCTAGTGGGGTTCAAAGTTTCTGTGCTGAGAAAATCCCCATACAAATACTGTTTAAGATATCCCTAGGGTTCTCGATTGTTTCAGTCTTAGAACCATACACAAGATAAACCAGCAAGAGCACTTTTTTGCTGGTAAAAAGAGAGTCCAGACTATGCCTGTTTGCCTGTTCAGGCATGTCAGTATTGCTAAAAAAATGTCAAAGGTACTTGAAACTGTTTTCAAATACCACAGTCTGAACCTTTGCCACAGCTATATCATTGCAGGAACAGAGTGGGGACTCAAATTAAAGGGAAAAAAACCCCATTTCTCACCTGCAAATTGCAAACGCTTTGTCACTTATTTGCATGCATAAATGTAGAGTAGAGCATGTGGGTGGCACCCTAATATAAATGTCTTTTGTAAGCTATAATAATATCATGATTTCCATATATAATATTCCATATTTAAGCACTGAAAAGTTTCTCCACAAATTCTCATGCCTGCTCCTAACCAGCCAAGCTGGGTTCTTTCCTTCTCATGCAAATACTGTACAAAAGGATGTGAGCAGAGCAGGGAGACACAGCAGAAATACTTCCCAGGCCAAACTGGAACTTCACTCACATCTGTGACAACCCCTGGCTTTATGCCTGTAACGCCATTCTCTTTGCTATGCACACTGTGTGAAAGAACGTGGGACCTGCTGCTGCCTGTCTCTCTAGAACAAATACAATTGACAAGGATGAAGAGTTCATGGACAACTGTCCAGAGAATTCACAGACAACTCAAATGAAAGAAGTCACCAGATGTGGGAAAAGGCTTATTTTTCCAGCAGAACAGGAAGAAAGTAGACTTCCAAAAATGGGAATTGTGTAAGGCTTCAGGGTAAAGGGAGCCAAAAGCTGGCATTACTGCTGCCTCATGTATTGTACTTCTCTCTAATTACCAGAGAAATTATTATCAGTAAATTACATCAGTCATATTTATGCATTGATATTTCTAGATAAGTGAGGAGCCTCCCTTTCTGGACAGTCGACAAATCAGGTTCTATTTTCATAATAATATAAATATCTAAAAAGATGTTTCTTAAAATAGCAGATGGATTACTAAAATCTAACAAAATAGTTTATTAAAAGAATGTTCTATCGAAAGCATAACATTCAGAGCCAACAGTGATCAGCAAGTTAAAAAAGTATAAAAAAAACTATAACTGCATCTCCTCAGAAGGTTCCCTGTATCTCAGATTCACTCAAGATTCATATTAGAGATTCTCCTGTGGCTAACAGTTTCAGGATTTAGTGAGCTGCATTCTGATACAGAGCTCAAGAAGAAACAAATCACATCACTATGCAAGTAAACATGAAACCAAATCCTTCGAGTATTGTCCATTGTTTGAACTCTCTCACCACATTGTTCTTCAGCGAATAGCCTTTGTTACCAAAGTCACAGTTAAATAGTGTTCCTATTTGTCACTTACACTTCATAGATATAAAGAGGTATAGATAAAAATCTGTTAGTACTATATGGCACCCAACCAAGATTCAATATCAGTAATTAAATCCTGCTGTAAAACTGCTACAAATATTTCTCAAAAGCAAGAATAGATGTTTTTTCACAACCATGCTATGACGAAAATCTGACAGGTTCCATGAACCAAAGATGTGGGCACATTAGAGAAAGCTTCCTCTATGATTTTGCTACCATGCTGTCTCAATTTGCCAGCAATATTACAGAGATGAAACATGACCATTTTCTGGTATTATTATTCTTGTCTTTAGTAGCACAGTAAATGTCAGGGGAACTGTGGAGTAAAAAAAAAAAAAATAATGGTAATAATGAGGCACAAGGCTTTCAAATTTACACTTCTGTTCCCAAACCATAATAAATTAGCACAATCACTCAGACTTAGTTATGATTCACAAATGATATCTTCATGTGGCTTTTAGAAACTATGATTGTCTAATTAATATTGGTAGTTACAAACATCTCCTGGTTAATCAGCACTACCCTTTTTTTTTCTTTTTTAGGTATTGAAATTCAATTACAGAACACCAGTTATTCTATGCAGTGCCCAAAACTGTGAGATAATTAAATGAACTCAAGATGGGGAGGTACAATTTGCATTTTTGTAGCTTAGGTCTGCTACAAAGAGAACCTTAGCTTTTTCTTCAAAACATACCACTAAGCCACCCTTAGGAGTTGCTTTACAATAAAGCAAACCTCCCCTTGAGTTTCAGAGTGTGTATATTCACCACTGAGTTGTCATCATAGCTTGTCTGTTGGGTAAGATACAGAGAGCTATTTGATCTGCAGGGACGTAAATTGATAGGAAAGATATGACGTTCAATCAAGACTCACAGCAGCAACTAGAAAGCAAAATTCTTAATTGAGCTGGATTTAATCCAGCAAAATGCAGTTTAGACAAAGAGAGAGGAGACAGAGACCAGATTTCCAAGAATGCTCAGCACCCCTAGTTGGGGTAATATTTTTCAAGAAATGCCCCAGATCAGAGATAGGCACCTGTAGAAAAAAAAGAGTTCTACTTGTGAGAATCGGTTGATGGGTTTTGCTGCAGCTGGTTTGTATGTTTTTGTGACGTGGATCTGTCTCATGTTGGGACATCGGGAGATGTTGTGTGGACAATCTTCAGACATAATTGGATAACCTAAATAAATATTCCTTGAGAACTTACACCATTCTTTGTCTAAAACTAGTATATATACTGAAGGCAAATCCTGAGCAGCTTGCAGTAAGGAAGGATGTGAATGTAACAGGAGTTTAGCTTGTTTACTAGTCAAAACAAGGCAGACCTGAACTCATCAAGAGGAGACAACAAGGAAGGAGATAAGATAAAGAGCATCAGAAGATTCTCAACACAAAGGAACTGTGATGTACATTTGAGAGTGGGATATGAGTTCAGTGTGTGCTTAACCAATATTCCTTGAATATTGGTTATTGGAAACCAGTGTTTCTCAAAATCTGTATGAATACACATGTTCAATCATTATAAAACTCCTGTAAGCAGTCTTTGCAGTATGCCTTTTTTAGAAGGGCATCCAATTCAGTGCTGAATTGTAAAATAAAAATATTATTATCTTTGCTTCCAAGACTTTGTCCTTTTTAATATTTTAGCAGTGAATGGGTATTTCTCACATACTCAACATCAAGAATTTATGAAAAGTGGGCCACTTGGACTAGATGTTTTAACATCAGCAGAGCTGCCTGGAAAATGTGACACACAAATTACCCAGAAAACATCAACCAGCAGAGGTTCCTTACTGAAAAGCACGATGACACCAGCTAGCACTTATTAAAACTGGTGCATTTCATTATGTCAGGGCAATTGCTACCCTGGTGCATATCTTATTAGCACTTATTTATTATCAATATTAAGGAGGTTAGCTACACTGTTATTTCCTTTGCTACTGGGCTTTATTGCATATCTGAGAGACGGAGTTCTGACTATGCTCAGACAGTAAAGGAAATAACAGAGGCCATGGCTTAAAAATAAATATCCTCTAAAGGAATATAGTAATCAGGTAGGAAAAAACAAAGCAAATTTCTTCCCAGGAATATTAAGTGAGGAAACTTAAAGCATCCACTCTAATGAGAGCTAGAGGAATAACCCACAAAGGTCATTTATCCAAGAAATTTAGTGCTTTTTTCCTGTTGCAAAATATTCGTAGAGAATAATATCTTCACTTGCTTGGCAAATTCCCAGAATTCTTTGGTTTCACATTATGGGTTGATTCCCATCACTTGCTGTGAAAAGTAATTTCTTGTTGTACAAGTACTGTTAATTAGTTGCTGCTTGGTCAGAAAAGCTACCTTGTACTACTTCTAATTTGTCATTGCATGACCTCAAAAGCACTTCCGCTGCAGATACTCATAGTAAAGTAGAGCATTCAGATGTTTAAAGGCTTTCCCATCACACCTTCAAACACTTGCCAATGTGATTACAAGGGAAACTGATATCAATAGGAGTCCATCTCTCAGAAGAAAACTGTGCAGAAAAAGAAGTCTTGCATTAATAGTAGCATTTCTGTCTTATTCACTTAATAGGAGCTCTGGTGCAAGAAAACAAATAACACTTAAAGGCACCTGTACAGATACATTAAATAGACCATAAAAAATTAAAAAATATTGGGAATTAGCTACAATGTTAATCAAGAAGTATACCAGCAGCTGTAATTTTCTGTGTGTTTCCAAACAGACAGTAGCATGTGCTACATTTTCAATTCTTTTACTTGTTGTTGAAATTAGATTCTAACACATAGATTTCTGAAGAAAATAAATAAATAAATAGATAAATAAATAAATAAATAAAGTCTTGAACAAACAGGAAAATACAGACATCATTTCACAAATAAACCACTTATTTGTGACACAAAATGATGCTCATCCTCTTGTGGTCCCTCTCTTCTGACTCACCTGCACACACACAAACACCTTCTTTAGTATGTGAGCCAGGAGTTGTACATGGTGTTTCTTACAGGAGAAAAGAATCGCAGTTCCAAGCTCTAAAAGAGTTGCTGCATGTTATGAGACCAACATTTTGCAGGTTTCTGTGTTTGCCGAGACAGAAGTGAACATGCAACACCAAGATGGGGAATTAGATTAGCCAGCTTAGTTGCCACATGCAGTTTCTGACTAATGGGACATTGTCCTTTACAATGGTGTTGGGAATATTGAAGCCCAAAACATACATCAACCAGCAGCTGGTACAAGGACTTCTTTAGCTGTTGATTATTACCTTATGTAACATTTGGGAATATATTTATTGGATTTACTGTTACAGACTTAGAAAACACCATTTATCACCTCAGCTTGTCTCACTCAAGTATATGTGCATCTATATTTATGGATATATTTTGTATACATGCCTGTAAAAGAACTCTTCCCTTTCTTAGAATAATTAAGGTTGGAAAAGACCTCTAAGATCATCCAGTCCAACCATCAACACACCACCCCCCTGCTGACTAAACCATGTCCTGAAGCACCCCATCTACATGTTTTTTGAACACCTCTGGGATGATGACTCCACAAATTCCCTGGGCAGCCAGATCTAATGCTTCACCCTTATTTCAGTAAAGAAATTTTACTGCTCTCATCAAATCCTAGAGTGAATGTAAGCAGGAGCAAGTGCCCACAGTCTGAGTAGAGGCAGCTACTACTGGGCAGCCCCAGAGGGATATGAGGTTCCAGCACTCCTGCACAGCAGCCCTTGCATTCACTCAGCCTAAATAGTTGAAATTAGAGAGGAAAGCATTTCTTTTCTCTTCAGTTAGCACCCAAGCACTTTGCTGAATGCTATTTGCTCCCAAGTCCTGTGGTCTGTTTTGCTATAGGGTTGCTGTGAGATTTTCATGAATTGGATCAGTCTTCTGGTATCAATACAAATTTCCCAATCAGCTGTTATTGTTTAAAAAAAAATGAATTACTAGGCCTGGGGGAAAAAAGGATGCATGCTTCATGGAGATTGAATTGCCACTTACCTTTCCATGGGTTTCACACCCTATAAGTAGTGTGGGATGGACTAAAGGGCAGGCAATGGGTTTTGGAAGGAAGCACTCTCCTATCTTGCAAACAAAAGTGTTCACTTTCCCTGCTAACCTCAACCCAAAGCAATCAACTGGCAGTTAAAATGCAACTCAGAAATGCACACAGTGCTAAAGGAGGCATTGGGTCTTCTCACCACTGGGCTGGGCTAGCAGCCTGTTGCTGTATCTCCAGAGAGGTCCAGCAGGACCCACCATCATCTTTCTGACTGGAAACATTCCACCTTCAGCTTTGACACTTTGAGGTAGAAAAAGCTTCTTTCAATTCCACCAAGTCCTCCCCTTTTTCATGTCGAATCACTCTTTGCTGTCGATTCACTGCTGCCTCTGCAGGATGAGGCTGGTGTGAGACCCCTGGGCTTGCTGGGGAGTAGCTACCAGGCTCAGCTGAGCACCCAGGGACCCTGGCTCTGCTCCCCAAGATAGGACAGCCTGAACAGCCCACCCAGCACCCCAGCCCTGTGGAGACTTTCTCAGCAATGCATTCCCTGGGGGAAAGCTTGTTAGCAGAAGGATGACCATGAGTGGTGGAGGGAAAAATATCTCCTAAAGCTGCAATTCACTTTTGCTGGAAAGAATGGGTTAAAAAAGGGAGCAGATGGTAGCCTCAGGGTTTCTGGAGAGGGCAAAAGTAGCCAGAGCTCAGATCCCTCTGCCCACTGCCAAGGGGCTTCCAGGCAGCATGGAAGGGGACAGCTATGGGAGCACACATTTGCTCATTTACTCCCAAAAAATTGCTGTCATTCCTCGTTGTAAAATCTGCCACACCATTCTGCTCTCTCCTTCCCCAGCACACCTCTTAGAAGAGCATTGTGTTTGTGCCTTCTGCTCTTCTCCCCTCCAGATGCCTCTTTGCTCTACCTTTTTCCATTTGGCACCTGCAGGGCTGGCTGACTTGTCCTTTCACTGATGGCTGAGTTACCACCCATGCTGAAGATGCTGCTGCTTTTGCTCTTTCGTCTGCATAAGTCAGTAGTGGTAGAGACAAAAAAATACTGCACAGATCATTTGGGCAATTCCTCTGGGAGAGATAGGATTGCTCTCTGTCTCAGGTTTATTGGCTCTTTAATTAATATCTACAGGATCAGTTTTCAAGAATCTCCTCACAACATCACCTGGGATGTTATTTGAAAGGCTAAAGGTAATCCAGAGTGTTTCCCCTAAGATTCAAATTACTTATTTTATTTTCATGTTCATTCTACTGCTCCTAATGATTTCACAGCTTCTATGATGTGACTGAATCCTTGTTTTCTTCTATATACATCAATTACATTATTTTGCATTATTTCACTCCTTAGCTGGTACCCTGCTTAGCACATAATATTTAGCAGAAAACGTCACGTTTACCTCTACGCAGCAGTCCTTCCAGTCCACTTTATTTCTCTGTTGTCAGTATTTTTCAAGTCAGTGATATCTTTACAAGATGCCCCAGACACAATTATATGAAGATGCATGTGGAAATATCAAGCGTCCAAGACATCATTATAAAAGACTGAGCGCAGCTGATTTGGGGGAAAACAGATGTCATTAAAAACCCAAGGATTTAAAGCAAGACCCAATCTATGGTTTATTTGCTCCAGGACAAGTTCCAATGTATCCAACCCTGACCTGTGCTAGCTTTTCTTCCTGTTCTATTACATTGCAGATCAATGCTAATTTCACTAGAATAATTAATCCCAAGTCTTTTTACTACATCATCATCATTTCTTGCTATACCTCTCTCAGTTTGGAGGATGTTGTAGGGTTTGTTCTTGTATATATTCATCTGCATTTTTCAACAGAATATTTCATTTTATTTTCAGAGTCAAATGCACCTGTGGAATTAATAATTTCTCAGAAATCATATTTTGTCCATAGGCAAAAGCAGAGTGAGGTGGGCAGTGCAAAAACAGTCAAGAAATAAAGAAATCTCATAGGAACACTCATTCAAATTTAAATACAAGGCTGGTCCAGTTACTGTTGCATCCATGATAACTTCACTTTCTACAAATACCAGAGAAATTGAGTTTTATAAGATTTTTCTCTGAATGCTTGGGAAAACAAATCTTAACTTTCTATAAATGACCATTCACACAGAAATCCAATTAGGAGGGTAATGTTCTTCTAGTTAAGAAGTAAAAATAATTCCTGGTGCCACAGATCCATGCAGAGTGGTATGGAGGTCAATTCTTTTACCTGCAGGACTGAATATGAAGTCAATAAACAGCCTGATAGGGACTACTAAGTATGAAAATAGTTAACAAAGGGCAAGCAGAATTCATTAAACAGATGATCAAATCATTTTAATATATCAATGAAAGTTTAAAATAATCAGACATTGTAACTAAACACTGTGAAAAGGACAGGGTAAAAAGAGGTATTGGAAAGATACTATTCCTGGAGATTTACATACTTTCTTCCATGGGTTAGACTGCACTGTGTGGTGTTCAGCAACAACCAGGTGAGAAGACTTCTGAAGTAGGAAAGGATAAGACTAGGGAATGATATAATTTCATCTACTTGATTTGGATGAGAAGAGTGAGGAGAAACAGATCAGAGGAAACTCCTACTGGAAGTCTGGACGAGCAGTCCCACAGAGTGCTTTGCTAACCATGGGAGATGTCCAGCCAATCACCAACATGTCAAGGAGCACAAAGATGCTCAGCAACTGGTTTGACCTCATTGCAATCACAGGGGTCCTGAAAGTTCCTTCCTTTGACATTGCTTCCTTCTTGGGACATAGGAGCAGGGTTAAACCCTGCCTCTGGACGAAGGCAACTCAAATTTATTTTTGGATGTAGGGCTGAGATTTCCGAATCTCTTCTCTTCAAGATACCTGTGCTCTGCTTATCTCAACAAGCTGGTGGGCTTCATAGCCTGCTTGCTGCAGACAACTGCCACACAACAGTAGAAATCAACAATGTAGAAAGCAACAATTATTGGTGGAATAATGAAATAGAAAAACAAATTTAGAAGTAGACTGTTCTACTGGATACAAGGCTTTTCTCTCAACATGAGCAACCCAACTGTATGCTGAGTCCCAGCAAATAGAATCATAGAATCATAAAATTATAGAATAACCAGACTGGAGGAGACCCACTGCATCATCGAGTCCAACCATTCCTACCAAACACTAAACCATGTCCCTTAGCACCGCATCCACCCGTGCCTTAAACACCTCCAGGGAAGGTGATTCAACCACCTCCCTGCGTAGCCTATGCCAATGTCCAATGACCCTTCCTCTGGCACAGCTTGAGGCCATTTTCTCTTGTCCTGGATAGTGTGATCACATTACCTTTCTTCTCCTTCCGTGTTTAAAATGGATACTGGATATGGAAAATTTCTCTTTCAAGTCATTATGGATGCTATATGCTGTAAGAGAACACAAATCCTGTAACGTCTCAAAGGGGACATGAGATATGACTCTCTTGCCATTCATAGGTGACTATTGCTAAATAATGTATTGCCAAATGGGTGGATTGCTATAGAACAGGAGGATTTTTTTTTCTATGACTTCCACTGCTTCCTCAGGGCAACTCTTGAAGACTATATTTATTTAAGTGCTTTTCAACAGCGCCTGACTGCCCCTGGCTGAGAAAAGGATGAGCCAGTGTCCTCTGGACAAGAAGTTCCTGAGCTAGGATAATATGGGCTTTAAGGGAGTTTAGCCTAAGTTCAAGATGTGTCCTACAGTTTTCTATCTTGTCAGCCTAGTGGGAGTGCTTTGAATTGCTGTACAGGTGATTCCAGCTTTGATTTTCATTTCATCTTCCCCATGTCTGATGAAGGTGCCTAATCTCCTTAAAGACAGTAATCAAAATCATATTCTCACTTCCAAACCCATTCACAATTCATTCAGCCTTAAAAGATATGGGTACACCACAATGTCACATTGGCAGAGTCTCTAGGAAAAGACCTGGCAGGATGAGAAACACCCTGCTCATAACAATCCAGAATCTGCCAAAAAAAAAAAAAAAAGCAGCTCAGGAAACCTGAAGCAACTCTCAACTCATTTTGGGACCTGTCTTGCTCTGTGCAATACAGAGCTGAGGAAATCCTTGCTTGGAATCCCATTTGATAGCACATGGATTAATCACATGGGTGTGCAAGAAAATAAGTAGGTACATAAATTCTTTGGCTTTGCTATGCATTTCCCAGCACAGAGTTCCTTTGCTTTAATGATGAGAAGCTGTTGATTTTTTTTTATTTTTAAGTATGAACTCAAATCCCTTTTGCTATGAGTTACAAGTATAAAAAACAGTCTGCTGTTTAACTTCAAATTCCATATCACTCATGGAAGTTGTAAGTTTAGTCATCTTAGTATTCCTGAAATAAAATATTTGCTGGCAGTAAAATTAAAGGTTATCTCATATTAAATAAATACATAGTAATATGACTTGTTAGTGAAAATTCCAGGCAAATGACTAGGGTTAATCTTGTAATACCACTAAACAAATCCACATTCATAAAGAGTTTCTCAGCCCATTACAAGTATAAAAAATGCAGGAGGAAAGATATTCTTGTGATTAAGGAACAGGTTTGTGATCCTAAAGATATGACTCCTGTTCCTGGCTTTGTCACATACTGTCTGAGTAACCTTTAATAAAATACCCCTCAGTGTGCCTCAATTCCTACTTTGTAAACTGGGGATAGTGAAATGTTACCTTTTTAAAAAATCAGGAGTAGGTCTCTTTGGCAGAGGAACTATAACTGACATGTTTAAATAACATGAGAGGAGCCTCAAATAAAAAGCAAGAACTCCTGATATCTTCTAGAACTAAACTACAAAAATAGTAAGGAAATTATCATTGGTTTTATCTGAGGTGGAGGGGCTGCTAATGGTGGAAGTAAGTAAGCTGCTAAGTGACTTTTATTTCATTTGAATCATTCCCAAGGGTCAGTCTTTCAGACTGATCTGTTCTGCAGCTGTGGTATTCACTTCTACTCTGCTCTGAGAAGCAGCCCCCCTCCTCCTTTCCCTGCCCTCCTCTTGGGTCCTTTACCTCTGTCTTTTGCACTCTATTTTCAAGACTGTGGGGGCTACAAGAGGTTCACATTTGAGAACAGCTGACACACTCAGAAGTCATAAAAAGAGGTTGTCTGCCTTCTACAGAGCAACAGATAATCTTTCATTTTTCTTAGGACGGCAGTTTTATAACAACTTGCTTTAACATACCTTGCCAGCTACTGGGATCCACAAGGCTGTGAGATGGAAATGCTGTTACCAAAAACATCTTTGAAAATCAGAATCAGACTGGACTCCTTTAAAAAAAAAAAAAAAAAAAAAAGAAAGAAAAAAAGAGGAGGAACAGAAAACCTAACCATCCCCTTTGCTTGCTTGACAGACATGCTGTAGGAAAGAAAACATGGCTCCAAAAATGAAGATCTGTTGAAAGACAGTACAACATCTCTCAGCTACAGCAAGTGGCAGTAGGCAGCACACAGGAAAACAAGCTTGTCTTGACTTTAGGAATTGACAAACTGATTTCCTATAATAATTATGAATCATCTTAAACTTCAAACGTTGAAGTAATTAAATGTTATTAACTGCTAATTCAGCTCTTCTCTTTTTTGTCTTTTGTGTCTTGGGAGAAAAGGGAAGGTGTTTCTGGGCTTCCTTGGAACCTATGCCTTATGGTTGATTAATTCCCTGCTATCCCCAGGAGCTCCTATTTACCATCTCAAACAGTGTTATTACTCTAATTTAGAACAGTATTAACAATTCTGCTGATCCATCCATGCTGAAAAAAAAATGTACAGATAGTAGCTGCACACACTGATAAGGAAGTTTTTATAGCAGAAATATGCTTTCATATCTATTATTCTACTCAGAGCTTTTGAGGGTGGGGTAAAACTCTGGCTTTGTTAATAGTCTTGAAATAGGAAATAAAATATTTACTAAGCAAAGGTAAACCTTCCTAGAAATACGTGTTGTTAATCATCAAACTCCCTTACTCCAGGCAATTAATGTCACAGAGCAGCAGTTCTGTCTCAGTGAGAGCAAGACATTGACAGGTCCATTAGGCCTTCTGTAGGCTCAGAAATGCCTACAGTGTAGCACTGTCTAGGTAAGTAAAATGTACCAATACGAGTAAATAAAACCTATTACTTTTACTACAAGAGAATGTATCTTCTTTAGAGAAGAACCACCTATAAAAGTCTGTAATTCTTGCAATTTAAAAAACTCATCACAACAGGTATGTTCACAAGAGACCATTTCTTGCCAGTGGGGTTAAGGAAGTAGAGTATTTTCCAGTAAAGTCAGAGAAGGGGAAGCAAGACCCAGATCTTATGTGAATTTAAGCATCTAATAATCAAAAGTTCAAAAGTCACCTGTGGTTCCAAAACAACACAGAGGGACCCAGCCCAAAATGTTCATAGGTATAAAAAGACATGTTTCTGGTGAGAGGAACCATCAAAGTTCTTTCACTGTTGGTATTGCTTTGTAATGCTTCAATAGCATTAATTATTCTTGGTGCAAACCTGGCTGGAAATCTTTTGAAAGAGATGGAAGGAGCCTCATGGGCTTGACTTCTGTGGATCTTGAATGACTTGCAATCAGCCTATTTTAGAAAAAGCTATTAAAGTTAATTATGAGCATTTTTCCTATCCTTCGAAAATGAGCAGCAGTGTAAAGTACTCAACCCCCAACCAAAGTAAAAAAAAAAAAAAACTAAAATCAAAAAACCCACAAAACTTCTTTAATTCCCAAAGGCAACTTTGCAAAATAACATATGAAAATGCAATAACCTATTTAGAGTAGGGATTGTGAACTTTTAAATTACAAGTGGGGCAATGTTGTTTGGTCCAATGGCATGAGCACAGCCACCTTAACTGCAGATCAAGAAATGGAAAGCCGTTTTAAAGAATATTGGACAGGTAATTTCTGTTACATTAAAGGCAAGATCAAACTTTCACCTTTCATATGGTATTCATTATTCTGTTCAGATAATCCATAAGCCCAAGTAACAAAAAGTTTAGCTGCAAGAAAGCATTACTTGTTTAAAAATATTAATTAATATTTTTAATATTAGTCAAATTTCTTTATTTCCAACCCTGTATGTATTTATCTGGATTTATGACAAAGTAACTCCTATGGTATGCAACAAAATACTACGATTCTATTAAATCTAGGTGAAAACAGAGCAGAAATGAAGCTAGTTTATCTTGGTATCAGTGTGCATTTCCATTGCATCAGGGCACAGCCTTGCCCACCTGTACCGACTTTTCTGTAATTAATTCCTACAAGTCCTCATATTCTCTGGCTTCCAACTCCATTTAAATGCAGATGTGGACTAATGGAAGGGCTGCACATTTCTGAACCGAAACTCAGGGAGCATACTACTTGCCTATTCAGTGATCTGAATGGTTTTATTCTTTTCCTTAATAGCCTTTATTTTGTTGTGTGCATGCAGTTTGTTGGTTTGTTTTGGTTTTTTTATTATTTAAACAACATGGGAGTTTTTCCACACTCTGTTAGAAGAAGAAGGGGGGAAAGAGCTAATTATATCTGAACTGAAGTGTAACCATGGCCCTATTAAATAGGAAGCAGTTATGGGCTATTGATTGCAGTTCACAGGAAAAGCTTGTCATGTAGTGTCAAGAGGTTAATGTAATTACAAGAGCGGGCAGCAGGATCATCTCTGTCCTCGAATAGGCGAATAACGAAAAGCTGCTTTAGAGATGCATAATGTTGTCAAAGCATAAATAATTCATCCCAGCATTCAAGAAGAAATTACTACTCCGTTCCAGCGTATTATTCAGCCATTAAAATCCTGCCCTTGTAAAGTCTTTTGATGTAGTCATATTTTCAGTTCTAAGAGCAGTTTTGGAGCATTCAGCTTTTATTAAGCCTTATATTGTACAGTTTTTAAAGTATTAAAAAGGATATGAAATAAACTTACAATTTGTTTAATAACTGCATTGTGATTCAGATAAGAGCAGAGAGCCATGTGGATTTATAGAATGCCTGTGCAGCACAAAGAGGAAGCTGTGGCATGGTGTGATAGAATTTTTAACTCCCCTAAGCTGGCCAGAATTAAATGGTTTTCAGCTATTTACTATCATTGATAGCTGCAGAAATCTTCACAGCATTTGGTAACCCATTTCTCGGCAGCCAGCTAAGTAGGAGGGCCATGAGAAGTATTAGTGTGCCCAGATAGTCTCCAGTTACAGCCTCTTGACTTCAGGTCTTTGCTTGTCCTTATTAAAGTCTGTAGCCATTTGATATTGAATGGCTTCTCCACTGCATTTGTAGCCTGAACTCTGTCTCGCTGCTGGTTGCAATGTCTGCAGCTGCCCATGTTTACTCTCAAGGACTATGGTGTTTATTTATGTCAAATTATAAGAAAAAGACTAAGTAATTCCTTACCTACCAGACTGTGGCCAGCCCCAGGCTGATGGGTAGTTTGGTGGAATGAAAAGAAAGAGAGGGCAAGGTCAGAGTGTTACAAGGAACTGCTCTCTCCTCAACTCTCCCATCCCCATGCCAAGTTAATTTGATGATCAGACAATTCTGTTACACAGCCAAAGCACCTAAATGACCCCTTACAACTAACTCCTAAATGAATTTCCCCATTAAAAATTGCAAATAAAAGAAAGCTTTGGAGTCTCATCCCATCTATTCACAAGTTTAGGGTTTCTGTGACCTTGACCACCATGTAAAGGAAAAAAAAAATGTGGAATATAAATATATAATTTAGTGTCTCCAGATTTTTTTTTTATTTTAATATCCAAACAGAAAAATAATTGCTTATTTGAGAACTGTTAAGAACTTCACAGAGAAGGGATGTGGCTTGACAGAGAAAACAGGCTTTTATTTCAAGCTGGCCAAGAGGAAGTTCACTCTCCCAGCCAAGCTCTCTGTAACACAATTATTCCTCCTACTCTCCTGCAAAAACCTATTCGCAGTCCTTCCCTTGCTGATCTTTTACAAAATAAAGCAGCAACCTGTATTTGGTGTACAATTACAAAAAACCAGTCGTAGAATGAAACCACAGCTCTCCTATGCTACAGTGATTGGCAGCAATCTGACAAAGAAAGGAATAAAAGTTTTGTTATAAAGTCAGTACAGGGGAATTAAAAAAAAATTAAAGAGAAACTAAAGGTAAAGCTGAGAAAGCCACAACTGCAGGAAGCGGAAGCTTGGAAACAAAATTTCAGGGGAAAAAAATACCGAGAAAACATGAAGAAAGTAAAAAAAGATACAAATTCTCCATTATTTTTTTGCCTTATGAGAGCCCTTAAGACACCGCTATTTTAGCATAACAGTTACTCTTCTGGCTTATTTTCAAGAAATACTGTCTGAAATTGCTATTCCAATTTTTAAATCTCCTTTTGAACAGTACATCCCCAAGTTAGAAATTGTGACAACAGCACCTAATGAGACACATTTCTACAACAAAAAAGAGCTAGTTTTAATCCAGTAATTTCTTTTCAACAATAAAAAATAAACACATTTGCAGGAAAGAGACTCAGAGCAAGCAAATTGGTCCTCACCATGATTATCTTGATATTTGAACCACACACACACATATATATATATATATTGCTTTTCTATGTCTTCTTCCTGCAGTCTAGTACACAAATATTTGTTCTATTGTGAGGGGAGTTTATCTTGGCTTTGTGTGTATCTGTCTAGTGTTGACAGTGGGATTTTGATATTTCGTATGCTATTTTATTGACAGCCTGAGGAACAGAGCCCAGTTGAATTTAGGGTCTTAAACTCACCATACACAAGTAAGAAAATTAGGAACACGTCAATACTCTATATACACAGGTTACAATTCCAAATAGTTAAATGAAAGAGGAAGCAACGTTGGAAACTACAAAATCAAGTCTGAATAGCAACCTAAATACAGCTTTCTGATAGGTCAAAAGTTACAAACTGTAGAAAAATACCATAAAAGTTGCAAAAATAGGAGCTTTATGATGTTTTCCTGTCTTTTATTATTTGTGTGGCCTGTGGTATCTCTGAAATTGCATCAACTGTGCACAGGGAGAGATAAAAAGCCAACCCCACATTGTCTCCATCAGGTGAAGATTTATTTCAGCTGAGGACTATACTTTTTGTTGTTCTTATCATTAAATCTCATCACTCCCAATCAGCTGACCTGAGTCACACCTTACAGTAGCATCTGGTTTCCTTGAACTTGCTTGCTATTTGTGCCCCCCAGTAAAAAGATGATCCATGCACATTCTCCTCTGTTTGGGGCACAGTAGCTCAGCTCTCTACCACGACTATGTGAAACCACATTATTCATTGCCATAGGTTGGATGTAAATCCAAACTCTTCTCAGATCAACCAAAAAAAAAAAACCAAACAAACAAACAAAAAAAAACCCCCAGAAACCTGAAGTTTTCAGCTGATTTGGATTTCAAAATTTGGCAAGTCAGTAGTTTTGAACAGTATCAGTGAAAAAACAAACTACTAAAATTAGACCAAGGCTTGTTCAAAAGGGGGCTGCTTATGTTTTTTTCAGAAAGCTAGTTCCACATTTTTGGTCTGTAAAGCATTCCTAACTCCACCTCTCCCACAGAGGAAAGCTGGCTGAGCCAAGTTCTTTTGCTATTAAGATATTCACTAGGTGACTGAATATAATAAAAGAACACACAGGTTAAGATTGTTCCTCTTTTGAAGACAATGATAAAACTCCCAGTGGGGCTGGGATTTAACCTGAGGATTACAGCTGCTGTGGATCAATCCTTTCCCAGCTTTAGAGGAGTTAGGCCAATTAACACTAGCCAAGGGCAGAGCCCTTTCATTCTTCCCAGAAAGCAATAATATCCACTATTGTTTTTCCCAGCAGCACTTTGCCATTCTCCTTCACCACAATTTCCACCCCCATCTCCTGCTTTTCTAGTTTTCCAGTTCTGATACTTGCCCTGCACAGCCTTCTGAACCCTTGAAAGTATTTGCTCTTTAAAAAGTAACAAAGACAAATATTTGGATTTTTGCTTTGCTCGAAATCTGCTTTACTTATGTTCAGTTAAAACAAAATGAAAAAGTAACCTCCTGATCTTCAGTGAGGAAAGAGCTTGGGCTTTTAAAATATACAAATCAAGTGAAATAACAACACTACCTGCCAACCCCAAATCAGATGTGCATGTGTGCAATGCATTGCCGACATCCACTCCACATCTCAGGGCCATTGTCCATGTTCTGAACTCTTTAACATGCAACAGACTTCACTTTCTTAGATTTTCTTTTGGTTCGATAATTACTAAATATAGTTATGTTCTTAATTCATCAGAACAGAATGAACATTGTTAATTCGTGTCTTCACTTTTCATTAGGATAAGCCTAAAAACAAGCAAATGCACCTCTGAAAACACTTTGCAACATGCTCTTTTCCACATTTGAGTGCTGTAATTTGTCCCTCTTCTAATTTTGCCCTCCTTTCTCTTGGCTTCTTCTCTTTTTGCTCAAGCCTGGCTGCATCTCTGCCCCAGCTGCCTTCTTCTTCTTTCAGACAAATGCCTGGAGTCTGGACCAAAGCAAAGAAAACCCTCTAACTCATCAGGGCTGTGCAGATTTACATCTGCCTACAATGTTTGCTCTGAACTACAATGCTGTAAGACAAGCTGCACTAGCTCTATGCTATTTCATGCCAGGAAAACCCCAAATGACTTCTTAAACCATGTTTAAGGCCACTCTGCCCTTCTAGAAATACGGGCCTTAGTATACGAACAAGGTTTATCATTTTTGTGTGGTTATCTTTCAGATTATGGTTTCTTGCTGAGAAAGTTTGATTGATTCATGTTGCATGAAAAAAACCCCATGCACCTCAGTTGCCCAGTCACACACTTAATTTCAAATAGCAGTGAATCAAAGAGGACAGTTCATGAGCTGAATGCTTGTGTCCGCTCTTCAGCAAATCCATTAAAATGATCTGGTTTGGTTTACAGAATGATATATAAGACCAACGCCAAAGATATCAAATATCATTTACAAATGAGATACCATCTACAGCTGAAATGCAGCTCAAGTAAGTGGGTTCCGCTTGAACCAAAGCCCTGGAACCCAACACCAAAGTAGAAGAGAGAAGAAAAAGCTGCAAAATCAAACAAATAAAGCAATACATTTCTGATCCTACCAGTCCGATACTGCCCTAGGTAAATACTGAACTGCTAGTCACCCCATCTATAGGGATAAATGCTAGTTCATGCACGTACACATGGAAGAGGCACACTTTTCTTTTTCACAGACTGAAACTTTACAATGAACACAGTTTCTGCAAAAATAAGACCTCCAGTTGTTCAATTTAAGGTTCCATATGCTGTTTCTGCTGATAATGAGATAAAGATTATGAGATAAGCCAACATGTCATTCTGAATAAAAAAGGTAAGCTTATAAGTCCATGGAAATCCATTTTTAAAGCAGGAAAAAAAAAAGGGCTTAGAAGTAGTACAAATGTGTTCGACAGTCAATAAAATTAGAAGGAAAAGGGTGGGTGAACAAAAGATTTATATTTCGGCAAGAAAATAAGACTTAATATTACAAAAGTCATGCGATGACTTCTGCTGTACTAGGAAGTTGGTTCCATGCACACTTGGAGTTGCCTGGGCAGATCTGTGCATGTTGACAATACCACATACAACTTCTCAGCCACACATGAGAGGCAAATTCATGCCTAGAACATGGAGGACATATATTGGAACACACATGATGTTTAACAACTGCTTGCTTTGTGAACAAAGGGTAGAAGCATTCCAGTACCCAACAGCATGTTGTCTGTATTTCCTCAACAATTTAACTAAAGCTGCTTTTCATTTATGCTTGAAATACATTTGTGTCTACATTAAATACTGTAGTGACGCTCTGTTTGTGCATGTGTGTTTGTTGAGGCAAGAGCCTCTCCAGTTCTGTAAGGAAAGTGAGGCTCTCAGGAAATCACAGTGCGTTGAGGACTTGGGGAAAAGGGAAAACACTCACCAGGGACAACTTAAGAGTGAGAGATGAGGGAGATTTAATGATAGAAAAAAACCCAAAACAACCTGCAGAAATGGGAGCTAGGGAACAGGAAATATGAATAACTTGGGATGAGTATAGGAAGGAAGCAATCAAAAAAAGCCCAACCACTCAATAAACTAGGATTTCATCAGACAAACTGCATCAAGGCTAAGCTTATCAAGGGACGCAAGGCCCAAGCATAGGTTTATGAGCACAGTACTGGCACTGCTGATAAACACATGAGGATTAATCACCAGTTAATGCAATTTTTCAAATGAGAACATTCAAGTTTCTTGAGAGAGAAGGAGAATTTCAGTTAAAACCTGCCAAGGAGGCCTAGTGATTCTCCTGACAACCCAGACAAGTCTTTGCTTTATTTATTGTTCTATCTGGTATCTTTGATCAATGCAATACAAATCTGAGCTCAGTTCCAGAACTGGCTATATACACTCCTGAAACACAAACTGACTCTGTTCAGATTTTCCTTCCTCCACCACAAATAACCAAAGCTTATTTCTGTTAGCTCAGTGTTTGACAACAATTAACTTTGGGAGAAGGGAATATAGACCATGCCATTTTTGAACAAACTACGAAACTACAAGCTAAAAAATCAATATGCCCCTGACTTCAGTTAAAAATATATATACACCAACTTAGCACGATTTTACAGGTGTTCCTCATTTAAACCAGACTTGTTTTTTCGTTCACTACTTTCCCTCACCCCTTCAGTAAGCAAATGACAAGCTAAAGGGTTGCTGTGATACAAAACATTCCACCAAAGCATCAGATCTCTTGCTTCCCAGTTTCTGAGCCCAGAAACATCATCCCTTAGTATGTCCCAAGACACACAGGACTCAGGTGTGGTCAGGAAGGTGCTTACACCACTTTCACAATTAGTTCCTATAGAAACAGCATTCACAACTCCTGATACCACAACAGCTCCCATCCCTGCTGCCCAGCCCAAAGAGGAAATAATGACCTTGTATCCTCAGGAAACAGCTTCCTTGGGAGTTTCTTCTCCTGTCCAAGAGGCTGCTGGCTAGCTAGGGAGCCAAAAGCACAGGAAGCAATGTAATTGTGGTTTGCAATTAAAAGATGTGCCCAGCAGCTGGCATACACCTTGGATTATTTCCACAGCTGGTAAAGGCTAGATATAGATAGACCAATGGTGACTTTATACACCTGGCAAAGGTCATGCTGAAGACAACAAGTAGCATTTAGCTCAGATGGAAGCTGAAGTTAGGGTAGCTAGGAGATACAATATCAACAGTGTATTTGTTTTTTTCTCCTTAATCAGACTGCCTCTATGCAGAGGTAAAAAATGGCCCCAGAGAAAGAGTATTACCGACCAAAGCTCTATCATTTTAATATCATAGAATCATAAAATCACCAGGTTGGAAGAGACCCACCAGATCATCGAGTCCAACCATTCCTATCAAATGTCACATGTTCCACTCACACTTACCAAGTCAAGCTCAGACACACATTGGTGTGGCTTAGTTACTTAGTCATATCCTCTAGCACAAACTCTCACACTCCAGCACACTTGGCGTGTCAGCACAATGTCAAATGTAACTTCAGCAGATACTAGGAAAAACTCATCAAACCCTTTTCAAAGGATCCATGAATTATTCCTCCCACTGCTTAACTTGTTACTAAGCAAGAGATAAAAATCCACCAGCACAGCTTTTGCACACCCATCTGCATATTTTACTCATAATACTCAGTACTGTTGAATTCAAACACAGTTTTCATACATAACTTACAAGTTATTCCTAGAATTGAAACAGTTGTGTGGACTTCCTTGGGTTTCAGAATAGCACTTTCCTAGAAATGCCACAATCAATTAAGAAAGCTAAAAGTAATCAGTCACCCATGGTTGATTAGATTTAGCAGTTGGTGAATGCTTTTTGTTCTTGGATCAACTACACCCACTTACAAAGCTGATTACAAATTTCTGATGATCTCTTCCACCTGTTCAGGATGGTAACAGCTTCAAAACTAATCAGTTCCAAAGCTAATCACCTCCAAGGCCCTGCATAAGTCAAAAGTAGCTCTGAGCAGGCTGCAGCCCGGTGCAAAGTCAAAAGCAGGTGAAAAGTGAAGAAACACGTGGATAAGAAAAGTTTTGAGACATTGTTTTTTGAAGCCAGTAACACACAGGACAGCAGTATCCTTCAGCATGGGAAGAGTGAAGAGGGGTTGCCTGCAAATACCCACCCAAGTGCTTAGACTCTGCTCCCTGCCTCACTTAGTGCAGAAGGAAGCTAAGACAGAACTGCACAAGGTGTTAAATGGTATCAT
This sequence comes from Coccyzus lansbergi, assembly GCA_033558105.1. Classification (NCBI taxonomy): domain Eukaryota; kingdom Metazoa; phylum Chordata; class Aves; order Cuculiformes; family Coccyzidae; genus Coccyzus; species Coccyzus lansbergi. Next base: position 391,965 of record JAUMJK010000095.1, on the reverse strand, counting down.
TGTGGGTGAATCATCCAAACTTGGAACAACAGAAATTGCACTCTTGGTACTTCTGAAACAGCATTCTGCTGCAGAAACTGTCAGCCTCTGGCCTGGACAGGTGCACGCTCACCTGGGTAGAAAACTGGCTGGATGGCTGGGCCCAGAGAGTGGTGGTAAATGGTGTTAAATCCAGCTGGAGGTGAGTGACAAGTGGGGTTCCCCAGGGCTCAGTGCTATGTCCAGGCCTGTTCAATGTCTTCATCAACAACCTGGATGAAGGTATTGAGGGTACCCTTAGCAAGTTTGCAGATGACACAAAGCTGTGTGGAAGTGTCGATCTGCTGGAGGGTAGGGAGGCTCTGCAAAGGGACCTAAACAGGCTGGACCGCTGGGCAGAGTCCACCACCAGCGTTCCCAGGTGGTCAAGAAGGCAAATGGCATCCTGGCTTGTATCAGAAATGGTGTGACCAGCAGGGCCAGGGAGGTTATTCTCCCTCTGTACTCAGCGCTGACTAGGCCACTCCTTGAATACTGTGTTCAGTTCTGGGCCCCTCATCACAAGAAGGATGTTGAGGCTCTGGAGTGAGTCCAGAGAAGAGCGACGAGGCTGGTGAAGGGGCTGGAGAACAGGCCCTATGAGGAACGGCTGAGAGAGCTGGGGTTGTTTAGCCTAGAGAAGAGGAGGCTGAGAGGAGACCTCATTGCTCTCTACAACTACCTGAAAGGAGGTTGTGGAGAGGAGGCAGCTGGGCTCTTGTCCCTAGTGACAGGGGACAGGAGAAGAGGGAATGGCCTCAAGCTCCACCAGGGGAGATTTAGGCTGGAGATTAGGAGGGTCATTGGGCATTGGAATAGGCTGCCCAGGGAGGTGGTTGAGTCACCTTCCCTGGAGGTGTTTAAGGCATAGGTGGACAAGGTCCTGAGGGACATGGTTTAGTGTTTGATAGGAGTAGTTGGACTCAATGATCCGATGGGTCCCTGCCAACCTGGTTGTTCTATGATTCTATGAAAAAATAACTGCTGCCTTATTAGGTTGCTTTCCCCTCTGTGAGTGGTCAGCAAAAGACCCTGAATCCTGGTTCTGTCATTCCCATGGCTCCTCCAGGCAAAGCTGAGCTACTGTTGCCTGCTTGGGATAACTGGGAACAGGCTGTGTCCATGTGCACCTGCCCAAGCCTGAGACTCATTTAGTGGCAGAAGGAACTGTTTAGTTTTCCTTTTCTTTCTTCCACCTGTGGATGCTAGAGATCAAAAATTGGTGAATGGTACATAGGTGTTTGTGAATGATATGGAGTACTCTGAGAAAGAATAAAAATGACAGAAAAGTTCTCAGAGGACATTGTGGTGCAATCCCAACCATTTGGTGAAACAAAACCCATCTGCCATCATTATATGAGCCTGAAAACAAAGCTGACAAAGAGAGGACTTATGGCACTCCACAGAAACCTTGCTATCTGTTGTTGGATACCATTATTTTGTATTGTTAAATATATACTTCAAATATTTGCATGAGTAATGGCCTCATAAAAAAATACAATAGACAAAAAGGCCAACCTTAATGCACTGTCTCTGCTTGAGTCATTTCCAAAATGCACTTTTATGTATATTTGCTGATGAAAAGTATAAATAAATATTACCTTAAAAGCTTCATGTTGCTAAGGTCTAAATCCTTAAGCCAATACGAATCTGGGCAATCACAGTGAAAACAGGTCATACCACCAGTGTGACCAGATCAACTCCTTTATCCTTGTTTTCTTGTTGTCTGTGTCACTTTTCCTTCATCTTTGACATTACATTGCTGAAATCAACCCAACAGCCTCTTTAAATGTGGAAGAACATCATCGTTCAATTTTAACCTCACATATTTTTTCCAGAAGCACTTTTTTCCCAAAGGAGTTTTAAGCAATTTTTAAAAAAGATGAAAGTAAACGCTTTCTAGTGCTTGTCATATATTGTGAATCTGCTGGCTGCTCCAGGTAAGCTCTCAGACACAGATAAATCAGGTAAGGAGATGAGCTGGGTGCTCCCCTGCTTCCCTGGGGATTCTTGTGCTCAGTTGTTAAGTGTTGACTTCCCAGATGACCGCACTGGTGTGTGGCAATGAGATACCATAAAGGTCCATAGCACTGCTGAAAATTTGAGGCCAGAGCTTTCAAGGCACTTTTAGATTTAAACTTACTTAAAACTCTACTTCTGACAGCTGATCGCTTCCCCAGTGTCTGCATTTTCAAAGCATGTACAACTTGGCCAGCCACAGTTGCTGAACAGCCTAAATGCTGATGCTGTTCCAGAGTTAATGATCATCCTCCAGCCTTCAAATGAGCAGAAGCTCAGAGAGATTCTTCAAGGATGGGGGACATCTACCAGAGAACCCTCCTGTACCTTTGACCCTGCTCAGGCCAGGTGATAGGAGACTAAGTTCATACCATTGGTTGTTGAGGAGGAGGAGGCAAGACAATGTCTTATGTGAAAGTCACCACACAAATAATGTTTTTATTGTGAGAGAAGATTGATTGTGAAGGCCACAAGAGGCAGGAAGGAAGAAGGGCTTGCATGGGCAGGACCTGCCTCAGGCAGCTCTCTTGTAGAGGCCAGCTCATGGCAGGGTTTGCAGCAGACTCTGAGGCATAATAGGCACCAGAGCAACACAGCAGGTCCCTCCGTAGCTTTCCAAACCCTCTGCACTTGCATGGCTTTTTGCTGTGATGGTCATCTTCTGAAAAATCCCCTCCAACAGGTGATTACAGTGGTGACATTTTGGGAGCATCAGCAGCAAGACACTTATTGCAAGGCTGAAAATCCAACTGGGAAGCAGGAGCTCATTACACGAGCTACTGCATCCCTCAGCTAAGCAGCTCCAAATCATCATTAAAAAATTGGCAATAGGCACCTGTCTGCACCTGTAATTGCCTAACACCCCTGAACTGCCTAGCTCAGAGACTTTAGTCCCTGACTCCAGGGAGACAAGTTACCTCGGTAGAGGTGGGAGGAGAGCAGGGCTCCTGATGGTGGTTTTGTTCTGTTGACCAGGACATTTGTTTTTTTTTTATTTTAATTTTAAAAACAGCCTCCAAAAAAAAGAATGCCAAAATGCCTCAGCTTGTTTAATTTTGTTCCAAGATTTTATAGAACAGAATCACTAGTATGTTCAAGAGCACTATAAAACCAAGGATATCATTATCTTTTTTGGTCTGGTTACAGGCTAATAATCCTCAGCAGATTACTGGAACATAATTGCCCTAAACATATAAATATATGTGTATGTATAAAAGTAAGTTAGTGTAGCATATTCCTGTGGCTACTCTATCCATATACCCATGGAGGATACATTTTATTAAACTGACTGGAAAGGAATGTTTTAGGTTTTATTTTTTTAAAGAAAACACCTATATGTTCATGTAAATTTTTCAGAGGCTCCTGGAAACAAAGAATTATGTCCAGGGCCACTGTCAGAAATAAGATATATCAGAGGTCTGTAATCCATTCAGCAGAGAATCTCTCAATGGCCCAAGGGTACTTCCTTGTAAGGGAAAGTGTAAAATAACTGAGGGCAAGGCCTCATACATAGCTCCAGTTTTAATCATGTTGTTGATTTAGAGCATAAAATGCTTCCCCCCACCCCTTCACCCTTCTCATTTGTCAAAAAACATTTTGTTTTCCTTGACATGTCTGGAACAGCCCCAATGTTTCTAGACAAAACATAGTGCTGTTCACACTACTCCACACTCAGCCGATGGGTACCAATGTGCATTGTCACTGAGATGCAAAGATATAGATTTTGTATGTAAATAGATCCATTGCAACTGTACAAATATGTGGGAAGAGTAAAGGGCAGAGAGGAAAAAAAGTCTTTCAGTAAGGAGATATTTCAGTAAAATCCATATGCTTGGGAGGAAATTAAACCATAGGGGTAAAAAGTTTTGGTAAGTCAATTTCCTAGATTTGGGACCTAAAAGGGAAAAAGAGCAGAGAATCAGAAAGAGAAGGTAGAGTATCAGTGTTCAATTCTCACCATACATTTTGAATGATTGCTTCTCAAAGAAAAAAAAAAAGGTTTTGCTTTAATTTCACAATGAAACTAAATAATTCGTAAAACTTCTTTATGTGTGTGAAATCGAATTTGCTTCTCCAGCCATGGCATGTTCTCTCTTAATACAATGACTGGCTGAATTAAGGCATCAAAGAAACACCCAGCTCACTGGCTTGCTCTCTCAAGCACAAAAAGACACAATGAAATCACTTCTAAAATACTATAATCCTGTGCCATCAGTGTGACTTTCTTGGGACCAATACTGTATGATGCGGTTCTGCTGGCATCACCGGAATCTTTCCCAACAAGAATCTGGTTCAAAATATTTTCCTGGAATCATAGAATAGTTCAGGTTGGAAGTGAATTTAAAGACCTTCTAGTTCCAGCCCCCTTGCAACGGGCAAAGAGAGTCTTCACTGGTTCAGGTTGCTCAAAGCCCCATCCAACCTGGCCTTGAACACCTCCAGAGACGGGGCAGCCACAACTTCCCCACGCAACATGTGCCAGTGCCTCACCACATTCACAAGAAAATATTTCAGCTTTCCCCCTTGCCCTATCCCTGCACTCCCTGGTAAAGAGCCCCACCCCAGCTTTCATGTGGCCCTTTTCAGTACTGGAAGACTTCTCTGGGGTCTCCCTGGAGTTTCCTCTTCTCCAGGCTGAACAACCCCAACTCTCTCACTCTGTCCTCATAGGGAAGGTGCTCCAGCCCTTGAATAACCTTTGTGGCCTCTTCTGGACTCACTCTAACAGATCCATGTCCTTCCTGTGGTGTATACATTTGTCACATAGACAAGTCAAAAGCTTAAGGAAATTTCTAGAAGGCCACCATCCTTTCTGCAGTCTCTGGGAACCATCCACAACTCATACAGCTAAAGTGCCAGAAAGCCTGTACACCCTAACTAAGCAGCAGCATTGTAAAGAAATTACATCACATCCCTGACACACAAGCTGTGCAATACACACCCACACGTGTTACCATTACTTAGCAATATCCCTTACACGACAACCACTCCCTCAGTCTCTGGCTTGGAGCCCTTGTCACAGAATCTGTTCCTCTCCATTTTGTGCTGCCCCAAACACTCTCATGCTTCTGGTTTGCATTTTGTTCCTTACCTTCTCCCTTTCTGGCCAGGAGTCTACAACATGAGCCTGCCAACCTACTCAACTGTCACCCACGTGCAGAGCAATAAGGACAGTAACTCAGCAGCAAGGTCATGGTTCCCGCATTAGAAGCAAAATCTGGGTCCAAAGGAAACTTCAAAACTGTAGGATTTCTGCCAAGGTGATGTCTGGTCCTATGCAAGGTCCAGCCTGCTTGACACAGAGGATGGAGTCTATTCTGTGCTGCAAGGCACACAAGGGAATTAGGCAGTTTACATGAACTTCAGGAGTTTCACGGTTTCCCATGAAACTAATTAATCCCTTTGGGGCCAACAGCAGGACAACTACTCTGAGTTCTGTATTCATATCTGTTGTGGATGAACACTGCATTAAGAAAAGATCAAATAATCAGAAATAGTCCATTTCAGGTTTGTACAGCAACTACTTTATTATTTTCAAATGCAAATGTTTGCATTGTTTGCTATTTTACAATTTTACAAACTAGGTATAAAAGACCATAAATAAATGACATAAGTTAAGTGTACCTAAAATTCATGGAGGGGGGGAAAATTACAAATTAAAACAAAATAGAAAAATCTATATATCTAACCCAGAGACCGTTCAAATGCACGAACCAAGAAATGTTGTTAGATTTTTTCAGTATGTACTAAATTATAACATGCCTCATACATTCTAATTTTAACCACAGTCCTTGCATATTCCAACATACTTGCAGTGATACAAAAAAATAAATGCACTCTCTTTTAATTTGTCTGATTAGTATTTCAGATTTTTTTTCTGGTTATGAAAATGTCACATAAAAGAAAAATACTGCTTTTTAAGTCCTGTTTACTGGTTACTCACCAGTTTTTTGTATTTTATACATATATATTTTTAATACATAGATCCATCACAAAATTAGTACAGCAAGAAACCCCAACAAACATCAATCAGTGGTGTGTGAGTAGGACAATTTCTTAACAAACAGAGGCTCATCATGCACAGCAGTCCTGGTGGTGCCCTCTCCTCCATGGGGAAGCAGTACTTGCTTTCCTTTGGTCCACGGCTCTGTCTGGGCCCATGATGGCCCAAGCTGGGCGGCACAGCCAGCATCAACCGGGGCCCTGACAGCCCTGTCTGTGCTCTCCTAAGAGTGTGGCTGCCCTCACCTCCCTCGTACAGACCTGCTGCTGCTCCTCCACCACGGCAGGCAGAATTGCGATTTTAACCCGGAGGGCCACTGAGGAGGAGGAAGTAGAAGTTACTTTGGGACATCTCTTTATGGCTCTGTTCAAGGCTGCGCTTGCTATTAATGCAGCACATCCATTCTCCTCCTGTCTGCTAGAGTGACTCCCCATCCCACAGCAGCTCACTGTGCTGCACAATGCCAAACCCTGCAACCAGGCAGCAAGCAAGGAGCATCACCTGCCCCACTCCAACTATGCTGAGGTCTAGTGCATGAAGAAACTAGCTTACTCTACATTAACAGGGAATTCTCCAGAGACAGAAAGCTTTTCTAGGTAGTACCAGTGAGAAGCAGCCCTGTCCCTTGGGCCACAGAAGGAAGCACGCCTTCTGCTGCACTTCACCAGCACAAGGAACAGGACACTTTTCACAACTCTCTTCCTAACTACTGTAACCTTACAGGTCTTCGTTTTTTTCCTTAGCTGTGCTGGGAGCAAACATATTGTTTTAATTATTGTAAGTTTTCAAGTTTTCACAGCTTGCACACAGAGCAAGGTTCTTCTGTGAACAGAAGAATTGCATATATTTGTTTGCATTCAACGTCTTTAAAACCCTATTTCTTCAGATAAAAAAAAAAAAAGCTACTTAAGAACTCCATTGAGGTTTACTACTGGATGGATATGCAGGTGTTGCCTCCATCACCTTGCCATTGAGCAACTGGTCACTTTTAATCAAAAATGGGGCATTATTAAGAATCAACACTTCTTTATGAAATGAAAATCTTTAGCACCCTTACAGAACCCATCATCCATAACTCCAAGATTCACTTGAAATTGCCCTTGTTTCAGGTTGCAGAACTACTCATGAAGGTTAGAATGGCAGCTAGAAATTACACTTATAGATACAGAAATTTTAACACTGTTTAATGTGTGTGTTTTTGCTACCATTGCATACATGAGCTATTGGCCTTCTTTCATATGACACGGGACTCCTGTGCTTCCAGAGATGTTTTCAGCACATTCACAGGCAGTTCTACACATGAGGAGACTTGCACGCAAAGATACGCACACAAGCATACATACATACATTTCAGAAGAGATAATAATCCATATCCATTCAAGGGAAAAAAATATATTTATATCACTGCAATGGCACATTTTGCGTAAAATGTCACATCAGCAATGTATATAGGCAGCTCACAGGACCTGGGTTCTTTGCTACAGCACCTGGCCTGGTGTCCATGGAAAGATGTGTAGAACTCCATCACCTGAATTTGTCCAAGATGCAGCAGTGACAGCCAGGGGGTTGATGAAAGAAAATAATAACATGTATAAATAAATCTGAATGTAGGAAGAGAAAGCAGAAGGGGAGCAAAAAAAATCCAGAAGTCTGTAGGGCTTTGACACAGTACATTCCTCAAGTGACAACTGGGTGCTGAGTCTTATCAAGTTAATTATCTTTCCAAGAAGAAAAAAATGGAGTGGGTGGCAAGGGGAAAAAAGAGAAAGTAAAAGTCATGCTTGTTTCAGGGACTGATGACTGTTCAGCATGTGTTCTCCAGAATGAGTGCTAGGGAAACACAACTGTGGATCCAGAAGGCTTCATGTCTAGTCTATGTTCCTCCATAGTCAATATGATCAATAGGATGGACTATGAAGCCATGAAAGCAAAATCTAATTCCCCTGCACAAAAAGAAAACACAAATATATTAAACAACATGCAATAAGACAGACACATACACTGCCTGACTGCTTCTCCTTTGGTTCCCCAGCAGAAGCGCTGCTGCAGGCAGCCAGCCTCTCCTTGGTTGGTGCAATTGCTGATGCACATCAAAGGAAAAGACCTAAACTCATCTCTGTCCTAGTGAAGAGGTAACACAGCAGGAGATTCATGGAATTAAACCTCTCCCAAGAGCTTTTCCTTAAGGACAGAGGAGAAAGAAGACAAAATGTAATTCTTGCACACAAGAGTGGCTGAATGGCCATGCAGCAGCACATGGTTATGCTCTCGCTGGTTGCTTCAGCCTTCCTGGGCCAGCGAGACAAACACAGCCAGCAGTTCTCCAAGGGTGGGAACCCTTTGCTTTCCTTTTCCTCTTTCCTTTCCCTCATACTTTGAATCATCAAATTTCCTGAGTTGGAAGGGAACCACAAGGACCATCAAGTCCCACCCTTGCCCCAGCACAGGACAGCCCCAACATGCACACTGTATCTGAGGGTTGGCCAAATGCTTCCAGAATATTGTCAGGTTCGGTGTTGTGACTGCTTCCCTGGGGAGCTGTTCCAATGTTCCACCACCCTCTCAGTGAAGAACCTTTTCCTAATGTCCAACCTAAACCTTCTCTGGCAAAAGCGCTTTTCTGAAAAGCACTTTCTTCCAAGATATAGCTTATAAGGAGATATGTATGTATATATTTTTTTTTTTTTAATTTGCTCTCCTCCAGCCAAAATCCCACTCCAGGTAATGCACCCTCACTGGTCATGTTTTACCCCAGGCAATACAACCATCAATGGCACTTCTGAAAACCTGGCATCTAAGCTGCCTTCACAGTTTTCATTCCATGGGGACACAGCTTTTCATTCTGTGTGGAGTGTTTTGAACTACCATTACTAAAATCTACGAAAGCAATTTTACAAACTGGCCACAAAATTGGAGGTATTTTGGGTTTTTTTATGTAAAATGACAATCTCAACAGAATTTTTCCTGATGAAAGTACAAGTGCCAGGTCTTTAAAATGAGTAACTACTTCTTATGTTGCCTGGCAAAATGACATTAAAACATGATGCATTAAGTAGTTTTTTAAAAAGAAAACTTAAATTTCTTGAAATGGAAAAGCTTTTATAATTAATACCACAGAGCAGTTTTTACTAAGCTGTCATGACTTGACAGGATCCAAATTTATCATCCCATATTTTGAACAAGCTGTTTTCTGAGAGAGTAGAAGGCGAGGGAGTGTCAATGGTTAAAAATCAGCAAGTTACTGTTAAAGACGACAAAAATTGATGTGAGTGACAATACCAGAAGCATGACTTGTCCAGCTAAACGAGCTGTTTGGGATTTAGAATAAATGCAATTATTAAAAAAAATCAGACATATAAAGCCACTAAATCATTTCTGAATTTGCTGGCAGGTGCAGAGTGCAACCAAAATATTATTGACCAAGGAACCAGTCTCAAAAACATCGAAATATAAATTTCACCTTTCTGACGTTGTGCCTGGCACAGCTGAAACGCAAGAACTATTCTAGAGGCTGTCATTAAAACTCTCCTGCTCACCATCAGTGGTCTCTTTTCTAAGGTCATCTCATCAGTTTGGTCCTTGAAACAACTTTAAAAGAAATCTAATTTATACATTCTGTTCAAAAATAGTATTAAAAGCTTTAATATAAATAAGATTCAAGCCTAAATGCGCTAAATGTGTTCAGAGCTTTACCAGATATAGTAAATATCCAATGTGACCTAATGAGGATGGTCACATTCCTATTGTAGTCACCTCCACCTAGCAATCCAGGGGATACGCTTTCATTTCCTCAGCTCTCCATTTCTTAAAGGAGATGGAGGGTAGCTTTTCCAGCTTTTTCACACTCCATCTTGTTTGTCATACTGGCAGACTGACACTGAGACCTTAGTCATGCAGCCTACAACTGACACTCACACCCACAGTTGCCTTGATGATCCAGCCTATGGGGTTGGTTTACAAAAGTGAATTCGTTTCCCACAGCTGATGAGGTTGGATCAGCTTGTCTGAAATCTAAGACTGCTGCATAAAAGCTGTAACATGCCTGACACCCAAACTGTGCAAAAGCAGGTAGGTTGCATGCGCAATCTCATTTCTTTCTTCTCCCCCTCCCATAAAACCACTGATGCAGCAACCAGAATCACAGAATCACAGAACAAGCAGGTTGGAAGGGACCCATCGGATCTTCTAGTCCAACCATTCCTATCTAACACTAAACCAAGTCCCTCAAGACCTCATCCACCTGTGTCTTAAACACCTCCAGGGAAGGTGAATGAACCACCTCCCTGGGCAGCCTATTCCAATGCCCAATGACCCTCTGCGTGAAAAACCTCCTCCTAATCTCCAGCCTAAACCTACCCTGGCGGAGCTTGAGGCCATTCCCTCTCGTCCAGTCCCCTGTCACTTGGGAAAAGAGGCCAGCTCCCTCCTCTCCACAACCACCTCTCAGGTACTTGTAGAGAGTAATGAGGTCTCCTCTCAGCCTCCTCTTCTCCAGGCTAAACAACCCCAGCTCTCTCAGCCGCTCCTCATAGGGTCTGTTCTCCAGCCCCTTCACCAGCCTCGTCACTCTTCTCTGGACTTGCTCCAGAGCCTCAACATCCTTCTTGTGGTAAAGGGCCCAGAACTGGACACAATATTCAAGGAGCGGCCTCACCAGTGCTGAATACAGAGGGAGAATCACCTCCCTGGACCTGCTGGTCACACCATTTCTGATACAAGCCAGGATGCCATTGGCCTTCTTGGCCACCTGGGCACACTGCTGGCTCATGTTCAGTCAGCTGTCGACCAACACCCCCAGGTCTTTCTCCTCCTGGCAGTTTCCCAGCCAGGCTTCTCCCAGTCTGTAGCTCTGCTCAGTGTTGTTGTGCCCCAAGTGCAGGACCCGGCATTTGGCCGTGTTAAACCTCATGCCGTTGGACACTGCCCAGTGGTCCAGCCTGTCCAGGTCCCTTTGCAAAGCCTCCCTACCCTCCAGCAGATCCAATCTCTCTAGAACACAAGTATTGGTTCCTTGGTTCTTGGTGCATTTATGATAATCTGTACTTTACAAGGTATTTCTTACTTTCTATGGGACCCATATATAGGTTTTTCCACTCAAAAAATAAATGCATCACTACCGCTCTCAGTGCACAATGGAATCAAGCTGTTCACACTGAACTGATTGAGCCTCCAAGAGTGAGACCTGTTGTCTGCACATCCTAACATACAACAGTCAGAGAGAAAGACCACATTTTGAAACAGTGCAATTTTCACTGTTATCACATAGAGCAAATAATGGGATACACTAAGCGATTAGTTTGGGAAACCAGCACAGGTTCATACAAACCAGTTGGGAACCCCAAAGAACATATACCACAGCACTTTTTTGGTTTTTCTTCCCCAACAGTTATGAAATCCTAGCCCAGTTTAAGAAATAAAAAACCATGAATATGTTGGACATTGTACTTCCACTGACCTTCTCCATATGGCAAAGGGAATTGCTTCTTGAAAGAGAAAAGGAGTCTGAAAACTTCACATCCACGATTGTCACAGCTGACTACTGGCAAGATTTTCACAAAATGTCTTTAAGTGGCAGGCTTCGGCACAGCACAACAGCCAGTAATCTCCCAAGAGGTCCAGTTTTGCCCAGTAATCCATAAAGTGGGTAATTTCATGTACCAAGCCCATAAGCAAGTAGATCGCTAATCAGCAGGTACTGATTAGCCAAACAATATTCTCACTGAGGTTTCTGCAATTTATGAGTGATGCATCGAGTCTGCAAAAAATATCCTAGGGCAGATTCTTCATTCCAGTGAAAGATGCACAAAGGTGGTTTCACCCACAAATAAAACATTTGGTTGTAATCCTACAGGTCACAGGGAGAAGAAAAGTAATATTGTTTCTGTTTTTTAAGCACAGTATCTGGCAGCAAACATAACATCAAAACTTGAATGTGACTTTATATTTATATAGATACATGTATTTTACATATCGTTGATCAACAGAGAAGTATGTTCTGAGAAACAATTTGTTCCAGGTCTGGTTTAAAATGACGGCTTGTCATTTCTGGAGGCCCCCTCAACACACACGCTTGGTTTCCACAATCTGTACATCAAGCAATGCTGCAGATCTTTATTTCGAAGGGCGAGGAGACGAAGTAAAAAAAGTGCAGTTCTTCAATTAAAGTGCATGGATGAGGTAAACTAATTTCAAGAGTTTTAAGTTTATTCAGTACTGGCTCAGACGGGAACCATCCTGCCATGCATTTGTTGCATTTGTGTACGCATCGCTTGAACACTGCTCAAGATCTTGTTCTGGTGCGCGATGGCAGTGATCCCAATCCTTGCCAGGTCACTGTGGAGAACAAAAGAAGAAGCAGGGGGCTGAGAACTGCAGATCATATTCCAGTGCAGAGGAAAATACTAAGAGTCAACCACAAGCAACATAGTAGAAGCAAGGCAGAAATGTACAGAAATGTTTAATTAAGTAAGTGAAGGCATTGTGGCGGCATTATAAAGTTATCCTCCAACCAAATGAAAGGCATTCCATTCCTTTAATGAGTGTAATGATATGCAGTACAAAGCAAAGGATGCTGATTAAATCCAGATTTACCATTTTTTTTGTTTTATTGCTGAGTACTTACTCCTGGTTCGTATGCACCACAGCCTCTAGGGTGGTATAGCCAGCAGCTGTGAAGTTATCCTTGTATCGCTCCATTTTAATGGCTTGGAGCCAGTCACCAACAGAAACAACTGCCGAGACCTCAGAGGAGCTGGGATCCAGCAGGGCTGTACTAGGTCTGGATGCCAAACAGTAAAAAAAGAAACCAGAGAAATTATGTCAGCTGGATCATGAACTGCAAACCAAAGTTAGGTCTCTGCAACAATTATCCTCAATGATTAGGGAAAGTAAGGGCAAGAACATTGTGGCCAGTGAAACTGGTGGCTCTCTGCACAGCAATGTAGATCAGTGCAGTTTTTGCTATGGATGAATCTGACCGTAGGTTTCTATTTTTGCTTTCAGATCTAATTTGAATCATTATGCCACTTACAATTTCCACCTCAGATGCAACTAAGTTCACAGAAAATGCTTTTACTTCAGAAAACAAATATGGCAGTGCTGGAAGACGTCCGGCCTACTGGGTCTCACACACAGCAATGCAAGACCTTGCCAATCCTGCATGTGTCAGACCCCAGCGCAGCAGCTACAGAAACACTACTGGAGTATGTGTGAAGGAACTGGGAGCTCAAAACCAGCCAGACTAGTTTGGAGGGCAAAACTCAGGGTGGGTTCAGGTAAGTCCTGCTTCTCGTCAGGTTAGCAAGCAAGCTCAGTGCATTCAATCAAACTCAAGACAGCAGGGAATTAATCTCTTTAATCAATCCATTCTTGGCCAGCACGTGTGCCAGAAGTAGGGGGAATCATGTGAGCTTTGATCTTTGTTTGCACTGTGGAATGTGCTTCTCATTTTCTATTGCATAGAGTTGTGAATAATTGTTTTACAAAATTTGCTTTTCTTATTAATATCTCATTTATTATTGCATGTATACTGTAAATCACAGATTCATCAAACCATTATAAATTACTACTACCTATCTAACCAAAACAATTATAATTTAGCAATTCATTTGAAAATGCACAACATAAAAGAATAGGCGTGCAATAGCATAGTAATGTCTTGCCTAAGGCACCGAGTGTGTGCTGGTTAAAACTCTTTTACTATACTGTCTAACACAAGACCAATGACGGCAACTTAATTATATACATTTATGCTTCACATATAAAGTCATATAATAGATTAATAATGTTTTATGCATATTTGAAAATCATATTCCAAAGAGAAGAAAAGTAAAATTCTATAAATAGCCATGAATATGGAATGACCTTGAATAGGCTATTAACTTACATGAGTACAAAATGACCTTGAAGAGGCTATTAACTTTTGTAAAATCTATATATTTGCAAAGGGCACCTGTAAATTGGAAAGAAAGCAAACTGGAGGAGTTCACACTGCGATTCTCAAATCAAATTATCACAGCAGATCATATTGTGATTCTCACCATGTAAATTATTTAAGTCTCAAGGGTAGATAAATTTTTGCCCAGCTACCAATGCAATTAGGGCAATCTGGAAGACGTGTGGTGCTAAGTGGCCTTGTAGGGTTAATAAATCCCTCTTCTGATAATGTACATTGTAAGCAAGAGTCACAAAGGGACCTACAAGTTTAAAAATGAAAATAGCTTCTCCCAGGATGCTGCTTTGTTGGAGGCGGAAACAGAACTACTGTTACTCCTTCACTTATTCAAGAAACTTAATTTTGTATTGCCCAGTAGACATTTCTGTATGTTCTCATCTGCTAAAACATATTTTCCTTTTATCTTTTTCTTGTTTCTTTTCTTTTAAGATTTTTTTTTTTCCATATCTGCTGTAAGTAAAATTACCTGTCAAAGCAGAGACATTTGAAAATAGAACAAGCCTGGTTCTAATTAGTAAAGGTCCTTGAACTACAGCAGTATTTCATCAGTTTAACCAAACTGCTGATCTGTCCCAGCAAAGATATTTTGCATTTATCCTACAACTCTGGGAGTTTCCTTCCTAATGTGCGTGCCTCTTTCGCACATAGCAAGAATACTGTGTCTAGCAAACAAAACAAAACATCAGTGTAACGTGGGATTGGTAGAGACGTGAAACTGGCTTTCCACAAAATTAAATTCAAATTCACATAAAAATTAATCCACACCTTCCCAATGCCCACAAGGCGTTGGCTGTAATGCCGCAATGCTCATTTGCAAATCCTACACAAATGTAGGGTTTATAAAACTTGATGATGTACTTTTCCTGCAGAAAACCACATCACTCCTGGTGGCTACACTGCATTAAGGCCACCCATTCAAGCCTTTTCATTAGGAGTGAGAAGGAAAAGATGCAGCAAACTTTGTCTTCAAACAGAGCTTGCCTCCACTGGAGGAACTTTTTCAGGATGTGCTTAAGACTGTGCTATACACCTGGTCAGCACTGGGGTGAAGCAGCCACAGCTCTGCACCTTTGATTTTCCTTCTCACAGAGTTAGGAGAGTCTGGTGTGCCCAGCAGAGTTCCATAGTGTGCTGGCACAACCTCTCTGCTCTCTTGCACAGCACAATGTCTGCTGTGCAGTCTGGTTTGGCAGAGTTACCAAGTGCACTGTAATCCCAGCACAGAGGTTTAAGCGGACCTGCAGTTTTGCTTGTCAGCTCCACTGTGCTCCCTCGTACATCACCATTACAAAAGCACAGTTCACCTGGAGCTCTCACTGCCTGTCCTTTTCAGGTTGTTTGGGTTGCGGATGAGTTTGTCCAGCATGTTGACAATCTGTCCAAATTTAGGCCTGTCACTGCGTTCTTTCTGCCAGCAGTCTAACATCAGCTGATGGAGAGCAATAGGGCAGTCCATTGGGGGTGGCAGCCGGTATCCTTCCTCGATGGCTTTAATAACCTATAAATGGCACAATTAGGAAGACATTAGAGAACAACAGACACTACTCACATCTACCAGCTGAGTATCATTTATCCTAGGGCAATACAAAGTATGGAAACAAATCCACAATTAAGTGAAACTACATGGAAAATTATACTCTGACTCAGGCAGTTGGTGGTCTCAGAACTGTCATTTCTCCTCAGCAATTCAAAACTAAAAGGGCAGAGCACCCAAATCAGACATCAGACACAGCAGGGCAATGTATCACAAAAGAACACGTGGAATTCAGGGATGACAAAATAACCCAGGTTAGAATTAAGCAACTATCCCTGTTGGAGAGAGGGTTGGAGAAGCAGCAGCTCTACAGCACATATTAAATATCTGTCAGTTTTGGGTGCAATAAACTGAAGATTACATTTTCTGGCAGCATTTTTAGGGTACTGTAGATCACACCCTCTTCGCTCTCCTCACGGTCCAGCTCATCTCTGTTAGGAATACAGGCATTGTAGAGAACCTGTTCTCTCACCACCGCATGCTCTCAAACAAGAACCGAAGAAATGGGAACCTTTTTGTACAGCTTTATCCAGAATGTTACAGAAGTCCAACTCAGCAGCTTGAGTATGCATTTCATACTTAATGGAAACCAGAAAAACTCATAAGCTGGAGTCATTTCAAATCTCCCCCCCAAAAGGGCTCCAGAGCTCAGTACTCTGACAGTTTCTTAGCTCTCTCAGGAGAATGGGACATGGCCAGGACTCAATTCTGATAATGACAGTGATATGATCCAGAAGCCTCCAGATCTTAATCAATATGACTTTGAGGGCAGGATTCACCATGAGACTAGAGACCAGAGATGCACAGAAACTGTATTGAACTAAATTCCTTCATTCTGGTCTTGTCCAATTAGTGGCTAAAATCCACTGGGATGGTAGGGCAAAGAATGTGCTATTAGTAGCTATTCAGTGACCTTAAGCAAAGGGGTTCTCACTATTCCAGAAAGTATGAAGATCCTTTCCATTTCTCTCAATTCAACAGACACTGAGAGTAATTTGAAATCCGCTTCTGCTTTGTTGTGAAAAGCATTGCTCTCACCATCACTAAAGAGAAAAAAATCGCTGTCTATGCCATGTACTAAAAAGAGGACGCGAAGACAGTAATATTAGCTTTCGCTGTCTTGCTCAAGCCAGCTTTTCAACATGGTCTAGCACTGCACATTGGCAGTGTACACCAGCCTAGCATGTTAGCTCTGTGTTTGTTGCACTAAGCTCCACTGTGCTGTGTAGACAAGCCTGATATAACCAAGACACATCTGGTGTTTTATTTTCTTGCTAAGTCTTGATAACTTCCTGTTAGCAAAGGAAGGCAAGATTGGGTGCCAGAAGAGACATTTCACATCAGAAGTAAATTAAAATTATATCCCCCATTTAGACTAAACACCATCCGTACCTAGACACCCTTTGAAAATGCTCAGCTCTACATAAGAAAGCAGATGACTTGTAAAATGACTTAACCACTCCCATGACCATATATTCAGATTAACATTTTCCTCTTCCTTTATATCTTTGTAACACACCCCACACTCCCCCGGGAAGAGAATTATAGATAATCTATGCCTCATTTTCACTGGGATTTTTTTTTCATTTAATAAAAATTCTATTACCAAAAGCTCTTACTAGCATTATTATTAAATACTCTCCTGTAACAGCTGCCATTGTTCATGCTCCCTCTTGGAATACACTGAAGTAGTCCAGATGGTACGGTTAAACAGGACATGCATAATTTAAGCATGGTCATTTAGGAAAGCTGCTTTTTAATGTCCCTGGGAGGGCAGCTATGCAATTGTCACAAGAATGCTCTAACTGATAAGCAGAATTGGATTTCATATGTGTAGTTTTAGACTTCCTACAAGAAATAAAATCACATGGAAGAATTACACGCATACTAGGGCTTGAAGACTTAACTACTACTAGGAAGCCCCATTGAATTCAAATGTTTTTTTCTTAAAAACTTTTAATAAAGTCGAGGTTTAATAGCAACATTAAAATCTTCCTTCTCATGATAGTATTACAGTCTGACAGTTTAAATACATTAATTACCCTTTCCTTTACTCTTCTTTCTTACTTTAATTGCTTACAATATTTTCCTAAAATTAAAAAAAAAAGGAAAAAAAATATATGTACAAGTTATAGAATCTGACTTGCAAATTCCCTATTGCCTGACTACAGATCAGGCTTGATATATTCAAGGAAGCCTTAGTTCCACAGAGGTTACCAGAGAAAATAGGAATCTACTACGCATGATATCTTTTAAAAAACCTGGAATAAATGTAGCAATGGAATGTCACAAATCCATTGACACAGAAGAAATGAGTAGCCATTTAAGGACAAAGATAAAGGCACAAGGGGAAAGGAGAGAACAGGAATCCCAGGAGACTCACATCTTGATTGGACATATCCCAGTAAGGTCTTTCTCCATAGGACATCACTTCCCACATGACGATGCCATAGCTCCACACATCACTAGCTGATGTAAATTTGCGGTAGGCAATTGCCTCTGGTGCGGTCCACCTGATGGGGATTTTGCCACCCTGTCAGAAACAAAGGAAACCACAGGCTAGTGAGTCACTGACTCACTAAAGTATGTGGCTGACACTGTTCTACATCTCCATGGAAAATACAAAATGGTTTTCTGTATGCAATTGCAGAGTCTTTCTTAAAAAGGCATCCACTTTCTCTCTTTCTTCCCATAAAATTGTGAGATCCAACCAGGAGGCAATGCTGCTCATCTGTTTCCTTCAGTCACAAGGAGGCAAACCAGTAAGTTGTTAGAATGCATTTTTACTAGTCCTCTAAGAGATGTCTTTATAGGGCTATGCTGAAGCCTGAGAACAAGCCAGGAGTTTTACAAAGTATATGTGAGAGATTAGTTGACAAAACAAATAAGTACACGTTGTTAATGACTAATTCCTTGCTTGCCTGCGTGACCTGTTTGGTAGGTTTCAGAAAAATGGGATTATAAACGTTTTGCTTTTTAGAAAGGTAAAATAAAGAGAGGATAAACTGCAAAGATTTATGAATACTGTGGTGTTTCCCATGGGCAATAATCCAATTCCTACCAGAGATGTGAGATGGCAAGCAAGCCTCTGGGGTCTGCCAGTCCCTGTAGGAGGAGTTCAACTATGGTACCAGGCTGCTTTTGATACTAGTCGGAGAGAGCTGCCTTTTGATACAATACTTCTTTTTCAACAAATAAAAACACTTGGGTATCTGATCTGGGCTACTGAGGTACCGCACTGCTTTACAAGGAACTCACTCCATCCCGTTTATCTGATTTTGCCTTAGCTGAGTGATCCTAGGCCACAGGTTTCTTTTTGTTTATGCTAATATGCAGGGTGGTTTTAACTGAGCTTTTGGTTTCCTGCAGTTCCATCTGGGGAATGACTTAAGCTTAACAAAGGTTTCAAGGTTTTTTTAATTTGCTTTTATGCTTTTTTGATTAAGTTTATTTTGGTAGCTTTTTTCTCAGCAATCTTCTAGATAGTTTTTATCCATAACAGAGTGCAGCGCATGCACACTTAATGGTTTTGGTATAATCCCTCTCTCAAGAGTTTAACAAGGACTTGTTCCAAAGCCCAGTAAAATCAAAAGGGGTCCTTCTCCTGGCTTCTTTGGCCTTTGCATCAGGCCCTTTGTCAATCAGATTGTAGCAGTATGTGTCTTGTCTGGCTACAGGGCACCTTCACTTTAATGAATTACGCTACTAATAGGGAGCAGAATGCACTACTATCTTAAAAAAAGATGCTTTAAAGAATGCATCCTATTGCATTATCTCTAGTTATAAAAAGATCTATTTCTCCTTTCATGCACAGATGCATGGACTATGTTTATACATGGTTGTCATTCTAAAAATTGTTGATAAGCTCTTTTTATTTAACTGCTTGAGTATAGCGGAGTTCATCCACATTTTCCTGATCCTTCATTACCGATACGAAATGAAGATAATGTGCTGTAATGCAAATGTCTTTGATTCCCTGTAGTTTACTCTTGAGAGCAAACATAATACTATATCTCCACTCACTAAATTCAAAGGGAAGCTTTTAATTATGTCTGTCTTGCCTTTGTGTGTTTGTCTAAACTTCGATTTCCCTTTTTCAGAACACCTTTTTCAGAGGCTTTTCAGACCTCTGCTTCTGCTTCTTCCACTTGCCACCTTTATGACTGAGAAATACCAAGGCTGGCTATCATTTATACTACATGCATCTATCCTTCTCTGTAATGAACTGCGAATCCATTAAAGGATGAGTGCTGGGATTCAACTGCAAAATCTGAGTGCTGCAAACAAACTCTGCACTAGGGAGAACAGATGGAGAATGGCAGAAAATAACAAACAAAGAAAATAAGCAATTAAAAAGGAGATTTTATATACACGGACTTTTTTTTTCTTCATGTTAATTACAGAGGTATTTGTACAAAGGCTGGCAATGGCCTGGATGTTGTTTTGCGGCCAGAAGTACTTGTATTAGTACTATTTCACATGCAGCATATTAGAACGGCTTTAACAAACTGAGTTAACACTGGGATGCTGAAATACAGATAAAATGAGAAAGTACAAAAAATGGGAACGAATGCCTCACACTTTTCACAGTCCAAATTACTTAGGTCAAATTTATACTAGCTTGGGATAGGCAGAAGTAGATTTCTCTTTCTTTTTTGTGGCATATCTACACTTGCTGAATCAAACCTCAGTGGTACCAGCAAATAATTATGCATGTCTTTAGATACCAGAAGAAATGGAAGCCCAAGTCCTTATTGTTGACACCAGATTCCTGTCACACATACTACTACACTGAAGGAACCAGAAGAATACTGATGTACCTACTGGTGTAGCAATAACACTACTTCACTTTATACCAGCTAAAGAGTCTGGGAAAGCAGTTATTTTTAGGTTGTGACACATGTTTTTCACTTACAACAGAGACTATTTTAAAACAAATTATTGTCACCTCCCACGCAGTCAGATAAAACTAGTGTGCAGGCAGAAAACCCACTGGACATTTTCTTTTCCTCCTTACCCGTGTGGTATAAGCTGCTTCAGGGTCATCTTCCAGGACCCTGGACATGCCGAAGTCAGACACTTTGCAGACCAAGTTGCTGTTGACTAGTATGTTTCGAGCAGCTAGATCGCGATGCACATAGCTCATGTCAGAGAGATATTTCATTCCTGAGCCGATGCCGCGAAGCATCCCCACCAACTGGATGACTGTAAATCTGCCATCATTCTTCTGCATGTGGGGAAAGGTGGAAAATCACAGAGCATTAACCTAAAAGTTACATTATTGCCATTGTTGAAACTGGCCAAGAGTATACCTCTAGGTCTCCATCTTCACTGAAATGAAATGCAACGTTATTATCTCACTCTGACTAGTGGCTATAAATGACCAGCAAAAGTAAAAATCCAGAGGTTCTGTCACACTTTCCAGTGACACAGTATCCAGTTTGCAATTAATTGTGTTTTAACGAGACTGTAGCATTGTGATGCTTTAAAAAATGGAGCATATCAGAATGGTTTCTATGAAACATGGATTATTTAAGGTCCTACTATTTTAAGCATATTTATGCTGTATTCCTCCACTTTACGTTTATTCTGGTTTTCCATAGGGGCAACACCACGAAACATAACTTCCCAAGTACTAACATAATTTCTTTTAACATGATGAATTTTCAGCATCTTTCTGCAAAAACAAACCAGAACAAAAACCAGAAAAAGTGTCCCAGTATAAAATCTCCTTATTTTATTATGAAGAAATTACCTACCCTGAGGAAGGCATCCAAGGAGCCATTCTCCATGTACTCAGTGATGATCATTACTGGTTTACCTGGAGTTCACAGAAAGAAAAACACAATTCCTTGATGAACACCAGTGTTAATGGGATAAAAATGGTTTGCACATGATTTTACTGCCAAGACACCTGGCTTACACAATCTAATTTAATTTGAAATGCACTGAGCTTATGCCTCAGCTGTGGGGAGCAAGAGAAGAAATATTATAGGACAGAAACATTTAAAGGGCCCCATCTGGAAGATTAACCCTTTCATTGACTCATTGACAAGGCCTTTAACTAAAGTAGCTCCTGTTCTCTAAGAAATGTATGAACTGATAATTGAGAGCTAAGAAAATCTGTTTGCACCTGACAAAAACCTTTAGTGTAATTAAATTGCTTTCAGACTAGAAAGTCTTCCTCATTCAAAATGGAATCTGTGAATGCTTTGGTCTCGTTGCCTCTTTTGAAAGATCAATGCTTTAGGCAAATCAAAGCTGTCAGTAGCTACATGGTTCCAAGACAACTGGATTCAAAAATGTAGACTACACGTTCTTCCTCTCAACTTTCTCTGTCCCAGATTTGTATCTCATGTCATTATTTATAAATAAACCAAAGTCTTTTGCCTTCTGAAGTCAACCAGAGGATAAGTGATTCAATGAGTTGTGTCACATGTGGGGCATAAAAAAAGCTTCAGCAGGCTTTCCACACTGCAATACAGACAGTCAGGCAGGGCAATCTGAAGAGAAATCTTATGTGATGTTAGGGACATGGGGATGTTTTTTAGGCACTCTCCTGCCTAAAACAACAGCAAATATATAAATAATAGTTGATGTTGTCTTTAAGAGCTTGACAAAGTCATGTTACACTGAAACTGTAACCATCTGGGTACATACTTGTGACACCAATTATTTCACACAGTTAAATCATGCTGGATATTCAGCATGTAGATATTTGCAGAAATGGGTCCAGTAGCATAGAATCATAGAATCACCAGCTTGGAAAAGACCTCTTGCATCATCAAGTGCAACCATCCCCATCTGCCACTAAACCATGTCCCTGAGTACCTTGTCCACCCATCTTTTAAACACCCCCAGGATGGTGACTCAACCGTCTCCCTGGGAAGCCTTTTCCAGTGTCCAATGACCCTTTCTGTGAAAAATTTCTTTCTGATATCTAGCCTGAACCTCCCCTGGCATAGCTTGAGGCCATTCCCCCTTGTCCTGTCCCCTGTCACTTGGGAGAAGAGGCCAGCACCCTCCTCTCTACAACCTCCTTCCATCTCGATTCTAAAAGTAAGCAATGGGAAATTAAGACAATTGACTGTAACAGACTGTTTCTGAACTGTTTATCTCAACATTGCTGCCAACCACAACATCCTGTTGCAGCTCTCAAGGAGACAAACTGCCCCCAGCGAAAACTATGATATCCACCTGTAGCTGAAACAATGATGTCCTTGGCAGAGCCTATGAAGCTGCACCGGCGCTGGAGTCAGGTAGAGAGGATCACCATGAACACCTAGGCATGCGTGCATGGAGGACAATGAGTTCTGTGGAAATGGGCCGAGTTTTCAGAGAAATCACGGGGACTGGGGCGATAAATTGGGGACCTCCTACTCCTCCATTGGTGTGTGGTGCACTGTATGTGTGTGTGCATGTGTGTTTTCCTCCTGGTCTTCTTGGAACTTGTAGTATCATCACCTGCACCGAGACTGATCCACTGGTACATCGCTGGATTAGTGGTGGTGGTAATTAGCTGCATCTCTACCGTTTTCTTGCTTAGGGATTTTAACTTTTCCTTTCTTTTCCTCTCTGTCCTATCGCTGTTATGAGTTGTTCAAGAAAATAAAGCTCATAAGATTGTATGGCACCTGACCTTGTTTGTGTCTTAATATCGTTCTTGGGATTGTTTAAGAACCCTGCCTGATATTGGATCAAGACAGTGACTTATCAAAGGTCAAATGGCAAAAGCCCAGTCCCAAGATGAGCACTGTCAAGTCCACCTGAAGTCAATGAATCATGCAACAAGTAGTGCCAGGTTAGCAAGGCAACCCTTTCTCTCAGTTTTGCTATAGCTACAGGAACTGTTTAGTTCCTTTCTAAATAAAAGGCAGTGTCCTAGAGGAACTCTGCTTTGGTACCTCCTGGAGCATCTCTGAACAGAGGAAAGTTGTGGGGAAAGAAGGGTTCAATGGACCTGTCACCTAGACTGTATATAACTCAATTCTGCCTTGGCATCAGAGGTATCAGAACCACTCTACTTCTCTTTGCTTCTGTCACCAGCAAGTATGGGCTCCAGAACAACCAGGTATGAAAATTACAATACCATGAAATGTTGTAGCACTGAAAGCTCCCCCAATAATTTCTTCCTCAGTGTGTTTTTCACCAAGATGTTTTTCTCTTCATTTGTCAGGGATTTGGTTTTGAAGCAACCTATTTTTTATTAGAAAACAACATGCTGTATGGACTGACTGTACTGAAAATTTTACATCCTTTCACTTAGGCCAATGTGTTCATGCAACACATTACTTATTTAGAATCATAGAATCATAGAATCATAGAACAACCAGGTTGGAAGGGACCCATCGGATCTTCTAGTCTAACCATTCCTATCAAAATTTAATTCATTAGCACTTATTTGATCTTTTCCAATTTACCCTTTGCAGGACTTTTACTACTGCTAATTCTTCCCTTTCCCAATTGATATCAAAATGGTTACTGTTTTGGTGTCATGCAAACTGGCGTGCCTTCAAAATGCCAGTCTGGCAGGCAGACCCTTCCTGACTTCCATGAACGCAGTAGAGATGCGATGGTGTTGCATAAAGCAAATTGCTCTGCACGGAAGTCTTAGTGACCTTGACTGAGAACTTGCATCTCTAAGGAAAGAGATGTGCTAAAACATCCTTCTCCCTCTAATTCACATTTGCAAGCATTCTTTGGTAGGAAGAGAAAAAAATCCAACCAAATCTGCATGTCAGATTCATTTATCCTTTGCAACTGTGATCAGAACCCTTCCACTGAACAAATACAGCTAAATGAGTTTTAATTAACCTTCCCCAATCAAAAGATACTCTGTCAAAGTAGAAAGGAAGGAAGGGAGACTCTTTCAGTGCATTAACATGCAATTTCATTACTCAGGCACTTCTTTTGCAGGGGAGGGGGACAGACAGAGGAGTTACCATCAATTATTAAAGTACTTGACTAGCAGCCAATAATGCATTCATGTTTTTTGCTGCCTCTCTCAATCCCCATCTGCATCACTATTTATCTCACATTTTAATTTTCAGTTTATTAAATGCATTAATTTATCACAGCATTCAGAAAATCTATGGCAAAATTGAGATGAATGTCTTCTTAAGTAGCTCTGTTTACCAAACACACCAGCTCTGAGGTATCCAAGCTGGCTGGCTGGGGAAGCATTGTTTAGTGTGAGTCAGGCAATGAAATGTTCTCAGGTTAGGCTACCACTTCCACTGTAAAAATTTCAAATAATTTTAATTCAGTGACAACTGCATTATGCAAACGCATACAGTCATTTATAACTGCTAGATCTCAGGGGTTTCAAGCTTTGTTGGGATTTCAACACAAAGATTCCCCTGTTGCCTTTCTTTTACAGAGATGCTAGAAAGATCCCTGCCGGTAGGCAAACACTGGCCTGACCGCAATTCCTTTTGCTTTGCTAAAACAAAAAGAGAGAGCAAGTCAGACCTGCAATTTTTTAACAGTGTTACGTTTTCATTTCAGTATTGAAGGAAGCCCTCGGTAAATGACGGTTAAAATTAGTCTAAATCCTTTTTTTGCCTAGCGGAATTTGTCTTGAAAAGCAAACAGCAACACACTGTAAGAGCCATTTTCAACAACTGTGAGAGAAGGTAGACTGGGAGAGGGAAACACAAATGTGTAAGTGTAATATTTCCAGAAATATAATTGGTAGAGCAAGCATCCACCTCACATTAACATTCAAGAAGGACAGGGTTTTTCAGTGGTATTGACTCTTTAAGGTCCATTCCAACACAAGTCCTTCTATGATTCTACAACTGTTTTGACAATCCTCTGTGGGAAATATTTTGTTTTTCTGGTAATGTTTTACTTTTTAAACTTTCCTGCATGCTTAATTTTGATTCCTTACACTATTAATATCCGTGTTCATCATTTATGTTCATCATAATATTCATGTTCATCATGCACACCGTCATCTGCAGACAGTCAGCTCCACAAGTTCCACTCTTTAACAGCAGCTCACAAGATCACTGTCTGCTTTCTTTGCCATCCTGAGCATGAAGCCCTACATCCAAAGGGTCTTTTAGAGTTAGTGTTCAGTGCCAGGTTTTGCCAACATGCTACCTCAGGCAGTTGGAGTAGAGATATCTGCACCACTGCAGTGGCACCTTATCAAGCCAGATCTAAGCATGTCTGTCTCACAGGTGTATTTTTCAGTTCCAGTATACAAAGAGCATCTAGTGAGTACTATCATCCTATTTCTAAGGCAGAGTTCATGGCACAGTGAACACTAATAGACATAAAAAACCCCACCAACCCAAACCAACCAAACAAAACCATCTTCCTGGTAAATTCTGCAGAGTGAAATTATCACACCTGTAAATCAGAGAAAACAAATAAGCAAGTTTCACACTGAAACAGACCATTTCAAAGACTTGCTCTTCACATCTGTGCTTTGTACCTTAAACATATGAGTCTGTAGTCTTGTTTTGATATTTTTTCCCTAACCATTCTGAATTCCTTACTCACCATCTGCTTTTGCCTATCTTGTAACTATCAGCTCAGCCTAGCAAAGATGTGAAAGATGCAGCTTGACATAGCAAGAAGGGGGGAAAAAAAGCCAACCTCTGCAGTACTAATTTCCCCTACAAAATCTCATACAAGCTGCCTACAGATAGAATATCAGTTGAAACCTTAAACCCATTTATAGCTGACAACAAGATTAATGACTTGTCCTACACTGACTTCCTCCTATTAACTATCAGTGGATCTGTTCCATCTGTCGTTTCACAGGGAAAAGGGTAAAAAGGAAAAAAAAAAACCACCACAGACTCAATTTCTCAGTGACTTCCAAATTGGTCTTGTCATGAAAATGACCTACTTACATTTAGTAACTACACCTTCCAAGTGGATGATATTGGGGTGGTCAAATTGTCCCATGATGCTGGCCTCACTCAGGAAGTCTCGCCTTTGTTTATCAGTGTAACCAGCTTTTAGAGTCTTGATAGCCACACAGATCTCTCTTTTTCCTGGTACTTTGAGACGTCCACTGCATACTTCACCAAATTCCCCTTAAGGAAAAAGGGACAAGAAGCCATAATCATAAGCATGAAACACACACTCATGTTGTCAAACTGTTATGTCAATTCATTTGGGGGAACTGTCATACAAAAATCATAGGAAGCCATGCTTCCCAAAAGCAAATTTAAAACTATAATTACAGAAAGAAATGCAAAAGTTCTGGCACTTACCCACACCGATAACTTTTTCAATCTTTATGCAGGAGGCATCAATTTCTTTGGCAAATTCCCTCACAGCTTGATTTGGATCCTCATATGTAAAAGGATCCACATATGTTCTAACACCTGCAAGGCAGAAGTGTCTTATTTGAAGTCACTGATCCACATGCTGCTGAACATGGAACATATGAGACCGAAGCCTTAATGACATACAACGGCAAAGACAGTGTACAATAAAAATGTACTGTAAGCCAGGAATGACTGATGAAGGAAAGATGGATTAATGCATATTTCCACCCCCAATGTGATTTTTTTAATGTAAAGTTTGACTATTTCCCAGTACTGATGTAAGGAATCTGGCTTTTTGCCAATAAATGAGCTTCACATATCACTGCCATCACTAACAGGCCAATAGCCTGTCTATGGGCCTGCGAGACTAAAACATATCACAACTCCCTTTGGGGAGCCAAGAACTTCTGAACTCAAGTCCTAGGTTCGGTACTAGGATGACTGAAATAGAAGTAATGGTAGGATTCGGTCCTGGAAAAAAGGCAGAAAATCTCACATTTTCTTTCCTGCAGGATTACCTCTGGTCCATCCAAAAACGCCTCAGTAGAGTATTGTGAGGAAAAATCATGCTATTGCTCACCAAGAACAGATGTCTTTCAGTGGAATGGAATGATGCAAAAAAATGATGAACCTTTCTGTCTGTCTCCTCAAAAATTTTTAAGCAGACACTGCTATTTTACCTGTTACTAAAGATAGTTTTGAAGGAAGATGTTTGCAAGAGAGGAAAACAGAAACCTACCCATGTCAAAAGGAATGTCATCTCTTATTTCCCTAGCATCAGAACATGGGACATGCTTTATGAACCAAATCAAGAAAATCAAGCACCGGTGCCTTTTACCTTGGTTCAAATGTTTCTCCTCATCTGCCTCTTGCTTGGCTTTACTGTACTTACTGCGCCTGTCACAACAAAAAAGGCATTACAGTTAAATCATAGAATCATTAAGGCTGGAAAAGGCCTCTAAGATCATTCAGTCTAACCTTCACTGTGCCTGCTAAACCACTTATCAAAGCACCATGACTACAGTTTCTGAGCACTCCCAGAGAAGGAGACTCTACCACTTCCCTGGGCAGCCTCTTTCAATGCTTCACCACTCTTTCAGTAAAGAATTTTTTCCTAATATCCAATCTAAACCACCTTTGGTGCAACTTGAGGCCATTTTCTGTCATCCTATCACTTATTACTTGGGAGAAGGGACCACCTCGCTACAACCTTCTTTCAGGGAGGTGTAGAGAGTGATGTCTCCCCTCAGCCTCTTCTTTTTCAGGCTAAGTAACCGCAGTTCTCTCAGTTGCTCCTCAGAACACTGGTGCTCTAGACCCTTCATCAGCTTCATTGTCCTAAAAATAAGTATCTCACATTGAAACGATCCCAGTCCTTCCTGACCCACTGAAGCTTGACCTGTCTGCCCCTACTATGACCTGTGCTCGGCAGCTGCCCAACAACAGCCCACAACACAAAAGTACCCTTACCAGTGGGTATGAGACTCCTCTCCTCAAGCTGCTCTAAGAGTTATTGGCACTAACAAAGCATCAAGGGAAACAGAAATCTCCATATTTGCATTTAAACAAAAAAAAGAAAGTTTACATTTTGCACACTTTTTCTTCCAATGCATAACTGCAATTCTGTGCAAAAAGGGGCTTTTTAGCCCTACCATGTATGTACTTAAATGCTAAAGTTGAGGTGTCTTGCTAGATTGATTTTTCAAACATAATTAGGCAAATGCCAATACCAACACACTTATTTAACTGCAAATTTAAAACTGGAAACAGTCTATTAACACAGAAATCAGGATGGTAGCAAAAAAAAAAAAACCTGACCATCAAAAATGCAGACTGCAAGGATTTTGTTTTAATTACCGTATAACTGAAGGGAGCAAAACACTCCTGATAGCAGAGTTCCTCTACTAATCCACAGAGTCAAGGATAAAAATGTAGTACAATATGTTAATTCTATAGATTACTTTTACTATTTCTACACCTACACACATGATACTGTATCCAGTTACGTATTTAATTAGTTCAGCTCTAAAGTCAATGGATAAGTGGCACTAAGAAAAGTTAATAGGGAAGATATTTGAGGCATCAGCTAGATGTGGGATTTGAAGTTCCACAGCATCTGATGGTATGCAGATGCAGATATTTGATTTGGGCTTTTACTCATTATTCACTGGAAGTTCAGAACCAGTCATAAGAACAGACACTTCCCAAGAGAAGAGCTTTATCGCTGCCCACTCTTCAGTTTGCCTGTTCCCCAGTCTACCAGTATGTCAAGACGTTGCTTGCAGTGATCTTCTTGATTCTTACTATTCCTCTCCTGTCAGCAAAAACCCTTCCACCCATTAGCAAAAAGTATCTCACTTCCCACTCTGTGCTTGGCCTACAGGAAATGGCCGCTTCCCATCATTGACAGCTAAAAAGCCATCTCCCAGCCTTTGTCTTTGCAGTCTTTTAGTGCTGGTTGCTAAATACATTATGCCATTAATGAAAACTCTAAATTAACGATGAAACAGAAAGGGGAAAAAAAACCTGTTTGACATGTGAAGCCTACCTGATCTTTGAACCAAGCCTCACAGCTCCCAACAACATGAACAGAACTTGCATTCAGACATTAAAAGCAGGTATGTATCCAACCATGAATGGTTGGGAATTTCTTTTCTTGATGAAAATCAATTAAATGTAAATGGCTCCAAATCCCAAGAAGAACATTATTAAAAAACACACTGGATCCAAACTTCAATTTAAACCACTTATTTGCCTGAGGACTTACAGCACTGGTAAAACAGAGCTAGGTTAAATAAGAGAACTACTTTCTGCTCACAGGTACTGAACCAAGTAAGAAGGAGAAGGTAGAACAAATCTCACCCAGTGCTATACAGGACTGAATCAGCTAAGGGGATTGCAAAGAAAAAAGGAGAAATTGGGGAAAAGATTCTACATTTTAAGCAGTACCTCTTCAAATTAATTTTATTACTGTTTGGCACAGATGGGAAATATGCAAAACAAACAGACTTTGCATGAAAGCATTTTAAGTATTAAAAAAATGTACTTTATCATATTTTTTAAAGTGCAAGAACACTAAAACGATAAAAAAACAACCTTCCACACTAAAATCCAAAGACATGCAAAAAGCAAAGGGAAAGAAAGGGATTACTGTTAAAGTAATATAATTGTAGCTTATTAAGTTTAAATAATACCTTCCAAACTAACTACCTACTTCCACTTCTCCCTGTGTCACCTGTTGACCTCTCCAGCTTGGCTGGGGCAGGAGGCTCCTGCCTGTCATTGTCCCCAGAGCAGCCGGGGAGGCTTGCACTCTAGGGCAGCAGGGCTGGAGCTGCTGGAGCTGCTTCTCAGGGCAACTCACCTGAGCAGCAGAAGGAAGCCTTTGTCACAGAGTGGAACCCAGTAATTACAGGGATTTGGGCTGTGGTGATGAAATAGTCGGCATTCAGGAAAAGAACACAGAAGCTTTCAGAAATGGCAGGGGTCTGAGATGCAGGCAGCACTACAGGTGGGGGTTGGTGATGAAGAGAAGGTAATGATGGAGGGTATTAATTAGCATGCACTGAGGTGAAACAGAATGACCTGGTGCCGCACCACTGCTCCCACCTCTTCCTTCCCAAACAAAATCGGGGCTGGGGTGTTGCAGTGCTCAGGCACCGGGTTGGCAAGGCATCTGGCTCAACACCATCAACTAAACGTGGGCAAACATGTCCAGCTCTTTATGGAGCAGATGATAAAGCAATCTATCAATTAGAAGAATTTCTGACACGAAGTTTTAGTTGACCAGAGGATCCTGTAAGGCCATCTTACTCCTTCCACCCAAACCCTTTTGAAAGGGGGCTCTTTCTGTTCTGTGCTTGCCCAGAATATCTGAGATATTCTAGTTTCACCCAGAGTTTCTGCAGGGCAGGGCTTAGACACACACATGCTACCTCCTGCACTCTGCTCTAAGCATACACTCGTCTTCACTCCAGAGTAAATTTCAACTAACATTTAGGCAGATTAGTTATCTTGTTAACACAAATGCTGTGGTCGCAGGACGAGCTTAAGCCGCCTGAAGGCGAATTCCTCTGACAAATTTTGTAGTAAAGATAAATTCTGGGATTTAAGCAATGATTTGAAAAAACGTAATGCTAAATTTGTAGCAATAACCCAGGGTTCAAAAGTGGGCACCTACAGTGTATGTCCAGTTCCCACATTTTGCTCTTGGCTGCAGAGGAGACGGGTTTGCAGGCCAAAGCACAGTTCTGATTGTACAAATACAACTTTTAGGTCACACACAGCTAGATTACAAAACCTCCTCAGGGGGACTACATGAACACAGAAGCTTTTTCTCATCTGAAGTAATTTTGGAACAAAGTATAATTATTTTGCTATTAACTTGTGCTGCTGTAGGAACATCACGAAATATCCCCAAAGCCCACACCTCTAAATGACATTGGTAAAGTGGTTAAAATTTTTAAGAGTAATAGTGAATATTAAAGTAGATTTTATTTTTTTGAGAGGTACTTCCAGCTGCTGGAGAGCTGTGTATTGAGGAAAGCCATTAATTAGCAAGGCACCATGCACCATTATTACGCACAAAGCTGTTTCACTGTCCTAGTATTTCATTCACCTTGCTATGTCTTTCCCCTTTTGCAGTCTCTCTCAGACCTACCAGTGCAGAGCTGTGGGACATCTCTGAACCCATGGCCACCAGGATACTTTTATCCCCACTCCCACCAGTTCTTGGACCAGTCTTTTGTCCCTACTTCCCATCTGCTCTTTGTCATGGCTTTGTCCACGCTGAACACTTGTGGGCAGAGAGAACTGAACAGACAGCCTGAGTGGTGAGAAGACCTGGTTAGCTGCACACCCACCTCCAGTGAGTCTGCAGCTACCTGGCTCCAGGCAGCCTTTACTTTGACAGTTTTATGGCCAATACTAAAGAGAATCAATATGAGGGCAAGGGGTTGACATTTCATTTTCTAAAAAGTGATCCATTGAGGGCCAATCACTGAGTAGTGTTTATCAGTCTTGGAGGTAACCTTTTTTTATAGGGGGAGGAGGGGAAGGAATCATCTCAAAGCAGCTTGCTTGGCAGGCTCAATTCTCCAAGGTGGCGACTCATAATTAGAAATCCAATGTATCCTGCTATCAATCCTGCCTTAAATAATAAAGTGATCAATAAAAGCAGAGGGGATTAAGTCATCAAGCTTACTGATGCTATTTTCTGTTTCAATGGCTTTTAATAAACCTGTCTCTCTGCATTACATTTTCATACGTTCTGCTCTTCTTTCTTCTTGCCAGCATGGAGGTTTTGAGTTGAACACCCACAGAAAGCTATAACAATGCATGTCTACTTTCCGGATATTACAGTCATAGTGACTTAACTGCTCTTTAAGACAATTTAAAGCAAGAGAGCAAATCAAGAGGAATTTGTGCACGTTTATGGCTGATGTCATTAAAGTGATCAACAGAGACTGACAAAACGTGCATCACTCAGATCCCAGGCTCCAGATGCAGTAATGATACATCCAGTTTTATCTAAGGATTACACTGAGGCAAAATCACGCTGATCTTTTTAAATCAGTCTGAACACAAACATGAAGACAAACATTCACACTGGGTTTCTGCTACACTGTCCTCCCCCTCACAGGATTGTTCCTGATGCCTGGGTTGAATTGGGGAGAATGAACATGTACTTGGTAGAAGATTATGGTCCTGCTCTGATGAAATAACCATTGATCCAGTCTGCTGTGTTACCGCACATGATGCTAAATGACTACTTTCTGTTTTACAGTCACAGCCACTCACACTGGAAGGACTACCCCAAAGGACTAATGAAGACTGATGCAGACTACCACAAAAATCACTGATGGCTTAGTTCACAACATTGTAGTTGTTTATTCTCTGTATATCAGCAGTCAGTCCAAGAAAATCTACTGTACCCATACCCATTAAACTTAGCTCCAAATTACACTAACCACAAATCCATAGCTGGCTTGCTTCTCAATGCCACTTATTGGAATCAGCTTTGCATTTGAAGGGCAAATAGAGCTGGAACTATTGCCATTACATCATATACTGCTCGGTACTAATGTCAGAAGATCAAAGACACATAAGAGAAGGCTTGTAATGCAAATGTACTGTTTATGGTGCTAATCAAAGAATTTAGCTTTGTTTGGAGGAGACAAAAAGTTCCCTCATGAAAGAGAGAGGGGGATAGAAAAGCTTAAGTTCTTACCTCCTGCTGATGACAAAGGCTGCAATGAGAATGACCACAAGAACAACACTGCCAGCCACTGAAACAAGAAGCACTGTGGGATTGGTACCATCACCAATGATGGGGGAAGGAACTGGAAACAGAAAAGGGAGCATTAGTGTCAGATTCCCTCAAAAAATCAGGGTAGGTAGAACTCAATGAGGTTTTCTGGGTTGTGAAGGCAGCTTAGAGTAGCACTTGAGTCTACTTTCAGGCCTTTATTGTATAGTCATTTGACACAATTTCCCAACAAGACACTAATTAGCTGAAGACATGATGTTTGATAATGATTTGCGGAACGTTAGACCACTGGGAACAAGGACTACCTTTCCTTTTACCCTTCAGTGTTGCTCAAGGGTATAATGGCTATTTTTTTGCCTTTCTAATTGCTTTCCACTCTTCTTTCCCCCTCTTTTTTCTCTCAGTGGGGCCAAATGATCAATCCCCAGTTGACACAAAGAGAATAAGTTATTTTAAAACATCTTCCCTCTTCCCGTTGGACTGATTATTTTCAGCTGTTAACATCCTGAAGGATGTTGCCACTAGCTGCCATGACCTTAAATTGATATAAACAGAGCAGTATGTTCAAAATAAGACAGACTTAGAATCATAGAATCATAGAACAACCAGGTTGGAAGGGACTCATCGGATCATCTAGTCCAACCATTCCTATCAAACACTAAACCATGTCCCTCAGGATCTCATCCACCCATGCCTTAAACACCTCCAGGGAAGGTGAATCAACCACCTCCCTGGGCAGCCTCTACCAATGCCCAATGACCCTTTCAGTGAAAAACCTCCTCCTAATGTCTAGCCTAAATCTCCCCCGGCAGAGTTTGAGGCCATTCCCTCTTGTCCTGTCCCCTGTCACTAGACACAAGAGCCCAGCTCCCTCCTCTCTGCAACCTCCTTTCAGGTAGTTGTAGAGAGTAACGAGTTCAGGTAGTTGTAGAGAGTAATGAGGTTTCCTCTCAGCCTCCTCTTCTCCAGGCTAAACAACCCCAGCTCTCTCAGCCGCTCCTCATAGGTTCTGTTCTCCAGCCCCTTCACCAGCCTCGTTGCTCTTCTCTGGACTTGCTCCAGAGCCTCAACATCCTTGTTGAGCTGAAGGGCCCAGAACTGAACACAGTATTCAAGGAGCGGCCTCACCAGTGCTGAGTCCAGAGGGAAAATCACCTCCCTGCACCTGCTGGTCACACCATTTCTGATACAAGCCAGGATGCCATTGGCCTTCTTGGCCACCTGGTTACACTGCTGGCTCATGTTTAGTCGGCTGTCGACCAACACCCCCTCCTCCTGGCAGTTTTCCAGCCAGGCTTCTCCCAGTCTGTAGCTCTGCATAGGGTTGTTGTGCCTCAAGTGCAGGACCCAGCATTTGGCCATGTTAAACCTCATGCCATTGGACTCTGCCCAGTGGTCCAACCTGTCTTGGTCCCACTGCCTTCCTGCCATCAAAAAGCAAATGTTTTGGGGGCTATGTTTGCAAGTTTCATTGAGCAAAGTGAAAAATTCTACTGAAAACGTAAATTTGAATGTTCTGTCTTTATATGACTGCCTAAGGAAAAGTGCAAATGTGTGAGCTAATGTAGGACACCTAATTGACCTATGTCAATAGTCAGCAAAGGCGAGGTTCTATACTTCTACAAATGAGGTATTCCAAAAGACGTGCAAACACCTACATTTACAATAAACAAAGTAGGTACAAGCGTCAATGGCTTCCAAGTGTTTATAAAGTATGTGTCTCCAGTGCCACACTGAAGTCTCTCTATTGATGTAATCTAGAATGTAAAGTAGCCAAAGAGATCTCTTGTGTCAAATCCACGGAACTGCTAACAGTCATGCAGCCACGAAAGAATATTTTCCCTGAATAGACACACCACAGTCCAAGCACCCAATGAGAAACTCCCAACACACAGCTCAATTACATCTGCCCTCTTTGCTTAAGGAAAAAATAAAAAGTAATCATTGGGCATGTTATTACCTGTGTTAGTTGTGAACTCAAATGGTCCACTGAAGTCTCCGTATCCTGCTGCTGTCCTGGCCCGCACGTGAAAAACATATGAAGTCAGTGGGTTCAAGCCTTTGATGTCAGTATTCCTTGAGGCTGTCTTCACAATGCGATAGCTGCGCTCATTTTGGTCCTAACAACAAAAGAACACAGTGGTGGATCAAGTGAAAATGCCTCACTGCACTGTGAACCGTGGAACCCCACTTCCTTGCCAAAACTGTCATGATGAAAGAATATGAGTAACAGAGATGGAATTCTCAAAATACATCCCGAGGGATCCTGCTGTCAGCCTTGTTCAATACACCTAGCGCTACGTGCTGCACAGAGCTCTGGAGAAGCCAAAAAAGGATGAGGCAGTAGGTATGACACTCATATATCACAGATTGTTTAAGAAATCACACAGTGAAATCCTTTGGAAAATAGCCAAGCCTTCAAATAGTATCCTCTTGATGAACAAGAAACATTTTACTCACACATGCTGGCACTTTCTCTTTCTCCTTGCCAGCCAGGAGCCATCTAAAAAAAATTATAAAAATGCATCAAGAAAGAAAAGACCTTGAAAATGTCTCCCAAAAATTCCATTTGTAAAAGTCATTCTGGTTTTTTTCTGGAAAATACACCAGAAAATGTAATAATCTAGCTTCCCTGAAAATCAGGTGTCTTCTGTATGTGTTAGGGAAGCAAATAAGTGATTATCTTTATAAAAAAAAATGTAGAAGGATGCACGTGCATGAGAGAGAGAGCACTCACAAGCAAGAACAGGTAATTGCTCATTTTTTCAGAGAACCTTCAAAGAAAATAGCTCTTTTCATAGTTCTGTACTTGAGAAGTTATTTGCAGGAATAACATCTTCCCCTAGCTTGAAAAATATGAAGAAAGTAATTTTCTTTTCTATTCCCTATTACAGCCATCCAGCCCACACTATCACTCTAAGCAGTTGCTATTGGCAAACGGATCTTACTATTATTACTGTGTTAAATACTTCATTATTATACTTCTATCTATGAAGTAAAGCTAACGCCTCACTTCTGCCCAACATTATCGATTCTCATTATATATATGCTTGCTACAAAAGCTCAGTCCCTAGGTAGGACAAAAAAACCCAAAATAAACTTGTACTATGCATCTGAACAGCCCATGAGTCTCATTCTTTTCAAGCAACCACTCAAGTGCATGAAATCCTTAATAGGATTTTATTAAACTTAATTTATTCAGTTTCAAATGATGGAACCCTATCTGAACTGTAATGGAATGCAGTAAAAAGCTCTCCCCAACCCCAAACTCCCTGTTTGTTCATTTTTGAACAGTACCTTTTCATAGTATTTGACTTCATACTCCAAGATTACTCCATTTGGCCTGTCAGGTTCCAGCCAAGCCAAAGCAACACTGTGCCTTGTTATCTCCTTTGCCTGGATCAAAGCAATAGGGGATGGAGCTGCCAGAAGGAAAAAAAAATATCAGTAATAATTTAGTTTTAATAGGGAAGATATATTTTTAATCACAGCTTTCACAATATGAACCCTTTCACAAATTGTGTTTTTCTTCCGGGGAGCAGGGGGTTAGAAGCATTAATTATTTTTCCTGTTTTCTCTAACAAATTTGCATATAATCCTCTCTAATAGAATCTCTTCTTGGATTATGGGCAATAATAGACAGGTAAATTTTGAAGTAACAATACAGTTGTCTAAATAATGCAATGTTACCGATGCCCAGGTACAAGACGTCTGTAAGAGGCTAAGGTATTAAAAGAGTCTGCCTTGTTTTGGTCTGTTGTTAGGCATAGTGCATAGACTTATACCTTTGATTTGGTCCACAGTGATCCCCTTCTTCCATCATCTAAAATTAACTGATGCTCCTTCATTAGCTATGTGCTTTATAGGAACTATGAAATACCTGAAGGATCAATCCACTTTTCTCTAAAGCTGAGACATTATTGCCACTGAATTAAGACCAGAATAAAGCTGAATATGTACAAATTTGGACCCAGGAAACGTATATTTCTTTGAAGAGTTTGTGCCTCCTAACTCATCCTTGTTTACACCTGCACATATCTTGAGCAGTCCCTGGACAATGAGGAGCTCAGCACCCTAGGGGCAGATTCCAGCTTTGATAGCTCCTTCCCAGCCACAAGACATCAGAGAATGTTCCATTGTGTACCCAACTGGCATCATCTGACCCTCTCCCATGTGGCGCGGTATTTATGCAAGGAATAGAAAAAGCAGGATTACACTGCCAAGGGTAAGGACTGCATAATTTTTAGAAAAACTCCACCTAGCAACAAGCTAAACTCAAAGATCCTTTAAACTGTATCTGCATGCAGTAATAAGGGCTGCAATGAAGACGATAATGGCAAACATCTCATTGTGCACCCTGCACTTTCAATAGAGTCCCTGTTAATGCTGAAGTTCAGGTTTTTGACTGGCTGGAGGACAATGCATTCTCCCTTAGACTGTGATAGCAGCAGGTCCATGGCTGCGTGGGGGGAACGGGTTTTCTGAAGATTTATGAACCCGGCTGCCCCTTTCTTGCTGTTGTGTTGCTGTGTGGTCACGCCTCTAGCCAGCTGTTATCAAGCTCTTTTGATGCTGACAATAGCTGGTATAAATGGTGGAGTCTCCAGGGATAAAAAGGGACATTCATGAAATTTTTAATCTTATCTAACAAAGCTGTCCTGTATAACCAGAGATTAGATGTCTTCCTAAATTGAATATATTTTTCCTTTTGTCCCTTAGAGCTGTAGCCATGTTGCTCTTTTTTCCCCCCTTTCCCTTTCTTTTTGTTTCTTTTTCTACCCTTAACTTTGGGATGACAATCCATGAAAATGTTAGAGAGTGAAAAGTATCCTTGAGACATGTATCCTTGAAAACTACCACAACAGACAAATAAATAAAACAGTCACAATAAATGATAGGAAAATTGAATGTTGAAAGCCTCAAACCTACTTGACCATATCAGACAGTTCTGATGGAAGTGAAAATAACCAGTAGACGCAGTCTCAAAAGGGTGTCTTCTCTTGATGTGAAACCATCAGGGAGCTGCTTCCTGATTTACTATTTGACAGTTTGGCATCTCTGTTAGAAATGCCTCCAGAACATTTTTCTCTCTTTTTTCCTTGTCTGTCTCTCACACAAAAAGGCAAATACTGGATGACAGAGGGGACTATAAACACAACCAACAAGGAGGGTCCAGGTGTGCTCCATCAAGTTCTATCTGTGGCAAAACTGGGAACCTGCTTAATAACCTCACAGGTCCTCAACAGATTTTTTTTCTCCTTTGCAGAAAGGATACTGCTCAGCTAATAAATTAAGAATCAGATTAGTTACCCTAAAACACACACATGCATGACATTACTGATAAACCAAATGGAGAGAAATCTTCTTAGTTAATTGATGCCTCATGCAGGGCAGACACGCAATTCTTTTTACCGAAAAGCTGTCACTTATTCTGCACTGACCTCAAGAATGGTACAAGGAAAGCTCACTTTCTTTCCTTTATACTCCTTTTATCCTCCTTGGTTTCCCATTTCATTTCTGCAGGCATTTATATTGGAATTTAGTGAGGCCTTCAATATTAGGCTAGTAAGTGCTGTATGAGAACGTTTCACCTCTGTTGTAAAGTGGCTATTTGCAGCAGAAGAATATATATCTATTAACTACCCCTGCTTGTGAAAGATGCTAAGCTTTATATAGTTTAACAAGGGCTTTCTCACATGTCTCAAAAATGAACAGCTAATCTTAGGCATTACATCATATCTGAATAAACCACCTGCTCCTCATCTCTAGGACACAAAGAGGACTTGGGCGTAAATCCCTTTGTCACTGCTTACAATTACAGTTGAAAGAATGACCTTATATTTCCTTTCCTGTCCTTCATATCATCTTACTTAACTTTTAATCTGTTCTTTCCTCCTGTATTCTGCAGATGAGCAATTTGTTTCTGTGGTGTTTTCTTTTGTTCTGACCATACATCCTGGCCCTCCGTATGCTATACAGAAATCTTAAGAGTGTTGAAGTCCAACGACAGGATGAAGGACCAGAACTGCAAGAGGCCATCCAGGATCTATTTGACATCTCTGCAGCACAGACCTGTAAGGGTTTATGCAATAGGATGGTGATCTACAACTCTGTGGACCTGGAGGAACTGGGCTTGGTAACCACATCCACATGGAGTACTACAGTTATCCCACTGCATGGATAAAATCATCCATTACCAATTCTCTCTTACTTCTGCGAATACTCCAACAAACCAGGTTTATTTGTTTCCTTGTTTTGCAGGACGCACCAGTTGACCTGAGCAATTGAATGACTGGGTTTGTGGAAGAACAACAAATCTGGGACATGTATTATCAAAAACGCATATGAATCTGGTCAGTAGCATCTGGGGCAAAGGGTACATCACCACTGCCAGTGCACCAGGGCACTGCAGGCAGCAGTCACAGCTTTCTGGGTGAGTTTGGGTAGGATATTGAAATTCCTTGTTCATCTGCTTTTTGGTTTTAAATTGCCTCGTAGGGATATTGTGAAGATAAACATGTAACAGGCTGTAAAACGATGTTTTGATCATAAGCAGAATAAAAGACAGAATTTTCTCTTATATGGACGTGGCCTGTTCATTATGTATACACATTCCTACACAAAACATACCGAGGATAGCTTTATCAAAAAGAATAACGTACACAATTAAGATGTTTGCAATAAAATCACTTTTGAAATAGACTCAGAGATCACTTTTTCTTTCATTTTTGCACACTCCTCCTCCTTGTTCCCTGATATTTGGAAAGAAACACTAAACAAAAATGTGTTTCTCAAACATTATTGCTTACAACAGCAAGTTTTTCTGCCACATGTGCACGGAATGTACATACCAAGCACTAATTCTACCAGAACAGCCACTTCACAGGGAAGAATGATGAGGTATTTTGGTGTTTAAAAAGGGGTCCCCTTGAACAAAAGCACCAAGTGCAAGCACCCTAGTTCAAAGCTCAGCAGCCAGTCTCCCTTAAAACCCCACTCCCTACTGATGTGAATGTTGCAATTTTCTTTTATCTACTTCCTCAGTAACCTGCTATTTAACACCTACTAGCAGTTTTATTACAGTGGTTCTGAGCTTGTGGCCTACAGAGAGAGAAAGATCACAGATGCACTACAAAAACTTCACCCAAATGCCATAAAGCCATATCCCAAGGCTAATAAGTGCTGAATTATAACAGTTTTGAGGCACTTTAAATGATGGCAGAAGCACTTTAAATGATGGCAGAAGTAGAGTGTCAGTTTTTCATTACTGTTTCAAATTAGGGAAGGGGGAGACGGAAAAAAACCCAGGAAATAAATAGATGCAATAAAGTCTCTGGCATGTAGGCACCCATGAGTGAAAACAGCCCTGGAACTACAACACATGAGTACTCAGATATCAAAGATACACAATGCCCAGTGTTTTAGTGAAGATACCTTCTTAACCACAGCAGGGTTTACTTTCCACTCTCCGTGATTTGAATTTAAATGGCTCATGTTTACTCAAGGGGTCTTCCACTGATTGAAAAATATACCCACAGTTTGTACATTATCTCAGCTAAATTCTAATAACACATTTATATTTAATTACTTGATGATTAGGGGTTTTCATGCTTTTCATTTTTCCCTCAGTTGCACCCAACAACATTTATTTGTTCTTATCAATGGTTATGTGCTTTATCAAGTATCAAAATTAAATGCTTGAAAGCACTAA
The DNA here is from genome assembly GCA_033558105.1 of Coccyzus lansbergi. Taxonomy (NCBI): domain Eukaryota; kingdom Metazoa; phylum Chordata; class Aves; order Cuculiformes; family Coccyzidae; genus Coccyzus; species Coccyzus lansbergi. The sequence goes on along the minus strand of JAUMJK010000095.1, from coordinate 351,167 downwards.
TGATGTTACTGTGATTAAGGGGTTTTACCTTCCAGGGTAGATACTAAAAGCTTGCTCCACTATTAATTGCTTTAAGAAAACAAACAGACAAACAAACAAAAAGATTCCTGAGAATCTAACACCAAAGAAAATTCCTCCTAGAAGTGAAAATAAGACAATAAAAGATATTCTATCATTTGGGATAAAACACATTTAGGAGAACCTGGCACATTTCAGGTTTCCTCTTAGATTATTTACCTTTAATTTTGTGGGTTTCTGCATAAGATTTTGTAAATTATATTATCAAATAACCTCACAGTAGGAAAAGGTTATAAAAAAACAGAAAATCAAATATGCTTTTAATCATTTCTAAAGGCTACATTCTCCAGACCAGATTCTGGTAATTCTGTTCATTTAAGAGAGTAACTTACTCTCCTAACTGTCACACTGGCTTCATATCAAGCAAAGGGAGAAGCATCCAGCCCTACTTAGTTACATGCCAGAATAAATTAAAAGAAAAGCAGTTCTGCTCTTCCCTAAAGTGTTGGTGTTCAGTACAGCTTCCTGTGGATCCCTTGGGCCGTACTCCCACTCCTCTCACTTGGCCATGCAGGAGTGCGCCAAGAGCATTCTGAGCACTCCTGGCGAATGGCTTTGCAAACAAAGCAGAATGCACTTTAGCATGACCAAATTTCCAACCATATGCATCGCATATGTATAAGCCATGTACGCACATAACAATAGGCAGATGAAAGTCTTCTGCATGTGTGAACCATTGCACACACACAGAGATGCAATGTCTGTGCATAGGTAAAGAACTGAGCTACAGTTTGGCATTCTGGTCCTTCCCTGCTATGCCTTTCTCCTAGGGACGAACAAGTCTGTGGGCTGGATGTGCACTTCAAAAACTAACCACATGCATATTTATGGGTTTTCATTATTCTGTCTGTGTAAGTGGAGCAATGATTGGACCAGGTTAGGACTTGGATGAGGATCTAGAGGCCTGATTGCTCAACTGAGCCACTAAAAGCCTCCCAAGACATTCCCAAGTCCTCTGTCTTCCCACCGTCTGCCTCTCCCTTCCCCAGGAATGATGACTGGCAAGGAACACCTCCCAGCTTGGAAACTGAGACACACCAAGACTGAGGCCAGCATTTTCAAGCTTTAATATTTAAAGCAAAGACTTTAAATCTATGGCACTGGAGTAAAGCGCCCAAGGTTTTTCACCCACATTGAAAATCCTGGCTGACCCAATGTGAAGCACTGTGACAGCTGAGCTTTGCCTCTCACTCTCAAGCCCTCCCATCAGCTGTAATACTTCTGCAACTAAACTTTCCCTCCTCGTTACTAGAAATCACATTGCTCAGGAAAAACACCAGCTTGGCCACAAGGAACTCTGATCAGACACCTTCATCACAAAACAGCAGGCGCGAGTGATCTTCCCTTTCCAGTTCGACAATGCTGACACTGCCAAGGGGTTCTGAGAAAAACAAGGGTTCTCAAACCTAGGGACCAGCTCACATCAGCTATGTTTGTAATGATGTGCTCTTAAAGTAGAGGGCTGAAAATATGAGATTTTAAGGACTGTTAACACAGCATTATTATGTTTTAAACATTTGTTCTGTTTTAAAGTTTTCATTTCTTGCCTCTCCCAGAAGAACCTGCGCTGCAAATCTTGCCAAACCACAAAAGCTGGCTCTGACTTGCATCGAATCAAAAGTCTGAAGGAAAATCCAGGCAGCAGCTGGCAGCAACAAATAGTAGTAGTTGAGGATTATTAGAGTGCTGTATTTTTTCCACCCTATTCCAGCTTGGTGACATGTAGTAGCTGCTGAGTTTCCACAAAGAGCCTGTGTATTTTCTGGGCTGCATTTCCAGTTCTGTGTCAGTTTTAGTGCAGATTACTTCAGCGTACCAGGATCACTGTAATTTAGATCAAATCAATTACAGGAGTTGAAGTCTGAGCACAGTTCCTTGGGCTTACAGCAGAACTGCAGGGAGACAGGAGTGTCAAAGAAGATTTTTGCACATCCAGGAGATGGTTTTTCTTGTCTATTAATATCTAAGGACCAGCTCTTGACAGCAATACATCATTTTCAGGTACTGGCCCTCCAGTTCTGAAGGCCAAAATGTGATGTCAGTTGGTGCAGTGCAGGCTTGGAGCAACTCCAAAGATATGAATCTGCAACCTTCAATCTCAAAGATTGCCCTAAACCAAAACCCTGTAGAATCTACATGGCATTTAGCAAGAGATCTCTATTACAGCTCAAGCCCGGGGTCTGTTTAGTCTGAGAAACGCTTGCTTTCCTTCTGCTAGTTAGCTAAGAAATCCTGCTGGCATGTTCTGACAACGATAACTTAACAGTTGCCAGCAGAAACATGGTAGAATACCATGCATTTCCTGTGTGTATGAATGCCATACAACAAACAGGAAAATAAGTCTTTCACATAGAAGGCAATTTATAAAAATCTGTCCGAATATTACAACCACTTAATAAAAAAAAATAAAAATAACCAAAACATTTCTAAATGCTTGAACTGCAATGATTAACACAAGAAGGGTGAACTGGAACTGCTGGAAATTGCTCTAAGAAACTCTAGAGTTACAAGTAATTTGTTAAGATGGGGAATTAGTCAGCAGTTGTCTGACCTGAGCAGGTTTGGAGCTGCTGGTCATAAAGCAGGTCACATTGCAGTTACTCTTCCCTCTAGCTGAGGTTTGAATCTGACCCAATGTAAACAACAATAAACTTTGTAGCCTAAAGAAGCCAAACTGATGCTCCATTGCATTGTATTGGATTGAGAGAAGCAGAGAAAATGTACCATGCATGTACATGTAGGACAAAGAGAGATGTGCTGTAACTCTCAGAGCCCTCCCTTCACGGCAGAGACCTAGAGGTAGTATCCCATAGCCCAAATTTGGGTTCAACACTTCAGGGAAGCATGTGCCGTTATCATTCTTAGTCCGCAAGTGCTGGTCAAGCAAGCACAGACTCCCAGAAGCCACTGAGGCTGGGACATAACATATAGCACCTCCAGGTACAGCAGCTCTGGGGGAACCAAGTTGAGAAGATAAGGACCACAACCTCTACTAATTAAAACAACTAATAATGGAAACAGGGTATTCCCCCAAGTGCTCAAATTAAGCAGTCTGAAGCAGCTGACCCACTTACCACCAACCCCTCAGGGCAACTCTGCTTCACCCACACTGTGCTGTTCCTCCCAGGAAGCCCAAGGTAGTCACCAGAGCCAACTCCTCCCCAGAAACAGTCTGTTCTTCACCTTTCTATTGCTGCACAGGAGGAGGAGGATCTGTTAAGTTGCTGAACTCCACTTCCCCTCCAGCCCCTTCACAAGGAATGCAAAGCTACCCTCAAAGACACATCAGATGTCCGCAAAGATACCTTTGTCCCATTCTCTAAACCTTTCCTCAAGTCAAGTAACCATCCAGCTACTCCTCCTGCTCCTGGTTAAAGCGTTTAAGACACGTCTGCATACACTTCATGAGTCTAAAGAAAATGGGGGCAGAGCTATTGTACAGGACCAACAAAATATCTTGCTCTATCTGTGCCTTCCAAACTGCTTCTTGTGTGCAACTTTCCAATCACTGACAAAAGTGTACCAATGACCTACAAAAAATACTGAAAATATTGACACTGCTCTATTTAAACATCCCAAGGGCCACCCTTTAACTCACATCAGCTCTCACCTGCTGCCTCACAAGCATATGTGTTAAAAGAAAGCCTCATTTCTGCTCCTTATTCCTTTCTTATCCTTACCACCAAGCCATCTGAGGATGCAGTTAATCCACTACGAGGCAAATGGTGTAATTTGGTACCCAAGGCAACAACACATCTCCGAATGCTGTGCTCCTTGATTTTTGCACAGTAACTTTACATTTACTTGAAACATGGATGTCTAGATTATATATATATATATATATAGAGAGAGAGAGAGAGAGCGCGCGCGCGAGCGAGAGAGCAACGAAGCTGGTGAAGGGGCTGGAGAACAGGCCATATGAGGAACGGCTGAGAGAGCTGGGGTTGTTTAGCCTAGAGAAGAGGAGGCTGAGAGGAGACCTCATTACTCTCTACAACTACCTGAAAGGAGATTGTAGAGAGGAGGGAGCAGGCCTCTTCTCCCAAGTGACAGGGGACAGGACAAGAGGGAATGGCCTCAAGCTCCTCCAGGGGAGATTTAGGCTAGAGATTAGGAGGAGATTTTTACAGAAAGGGTCATTGGGCATTGGAATAGGCTGCCCAGGGAGGTGGTTGATTCACCTTCCCTGGAGGTGTTTAAGGCATGGGTGGATGAGGTCTTGAGGGACTTGGTTTAGTGTTTGATAGGAATGGTTGGACTCGATGATCCAATGGGTCTCTTCCAACCTGGTTGTTCTATGATTCTATTATTTTTATATATATATATATATATGTTAAGTAACTTCCTTTGTCACTTACTTTCAGCATTAGGAATAGTAGGTTTTTTAAAAAGAGCTACTTAAAAGCCTTTTTGAAATCCAGACAAATAAAAGACTCTGCCCCATATGCCATTTATATGCTCTGAAAACACTGAAGTATCTTCTAAAAAAATAAACAAATAAATGTTATGACTCATTTTGCTAAAGCACCATTCACCATTTTAACAAATAGATTTGGCCACCCTATCTCGTCCTGGCATCTGAAATGCTTCAATAATAGCAGAGTTAGGCTTTGCCATTTAAGTTTCTCAGATCAATCACCCAGCATCAGAAATGGCAGGAATCTTGAAGGCAGAAAAGATAATAGAACTATAAACATTTTACTTCATCTGTGATACACAGATCTGACAGCGCCAACAGCAACTGCAGGCTGGGGCTCCAGTATGCCCTCCAGAGCCTGCATCACCCAAAAGAATGAAAACTTAGGACTCATCTGACAACAAAAAACACAATTCCCATTTTAACACTTGAGAGTAATTTTTTGAAATCACCAAAGTTAAAGAATTTCACCTGTATTAGCTCTAAGCTCCATCACACTGAAGAGGCCGGTGCAGAAGGTTTGCATTTATATATTTGCATTTCACCTGAATGACCTATAAATTGTAATTATAATTGATATTCAGAGTGTTCAGCTGGAGTTCTGGTAAAGCACCTTTTGTACAAAGGTGAGACAAATTCAGCTTGATATGATCTCTACCTCTGGGCTGCTGAGAAACTCTTGAGATTGAATCCAGGTTTAGGTGTTCTGGGCTTATATTAGTAGGACTTTTTTTGAAGGACGTTGGTCTGACAGCACTTGGAGATCCTCAGTCCTTCCAGGATGCTGCCAGACACCCTGCCATACCACCACATGACAGCTCCTTTTTTTTAGGGGAAAAAGATACTCTGTGCTTTTGGGAAAAGTACCCCAGAGAACTGGACTGCAGCACACCAAACTATCACACTCAGAGCTTTTCTAACACCAGGTCCACTCACTGGAACTCAATTAAAGCCCACTTCCCTTCATCTGCAAAACAAAGGTTTCTTCAGGAAAATAAAAATCATAAATAAACCCAATGAGAGAGAAAACTAAATTCTGCACACAATTGTTGCTGCAAAAAGCAAAACTACCTCAAGTTTGCTGTTCATTAAAAAAAAAATAATAAATAAAGTGATGAAGGACAAACTGGGGAAGAGCCTTAAGCTTCCTGAAACACATAAACCTTAAAATTAAAATCTTGGGTCATGATGTCAGCAACCGATTACATAATGGGTGGCACATAATTAAACTTATAAAGGGGTTTCGTTATTTTGGTTTTTTGCCGGATACTGAGAACTAGTGCATTATTCATTTTAAAATTGTGTCAATTAGAAAAACCCCAAATGGAATAAGCAATTAAATATTATAGGTAGCTGCCTCAGTAGAAAACAGGCAGAAAGATAATTGGGAAAGTTTCCTGTGCAATGCAAGTGCCATTACAAGGTCTGAACAATTTCAGTCCTAAAAAAAAATACATAAATAAAGATAAAAATAAAAGAATATCAGTCTCACAAGGTGATGAAGTTTGGGTAGTACAAAGAAATCAGCTATGTTTATCACCATTACCTTTCATCTATCCTTGAAATCCCTGATAAACAGGACTCTTTATCGGTGAGTGCAGAGATAGGATGAGAGGGAAACGTTTTAAACTGAAAGAGGGAAGATATAGATTAGATAGGTATTAGGGAGAGATGTTTTGCTGTGAGGGTGGTGAGGCACTGGCATGAATTGCCCAGAGAAGTGATGGCTCCCTGTGATGGAATCACTTCCAGAGAAGTGATGGATCCCTGGAGGTGTTCAAGGACAGGTTGGATAGGGCTTTGAGCAGCCTGGTCCAGTGGGAGGTGTCCCCACCCACAGCAAGGGAGTCGGAACTGGATGGGCTTTATGGTCCTTTCCAACGCAAACCATTCTGTGAGTCTATGATTTTCTAGAGGAGTATGAAACTATAGTCTGGGCAAGAAAAAACCCTTGACAACAACAATCCCAAATCAGCCAAGCAATTGCAGAGATGGGTCTGTATTGAGAATCTAAACCTTCATTTTCAGTCCCAGACTGACAGTAGACAGGAGGGCACAGGAGCACACCCAGACTCCTGATGGAAGACCTCTCTGGCAGGTCTCATCTCCCCTTAAAGGCCAGGGCCCCAGCCTAGACTGGATATACGCACAGGATGAGGACTTTAAAGAAAAATATAAACTTCATTCAAAACCTGCAATTCAAAAATAGTTTCTTCTTCCAACAGCAAAAAAACCACTTTCCAATTTTATGTCTCTTCTCTCCTGGTTTTGTTCTTAGTCCAGTTTTGTCATCAACAGGTCCAAAAAATTTATTATGTTTTCATTTGATCCAGATGAGTCTGGTAACTGCCATTTAATGATCCGTCAGACTAAAAATAAGCTCAAAAACTCCTGTGCTCCAGAGCCCCTCTAATCTGTGCTGTGTGCAGCTTGTCAGTGTAACAAATATAAATACAAATATTCTCTGGTCTTCCCAGTAGCTGGATGATTGCGGTTTTAGCCTTCAGCACAGGCAGCAGTGACAGTGAACAGCTAGAACACTCTTGGAAAGGCTCCGCTGGTCTGCACATCATGTCTGAAGCGCAACAGAGAGTCCACAAATCTCCACAGCTCCTACTGGACACTTCTCTTGGCCACCCTGTCCCAAAGGCCCACGGAGCTTGAAAACCACAGGATTCAACACTCAGTCATTTGCATATTCCAGTCACTTTCTGTCTTATTTATGTGCATGTACAATACCCTGATAAACTAGAAGGGCTGCAGCCATTCCACCTGCATCCTCTTTTATGCTAAGAAAGATGAATTGAGGCTGATTCAGAGGACAGCTTCTAAGAACACAGTATATTATCAAGACAAGTGCAATCCTCCCAGGGAGCCATTGCAGAGGGTTGTCTTGAGATCATGCCTTTATTTGTTTGCTAAAACAAATGGACACCACACAAAACTCAATTCATATAGAAAACATCACTTCCAGCCCACTATATCTTCTTCTTTTGCTTTAGCCAAAATTGCCTTATGCTGTTATTTACTGATGGGACCACTTAACGGCACATAGAAAATTAATAATAATAAAAACCTAATTAAAACCTTCAGTGGTTTCCTTTTAATCTTCAGTGATCTATGGAACTAGAAGACATTTATATCCAAAGCACATTGCAGTTTAAGGGTATTTCTGTCTGTAATAATCCATGGATAAATTCAATGACTTTTATTACAGACAAAAGCAAGAAATTTTATGGAACAGTAGAATCCTTTAATAAAAAATCAGAATGACTCAATTGTCTTTTTAAGATTTGGTGATAGAATTCAATAGCAGTGATAAAATTCCTAATAAATTCTGCAGGAACAGTTCAGAAGGCTGAGACAAGTTACCATTTCCCTTTAAATTAACAGCGGGACTTTTTCATAAGGGATGTTTTGAAATAAATATGTCTAGAGGAATAAAATACAAATGCTTAAGCTTCCTATGTACCTCTGTATTCAAAAAAAATTAAATCCAAAACCACGACCAACTTTTGTTACTATCAGTTTATATATTACAGCTTTCAGAGATCCTGAATCCATTCTCAAAGTGCAGTACTAAGCCTTCTGGAACTCTGGCTCTTGAATTTAGTAATGAAGGCAGATTACCTTAATCTAAGGAGATGCCATGAAATCCTTCAAGGAGATGCAGATAGAGGCTAGGCATTTGCCTGCTTTGTTTGGGAGGGAAGCCCACTGGAGCCCTGCCACAATAATAAAGCACTCCTCGCATGCCAGTTCACACGTGGGGCTAAATCTGAAGTGACATTTCTCAATGAAAGGAGTGCTATTCACTCGTGTGCTCAACATTTTGATGCCCGCCAAGATCTGGGAAACATAATTATGGAAATCCAGCAGGCATGCCACAGCTCTATTTAGTCCTCATGGTTCAATGCAATGCTACGCAAAAAAAAAAAAAAAAAAATTGATTAAAAAAAAAAAAACAGGCTGCGTTGGGATGGCATTCTGAGAGTATGATTTCATGCATATGGATAGACTCAGCACACGTTTATCAGCTCTTCATACAAGGACAAAATATCCAAACCAAAGAGAGTTGCTTTACCCACCCTTGTGGGGTCAGTTCAGCATTCTGCCCTCCAAACTATAAGCCAGGGCAGAAATTTGAAGATTCAGGGACTAGCAATGTTTATTTGTGCTACTCTGCATGGCATTTTAATTAGCAACTGAGTGGATTTAAAACCTTTGAATGGACACACAGGGGCAGTTGTGCAGCCTAGCTTTTGTGTTTCCACTCTCTCAAAAAAATCCGTTTTGAGGACATCGGCAGGGGGTTAATGGAAGCTTTGATAAAGTTCTCTGAAGCCTTTTATTGTTGCTCAACTACAGATCGGACTCTGCCGTCTCTCTGGCTGCTTTCCAATTAATTTAGTTAGCTGCAAAAACAACTTGAAAATTTAGAAGCCCATCTAAACATCTGGTAATGACAAACATTCATGGGCAACATCTCTTTCCAGATGAAAATATGCCCATGGCAACTGTTTACGGGAAGTGCTCAGACTCGATGGCAAGCTTTGCAAATGTGAAATGTCAGCAAAAGGAAATGCACAGTTAAATAATCCAGAGCAAGTAAAAGCTGCAGGACTGTATCTTCGTCTCTGTCAGTTTGGTGACTATTCATCTGTACCAATATCCCTAGGACTAGAATTTGATCAGATTCAATGTCTCCTAAAAGTAAATTTACATCATTTAAATATGGCCAAGGTTACCCAGTCCTGAAATGAAGCACCTTTTCCCCAGGACAACACATAACTAACAACCACTTTCCATAGCAAACCATGATATCTTTCTTAAAATGTGACCAAACTTTTATTTAAATGCTGCAATTACTTCTCGGCACTATCTGACATGCAACTTGTCTAAGCTGTTCACTGAACCCTGAAGCTGGTTATTTACTAAGGATCTTTAGAAAGCACTTTTTATTTTCCTTCCTTCCAACCAAAACTTGTATCCCCCACCTTGAATACAAATTCATGGAAATGGGTGGTGCAGACAGCCTTGCTAGCAAGCAGGCAGTTGTTATTTTAATTATTTCTTTGTTTAAAGCTGTAATTACCTTAAAATAATAGTTTAATCCCTCCCCAACAATAGTTTTCCCAGTTTTGTTTTTAAGATGGGAGCACGTATGCCTATAACTACTCATTTATTGCACACCATCAGTTAAAGCTGTTAATAAGAAGATCCCACTTGCATCTGCTAGCTTGGAGCAGCTCCTTACTCAGACATAGTCGCTCACACACACAATTAAACACGGAGTAGAAAAACCCTGAAGTGGCCAATACATGATATCTCTGAGGCTCTGAGAAACCTCACACTAAAAACTGAAATTTGCCCATTCAGAAGTATTCCTGTTTGTTTCCATACAATTCCCAAATTCTCACACTGGGATCATTTATCTTCTTTGTGGATCTCCCACTACATTTATATTTGAAAGGTCTGTGCTTTCCCAAAACACATTACTTGGTTTCTTTCAGAAGTCCTCACAGAAACTCCTTTTGATGTAAATCTTCAGACAGCAAAAGCCTTGATGCATCTCCCTCAGAGCTGTGCAAACCAAGGGAAGAACAAAGCAGGTCGTGGTCCTGCACAAACCAGCAGGTCACCTCACCGACTATGGCAGGTGAAACCCTACAACAGCTGACAACTTGTCCCAGTTCTTCTGCTTGCAAATGCACATACAGGGAGCCAGAGTGGGGGGAGATGCTACTCATGTCTAGCAGATAAATGCTAGAAACCTTAGAAACCATGCAGCTTTAGATTCAAATCGAGAAAGTTGCATACAGAATCACAGAATCACAGAACAACTAGGTTGGAAGGGACCCATCGGATCTTCTAGTCCAACCATTCCTATCTAACACTAAACCAAGTCCCTCAATACCTCATCCACCCGTGTCTTAAACACCTCCAGGGAAGGTGACTCAACCACCTCCCTGGGCAGCCTATTCCAATGCCCAATGACCCTCTGCGTGAAAAACCTCCTCCTAATCTCCAGCCTAAATCTACCCTGGTGGAGTTTGAGGCCATTCCCTCGTCCTGTCCCCTGTCACTTGGGAGAAGAGGCCAACTCCCTCCTCTCCACAACCACCTTTCAGGTACTTGTAGAGAGTAATGAGGTCTCCTCTCAGCCTCCTCTTCCCCAGGCTAAACAACCCCAGCTCTCTCAGACGCTCCTGTCTGTCCTCCAGCCCCTTCACCAGCCTCGTTGCTCTTCCCTGGACTTGCTCCAGAGCCTCAACATCCTTCTTGTGGTGAGGGGCCCAGAACTGGACACAATATTCAAGGAGCGGCCTCACCAGTGCATACAATTAGCCTGGAATTCTGCAAGATGCTGCAACAAATCACTCAGAGTGTCATGCTCACGTACCACTCCTTTTTCAAGTCCCTGCTTACTAGTTGTGAATCTCTCTTCCTATTGAATTCACACTTGACACAGGTCTACTTGAGGAACAAGGAGACTGCTGATCCATCATCCTTAGTACAAATACCTCTAAAGCAAAATAACAACAGCCTCTTGCAACTCACCTTTTCCATTACATTTTGCAAAAAAAAAAAAAAAAAAAGAATGCAGCAAACATCACATGCCATGCTCTGGACACTTGGCATGAATCCACATGTTTGCCAAGAGATTATTTTAAATCAGGATTGTGAGGAACTGGGTGGCCAGGGTGCTGTGACTGTTTATACACACCCAACTACGTGCACGGGTTTCTTCCCAGGTTTGTGTGCCCGTAAAAGGACTCCTGGAAAACGCTATTTGTATCCTTTGGCTGCAGAGAATAAGTGGAAAGGGTGGGATCATGCTGGTAGCAAGTGCTTTGAAAAATGTAAAAATACAAAATTGAATTGACTCCTGGATGTCTGGGAAGGAGACAGACAGGTGCTGTGGTGCCCAGCATCTGTAGTGCCACTCTGCTGCAGGGGCAGAGACATGAACTTGCTCACCTTCACATCAGTCACGTTAGGCCCCCTTGCTGCAAACCTCAACACTTTTCAGCTGGTCCAAAGTGCTCACCTAGTAACAACTTGTCCCAGTACCTTAATCCCACCCACCACAACACCTTACCAGCACCACCTCATCCCTGTACCACCCAAGGGAGCTCAGTGGGAAACTGTACTGGAAAACCCATCAGCCATGAAAAGGGAGTTTATGTGCTGCTTGGTGTCCTCAGCAGGCACTAGGGAAGGGTGATGTCAGAGCAGAAAATTATTTTGCCAGCTTACACTATATTAGATGGTCTATGAAACTCTGACACAACTGCTTGAATCCTGTCTCCAAGTTCACAGAGCTTCTGCCCTGGCTATTTGGAGATGATTTCTCCCTTGAGGCCATACAGCCCTTCAAATTATGTTTCAATACAACTAACTGTTCATCACTAGGATTGCACTGGAAATACAGAAAGATTTCGAAAGAGTCGAGCATAAAACTATAGCTGTCCAAACAACTACAGACTGGGCTATTTTTGAAAGCCACGTTAACCTCTTTAACCACTCTCTATCAATAAGATTTGTGATATAGAATCATAGAATCACCAGGTTGGAAGAGACCCACTGTATCATCGAGTCCAACCATTCCTATCAAACACTAAACCACGTCCCTCAGGACCTTGTCCACCTGTGCCTTAAACACCTCCAGGGAAGGTGAATCAACCACCTCCCTGGGCAGCCTCTACCAATGTCCAATGACCCTTTCTGTGAAAAACTTTTTCCTAATGTCTAGCCTAAATCTCCCCTGGCAGAGCTTGAGGCCATTCTCTCTCATCCTGTCCCCTGTCACTTGGGAGATAAGCACATAAATATAACCACCTACAAAATCGAAAAATATTATGCTCACTCTCAGCAAACAGAAATTATTTAGGACTGTAAACCAGGACTGTACTCAAAGAACATGACGGAGTTTAGAGAATCAGAGAGATGGATGATCTTTAGAGTAAATGTTAATTTTATTTTTCAGCAGTAGTTTAAGGGTATTCACGCAGTCAACTTAAGAAAGCTTCGTGACTTAAATCTACTCAACAATGTCTTTTGATGTTCCACTAGAGTAGTTCTTTACAGATAGGTTATAAATATCCAGGGAAGCAGAACATTAAAAAGAAAATACTGAAAACCTTAGGCTTCCTGGCCTTGGCATGTATTGCTTTTGATCTGCCTGAACAACAATTACTTTGTCGATATAAGGCGTGCACACTGACCAAGGGCAATATATATCCATGAATTTTTACTGACTACAAATTCAGCTCTGCACAAACTAAGCCACACTGGCAGAATGTATAATCTTATATGCATTTTCTGTGCTGTTCTGTACAATATGTGAGGAATACTAATCAGTATTTGAAAGGAAATATGGGGTTTCAAAGAAGACCCACCAAAATGCAAATGGGGAATATATATTCCCCTACCAAAAAGTCCAGTAATACTTGTGAGTCATCTTGAAGCAAATAATTCCCACTTCTGCCATTTCTAGCTTAAAACACAATCATCCTCATAGGAGCAGGAGCGTTCAGATTTTTTTTTCTTTTAGTAATGGAACTAAAAACATAAACAACAAACAAACCTAAAGGTTAAATAAACCTGAGTAATAATTGACATTTTCCTTCCCTGAACTGAAATATTAGTGTTCTGGGTTCATCACAGTTTGGTCACTGCATCTGAAGCCTGTCCCAGAAGAATAACTCAATTCACGCAGGTCTCCTTGGTAGAGCTCAAGTCCTGGTGGAACCGTAACCTATTTTAATTCCTGCCTGGAAATGGATGCTGGATGCATCACTCTGAGTGATGGCAAGGGGCCGGGCAGAGCATACACAAGAGGGGGGGAAGGACTGCAAAACAGCCAGCCACACTGTTCTGTCTCCAAGAAGCGGCAGCTCTGAGACAGGTGAACAGACAGCTGGACAGGCAAGGTGTGGGGGATTGCAGAGACAAAGGACACATCAAGAGAAGCATGAACAGAAAGAGGAGGAAAAATAGGACAGAGAGCCTGAGATATTCATAAAAAATATCAATCACTGATCCTGAGCACAGGCATCCAGTCTGGTGTAATGGAAGAAGAAGTAAGTTTATTTATTTATATTTTGGTTTTATCCTAATTGGTGGTGCTGCCCCCTCAGATATGCACCCAGCCAAAATTACTGGTGAGCCTGGCTGCTAGGTTGAAGACCTAAACAGCTCAGCTGTAATCTTTAACAAAAATACACACTGTCTAGTGCTTCTTCAAAAAACCAAAAGCTTCCCACTTGCTGTGAACAAGATCTCTTTATTGAGAGATTTACTTTTAAGTTTGAAGATTTTGGCAGCATTATTCTTAGCAGTAAAAAAAGAAAATAAGAGTTTTGGCCTATTCAGTTACCTGCCTTGTAGGGCTTCTCATTGCAATTAGCTTCTCCTAGCAGCATCACATGATAATCACTGGTTTGCATCTCCTCCACAAGTCATTGCACATTTTTAAATTTTAAAGTGCTGATTTCATTTGATCAAAACCAGAAAGGCACAAATCCCTGACTATCAGCATTTTCAAGTACTCATTGTGATAAGGGTGCTGGCTCCAACTTTCAACAGGTCAGTGTTCCATTCATCACTGTATTAACTTCATTTTAATCTCATATGGGAAAAGAGTGGTGGCTTCCATATCAAAACCCTCAAAAATATATTATACTAAACATGTAGGGTAGCCAGCTGAATTCATCATTCAAAAAAAAAATTAAATGTCACAGCATGAAGACAGAAATTTTTACTTAGTTCAAAGTCTAAAATTTAGGTTCTCTCCTTAAAAAAACAAACCCTTTTTCAAATGCTTTTTGATCCCACTTTGAATGTGAGAATCTTATTTTTATTTAAACTTTTTTCCTACAGTATTGAAAACTGAAAAGAGTTTCTAAACAAAAGCGGAAAGTAAACCGCCTCATTTCATTATCTCCAGCAGTAAAATGACCAATGCATAAAAAAACCACCAGGGCCTTTCAACTGCACCTTCTATGTCACTGCAACACATTTCTTCAATTTTGTGCTGAATATAGCATTGACTGATATCTCACTGCTCTGTCTCCAAATGCTTACTTACTTTAGCGGCTGGCATCAATGCAGGCAACCAGACAAAACATAAAGAAAATGAGCACCACAAGAATTTTAATGCACCCCGGACACACATTTACAATGATTAAACAGATTAGTACTTGCAAAACCCAAGGGTCCAACTTACAAACCTTTACTCAAGCAAGTAGTTTCACTGAAATCAATGGGATTATTTGCATATGTAAGGATTATTTATCTCAGTTGAGATCTGTAGGTTTAGGCCATACATTTCTATTTAGATCTTCTATGCAGCAGAATTAACAAAGTTGTATGAAGAACGGGAGAACTCTGACACCTTGGAGTTGATTTTTGTTTCTACTAGTGTTTTTCTCCAGCCCTCTGAAGCATTTGATAGACTGGGCATGTTTCATAATTGGAAATGTTGGCAAAAACACAAAACTCCTGATGTGAAGAACTGCTACTCATGGATAATAAACAAAATCAATTCTTATTTGCATATTCAATCAGATTTCAGTTTGCATATTAAAGCATAAGATGGTAGAATTTTCACACGGTAGATGGATCCCACTCACTTATTCATGCATATATGCATCCGCTAACCCTTATACACGCCCAAATCAGTCAGAAATACTCTCCTTGCTAGGCATTCACAGCACAAAAACTGTCCCTGCTGCTGTTCTCAACGTTCTCTTTCATACAGCGTATGACAGCATTCTCTTGCACAGCATTCTCCCAAGACTCTGTAATAGCCCCTGTTCTCTATTAGTCATCTTTTCTCCAGGCAAAGTGATAGCTTGAATTTTTTAATCACAATTTAAAAGGGATGCTGTCAATTCTATGTGTAAAGAACAAAAAGCATTGGATCAGATTTTCAAAAGAGCTTCAGCATAGACTTGACAATTTTGCTTTTAACTGCCACTGCAAAAGTGAATGTATCTCTCACTGTTAATATTGAAGTGTTCTGAGCTACAGCTAAAATTTGCAGATTTAGACTATGCATACCTATTTCTCATGCACATATACCTCGAAATAGAATTAAAAATATTTATATAGCCCAGTACTATCAAAATACACAATATTAATATTTTCCCATACACCACAGATCTAACTATAAATTATAACCCTGCAAGCTACATTCTAAGGTACTGAATGCCTGCAACATCTGTGGGTCTTGAAGGTAATCAGTGCTGTGAGCGAATCGGTAACAGGTTTGACAGTCTCATAGCCAGTCTGACAGTCTAGTATCTAATTTGCATATAGAAGAGTATCATATTCAAATGCATGTAATTCCATGCATTAAATTAAAAATTCAACTGGCATCCTGTGTTTGAAACCCTACCTTGCTGCAAACAAGAAATGTTTTAATGTAATTAAAGAAAAAAATCATGCAAATGTTCATCAAAACTAAACCACAATCTCCTACAGCAGCCTTAATAGGTCAAGTACAGGAGACTAGAAAAAGTAGAACTGCCCAGTGTACCAAAATAAGCAGGTATAAACAGAAACGGTATTTCACTTTCCCAGATGAGTGAAAGGAAAACTGTCCAGTATGAAGATGAAAGCTCCTATAGGATTTCTAAAGTAATGCTGGCTCTGATCATTTGAATGGTTGTTAGCAGTAGGTTAAGGGGGTATTTATTTAACAATGGGACAGAATCTAATTGACTTTGGAGGGAGAGGAAAGGAAAGGAAGGGAAATGAGAGAGAGCAGGCAGGCATGGCAGCACCACATCATTCCTCTTTCTGAACCTTAAGTAGTCTTTTTGGAATGAGGCAGAAACACAATCCTGGGCTATGCTAGTGCAGATTATGACCTCTGTAAACACCAAGGGCATATTGATGTCCATGTGCAGGGTCTCCCCTACAAAGGGCTGAGCCATGCCACTGTCCCCTTGTGTTGTCCCCGGCAGTTCTGCTGTTCTGCTTCTGCTGAATGCCTCCCAGTGTCCTTGCTGTGTGCTGCAGCACAGCTCTCCTCCCAGCCATAGGAGTCACAGCCTCCTTGTTTTTCTAGTTCTAAAGAATTCAAACTACCCATATAAATAACCAGAAAATAAGGGTTTGACCCAGTTATACATCTTAGGGCTCCTTGCATTCATTTGCTAATGCTAAATATAATAGAAATCACAGCTTTCCTAAAAAACAGTCCAAAAAGAGAGAAAGAGAAATTCTGTTTAGATTCCTACCCGCTTGGTTTGTTGTCACAGTGACTGATACAGCTTGGTCCTGGCTGGGGTTTTGCTTGGAGACTCCATTCACTGCCCAGACTTCAAAGGTGTAGTTAGTGTGTGCCAGGAGGTCAGTGATGGAGACTTTGGTGGTCTGTAAGCCATTCTGCTGGGGGCTGAAGTGCACACCGCTGCCACAGGACCGGCAGTGGCTGAGGTCGCCGGCACCACACCGCTTACACACCACGTTGTAGGAGATGTCTTCCCGACCACCTTTGTTCTGGGGGGGGCTCCACTCCAAGTTCACAGATGTTTCATTGACATTGGAAATCAGGTTCTGGGGAGCAGTGGGAGGGCCTAGAAAGAAAAAGTCCATATGTTTTTAGTGCATGAAAAAGCCTTACACAGTATCTACATAGTATCAGTGAAGTGATTCGAGAGGAAGCCATAATGATGATGAGAGGGCTGGAACACCTCCCATACAAGGGAAGGCTGAGAGAGTTGCGGGTTGTGCAACCTGGAAAAAAGAAGGCTCCAGAGAGACCTGAGAGCAGCTTCCCGTACTGAAATAGGCTACAGAAAAGCTGGGGAGGGGTTCTTTCTCAGGCACTACTGGGATAGGACAAAGGGTAATAGTTTTAAGATGAAAAAGTGGAGATTTAGATTAGATATTAGGAATAAATGTTTTCCTGTAAGTGCGGTGAGGCACTGGCACAGGTTGCCCAGAGAAGCTGTGGATGAACTATCCCTGGAGGGAAGCAGCCTGATGCAGTCAAAGGTGTCCCTGCCCACAGCACAGGGGTTGGAACTGGATGACCTTTAAGATCCCTTCCAGCCCAAGCCATTCTATGACTCTACGATCTTCAGATTTAAGGCCCCAAGTGTTACTGAGCACACACAACCCCCAGTGGAGACCACATAGAATTTTACTTCCCTGTGTTCTTAATGAAGGTGAAAAAATAACTTGTAAAGTAAACTCTGATTGCTTCATCTGATGAACTAACAGTATTTTCCCATCCTAAATATGCCTGAAAACCCAGTACTGCAATTAAATGAGAATAGAATTTTTTTCACTTCCGTTATTTATACTTGTTATGAAAAACTTAAAATTTATGTATTTTACATTAATTTTTCCAAAATCTTCCTAAGCAAAGCATGAAATGCACAAACTGCTTCATTTGAGATTTTTAAGGTCCCCCATTGCTGACAGGCAGGCTCTCATTGAAACTGTTGATCTCCTGATATTTCCTTAAAAATACAAGTGCAATATTTTCTGTACAAGTTGATATCAGACCACATTCAGTAAATGCTGAAGCCCATCAAGCAAGGAGCTGGACATGATGCTTGGAGACACAGGAAATAGATTTGAGCAGAAAGTGAGCCACAGAACTAAGGCTCTGAAAAAGGGAGAACAAAGGCTGGAACAGGGGAGGAGTAACGTGAAAGAATAAGGGAGGAAAATATGGTGAGCAGATGAAAGAAGAGCTGTTACAGGAAAACTGGTCAGGAACAAGAGACTGTACAGAAAGCTTGGAAATAAGGCTGAAGCAGAGACACACAGTCAGCTCTTGCACCACAAGAACGGGAGACTTTAAGACATGCTGCCAAACAGTTCCGACCTGGTTCCAGCTCAGAGACTATGGGATTTGGGGACAGAGACAGAGGTAGGCTGGGGAGGCCCTCCCTGGGCAGGAGAGAAGCAGAGCTAGGCACAGGGAAGGAGCAGATCCTGCAGGAGGCGGCTCCTCTCAGCACCTTCAGCAGCCTGCTGGGACTGTAATGGTTCCCTGTCTCGCTCTGTAACCAACACAAAGGCAGAAATCTTATTTATTTGCTTAAATCCCCAGGGACCCCAGACCAATACACACACTTAAAACACTGAAGAGCTAATCCTGTGACTCTTAATCTCATTTCAATACAGTTGAGGTGAGACATGTTTGATGTACCCTTAAATTTAACAGCAATGAATCAGAGCAATCCCGTGAAGCAGACGGGTGTTTTCTAAGTCACAAAAAGCTTCACTGATCATGGAAAGGCAGCTTGTTCTGGAGGAGAGCCTGAGGGCACTCTGCACACACAATTCTTTGGGAAAAGACATAAGGTAAATATTGTATAGAACAAAAATGAAAAAGAGAGTGAGAACCAAGCTTGCAAAATGTTATGATCCGAACTGGAATATACTCAGGTCAGCAGTACTTAGCAATTACTCACAGTTAGAGCTTCAAATACAAATAACATTACTTAGAAAAATACTGGAAATAATTCTGTAGGAAAGCACAAATTCAATTTTGATTCAAGATACAGGTAAGTTTTTGAAAGCTTCTTAAATTTTATCAAACTACATCTGATGGTTGGAATTTTTAGAAGTGCAACCTGATCTCATAGAAAAGGAAGGGAAAGAGAAAGTTCTGGCAAGTTTCATTCCATGCAGGGATAGGAATTGAACTAGATGATCTTTGTGGGTCCCTTCCAACTCCAGTCATTCTATGATCCCATGATTCCTGTCATCTGCCAAACATTATGAAATTGGAAAAAATAAGTCCAGCCAGTATCAATATTTTCATTAAGTAGGAAAACAGCCACCAGACTTAGTTGGGAGCCCAATACATCATGGTGAAATCCTGCTGACATTACAAAGTGTAGCAGCACAGAGATTAAGTCATTAAAAGATAAGCATGGCAAAGATTAATTCTGGCTGCTTGGATTAATCAAGTACAACTAAAAGGAAGGCTGGGACCTGAGCATGCAGTGGAGGAGAAGGTTCTGAGGGCTTTATCACGTCCCTAGGCCTCTGCTGGAAGCCACTAGGATGTCACACACGTTCAGCTGGAGACAAGACTTTTATTTTAGGAGAGGCAGGTAGGTTAAAAAAAGCATCTTATATTTCATAGGGGTCAAATGTGTCTACTTATCTTCAGTACCTAACTGAAAAGCCGCCGCTGCAAGGGTAACTGAGCAAGGCATTGTTTCTCTGTGCTCACTTCACAAATCCTAAATTAATATATTCATTTTGAAAAGACGGAAATCCTCCCTTCCTGCCAAACCTTTGAAACAGCCTCCAAGTTAATCAGGGCTGACAGGTAGAATTACTGCAAGTAGAAGAGAGAGCCCAGGCCAGCCCCTGTGCCAGAGAGTCCTCCCGTCTGTGGCACCGCCAGGCTGTCATTCACGACTCGTATTTATACACTGGCAGCGTTTAGGACTCCTAAGGACAAAACCCTTTTACTCAAAGATCAGCTACCAAGCACTGTAAGAAACATTTTTCTGCTCCAAAAATGCTTAGAAACCAGTAGAGAAAGAACAGGGAAAGAACCTGTTTCTAATCTCTCTTCATCATGTGGAAACTGAGGTGCAGAGGGAAGCAGTGAGCAGACAAAGGCATGCCTTGCACATCTGGACATGGGTCACAAGTCTCCTGAGCCTCAGCCCAGAACCTGAAACCTGAAACCAGCTCTTCTTCCCCCAAAAGCTGGGTTTACCAGCTCCCCTGGGCAGGAGAGAGCAGTCTCTGCTTAGCCGGCAACTACACTAGCCTTTTCAACAACACACTCCAAGTGCAATGAGGTGGAAGAGAGTCCCGAGATCATGAACTCAAGAGGCAGTGCAGGAACTGATCTAAATTCCCTCAACCCCTAAACTGGGGTTTCTCTTCGGAGCATGCAAGTATTCATGGTGACAACATTTCATAGAATCACCAGGTTGGAAGAGACCCACCAGATCATCAAGTCTAACCATTCCTATAAAACACTAAAGCATGTCCCTCAGGACCTCGTCTACCCGTGCCTTAAACACCTCCAGGGAAGGTGAATCAACCACCTCCCTGGGTAGACTGTTTCAATGCCCAATGACCCTTTCTGTGAAAAAAAGGTATGTCCCTCTACACTATCAAGGAGTCAGGAGAACAAAGAAAAGCCTCTAGAGGAAACCAGCAACCTCAGTAGAGTATGAACCCAAGTCCATGCTGAGCAGCGAAGTTCTGACCGACCTCCCCAGAGCAGCTGCCAGAGCTGGTGGGAACCCATCCTGCCAGAAGCTATTCCATACCTCACAGCAGCAAGTCCTAAACAGAAACTGCTCCTGTAGGAGATGCAAAGAGCTTTACAGCAAGAAAAAGCAAAAGGTATTTTCTTAAGAAGCGTTCTCATGCTGCAATCACACAAGCGAAAGCATCAATTCAAAGCAAGGCCAGGAGAGCTGAGATAAGCTGGTGCCAGTGCAAACACTTCCCCTCCCTAAGCAACAACCACCTCTGCCAGGGCTGGCCTCGTTTCAAGGGGATATTCCTGAAGTCAAGCATTTCACATAAGGAAGGTGCATACTGTCAGTAAGAATCGCAGAATCATAGATTCATAGAATGGTTTGGGTTTGAAGGAAACTTAAAGACCATGCCATTCCAACACCCTGCCATGTGCAAAGACACCTCCAAACTTGATCAAGTTGCTCAAAGCCCCATCCAACCTGGCCTTGAAAACCTCCAAGGACAGGCCATGCACAACTTCTCTGGGCAGCCTGTGCCAGTGCCTCACCACCTTCACTGTAAAGAATTTCTTCTTAATATCTCTCATCTACATCTCCCCTTTCATCTTAAAACCATTCCCCCTTGTCCTACCTCTGCACTCCCTGACAAAGAGCCCCTCCTCAGCTTTCCTTTAAGGTCCCTTTAAGTAGTGGAAGGTTCCTATAAGGTCTCCCCAGCACCTTCACTTCTCCAGGCTGAACAACCCCAACTCTCTCAGTCTGTCCTCACAGTGAAGGTGCTCCACGTCTCTGATCATCTTTACGGTCTCCTTTGGACTAATTCTAACAGATGCATGTCCTTCCTGTGCTGAGGGCTGCAGAACTGAATGCAGGACTCCAAGTGGGGGTCTCACAAGAGCAGAGTAGAGGGGCAGAATCACCTCCTTCACCCTGCTGGTCACGCTTCTTTAGATACAGCCCAGGATTCCCTTGTTTTTCTGGGCTGCAAGTGCACATAAGCACACAGTTGTGGTCTGTAAGACGTGCCTTTTAGCTCAGACACAGTGGCCAGTTTGGGGTTAAACTCAGACTTACTCTGATGTGCATTAAGACATTTTCCAAGGCTCTAGGTCCAGTTTCACGTGGGAAAATGTGCCAGAGTGAATCAAGTTCCTCAGAAGCAAAAAGTCAGTAATTAGTATGTGGGACAGAGCATTGCAGTGTCTAAACAGAGATGCAATGAAGCAGAAAACCAGGGAAGCAGATGCTTTCAGGTCACAGAGATGAGTGCACCACCTCCAGCATGAAAAGGAAGATGTGGGGGAGTCCGCATGTGGTGGGCTGACATTACAGTGAGGGGAAAAGGCATTTCTTTTTTTCTGGAGCATAGTCATCAATGGAGCTGTTGGCACTAGAAGCAGGGAATAGTTTAAGATTGATGGTTCTGGTTTCAAAGGTTGAAATACAGGGTGTATCTGCTCCTTCAATGGTGATCAGGATTTGCTTTGTTTCTGCCAACAGAGGCACTGCCGCTAGATGAGATGCAAACCTTTTCAGGGCTGTGGCAGGCTGGAAGTACAATCACTGTTCCAGAATAAATCCAGCCAGCAGGATCCTGCAGGAACAGCGTCCTGCTGGCCAGGCCACTGCCCTCACACAAAGAATCTCACTTAGCAAAAAATCTAGCTACAGGGCAGGTGAGCCTCTGAAACACTGGTGTTAATCAGTTAAAGATCATCTCGTTCCAACTCCCACTCCCACTGGGTCAGGTTGCTCAAAGCCCCATCCAACCTGGTCTTGAACACCTCCAGGGATGGGGCAGCCACCACTGCTCTGGGCAACCTGGGGTAGTGCCTTCACCAACCTAACAGAAAAAATATTCTTCCTAGGATCTCATCTAAATCTCCCCTCTTTCAACTTACAAGCTGTTCCCCCTTGTCTTATCCCTGCATTCCCTGATGAAAAGCCTTTCTCCGACTTCCCTCTAGGCACAACTGCCCACAAGAGCTTAAAACATCCTTCTACGGAAAAAAAAGGGCATTTTCATTTTGTGAAACAACTCATTTTAAAGTTCATTTTGTGAGGTTAGGCACTCTTGCCTTCCCTGCTCAAGACAACAGAACCTGAAGGATGGATCTGCAGAGCTGCTTGTGCTTCTCCCCACTAAGGGCTGTAAAGAAGACACAGTTTGATCATAGAGCCCAAAAGCAGGATTCCTCATCCAGACAACTTACCAGCACCATGAGCACACATAGGGGACTCCTCAGTGGGAAGAGAGGGAACGGAAGTTTTTAATTTTATTCTTTCCTGGGGCTCCATAAATCTTGTTTCACAATAAGCCCATCAAAATCAACTGAGCCATGAAGCAAATGGAAGGCCTTGGGTGGAACAGTGCATTGCGTGTGTCAGGGTTGAGCAAAACACTGAAGAGTCTGTTTAGCAAAATAATCTTTGTCAGGTTAATCTTGATAACTTCCTCAACTCTCCTATTAGATTTACTTAAATGTATTGTGCAATGCAGATTGTTTGGCTTTCTCTTGCTGCAATAAGCTATCACCTTTATATGTATCTGTCTCTTTCCCCCACAGACAGATCTAAGGACAATGTTGTACATCACGTCAAATGAATACTCAGGAAAACTAGAGCTTTTAAGGGGTTAACAACACAAGCATTATTTGTACTGAAAGGACTGCTGGTTTTTTATCACTCTTACAGCAATCTCAGGCTGCATTTTAAATTTTCATACATCAACATTTCTCTCTCCCTGCCCTCCTACAAAGTGTTTATGTCCCTCTTCAGTCAGAAGCCTCCCACACGCCACTGCAAGACTGGTAAGAGGCCTGATGACAACTATGGCAATGGCATGTATCAACACCTGTCTGGCTCCCTCCTAACTTCCAGACTACAGGACATCTCCATGTGGTACATCACCTGTGTGCCAGCTATCTGTGAATTACAGCTCTCTGTGGGCAGAGTTAAGGAGCCTCTGTGATTCATATCAGGGACCAAGCCCAGTCCCACCACTAAAGTGACTCACATCCAGCTTCCGCCATACGGAAGATCCAGTAATGAACCTGCTATGCGGGACTAAGCAAGCACCTGTGAGGTGCAGATGGTAAGGGGCCATGGCTGTGAAGTGAAGCAGGCTGCAGACTAACACTAGGCATAATGACATCTCAGTAAAGTGTTTATTTGCAAGGAAAAGAATATTTTGCATTTAAATCAGCTGCCCTGCATGCTGAGGGACCACCACGGGTTGTTGGCTCAAAGTCTGCCTGTTGTTTGGGTACCATCCTGCTGAGGAAGTTTCCTTCAAAGTCATTTTCTTCCTGCTATCAAAGGATAACAGTACAAGTGTAGAAGGTTCAACCCAGTGGAACTAGCAAATTCACACCACCACTGAAGTCTCTCCTGAATTCAGTGAACAATTTCAAAGGCAAATAGCATAAAGACAATTTGCTGCAACTGAATGAATATTCCTGCTGCCTCAGGACACAGTCTAACCAGGCTGCACCAGGACTGCAAGCTCAGCACCGCTGATGAGCCCCAAGTCCAAAGGAGAGCCACCTTCTCCTTTGACAAACTCCATATACTACAAACCCATGCCAAAGGACATGCTGCAGCACCCCCAGCACTGGAGGAACTTCAGCAAAATAGGCAAACAGGAACAATTTGCCAGGCATTCAAGACAGACTCCAACCAACTCAGCCCACCTCTTCTCACTACAGCTGTAAACCCAAAGGATCTATGCAACTGAAAAACTCCTCTGCAAACTAGCCCTGGGACATGAGGGCACAACTCCAAGTGCACTGTGCTAGGGAACAGTATTAAAATGGTTATGGCAAAGGTTTTAATGGCCTTGGTTTTACTTCTTGCTTTTTTATCACTGATCTGCCCAGCAAGTTGCTTCTCTGAAAGTCTCTGTGGGTGTAGACAGTAAATTCAATTACAGTTTGCTGCAACCGGACCAGACAGACTTGTTTGACATGAAGAATACTGTCTTCACTAAACCAGTTAATGTAGTTTAGCAACAGTGTCTGGTTAGGAGGTGTGGATTAAAGGACAATGAAAGAAGAAGAGTAAGAAATTATTCCCAGCAAAACAGCTCCCCATCGATTTTGTTGTCCCATAAAATGATAAGACATAAGCAGAAACTTGCAGCTTGGCTCTCTGCTGCCCCAAGTTCACAGGATGCCAGAGTACCACTTTTAGACAACTAGCAGCCCGAGATTTTGGGCAAATGGCTTTTAATCACTAAAGGACTAAGTGAGTAGAAAAATTCTTTTCCCTATTCTCAGGGGTCCCATGGAGACAGCATTGAAGATAAAATTGTGGGTTTTGGTTTGGCCAATTTTACTAGACTTGAAAATCTTTGTACACTATTTTCTTACATAGAAAAACACAAACATCACAAAACAAACTATAAAGTATTTCATCATAGAGTTTTGACAATGAATGTCTTTAAATATAGGACTTACCAGAAACCCACACTGATGGCACTCAAAATAAATCACTCTCTAGCCACGAACAGCCGCCTCCCACACTCCTCTGTCACAGCTTGCCCACCCCCCCACCTTATCAGGAGCTTTTTTTTTTTTTATGATAGCTTAGTCCTCAGCCACTAACAATGGTAGTGGATTATATGGCAGCAACATTACCCATTAAGAGCTAAAATGATATTATCAGTATTTAGATCTAACCACATCTGTGTGGTACTAACCTACATTATGCTTAGTATTTATTACCTTGAAAGATCTATCTGTGGGAGGAGATCTATTAAAAATGCAAGCTGAAACCCACACTCTCCATGTAAGTGTTAATGGAGGTATTTCAAATATATACCCTCAAGATGGCAAGTCTTTGTTACAAGCATCCTGTCAGCCACCAGATCAGTGCATTTAAAATGTACTGTCCTTTAAAAGAAAGACACTTTCAAAAGATATGCATGCGACTAAGTAAAAAGCAGGATGAAGTTTGCCAGACCTAGAAGGAGAAAATGATTGAAAAAAATAATTTACTCTGTCTGTGTGTTCCCGTGTGTAAAAGCACATTTCTCTATCAGGGAACGGATGTCTCTGCAGCCAGGGCAATGGATAATTATTTTCAAGTGGGTTGTCACCCTCCATTCGGTCTGTGTTTGCCTGACAGTGTGAAATCGGAAGGAAGCTTCATTGGCAATTCCCACCAGACATCTGAAAACCTCAAGCATGTAGAAAAGACTTTAATCTCCTTTAACCATTCCTGCAGCCTCCTTGAGGAAAATATTGCCTCTCTTTGTTGAGGCAGAAAAAGTCTACCATAGCTTCATAAGGATTAAAAATTATTCTAACTAACAGTAAAAATAATAGGATAACCTACTGCAGTCCAAAGCTTTCTAACTTCACCCTCAAACAAAGAAAATCCTACAAACATACAGTTAAATGCAGCAGAGTGCCAGTGGCAGGTGTTTGTTAATCAGAGTCAATCAGGCAGACCAGCAGGCTACAATGGGTTTTGGACCAGGAGTAACATAAGGATCTTCTTTACGAGCCTGCTCCAGAGATGCTGACCCTCTTCATCTCCAGTGATTTCATAGGGAATTCAGGGTATTCCGAAATCTTGAGCTAATTTGCTACATAATAAACAAGATTCATACAAGAGGAAAGGCTGCTATGACTCACTGTTATTTAAAAGGAGCCCAGTATGAACTGGCCCTGATTGAATTGTCGACTTGGCCCTGGCTATACTACAGAAGAGCAGTAAAGTCTTTGATAAGCTACAGGAGCAGGAAGGACCTGAAAGTAAGGATCCAGCTGCCTAATAGCAAGAAAGCCTAACTACAAATGTGCTATCAGAAGTGGCGAAAAGTTTAGCACATATTCTGCTTTGCAAGATGTGAAAGCCAGCTCTTGTGTACAACATAGCAAGAATAAAGACAGCAAACAAAGAGGTGTAAAATGAAAAGATCTATGCAATGAACAGTTCCTTTGGAGCCTATCTACAGAGAGTAACGCAATGTCACTGGAAGTACATCAAGTACCTTTGAAGGGGTTAGCTCAGGCATGAAGTGGCACTATGATTCTGCTGAGGCTTTCAGATGTGTTGCCAACCTCACCAATGTGATCTTGCCACCACTCTCAACAAGGCCTCTTGACACCGTTATTGTACAAACAGCCTTTAACAATTCTAATCAATACTCTTTAACTTGATCACAATCCTAAAATTCATCTCCCTGGAGACAGGGTTGAATGTAAAATAGAGTTGACTTTTTTCAGAATGGATGCAAACACAGTAATTATTAAATAATCAATGCCTTTAAACTCTTCCAATTCCCTCACCAAAATGTCGGGCAAAGCAGTGCCAGGCACAGCCTTCAAGAAAAGACATTTCAGCCTCTTCTTTCCACCTCATGAAACTTAATTAAATCTGTACAAAAGTGGGGCCATCAATAATGTTTCAGCATGTTAGCTGGGAAGCCCTTCAGATAAGACTTTGCTGTTGATCTTTAACCATGTGAAAGACAAGTTACACCACGGAGTAAACACCTGGGCTGTGTAAGTTTAGGCTTAGAAATAATGCCCACACTCTCCTGTGACAGTTGTATATGTTGCTGCTACTAATTGCTTCTTTCAGTAGTTGTGGACAGGTCTCCTATTGCTGTGGGCTAATTTACACAAGCACTGACAGTTTGGACAAGCCTCACTTCTTGTCTGCCTGGCTATTCCCGATCATCTATGATTATAGATTATGTGTTTTTACAACTGGTGAGACCAAAGTCAACAGTTCAGGAGATGCAGAAGACAGTTGAACTATCAGTCATCTGCTCTACCTCCACCTTGCTTCTCCTTTCTGTGCACAGTTAGCACTACAACTGGGTTTTTTCATCCTTCTTTGGGTTGAATTTGCAGATGACACAAAGCTGTGTGGAAGTGTGGATCTGCTGGAGGGTAGGGAGGCTCTGCAAAGGGACCTGAACAGGCTGGATCCATGGGCTGAGTCTGATAGCATGAGGTTTAACTCGGCCAAATGCCGGGTCCTGCACTTGGGGCACAACAACCCTGAGCAGAGCTACAGACTGGGAGAAGCCTGGCTGGAAAACTGCCAGGAGGAGAGGGACCGGGGGGGGTTGGTCAACAGCGACTGATCATGAGCCAGCAGTGTGCCCAGGTGGCCAAGAAGGCCAGTGGCATCCTGGCTTGTATCAGAAATGGTGTGACCAGCAGGGCCAGGGAGGTTATTCTCCCTCTGGACTCAGCACTGGTG
This sequence comes from Coccyzus lansbergi, assembly GCA_033558105.1. Taxonomy (NCBI): domain Eukaryota; kingdom Metazoa; phylum Chordata; class Aves; order Cuculiformes; family Coccyzidae; genus Coccyzus; species Coccyzus lansbergi. The sequence goes on along the minus strand of JAUMJK010000095.1, from coordinate 323,240 downwards.
AGGCCGCTCCTTGAATCCTGTGTTCAGTTGTGGGCCCCTCAGCACAAGAAGGATGTTGAGGCTCTGGAGCGAGTCCAGAGAAGAGCCACGAAGCTGGTGAAGGGGCTGGAGAACAGAACCTATGAGGAGCGTCTGAGAGAGCTGGTGGGGTTTAGCCTAGAGAAGAGGAGGCTGAGAGGAGAATTCATTACTCTCCACAAGTACCTGAGAGGAGGTTGTGGAGAGGAGGGAGCTGGCCTCTTCTCCCAAGTGACAGGGGACAGGACAAGAGGGAATGGCCTCAAGCTCCACCAGGGGAGATTTAGGCTGGAGATTAGGAGGAAGGTTTTCATGGAAAGGGTGATTGGGCATTGGAATAGGCTGCCCAGGGAGGTGGTTGATTCCCCTTCCCTGGAGGTGTTTAATGGATGGGTAGATGAGGTCCTGAGGGACATGGTTTAGTGTTTGATAGGAATGGTTGGACTCGATGATCCGATGGGTCTCTTCCAACCTGGTTGTTCTATGATTCTATGATTCTATGTTTTAATAAGGCAACTGATTTGGTAAACAATTCTTAATTTATTTACTCGGGCAAGACTCCTTTGACTTTGGTGGGAGTTCTGCCAAGCTAGGAATCTTGGACTAGTGCCAGAGATAAAATGCCCATTTTACTGGCATCTATGATTTCCTATTTACTTGCCAAAAGAACTCTGGTTACCAGCTTCACAATAGGATTTGTTCATTTCACTTGGAGAACAATCCAATCCATATTTCTGCTTCTCTTCAGGCTAAGGGAGTGAAGCGAAGAGGTCCAGTTGCCACAGGCAGAGGTGTGGGAAAACTGATGCTTGCAGGTGCTACCCCTGTGGGCTCTGAGTTTCTCTCTTCCAAAATCTACCATATAAGAATATCTTCTGTTGTCACATATGCTAAGACACGTTATCGCATTTACCCTAATAAGCTGAGCCGTAGACAATACCACCTGTGTGCACTCGCTCTTTCAAGATAAAAAAAGAATTCCACTGTGGCTACCAGGAAGTTATCTGACAGTCTGACAGGAAAGAAATCCAACCAGGAAAAATAAGTTGTTCCATCATTGGCCCAATTGTTGAATTTCTTATTCTCTCAGCCTTCTAATTTACTTCAATGACACTACAGAACTAGGTCCTGACTAACCAAATCAAAGCCCGCACTTAATTGAGTAGATGCCTCGGTTAATTTAAGGCTCTGGCCAGAAAATCAGAAGACGGCTAATAAACAGTTGCTGTATTTAAAGAAGCAATGATTTTAAGTCTACTGATTATAAACACACATTGCTAAATTACTTGTCTCTTCTTTTCAAGCCATAACCACTCCCCTTCCTATTCAAGTTTTTCTCAATTCCTTCAGCCCATCACCACAGACAAGGGTAGACAGCCTTCTCCTTTGAGATTCCCATCACTCACAATCCCTTTCTCTCCGTCTGGCAGCAATGGATGGGCTATTTTCCCAGCCTATGTGGAGAAGAAAATCATTCTCTCCACACTGCCTACTCATTGTGCCTTCTGTTTTTGCAACAGCCATACTTAACAGGCGTTTTGACTGTTTCAATAACAACCTTATATAATGTTTTAAGAATAAAATAATTTCCTTAAGGTATGGACATATATAAAGATGTGGAAGAAATATTATGTCATAAATGTAATTTCTGAATATTAGAGCCTGTATTGGCACATACTTCATATTATGAAGTGTGATCCAACAGCAGAGGTTAGACTGAAGTAGTGCCAGAGCAAGCATGCCCCACCTTCCTGGGAAGGAAACATAGCGAAGGCAATGCAAAGCAACCTAAAACATACCAGCAAGCATGATCACACATTGCACCCTACTTTCTTATTCCTCTAAAACCTAGAACAGTGGTAATCAGCGTCTGCCTGGAAATTAAGAAGAGGCACAGGTTAAGTTGAAGGAAAAAGAGTACATTTGCTTATTTAGAAGTCTAAGCAATCACAATAAACATATGCTGTAATAATCAGCTCATGTGTAATTATTACTCATTTGCAAGACCAGTTATTAGATAGGTAAATCCACTCTTCTTTGAAAATGCAGGTCAAATATTTATCTTTGAGATACATTACAAGCAACACAGGATTGTACATTAAACTACAACATCTATAAAATTGAAGTGCTTAGACCTTTCAGACCTCCTTTAAAGACTTGACCTTGGAAACAAATAAGGACAGTGTTATTTCAATGTGCATTCAAATTTTAACAACACAGTCTCACAGCTCTAGTGGAATCCACACTGAGTTTCCACTGTAGATTGCTCATCATTTCATTATCGTTCATTATGCTGATAACTGTCAGAAGGCATTAGAAGCAGGAGCCTTGAGTAACAGCATTGAAATTGTAATTTAAAAACAATACACTTTCTGGAGGAAATACAGCAGTGCACTAAATTCAATTAAAAGAGGCAAACGTAAAGACAAGTAAGTGAAGTTTGCTGTTTCAAGTCAGGTCTTTTGATTTCTTGATAACCTAAACTGGAGAAAGGCCTTTTAAAGCAGGCACTTTTCTCTTGCATCTCACTAAATTTGCTCTCATTATCTCTAAGCTTCTGCGATATAAACTGTCTTAAATGCAACCATTTTAGAAATATTTCAGGCCACACCAAAATATCAATCAATCAGGCATTGTTTGGGTGGCACAACAGACTAAATTATTCAGGGTCATTTACTGAGACATATTTCAAGCTGGACAGTTTATGTTGGTAATCTCTCTTTTGTAAAGGGTTCCCAATTAAAAATCATTAATAATCTGAGTCGAATAGACAATATAAACAATAAAAAACCGTTCCATACTCACTCATAATGTGAGCATTGTTTATTAAGAAATAGCTAGAGAACCGGGCTCATTAATAGTGGGGATGCAGAACCAATGCCCATTAATTCGGGTGGGAACTGCACCTGCCAGTGCTAGGCTGCAATTCACAGAGTATCTCCTTACAGAGAAGGAAATCCAGCAATGAGGACCATGATTAGAACTGATTGTTTTCCAGCCTCATGGATTTGTGTGTTGGCAAGGCAATTTATTCTCCATTAGATTTGAGAAGTCCATCCTCTTGACAAGTACTGAAATGTAACAAAGACCTTAATAGTTGTCTTAACATTATTTTTTCAATGCTTCCAAAAGGGAATCGTATCTGCGTTTTCAACGCAGATTGCATGCTTAAGTGTATAGCAGGTCAATTGTGACCTCTCCATGCCCAAGCACACAGCTGACAAGCCCGCTGTGCTTAGGTCAAAGCAGCAGATCCAGGGCAGCTCTGCTCCTCAATGGTGACAACACATGTGAATGATTACCCCCATGGGTAATCCCCGTTAGTCAAGCTGGAGGGAAAAAGCGCATCAGTAAACATGAGCATCTTGGGGTGTCCATGCCTGGTTTACTGACAAAGCCCACTCCACTCTCTCCAGTGCTTACATCCTTCCATAATCTGCTCTTACTTGAACAAGATTTAAACCAGATATAAGTACTCAGTCTAGCAGAGGTCAAATAGAGCAGAACAGTAATTCTAGTATTTGAGTTATAAGTTTAGATCGGATGCCTGGCTTACCTAAAGGTTAGGCAGAGATTTTACAATTCAACAACGGGGAGAGATGTCAGAGTAACATTATGGAATTAGAAAACTCTGGAGCACCTCTGCTGCTCAGTACATCGGGAAGTAGGTGCTACTTTTATTACCTACCATGGGAACTGAGAAAAGAAAAGGAGGGGAAATTCTCCGATTTCCTTTTATCCACTACCACAATCAGGCTAATGGAAAGTCATAACGGTCTTCCTCCCCCAACCTAGAAGGCAAGATATGTGATGAGGCCAGTCAGTTTATTACTAAAGGAAATCAATAGCCAAGGGTCAAAGCTTTACAAAAACACATTCTAAGAAGGCCAAAGTTCTTAATCTTAAAAAGTGTTTAGAAATAATAAAGGAAGGCTCAATCAACAGTCCATTCCAGGTGTCCTCTCCGAATTAGCCAATGTTACTTTTATTCACCTGGTTGAATAGTCCTCCAAGTGAACAGAAACCTGATTTTACAAGTCAGTGGAGCAAAGTCTATCTTTTTGTAAGAAGAATGAGTCTCAGATACTGTGTTTTATTTCTTCATTAGTGCGCCGTCACACTAAGCGATTACTAAATGCAGGACTCAAGGAGAATACAAGGGTTAAAGAGAGCATAATAAACAAAGAAGGTGACTGATTATTATGGCTGTCAGCACAAGGAAATTGGGTTTGTCACCTGGTTTAACCAACTGGCAAGAACTGATTAGAGACTGAATCCATCTGAAAGAATCTTTGATGTTTATGCTCCCTTGTCTCCACGTCTTGTCAGGAAAGGCAGACAAACGGGAAGCTGCTTCCAGAGGACCTTCATTCAGCAAAGGCCCTTTAAATGCTTTCTGGCACTTGCCTCAAGCGTGTGGGCAGAAGGCCACTCACTGCAGGGAGCACTCCCCACCCCCACCCCACCCCCTTCCCCCCACCTCAGGAGTTCCTTGCACCCCACACTTTGTACAACACAGAAGTACACCATGCACACAGGGCAGCATTTTGTGCCTGTGCAGGTACCACCATCATAGCAATTTTCAAATGCCACCAAGGCAGACCTCAAAGAGGGGATATTAGCAAGCACAGCAGCGGCCGGGAAAGCTATCCCACAAGCCACTTGAGAAACAGCCTGTGTCTTGCTCCACCTTGGATCACAGAAAAAGAAGTCCTTAAGCTACAGGAAAATTCAAAGCTATGAAACAGGACCTCCAGAGACAGGTCTGTTTTTCAAGACAGGTGTGCATGGGATTGTGGAGTAGGCTTGACTCTTCTGCCTGCTGACTCTTCGTGGACTGCTACAGAAATAGAGATGGAGGCCAGCACCGTGGCCCTTGCCTTCTCTTCTTGCCCCTTCATATTTTCAAGGTAAAAAAACGAGATCAGGGACTTCAACTCTGACTGACCTCCAAGGACAGGAATGGGAAAGGGTGCCAGAAGAAGGCTGAAGACTCGACAAAAAAGGGCTAAACTTGCAGGGGTACATTTTGCAATACAAGCAAACATATACATCATTTGTTCACAATTCCCCCATCTGCAAGTGTTTTGTTCTCTCCTCATACTTCACGAACTGCACATGCCTATTTAAATTCAACCAGTTGATTACTAATTTGACTTCTATTTGTTCAGGGTATCACTCAATAGGACTAGGGCTTTATGAGAAACTTTTGCCTGTATAGTGTTATTTAGGGTATAGCTTCCAACAATAGTTTTATTGTTGCAAGAAGACATTTTTCCTAACAAAATGGTCAGGCTTCACATCTCCTAGTATAAATTGTATTATGAAAAGCATGTTCCTACCCACTTCAGCAAGGTTTCACAATACAGTCCTCCATCCCCAGTCAACTACTCGTAAGGGATATACAGACCTCTCTGCTTTCCTACTGCAGCTGCTCATAGTTATGCACAGACCTGATTAGCCTCCATCCAGCAAAACTGACAGCTGAAAAGGAGGAGATCATTGAAGAAGAGCTAGAGTCAAGAGGGTGCGAGGAAGGGATGAATGCTGGCATAGTTATGGATGCACTTTGTTTCTGCCTTGTAAGGGAGAAATTAAGACTTAAATAAATGTGAGTCATCTCTCCAAAATGAATTGGGAATATATTAAAATGCCACAAAAGAAATATCTCAGCTTTCCCTCTCTCACAGACACACACACACACATAATACTCAGCTGAACTCCATATCCCTGAATATAACTGGATATACAGATAAACCCTGGTAAAATACAGCCCTCTCACTTATCGTTTAAAAATGCCCTGCTCCTAAAGAAGTGAAACCCAAAGAACATGATTTAATATCAAAGCATGCCTGGAATCCTAGGTCTTCAGCAGCATGAGCTGTTAACCCACACGTAGGACAAGGAGTTGTTCCAGCAGCCCTGTGGAAGTGCTCAGAGTACCATACCTCTTGTCCCTGATGACAACATTTTGGTGGAATTAAAGCAAATACCATTTGCTGTACGTGATATATTTACCTACAAAGGATAAAATAAACCATGCTTCGGATGTTTGATTCATTAAGGTTTATTACCACATCTTCCAGAGGAACACTTATGTTCCTAAGGGTCACCAGCTATATTTTGAGTAAACTAGGTATACAATGAGATCACGATTACCTATTTACTCTAGCTCATACAACTACAAGAAAATCTTTCACAATTTCTACAAATACCAGTATTTAAAGAGATGCAAGGTGATGTGATCTACAGGAGACAGGTCCTCAGGCTGGAATTTAGATCTGTATTTTATTTTCAGCTCTCTGAGGTGTGCAAGTCACTCCTCTTTTGTGGCTTTGTCTTTTCCCAGTCTGCTGATTTAGACTGTAAAATCTCAAGGGTCAGTGCAACCATGTCACTGTTCAGAATTCAGGGCTGAGAGCTAGAGCTTTCCCTCCCAGAAGTGTGATCCAAAATGCAAACTGCATCTACAAAGGGTTGTAAGAGCTACTGAACACTGCTCTCAGCAGCAGGACACTTCTTAGAGACACAGATCTCCAGGCAGTATTTCCTATGTCCAGAGTGAAAGACAAACAGGATCGAAAATGGATGATAAAAGGGGAAGAAACTGTTCAAAGACCAACTTACGAGTGCAGGGCATGGAGGCAGCATCATTTTCAGCTCGGAAAAAGCCCCGATCACAGGTGCAGGAGGTAGAGCCTTCCCAGATGGAGTAGCTGTGAGGCGGGCATTTGGCACAAGCAACATCTGTCGAGAGAGCCTTGTAGTATCCAATTTTGCAAGCTAGATGGAGGAACAGGAAGGGAGAATGTTACATGCCCAGGCTATGATCATAAATTGCTGGCTTACTTATTCAAAATCAAGGCAGGAGACATTTCAAAGAGATCTAATGATGTCCTCTTAGCCCCAGGTGAAGAATTAACAATCATCACACTCTTAATGAGTAATCCTGTGTCAGGGGATATTAATTTTTAATTCCAACCAGAGCCATTTTAAAAGCTGGCTTGGAGACGGTAAAAAAAAGATTATACTCTTCTATTGACACTGCCAGAAAATCAGCTGCCTCTTTGTGCTTACTGTGGAGTTGCGTATTGCTTAACCCATGTCCACCTGCATTCACACACACACACACACACACACTCTCACTCATGCAGAGCAGGACAAAAGGGGTGCAGTTGGTTTATTCTATGACCACTTAAGGAATGGCAGCTGACAGTCAGATACTGCCAATTTTTAAGAGGGAATGGGATAAGAACCCACTGGGATTGGCAGTGAAGCCCTCAGCCTAGCATGCCCGGAAATGGCACACCCCACTTCTGGCAAGTCAGAACTCATTTGGCTCTTTCTCCCCAAGGGAAGAAATCAGCAATGCTTTTCCCTCCTCAAAGCAAGGGCACAGCAGTAACTAAACCACTGCCACCAGGTCCCACATGCAGCTGGCAAACCTTCGGTGACATCAGCTTCAGAAATGCAATATTTACACGAAGGACTACTTTCCAATAACTTGGAAAAAAAATTATTAGCATCATTAATAACACATTTTAATGGCTAACAGGTAAGTCATCCTAGAAATGTCTCCCTTGGCTAGAGATAAAAGCTCACTATCACCACTGGATTTCAGCAGAGAAAATACCTGGGCATGAAAACATGTAAAAAGGAAAAGTTGTTCTGGTATTTACCACATGACTCACTCTCACATCTCATCATTTATCACCCACACTACCTCCAGGGTTCCCTGCTACACACAGGCTCCAGTACATGGGACGCAGACCCCCAGCACAGCCAAGGCTCTTTGTGGTTTACCCTTCCTTTAGCTCCCCTTGTTCTTTCCCTCTTTCTTTTACCAAGCCTTCCCATGGGAAACGGAGAGAGATTTTAGTAACATTTATAAAACAGCAAGTTACTTCACTCTTATGGCCCAAAGCTATTTATGGAATTTCTATAGTGAGTCCTAACTTTAGGACATGCCATGCTCCACCTGTAAGAGTACAGGGAGATCAGTCCACTTTGGCTCACTGTGTCTGTCACCAGACTGGAGGATCTTACAAAAACATGCTGCTAGAGTAACGAAGATTTAAGCTTCCAGAGTTTACATGCATCACATGATTAGATAAGGTTCAACTTGCAAGGTGCTTTTTCAGCTATGCTTCAAATGGTTTTGAGGTTTCAATTAAAACCAGAAACCAAGGCTTAAGTGAGAAGAACCACGTGGGTCAGTCAAACCCAGCCTTCCTACAGCACAAACAATTCATCCCTGACCACAAATACAAACCCACTGGGTACCGCCCATCACTCAGGCAGTAGCAGCACGCAAAGGCAACTCCTATAAGACAGCTGCTTCTGCTTGTGAGGAGAATTGCCCAGGAAAAAAACCCAACAAAACAACAAAGCAACCATGGAAAATTACCTTTCATTTTTTGATACAATTTGCAATATCTGGTGAGTGAGCTGTACTGCTGCTACATGTCCTCTTGTGCCTGGTTTAACAACAGCAGCAGCCAAGTGGCAGATACTGATCTCTAATATTATTCCTGGTCATTTTCACTGTCACAGCTCAGATCAAAAATATGCTTAAGTCTGACCAGGACAGACACCAACCGGAGGAATCTTGCTGCCATATATAACGACAAGGCACAGAAAAACAGAATACAAGAGGAGACCAGGCTGACTGCTCTTATCCACAAACTTTTCTGTTATTCAAGGTTTTTAAAATCAACCACAAACTCTAACACAACTGCTGATAAGAATATCACTGTTTACAGAAATTATTAAACAAGACACTATCTTTTGCATTTTCCTAGTATTAAGATATTCAGAAGATAAACAATCTAGCATAAGGCAGAAGTCCCTATGCAGGCTAAAACATACTATTGGAAAGGTAGGAAAATATCACCGCTAAAGAGTTTTGCAATGATTCCTCCTCAATATCTTTTCAGACCCTGTGGTTTAAAAGGAAATAGATGAATATAGTGGGCAGTGCAAGGTCAACAGTCTGTAACTCAAGGATTTCTTCCTCCCTTCCCCCCCCTCATTTCATGCACTGTATTTTGTTTTCTACTATATTAAGTCAAGATCATTAATATTTCAAGACCTGACGGAAGCTCTCCCAACACAGTGGCTGCTCCTAAAGCACAAACAGCCATTTTGCTGACAAAATCACCTACTCCTGAACAGTTTTCTTCATTCTAAGGTGCTAAGAGATTCACCACATTCCAGCACATGGCATAGAAGGATATAAGAGAATGTGTTGCATTAAACTAGCAGTAGTTCTTTGCCCCTAAGAGCCCCATGGCATTGTCACTTAAAAGCTCAGATCTAATCCTCTGAAAGCTGTTCCTAGCATGAAGCGCTGCTGACACACCTATTGCAACCAGCGCCTGGTAAGGCTACAGATGGACTTTTTTAGAAGGTTAGCGATTTAGTAGGCAAACAAGAAGCCTGTACAGAACCTGTTCCTGAAAGTCTTTATCGTTTGTTCATGACAAATCTTGATGCGGCTGCTTTTCTGAGAAGGATTTGCTGGGTGAGCCCTGGCTTGAATGGTGTTCTTATACAGCTTTTGAATGATACCATTGTAAAAAGATTAGTTCACATGTGCAATGCAAACTTTGCCTTGATTAGTTCTTTCTGTTAGTTTAAAAAAAAAATAATCTTTTCTCACATTTAGATCACCCACCAGCATCACAAGGTTACAATCATCCACTCTAGATCCAAGGAAAACCCTCAAACAGAAATATTTTCAACATGAAAAAGCTTATATCAGACAAATCACATTGACTTTAAATGGACATCAGTTTGAAATAATTATGCTGCCATCTTAAGAGTTCCAGTATTAAAATCTATTTGATTTCTATTTCTCATGAAGTGATACAGGATTTGTCAAATACTGCTAGTCATAATTATATGCCCTTTTTATTTAATTTACCAGGGGAATATAATCATTATAAATTGATATAATTGATTTTTATTGATAAAATTGATTGTTACAACTGCAAAAACTGTCCTGAAGAATGACTGAACTTCAGTCAAATCCAGATGTAAATTTTCTCAAGCTGTTTTGAAAGCTCCACCTTCTCATTAAAACCCCATTTTCAGACTACTGACCTTCTCAAAAGAAAAAAAAAAAAAAGAATGTATGGGCTAGAAAGTTTGCTCATAAATCTCTGCAAATGCTGAATTTTCTATTAGAAAATTTTAGCCAGCAATTTCAGTATTTAAAAACTCATCTCATAGTGGGTGGGTTCTAGTCACGTTCTTTTTAGTCACAACAAAATACATGGATTAAATTGGTTTTAACCAATTAAATTTAAATAAGCTGCTGTTTAAATAAGCTGCTTTTTTTCTGATGTGGGAGACACTTTTAAAAAAATTATTCTTGCAAATTTAAAGTTGTTAATAAAAATTCCCCAGTGCTTCCTCTGAAATTGTTCCTTTGTCCTTGTTGAAATGGCAATGAATCTTTCTATCATAGTTTGGCAAAGGCTTGACATGCTTAATATTTAAAAAAAAAAATAAAAAAGGCATTATGTCTTGGAAATATTGGATAAAGAAACCACCTCAATCTCTTTGCTGACAGCTTTCTAAATAATTACAAATGCGGTGTATATCTTAAAAATCTATCCACAAGCCCCAGGTAGAAGCTCTGGTAATGCTGTGGAGCAGCACTCTGCTCAACACCCCTTGAGCTGTGGAGGGAAGAGCTGCTGGAGCTAGAGGGGTGGCTGAGCTCCAGGTAGATGATGGGACAGTTTCCATGTGAAGGAACTAATAAAGAGAATGGGGTGAATAAACAAGCAGAGAAACCCGGTTTTGCTCATGCAAATCTAATTCAGTCAATGAACTTGCACTAGAAGAAAATTAAAGATGGATGTCCTAGAGTGCTTCTTTGCAGCAGCAGCAAAGATGACCAGTGGGATGGTTAGTCTTGTACAGGGGGAGGCACAGAACAGTTGTGGAACACTGGACCACAGAGCCATCACCTTATAAATCACTATGCTAAAAGATGTCATGCCCAGATGAGTTCTGCAAGGAAAGGGCCCCCAACCAGGATGGGATCAGCTGCTGAACACAAACTACGCTCCCACTGCTCCCCTCCTGCACTAAATGGACCAGCACACCACTAATATTTATTATTGCAGGCAAGAGAATAATAGAGCTAAATATATCTAGACCTAGCTGAAATTTCAGAAACTATGCACTTAATGCATAGTTTTTGATGCAGAAAAATATATCAGCTACACACTCATGAAAATTTCAAAATTCCTTCAGCTGCAATTTGGAATCAAATCTCCCTCCACACACAACAGAAGAGGGGAAACCTTGTTGAAGTCAAAGATTGTAGCCAACTTTAATGGAAAAAACCCAAACCAGTGTTCTTGGTGAAATGAAGGACAAATCAAATAATTTAAGAAAAGATACCTTAGTGTCAGGCTTATAAATTTCAGTGAGAACAGAAATTTGTGTTTAAAGACCTGAAAAAAATACTTTGATAACATTGTTCAGGTCTTTGATTACTAGTTACTTTTTCTACAGCTCTTCCCACTCTAGAAATATGTTAAGATCAAGTTTTAACTGCACCTTTAGTAACAAAAAGTTACTTTTATTTTTCCCCTCTAATGTTGCTCTCATTCTTTAAAAGGATGGATTTTCTGTCTTGGATTGTAACAAAATCACATCTGCCACATAAGTAGGCAGCATCTTCTCAGCTTTCTTTTACTATTATTACCATTTCTGAACACATTTTTGTGTGTTAATTATAGAACTCAATTGTTTGGATAGTCTCTCTTGATGAGTTTTCTGCCCCGCACCATGAACCCCTACGTTATTGTACAGCTGTTTTACTTCCAAATGCTCATCAGGGTTTTCTAATTGTCAAGCTGTCCCAGCAACTAGTCCTTTTGACCTAAAAGTCAAAGAAAGGGAGTCACCCTTGTCTCCCCGACATGAATACCACAGGGGTCCCCCATGGCCCCCCTAATACCTATGAGACAATGCCTTTCCAGATCATTGCCACTACAAGCATAATTGGGTTTGAGGTGAAATGAGAAGATTTTAAATAGGATGAATTAATGAGTTTCTTGTAAAATTAAGTCGTTCTCCTGTGCCAATCTAATTACTCACTGTAATGCCCCTGAAGGCGATAAATAAAGATCCTTAGAAGCCAGTGGGGGATGGGGGAAAGAGAGGGAGAGAAAAATGTACCAAGTGCTGTTTCCAAATAACGTCAGATTCCTTTAATGTTTACAGTGTAAGATCTTTCTTTGCCTCCCATTCATAATGCCTGTAGGATTGCTACAAATTAAAAGGAGTTCCCCACCTTTCACTTGTATCTCTGATGAGAAAACCTGTATTTCTGCACACTAAGCATATATTCCTGTTGTATGAATGAGATGAGGAAACACAAACACAATCCCACCAGGAAAATAGCCTAGACTGACTTCAGAGCACTTTCACTCCATGATTGGGTACCAGACTGGGAAGTTCCAAACAGAAATAAAGGGGCCTTGGAGAACAAATGTACTAAGACGTGCGATCCAGATTCTGTTGAAGCCACTGGAACCGTGCACACAAGAACACTGCACTCAGAAATAACTGAGTGGAGAAGCGCTTCACATAGACATCTCAACAACCTTAAAAAAACCCATCATCTTTGGTTATTCTTTCCCCAGTGCAGCAACCCTGGCTACAAGTCTGCAGCTTGTGCTGTGGTTTGTTTTATTTTAAATGCCATGGGCTGGCTGTGTGATGACAGGAAAGCTGCAGACCTGGGAGGAGCAGAGGAACGCACGGCTGCCCCAGACAGCACACAGGCATGCTGGATGGTTCTAGGCTTCTTTCAACAGTTCCTACAGCAGGGACCAGTGGTCTGGCTGGCAGTCACTGTCGGGGATGTGACCCTACTGCCACTCAACTCATACCCACATCCGTCCCAGAATAAGCTGCAATTGAAGTGTAGCACTTTCCCAAACTGCCCTGGAAGAGCCCAGCCAACTCATCAGGCAGTTGCCACTCTGTTGCTCACCTTCCTCTGCCCCCCTGAGCTGCGAGAGGAGAGGGGCAGCAGGCACCCAACCCCAGGTGAGATCCCCAGGAACTGCCAGGAGACAAGATTGACCCAGGCTGGGCTAGCACTGCCAGGGCTGCTCCCATGCTGAGCATCACCCTTGCAAGTTGAAAGGCCACATCCTCCAAGAGCGACCTTATTCAGCTGGATTTTTCCTAATGCTGTAATTCTAAACACTGGAAAATAGACAGCAGGCACATGGTCCCCAGCTGCACGGTACCACAGAGGCACTTCTTCATCAGTCACCTGCACCCTCTCCAACACCCACAGCGGTCGCTGCAGGACTCCTCAGTCATGCCAGACCAAACAATGGTAACTCCATAGCAGAGGACTGTTGCAGTCCTTTAGGCCATATGGAAAGATTCAGCTGCATATAGCAGGATGAGGAAGACAAGGCAGCATCCCAAAACAGTGGTGTAAGTAGTCACAGCAGCACTCAGAAACCTTTGGCAATCCTACAGTGCGTCTGCTGTGCACCCACAGTAAGGAGATGATCACCTCACTGAAAGGCAGCTAGATTTTTATCTCTTATTTTTCTGTTTCCCAAGAAACATGAGATTTAACTGTTTACTTCGGTTTCAGAGGTTAAAAGAAGTGAGGAGCAGGAAGCTGGAGAGATCTTTAGTGCAGGAATGAATCGCTGTCAACATCCAAGGTCTCTTCTTGGATCCTCAGAAGAGAAAAGGATGAGGCACTCACCACTAACTGCAAGGCACGGATCACCACATCATCATGGACTGACATCAGCAAAATCTTTCTGCACTCTTGGACACACGCCATCAGGTCACACAGACTTGTGTATGTCCACTTCACTTAAGTGCCCCTTAACTCAAGTCCTCTCCCATAACACTTCATTTCCAGAGACTCTGATGGACCTGGAAGGCCAGGCAGTCAACTGTAACAGTGGCAAAAAATTAAAAAGCATTCAGTACCTCAGATTGTTCCGTGTCCTCAGTCACTAGACCTCCCACCACACTGAGTGGTGAGACCATATTTTCCTTTTGGTGCCCACAGAAGCAGGCATTCTCAGTATCCCTCACTAGGTCCAACTCCAGCCAAGTGCTGGCTTTCCTAACTCCTCCCCTGCATCCTCAAGGCTATGGTTGCATTATACAGTCCTCCTGAGCACTTCACTTGTATGTCTGAGCTGTGCCACAGGCCGCCTGCCCATCACCTTGACCTGCTTTGCCTTCTGCAGCTGCAATGGGTTGTCCATGTGCTCTCAGCAGCTGGTCCTTTACAACACACCAGCTCATGAGGGCTTCTTCACTGCCCTCCCAACCAGTAAATTCCTAGACAAGCCAAAATCTGCTCTGCTGAAGTCTAGGGATTTGATTTTGTTGTTGTTGTTGTTTATATACACATAATCCAGTGAAATAAACCAGGAGAGATGAAGAAGCTGTTAGCTCAGCAAAGGGCACAGGCAAAACAGGACAGGACATCTGATAGGGCAACTTGTCCAAGAGAGAGCCACGGGCACAAACAAAATGGTCAGGTGCACAATGAAAGAACTACAATGGCCTATCAATTCCAGTCAAGGTGGTCATGTTCTCCTGGGTATGATTTAATCTTCAGGCATCATTACAGCGCAGCCCTGGCTTGGACAACGTAAGCACAGACTCAAGGCACTGCTGGCATCCTCATGCTCACACATCCTCTCTGTAGGGAGAGGATGTTTTTGGAGTGCCATTCCTATGCAGTATCAGTTCTTCTGGGTTTTACACAGAGAGATGCTTCTGCTTGTCTTTTCAAACCAACTTGTATCTTATACAAAAGAAATACAATTACACTGATAACTCAATTGTTTGAAAAACTGAAGCCTACTTTATCAGTCACCCTTTTCTAAGGAAACTAGACAGTCAAAAGCATAAAAGAAAAAAATTAAATACATACACAATTCATATGTTAAATAAGTTCAATTGATGCACACATGGAAAAGCTAACAATAAATAATTAGCTTCTATTCTTAAAAACTATTAAGAATTATTCTGAACTTTGATGCAGAGCTGAGAGATCACCACTGCTAAAAAAACCCAAAAACCTCTCCAAAAAATACACAAACTTGAAAATCTCATATTTCTGTGAATGAATAATAATTCATGCAACACCCTTCTTTGCTATAGCTGCATAGCTGTATTGGGGGCAGAGGGGAGAGCTAAAGGACTGTGATGTTTTCCACATTGTGATTGCTCCTGCTCTTTGACAGTGCCCTGATCTTGCAATAGCACTGTCAACACCTCCTGCTTCCAGCCCCCTGCTCAGAAGGGAATCCTGAAAGGACTCATCAAGACATCATGAAAGGAAAACCAGCCCCCAAGCAGAATATTTGCTGTATTCAGTTTTTGCAAAAGTAGAGAGCTAAAAAGAAACAACCAACCAAATCCCCTTTCTCAGCCACAAACCAGCACTTTCCCCAAGGACAACTTGCTCTGCTCTCTACAGGAAGATATTTGCTAGAACTGGCAGTCACAAGCAAAGCAGCAGGCACTCCACCAGCGGGAAATGGAAAGGACTGTTTGTCCTTGCAATGTCTTCAGGAGGTGTCCCTTCCCTTCCAGGCAGCTGTAGGATCCAACTCAGCGAAGCAGTAAAAGCATGTATAAATTCACACCGAAGTGCTATAACAAAGAGAAACACACTGCTGAATCAGGGACTAAGCACCTCCATAGTCTGCATTCTTATTTTTTATCACATTTAAACAATAAATAGATGCCCCGGTACAATAAATACTATTCAGAAACAGCAATCCTTTTTCAGTATAGAAATTGTTAGGGCACTGGTGCAAGTGCTAAGAGGATCTTTACAGTATTAGTGAGCCAAGCATCCGGATGTTCTCCATGCTGGGGTGCTCAAGCTGTCACTGTGCTCTATCACAGACTTCATCTAACTTTGAAAGTTTAATCACCTTTATACAGGCTGTGAGATTTAAGAGATGAGTCAACTAACAGTTGCAGATAATTACTCAATTAGAAAAACAAGTTAATGATTTCCCTTGAACAGAAGCAGCACAAGGAGAATCACAAAACTAACAGATTTTTAAGCAAACCTAAGATAGTGGGCTTAAAATAATAATAATTAAAATAAGGGAACATAAATGTGACTTTTGTTCTTCAAGCAACTGAAGATTTAAGAAAAAAAATCAACTTTTACAATATACTCCAGTGAAAGCTGATTAATTGGCCTGAATCTTCAAATTAACAAACCCTAATCCTCTTGTCAGGGAACCTGCTTACAAGCTTCTCTCTCTGTAAAAGCACTGATGGGAACAGAGATGTGTATCTCAAAGCACTGTCCAGCAGCCTAGGATTATCTCCCATCTCCTAAATCTTAACAGCTCTGTAGGAAGGTAATTAAACTTCCAAACTTAGATGAAGTCTGCGAAAGAGTACAGTAGCAGCTTGAACAGTTTGATGTGGAAAAAGCTAACACACAGCCTTGACATTTGCTCCCAACACAAACAGCTGTTATCATCCAGGGTCTGAGACATAGAAAAAGTGTGTCCTCGTAATGTATCAAAAGCATCTAACATGCCATTTCCAGGTATTTTAGAAGTGCTCACACTTTCTACATAATAATGAGACATTGCAAGTTGGCTGAAACAATTATTACATTAATACTCTTTATTGTAAAAAAATTGTGGACTGATCCTGTGCATAAATCCTTTAATACTGTCTCCTTTGTGCAAGTGGAATTTCACTCCACAGCAGAACTCGGTATAGCTGCAATGTTTTCTGCTGCTGTTTGAACTTGTATCCTGACTGTGATGGAGCCACCTCGTGCCAGCAAACTAAAAACTACAGGGTGTTTTCTGAGCTTTTTTAGTCCTCAGTTAACTGTGAATGGCCTGGAACAGAGTTCAAGCTTCTATCTCTGGAGCTATAGCAAGATGCCTTAATATGGTTTCATCACCACATTCTCTTAAAATGGCTACTTAAAAAAAAAAAAAAAGCTATTTTGGTCTCCCCAGAGAATTGCTTGACACAAAGGTTTTGGAAGATGTCTAAATATAGACAGTTCTGGTGAGATCTGGCTCTGTGCAAGATAACAACTCTGCACTATATTTGACCATTTAACAAAGACAGTGGGAACACAATGGCTTCAGAGAAAACACTGCTTCAGCTATCCCCGGCACTGCAGAAAACAGGGAGGTGCTTAGGAGAGAGATTCCCATCAACATCACTGTAAAAAACTACCAATCCTTTACTAAGTAGTACATCAATCAAAATGGTGGCATGCAAATCATGATCCATTAAGTACTTCATACTTGATTACCCATGACATTTTAGAGAGGGTCATACATTGATGAGTTGCTTCTCCTTTGTCCTTCACTATTTGGAGTGTGTGACCACTTTTAGTTCATTACCAATGCAAAGTTTAGAACCAAGTTAAATTTCAACAAGAGGAAAACAGTGGCTTCACTTGTTTGTCCTTTTCTCCTTAAATTTGTTTAAGCTGTATGTTTCTGCATTCTACACAGATCATACCTTTTCAGAAGTGTCAGACACAGGGCACATGCAAGTGTACCTCTTGTTTAAATATGGCATTCACTACCAAAGACATTCTGAAAATGGAAGACGAAGACTAAGACCACCCAGGATCTCTCTAGATGCCTTTTTTCCTTATTCTATCCTATATGTGGAAATCATATTGAAGATTTGCTCCTCATTGGGCTAATTTACAAATGCCAGAACATGCAGGAAGGGACCTAGAAGCCATGTTTCTACACTTGTTCTCACAACCCAATGCCTCACAATGAGGTACCACCTCATGGCTACAGCAGAGACAATCATCCAAGTCTAAATCCTAGCTCTGTCAAGGACGCTAAGGACACTGGAGACCATATCACCATATTAAGAGGAATTGATTTCCTTCCCAGCTGGTCTGGCCTCACCTTATGTTTATCAACCTCCAGGTCAACTCCTTGAAGATTCTGGGAGGCTCCCAGGCCTGGATAGCCCTTTCTCGCAGGAGTTAATGACAAGGAAGAAGCAGAGAGCAGTGGGAGAGAAAGCAGGGCTGTTCCTTTGGGCCCCCTAATTTGAAGGGTGTAACCACACAAAACATTCCAGCATCCCTGCCTCACTTACAAAGCAGTAATAAAATTCACAATAGATACATCTTAAAGCTGTTGTGAGGTTTAATTAAGCAATAATGTGTGCAGAGCACTTGGAGATCTCCAGATAACAAGGTGTCCATATAAGAGAGAAGGTGATTACTTCTGATGAACCAAAACCTCACGGCAACAACATGGCATACTCAGCAGGGAATATCCAGGGCTGTCTTAACTCTCCTTTTACAGCCTCAGTAGAAGAAGCTTACAGATATTGCCTACCTCCTCTTTTGCATCACAGGCTCTGTCAGGATGTTCTAGAGGATGCAGAGAGATGCCTGCATGAGCCAAGCGCTGAGAGCTGTGAAATACTATCCCTATTTAAAAATCAAAGAGTTGGGAATCTGCTCCTGTCAACAGTCTTTTCTATAGAGAATAATTTAGCAAGAATAGATGAAATCTCCCACCTTCAGGTGATCTGGGTGGCTGTGAGGAGAAACGCATTTTGGCAGTTCCCACATTCTTTTGTCAAACTTCTGTTGTCTGGGAAAGAGCAAGGTGCCAGAAGCCCTTGCAGGTGAATACCTTGGCTGTTTCAAGCTCACTTGATTCAGAGTGATAGCCTGTTTATCTAGATGTTTGGAAAGTAATTAATGAGATCAGCAAATCCTTTCCATGTATAAATTATAAATTAACTTCAGCAAAGCCATGTAAATTACCAAGTCAAGTAAGAACATGCTTATTTATCTGTGACAGTCTTTTATCACCATTAAATAAAAGCAAGAGAGTGAATTATCTAGTGAGAAGTACATCGCTCGCAGCAATGAAGCACAATCTATTAGGTCACAAACAGAAACATCAGTGCAGCATGATGACCCCTGTTAGGGTCCCTATCACGACATCCTGAAGCAGGTGCCAGCAGTGGCACTGTATCAATACAGAAGGTGTAGGAAAGCAGCACACTTGCTGTCCAGGCAGGACTGCTGACCTCAATCAGGTACACTCAGAATGGTTTCCACCACGCTTGCTCTGCAGAGAGCTGATGTCTCCCTCAAGCCAGCATTTGGTGCCTCTTCACACCTCAGCTCAAAGTGAAGGAAACAACGGATATACAGAGGCTGCTTTGGGAGACCTGTTTTAGCAGCCCCAGCAAGCAAGAGGTTCAGAAAAAGAATGTCCATAGAGATACCAGTTTAATGAGAGGCTGCTGCAAGTTCGGGATAAGAGGAATTAAAATTTGAGCTGCAGTTAGCTTTTAAAATGTCTCCTACCCTGAACTGATAAGACGCATCACACATTAATTCTTTTCAGCTGATGTACGGTATCTTTATATCACAACCCATTGTCTTCAAGGGCCAGTTAACCCACAGATTTACAACACAGCTGCTGCTCTACAAGCACAGGATTCTGGCCCAGTTGTGCAATGAGTATACCCTGGTAAAATTTCAAAGTAGCTTTGTTTATGGAGGCAACCACTTGATAAATGCTTTGGCCAAGTTTTCCTTCAAGAGTTCTACAGAAAGTCTCCCTTTGTATGAGAAGATACATTAAAAAATATGAAATTAAATAAAGTCCTGGGGAAAAAAATTGCTCAAACTAATGTTAGGCATGAACAAAAATAATAGATTGCTCCCTTCTCCTCCAGATTAGCCTTTGCCAGGCAACCCCAGGTAGGCTCTCAGCAGACATATCAGTGACCCAGTGGAAATGATAAATTAGGAGAGGGATGGCAGAGGCCCTCTGGCTTACTTCATGTGAAGCATCTAAAGAGTGAATCCATCCATCCTGGAGCAAAACCACACTGGTTGAAAGTTTACACAGTGGAGGTACTTATTGCTCCAGTGAGAGCTCACACTCTGGGTGCTCCAGAGCTCACACAGTGGGTGCTGCAAGAAAGCACACCAACCAAGGCATGATAATGCAGTTTCAAGACAAGACTAGCTCCAGCACAAGGAGCATGCCCACAGCTGATCCAAAGCAAATTAAGACTCCTCAGGTGGTAGGTCTAATACTGACCAGCACTGTTGAAGAAGTGATGTGTTTCTCCCCTGTCTCTACAAAGACCACTGGAGGTCAGTCCCATCCCCAGCAGAGGAAGCTGATGAGCCGTCCCCAGGGGCTTCACCACACCACCTTGAGCTTCCTGTGCCCCACTGGACACAGCATGGTACCCAGAGGACGCAGATCTGCCGCAAAGCTTTTACTTTGGCAATGGTGATGCACAAGAAGAAAAGCTTCCTCTCAAATTCCTGATGGACATTGCACAGCTGCTAATCAGGAGAAAATGACAAAATGAAACCAATTTTGCTTCTGATCTGGAAAAGCATCCACTGCCAACAAAACTATTGGCAAATAAACCTAATAACAACATCCTATTTTGGCTCCAAGGCTCTCTTGGCTGACCTGATAGAGGTATTTATTCAAGTATCTACATGATATGTAAATTAGTGTAAGATAATAAACAAAGAAATTAATCATGGTAACCATGATGTTATTTAGAAACGGCCAAAAGCACCACTGACTTCAGTCCAGACCACAAAAATTTATTTTAGCAAAGGAATCTGGCTGTAAGTCTCACTAAGGCTTCACTCGCTCTGGAGCTGACATGTGACTCACATCCGCCCAAATCATCCCACGCTCTTCCTGATATGATAAGTTATCAGTTCATAGTTTTTATGGGCACTAACTTTGTCTGCCTTCACTAAACCATATCAAGACTTAATTTTGCCTCAACGATTAACAGAATGCTATCGGTAGCATCTATATAGCATCTAAGATAGATTAGGAGAGTGAGGTTTTAAAATGTTGTTGACAAGGTGATCTTACACCAGTTAAACAAACATGCTTTGATATGCAAGACCATCTATTTTCAGCACACATCTTTCACTTTTCAAGAGATCCCAAATTCACATGGAGTAACATCCACTCCAACAAAACAGACCTGAGGCAGAAATCTTCCCCATGTTCTCCCTGCCTTTGTCGGTGATTCTGCTCACAGTAGACAAACCACCCTGCAAAACCTCATTGCCTTCCTGGTGGTGTCCCTGTGACTGTCAAGTTTCATATAGTAATGCACCATGCGACTCAAGATGGATGATCATCAGGAAGAGTCCCATCAGCCACCCAGAGACTTCTCCCCTGCTCCCATCCCACAGAAGGGCTACAGGCAGACACCTCCCACTGGATCAGGTTGCTCAAAGCCTCATCCAACCTGGTCTTGAACACCTCCTCGGATGGGGCAGCCGCTACTACTCTGGCAAACTGTGCCAGGAAAACATTTCTTTCTCCTATCTAATCTAAATCTTCCCTCTTTCAGCTTAAAGCCGTTCCGCCCGATCCCTACACTCCCTGATAAAGAGCCAGCTTTCCTGTAGCCCCCTTTCAGTACTGGAAGCTGCTATAAGGTCTCCCCCAGAACATTCTTTTCTCCAAGCTGAACAACCCCAACTCTCTCAGTCTGTCCTCATATGGGAGGTGATGCAGCCCCCAGATCATCTTCATTGCCTCCTCTGGACCTGTTCCAACAGATCCACGTTCATCAAAACACTGTAGGACAACCTGTTCTCTCAAACACTAGTGCTCAGGCCAGCATATTAGGTTTTTTGTGTTCTTTACTTGTAAATACTTAGAACACCTTCTTGCTTGCATTCATTCATTAATAAATTCATTCACCCAAATAAACAAACTCAGGATCTTGTAATTGAACCAAAACAAAAAATTTGTACATAAGCAAAACCTGAGGCAGTTAAGCAGCACAGCACAGGAGGAAAAGTGCTGGCTGCTATGAATTAGTTATGGCATGTTTGCTGCATCAAGTTTATTTTCTAGATGCATTTTCCTGTAGTGAAGGTGCAGCCAAACAGTAGTCACTAATGGGTCAGTAAATTCGCACTGCACCAGACAGAGCTGTGAATACGTGAGATAAGCAACCAACTCAGGGAAGAGGAGAGAAGGAAGTTTCACTATGTTTTATTCTTCTGCATTTGCTTACATTTTTGAATATTACACTCAGTAGAGGTATTTTTTAAGGTGGCATCCAACTCATTATGGAACACAAGCAATCTTTGGAAAGACCCATATGCATCACCTTTGTCAACATTAAGTGAGTTTTGACATTGCAAATGCTTAGTGACTTAATTCAGAATTACACAGACGGACCTGTTTGTCTGCAAAGTAATTTTAGGGCTTCAGAAGAATATGAGGTTTGAATATTTAACTGAAGAGCAGCAAATTCTAGACCTAAGTTATATGTCCCCTATCTAGATTGCCTTAAATCAACAAAGGAAAAAGGAAAGTTACTCCCACACGATAACAGTTACATCAGACTCATCCATAGCCTTAAAACCTAGCTCACCAAGACCCCTTGGCTGAAGAGGTCCCAGATCTGTGGAGGTGAACCAGAAGCCTCCCTGATGGGCTGAGCCCTACAACAGGCTGCTGCTGCAGCATGTCCCAACACAGAACCCTCAGACAGGGACTAAAGGAGCCAAGTCCAGGAGACAGAACAGCTACCTTAGTGTATTAAAAGTTTCCCAGAAATGCTGTTAAGGAGCAGCCTCAGCATCCAAATAATTTTATATTAATAGTTAGCTGAAAACTTGCAGAGCTGCTACTGACTCATAAGCCAACTGCACTTGAAATTCTGCAGCTGGGGATTAAACACACTGCCTCAGAGCTTGTCCACCTTGTTACACACACAAAGCCTAAGACAAAAAGCATTTGCAATTCAAAGCACTGGCAGATTCAAGGTCAAAGTTTTCTAGTTTCCAGAACTTTCACAGGTGCGAAGTCTAAAGCACTGATACCAACAGACTGATTTTTGAGCATCTACCTTCAGAAAGCAGAAGGCAATCATTATTTCAGCTTCTTGATGGGGACTTCCCTGTCAGTGTGTGTTAGCGACTTGTTACACAAAATGTTTGCAGTAAATCACTTGGAAATGTGAACTCAGCAAATGCCAGAGGCAATGACAGGCGGATATAAATGACAATTAGGAAGGTGTGTCCGGATGCTTGAAGTATGAGCCACGATAACCATGCTTGTGAAATTTCACTTGCCCGGATTGGGACAGAGGTTGTGGCCTTTGTTAAAAAAAAAAAAAGAATCAAATGTGCTTATTAAAAAGAAAACTATACGTCTGGACAAATATCCAAATATTCCAGCCTCAGCAGAGAATAAAACCTACAGGTTGTGGGAATTAGTCTGAATAAGACCTCACTAAATGGTCACAGCAAGGTTGGAGAAAGATGGGACAAGCCAACAGTTACTGCAAGCAACTCTCCAGTTGGCAAGAATAATGAATCCTTTTCCCATAATCATTCATTTTCACCCATGGCTTCTAAAATGGATCTAGCATCTCTGTTCACCTGCTCTAAGCAGCTTTTGACTTTTTTAAAAATATATGGAACTGATGACAACCCTTAAAAATTTGGGGAAAGAAAAGCAGACAGTCATATACTTCAGCTGATTAAATGTTTAACTTTAACAACATCTATTACCATCACTAGCAGCTAGAGATGACTAACAAAAAAGAACATGAAATCGCATTACTGCATTCAGCAAACCTTCAGAAAATGCTACTTTTCACAGTCAAAAATAGCATACCTTACCAGCCCAGATTTCAACAGTCCATTCTGTCAGCAGTAAAAGCTGTTTTCTAGGCCACAGCTTTTTTCCATTAATGGAATCTGATTTGCCATTGCATTTTTAGAAAGCTAAGGTGAACGTGTGATACTGAGAGAGGGCACTGAGTAATCCAGAAATGAAAGTCTAAAATTCTTCTTGTAGGACAAGGTCAAAGAACCAATGCCTGTGGAAAACCACATGCAGAGGGACTTGCACACCATGTTCCAGCTGTGTATTCCCAGGAGCTCTGTACTAAGTACATTTTAAATAAACAGCAATATACCTCTCAACAAATTATTTTAAAATTGGGAGATAATGGCGTCTCATATGGCTTTATTACTTCTTGTACCTAGAAATACATCACCGGAGTAGTTTTACCTCCCACATTAGTTGATCTTTATGAAGTTCTGATTATTGCTCACATTGTTCTGAGTGTTATTTCTGTTCCTAGTAACAGAAAGAAGAAAACAAGACAAAAGACAACATAATGGTATTTTTGAAGCTACAATGCAACAGTTACCCAGGATAAAATCCTGCCTGTATATTTCGAAGAACTGTGAGACCATGGCAAAGTAGAGACAAAAGAGCTACTGGTAGTTTTTGATGGAAATGACTATCACTCATAAGCTACTGGCAAACTAAAAAAAAGTTAACGAGCTCCATAAAGCAATTAAAATTGAAAGTGTAAAATAGATGTAATGACTCAACAGCCCGATCCTTACTCTCATAAAACCAGCCTAATAACACACAGTCTGAGCCTCCTCACATCGACATCAACGTAAATGTAGTGTAGCAAACTGAATTTCTCATCATTAGAGGAGTTTCACCAATATAAAAGTTGGAAGGCATAAGAGGCAGACCCAAGGGCTGTGCACTCAGAAGACTCAGGAGAAGCCAGATTTGTGCACCACAATAAATCTGAGTGTGGTTACACAAGATGTCGCTTCATGGGCTAGAGGCCACAGCTATCAGTAGCTTGCTGCATGATCGACACAGTAGCTGTTGTTTTATCCAAATCTTAGTCTCTAAAGACAATTAAGTGGGCACTGTCACTGTCATCTAACAGTCAAAACACATCCATCCAGTCAGAGGAAAAAAAACTGGAATGATGTCCTAAATATTGTCCAGTGGGTTTAAAAAAAAAAAAAAAAATCAAAGCAACAAACAAACACCATCACCACCCCAAACAACAGAAGGGAAAGAACAACATGCAAACTCATTTTAAACCAGACTCACTACTGGGTGAGCAGCCCTCCTCCCTCCACATCCCTTTCTGCATTGGCAAAAGTAACATTACTTACAACTTGAACGTGATTCATATTTAGAAGATCATTCTCATTTTAGACTTGTACCCAGCTGAAAAGTTTCAAAGATGTTGTAAGACTCAATACAATAAAATAAATGTCCTTGGTCTCCCAGATAACAAGACCTTTTTAGTGTTTAAAATAATCAGTGTGCATTCCATGCAAAACACATCCTTGTATCGTTTCTTTATAAAGATAACTTTGGCCCTCACAATAGAGACTGTTCATGGTCTTAAGTAATGCAGAGTTTCTTAATTAGGCAATACTTCACGATTATTTTGGAGTGCCAATTTGGACAGGCCCTGGCTCTCACTCCGCTGACTAGTCACTTGCTGAGTCTCCAGAGGGTCAGCAGTGAATTGGGAACACAACAGCACATTTGCAAGGTGAATTTCAATCACACTCAGACATCACAGTATGGCTTAAGCAGTGCACCCGAACCACAAAAGCTGATGGGTTGAGATTTAACAGCTTGGTTTATGAGCCAGATGCCATCAACAGTTTGGGATCAGGTTTTAACTTTGGATGAAGGAAGAGAGTTCAAAAATTAACTATATACTCCCTTGCCAATATCCGTCACCAAGCCTCTGCCAAGAACAAAGCATCTCATATCAAAGTTAGAACTTAAACTCATTATATTAAAGAGTCCATGCTACACAGTCATTTGGAACACCACCTGCCTTCAGAAAATACAAGCAGGATGCTTAAACAAATCGAACAGCCCATGTATCAGAATCCTTTATCGCTTGGGTTTGAACAGAGGAGGTCAAAGCAGACAAGGATTTGCATGAATACCACTGCATCCTTCCCTCCCACTCCTGAAGCTCTCCCTGAAGCTGTGCCCGGAACAATGCCTGAGGGAGGCTGAGGAGGGAAAGTTGAGCCTGGCTCAAGCACCACCCTGCAGCACAAGCAAATGAAGACACCAGAGTGGTATCCCTCTGAAGTCAGAGATTGCACAAGAAGCCCATGGCTCTAGAATTAAACAAAGCAGCCTCAGGCTTCTTCCGATATGTACTTGCTGGTACTGACTTCTCAGGCCCACAAAACCTATGGAGGCTCTCTGCCTCCTTTGTTCCTCTTGGGACTGCAGGTGTTGACTCAGTAAGGCTTGAGATGCTTCAGGCTAAGGACAGTCTCATGGGAAGAAGCAGGTATTTACAGTGATCCCAAATCTACTTTTCAGCAAAGCCAGGCCCAGAGCTCCCCTCCTTCACTTCAGTATTTCCTGGACCAGGACCAGTGTTAGTCAGACATCTTTGCTATCCTTAACAGCTGAAGTATCACGATAAGCCCAGTTTATTTTACCTCAGTACAGCCAGCATCTACACAGTATGGCTTGCAACACCGCCTCCCTTCATACCATAGAATAGTTATGGTAAGAAGGGACTTTAAAACCCTTCCAGTTCCAACCCCTCCTGCCATAGGCAGGGACACCTTCCACTGAATCAGGTTGCTCAAAGCTTCATCCAACCTGGCCTTGAACATTTCCAGGAATTGGGAAGCCACTAATACTCTGGGCAATCTGTGCCTCACCGCCTTTACAGTAAAGAATTCCTTCTTACATCTCCCTCTTTCAGCTTAAAGCCATCTCCCCTCATCCTATCCCTGCACTCCCTGATCACGAGCCCCTCCCCAGCTTTCCTGGAGCCCCTTGCTGTACTGGAAGCTGTTCTAAGGTCTCCACAGAGCCTTCTCGTCTCCAGGTTGAACAATCCCAAACCTCTCAGCCTTTCCTGATACAGGAGGTGCTCTGGCACTCAGACCATCTTCATTACCTTCTCTAGACTCACTCCAACAGTTCCATTTCTTTCCCATGCTGAGGGCTCCAGAACTGAACACAGTATCCTCTTTTTCAAAATGAAACTTCGTTAAATCATCACAAAACAAATGCAGAAAACCAGAAAGACACTTATTTCCTTTAAAGGCTTTCCACTGACAACAGGCAAATACTTTTGGTGACTTAAATTTTTAAAAGTTCAGCAGTCAGCCTATGAAGGGTCACTTTCAGGTCCAAATTATTGGACTTCTTTCTTTCACAGGCAAATAGATGCACAGAAATTCCAATATACTCTTCTGCTGGATGCAAGCTGGTCCCTTGTTGCCTGGCACTCACCCACTGGGACAGGACTGCCACAGGTCAGGTGAGAGCTTTTGACACCTGCATCTCCTCTGACACATCCCTTTTTACCACTCAGAGCTGTCACTGATGACCCCAGCCCTTATTTTCTGCTACTCCCTCCCTGTTGCGATGACATTCCCAGCAACAGCATTAAACAGCAACCTGAGTACAAAACGAATGACTAATTCTTTACATTTCCAGTCATATGCAGTGATCTAAACAGGCAACCACACTGACAAGCCCTTCCTGCAGTACTCTCTTCAGGAGACATTAGTCTGTGGAAAGGTGTTCCCAGCCATATCTTAGGGCAATTAGAAACCTAAATTATTTTTCCCTTTCTCCTTGCAGTCACCGGATGGCTGTGCCCTTGAAGTAAAGCCAACCCAGCCACCATGCAGCAGGACAGGTAGGGCTAACTGCCCCAAGAGTGAGGAAGCAGGAAGGGCTGAAGGACCTCAGTACAAGTCCCCAGGGGACAAAACTTCGACTGAACCTGCTGGCATTTGACAAGATTGCCCAGCAAACAAGAGCTCAGGCAGAAATGGCTGGGTCAGAAAGGGATGAAACTAAACAAGCAAGCAAGAAAGACTGACCTTGAAATGTGGGAGAGCACCACAGTGGTGAGGGCAGGTGACAACCTGACATACCAAGATGCTGCCCTAAGAAGTGTCTGGCGGTTTTCAGACAGGGCTAAACAAAGAGGTACTGGGGACAAAGCACTTTCAACCATTTCATATGGTACAGTGAGGTCCTAAATGGCGTCACTGTAAACTTGTCCTATTTTTTTATTGCTATATTTTATTATAGAATAACACAACCAGGCTCCCATTAGAGCACTACAACAGTCTTTATGTGTTAAGAAACTTTAAAATGTTAATATTAAAATCAGTAGGATCTCTCAGCTAAAAAACACACTTTCAGTTCATTAAAAACTAAAAGCCTGTGATTTGCTAGCCTTCACATAATTCAAAGGAATAATCCTTCCCTGGTACTTTACTAAATTCATGAGTTTACACCAGCAAAGAAAATGAATGTTGTAGGTAGAAGTCACTCTTTGACCTGGTAAATAAATCTATAGCGAATTCAGGTTCAATTACAGTATTTAAATTTATGACATCTACGGTGCTGTAATAAGTAAGCGACAAAAAAAATATAGAAAGCATGCATTAACATGCACAAGCTGCAAAAAACCAAAAATCAATTGGCTCTATAAAGATGTATCAAAATGTATAGTCAGTTCTATACAGTCTTATACGTGTGTTTGTCAATATATTTGATTGCAGTCCTATCTACTACAAACAACCCACTACAACAAAGAAATTTCTAGTTTGGTGTACTGAAAAGTAAAATTTGCTTTCCTGATACTTGTGTGTGTGCACTTCCATGCATATTCACAAATGCAGTTGTCGTTACTGTTGAAATTTCATTTGCATGCAAAATACCTCTGGTGCAAATTACCAATAACATAAGGCAGACCATGAAATGTTAAAGACTTCAAAGGATGAGAGAAAAAGTATTTGCATTTTGGGCCTGATCCAAAGCACATTAAAGTCAAGGAGTCTTTCCATTGGCCGCAACAGATGTTCTGACTTGAGGAATTTTTGATGCAAGTTATTGACATGACACTAGACCAGTATAACCACAAAATACACTTTCTGAAGAAACTTAAAGTTAACTTTGCTTAATACTGCTTTACTGCTTTTTGTCATGGCAGTTGGGTTTTAGCTTCTCCTAGGACAGTCTTTGCTGCCTCTCCCACCATTCTTCAGTTCCAATACCCCATGTCCATTTCAGTTTTACACTTAAAACTTTCTTATCTCATGTTGATGGCTTCTAGGTTCTCTGCAGATATTTAACTTTGTAATAAGTGTTATTTAATTCCACATAAGTAACTTACAAAACAAGTACCTAAAAAGGACAATATAAGAACTGCCAAAATATGCTTCAATAGGTTGCTAACCTGTAGGTCATAGAGGCTTTCAGTCTTTGAAAAAAATGCTAATGGTTCTCATAAAAGAAGTGAACTGCTAGCTGCTCTTCTCTATTTGAGACTAATCAGCTTAATCAATAATGTTTCAGCATTCCCTGTTCTATTCCATCAATGTTTTAGTTTAACTTTCCAATTGGCCTACACACAGTAATGCTTTCTACATCACAGAAGAAAAAAACCTGTTCACATAAAGGATAGGAAGCACAGTGTGGTAAGAGAAGATAAGGGACTGGACCTGCAACAGCGCGGTACCAGGTACAGAAATAATACAAAGTTTATTTAAATAAAGCTAAAATAATTTATTCCTTTTAGAAAGGAACATTTTTTCTGGCATAACCCAAAAAAGAAATGAATCAGTAAAAGAAGCACTTCTCTAATACAAACATTATTAACAAATGCTATGCCTATTCTGTATGTGTCACCAGTAAGCAAAATCAAACCCACTGCAACAAAACAAAAAAAAGGTACTAGGACATGGTGCACATTTTTCTTCCCCTCTGTACTTCAAAGTCATAAGCACTCCTCGTATTTCATGGTAAAAGGTTTCATTTCTCAGTTCCTGCAGCTCGGGTAATGATACCATAACTCAGAGGTGATGCAAGGCTTACTATAACTCTGACCTCGTAAACAATTTTAATATCCCTTCTCTGCATCTCAACAGATATAGGAGCGCACCTGAGCAGCCAATATCTCCTCAGTAGGTGCCTGCTTATGCAACTTGCAAGTGAGCACATGCTGCACATTAAAACCAATGTGGATGCAAAGAGAAAGTTTGTGTCTGCGTGATGAAAGCCATCTTCAAAAAGCCAAGATAAATTTGCCAAATATCTTAAGGAATGTGAAATTAAGCCAAAAACATAGCAGGTTCACAACACAAAGTGCACAGCACAAGGTGCACCTGCTACACACACCTACTCTGTGCTTCTTGAAGTGTTAGAGATGGCATGTTGTTTCAGAGCAATGAAAGCTGTACTGATGCAGATGGGGGAAGGGGAGGGACTCCAACAGAAGGACCCTTTCTGCTTGTCTTTCTAGGTAAGCCAGCAACAGGTAGAGCTCCTCATGGCTGCTCCGCAGCACCCCTCTCATCCCGTACCATTACCATGGCCTCAGATAAGGCAGGGACACTAAAGCCAGTAAAATGAAGCTACAAACCTCATAGGTAGAGCCACGATCCTTTGGAAAAGCCAGGGCCTGTCTAGTGTCACTCTGGCTCTGCAGAGGCCTGGAACAAACTGATGGAATACAGATGCCGAAAGAGGGTTCTGCTTACCTGAAATTAGCCAGTTAGTTGACTGGAAAACTGAAATGCATGTAAAGAGCTCTAGCAGCCAAGAGACCTCTTCGGGAGAAAGAGATCAGGATACATCATGATCAAATCTCTATTTCTAGGTCAAACCTTGAGAGCTGTGATGATGACGATTCCATAGCAACTCTGCAAGAGCATTTATCACAAGACATAAGGTTGGAAACAATCCCCACCAGTCTATTCGCCTGGAGAATAATCCATACTTTAACCATACTACAAGACATCTAACTAACCTCCAGGAGAGATTCCTCCACATCCCTGGGCGATCTGCACAGGCACTACAGTTCTGTGTGATTATGATTGTCTTTCCTCCCCATCCCTGAACTGGTGTAGCTTAACCTTATCTTTCTGCAATTTAAGCCCATTATTTCCTGCCCTGTTACCAGCTCCATTTTAGCAGCTAACTTATACACATTTCTAGGTTAAAGAAGGGCAAGACACGTTGCTAGGTATCTTCAACTCCAAGTAAGTCCAAACGTGGAACTCTTAAGTGAGTTGGACAGTAAGTGCTAACACAGGCAAAAGGGATGCCTATGTTTAGATGTCTCAAAGCCTGCATGAGAACTAGAGATCCATCAGTCAAGGTCTGGACTAGTTAAAAAAACCCACTGCCTAGAATTTCAAATATTTCCTTCCAGAACAAGGCCAAAATATATCAGTTGACATGAACAGGTAAAACAGAATCCACTACTTTCTGAAAAAACACTTTGAGGAACATATTGAAAAGTGGTCTCCTAAAGAAAATTTATTTCCGTTCGTCACATGTACTTATTTGTTATTGAAGGTCTGCTTGCAAGATTCATGATGCTGAGCTCGGGGCAATAAATTTATTTTAAGAAAGCACATAAATGCTGAATGAAGATACAGGAATTACAAGCTAATACAGAAAGAGGAGGTACTTGGCTTTCTTAGTAGTGTCTCCATAGAGCATCAGCAATGCTTAATAAAATTAATTTTATACCAGACTTCTAGTTCTTCCCAAGGTTTTTACTGAAAAGCAAACAAAAAAAAAGTGTCAGAAGAGGACAGGGGATAGTCTCCAAATACAGTTGTGAGGTCCAATTTTCCATTTCTTTTGCACAACTCATCCACAGCCTCACCACCTCGGCTGATTCTGTACAGGGAAGCTGTCAGTCAAGGCAGT
Source organism: Coccyzus lansbergi (assembly GCA_033558105.1). Classification (NCBI taxonomy): domain Eukaryota; kingdom Metazoa; phylum Chordata; class Aves; order Cuculiformes; family Coccyzidae; genus Coccyzus; species Coccyzus lansbergi. The sequence goes on along the minus strand of JAUMJK010000095.1, from coordinate 291,615 downwards.
GGCAGCAGGCAGGTCCAAGCATCCAGACTGTGGAAAAATTCCTAGGAAAGACTAAGAGCCTCTTTCCAATCCCTGCCAACACCACGGCAGGGGGAAGGGGAAGATTTTCTCTATTTCTTCATAAGAAGTGCTAGGTAAGTTGCTAAGTAAGTCTCATATATCCATACTCATTTCAGGTTGCTCTATAATGGGCAAATTGTGCCCTCTGCTATACTTTAACAGCCCCTACCAACTCCATTCAAGCAACATTGGTATAATATTTGACCTAACTGCATTTTAAAGCCCAGATAGGTTTCTTGCACTCCAAGCTGAGACAAGCAACTTTTCTGCCTGCCCTGCCCACACATCGCTGTGACACAATTCTTCTGACACATCACACATTTCCAAAGAGCTATTCTTTACACCAAGTATCTTCCTTGTTACTCAGCAGGGCTGAAGGGCAGCTCCCTGCCATTTATGACAGAGACGCAGAGACAAGCGAATAGCAATTACTCAGTATTTGTGAAAAGGAAGGCCTCACCTTTAATAAATGCACAGGCACATTTCTTTGCACAGGGTCAACCAGAACTCTGGAAGGGAGACTCACTGATTGACACAAATATGTTTGTATTTCAAAGGGCAAACTACAATGTCAAATAAAAGGCAGTGTTTGCACAAGAGTTAACTTAGCTATTTGGCATTCTCAAAGAGCTCAACAATCCCACATAAAAATGTCTCTCCTTTGCTCTGCAACAATGCTTTTTTAACTCAGACTGTAATACAGGTGTAGAGAGGTCAAATTACCATGATCCCTGCAGAATGCAAGCTAAATGCACAATCACAAGAAAGAGGAGTTAATAGTGACCTTTCAAGAAGCAGAACAATGCAGTGGGTAGAGCTCCTTCTGCTCAGTATCCCCAAAGCAAGCTGGCAGCTGCTAAAAACTCAGTGCAAGTTAGAGCTACAGGGGTCCTCTGATTGCATGGAAGGACAAACCAAAGTCCAACCAAACAGGAAAGAGAGAGAGAAGAGCCCTTCTTTCTCACACTGTCTTTTCCCAATTACAGTTCATTTTGAAATTAAAAGACTAGCTCTACGCAGCCTAATGAGAAGGAGATGCGATACTTTATAAGGTCACATACTGCTCTGCAGACTGCACCATTCCTGTTAGGACAAGGGAGTTCCCTGCAGTGCTGGATCAGACCCATGGTGCATCTCCTTCAGCCTCTATCAGAGCCAGTGCTGTTCTCTCAGACTGGAGAAGGTCTCCTGCCTCTTTTCACAGCTGGCCACAACAGTGCCCACAACTCTTTGAACTCACTTTCCCAAGCTACTGGGTGTGTTGAATTCCAAGTCACCAAGTAAATTAATTCCGGGGACATTAAAACTGGGTATCGAGTATATTTCTTCAAAGAGCCACCAAGAACTCTAAGGTGAATCAACTAAATTGATAAAGGACCTGCACATGGGTAGATTCAGCCAAAAAGGATAGAAACAGTCTCCCAGGTGATTAGCAATGCAACTTATACACACTGGTTTTGCCTCTTTAGTTGATTCCTTTCAACTTCCCTCCACAGAAAGGCCTTTGAACCTCAAAGCCTTACAAAGCAATGTACATTATCAGACATGTCCAAGTGTATGCATGTGTACCCAGCACCCACTAAATTGTCACATCCAGACTGAAGTGTCAGATCCACTGTTTTAGTCTTGCATGGATTTTCAGAAGCGGTCTAGATTTAGGTCAGCCTAGAAGAACTGTGTCTGGGATTGGCACAGGAGAATTTTTAATGTACCATAGGAATGACTTCAGCAACAGACTGAGGGGTGGGGAAAGAAGCTCTTTCACATTAAGTACAACTGTTGCTACTCTGATATTAAATATTACCTGGAAAGTACTCTCATGAACTGTAGAGTCCTTGATTAACGAGCAGGTGGAGTGCATATAGGGACTTGGTCCTGATTTCGGCTGTCTTATTAGCTCTACCCTAGACACTTCTATCACCACAAAAATAAATGAGGAAATCCAAAAACTAATTATGAGTGGACAAAACAAGTTAACCCAACAACTGCCTCCTTACAGTACTTCAGAGTACTGTAGGTAGGTTGGTAGATGTGCAAGATGCAAACACTGTAACCACTAAAAAGAAACAGCAATAGAGTCCAGCTAATCTCTTAGTTTCTCTGGTGCATGAGACCACAGGAAGCCTCTCAAGGAATAGCCTCTTTTTCAGAATAGCTCCAGTGCAGTCTTGACTACTGCAATCATTTGTTCATTGTTTTAACATTGATGGACACAGGGCGACCCTTCAATGCTCACTGCACTCCCAAGGAGGGGTGGAAGTTCTGTCTCTCCCACCAAGGTGCAGACATTGAGCAGTGCCCAGCTGGCCCAGGGGAACCTTTGGTCACAGTGCAGGAGTTGGGTAACCATGAAGCCAAGGGGAGGGGAGAGCATCCCATCCAGACCTCTTGGAGAGGCTGCTGAACACCTGAAGGCACAGAGGCTGGGGCTGCAGACCACGCACTAGGGAAACCAGAACCACCTTCTTCGGTTTGTTGGCAAACACAGTTGTAGCTAAGCATCTCCTGCTATACTTAACCAGCAGCCACTGCCCCCGAGCATTTCTGTGAAACAGTACAGACTACCCACACACTCTGTTTTTAGTTTGTGTTTACTTGTGTCTGGAAAAAAGCCCAAAGAAATCTTTTACACATGCCAGCTAAGTCCAACAAAACTGAATACCCCAGCATCAGAAGAGGAGTTCAGACAACTTGTGCCCTGTGATTGATCTATTTCTCCCTACACTTGCCTTTCTAATCTTCTCCATAATTACATGAGCCGCCTGATCTTCCCAAAGTTGTCAATTCACCCAAATCCATTTTCAAATGGCCATCCTTGAAAGAGTCTTGGCACTATATCAAGCTGTCTCAGCTTCATGCAACCACACCGCTACTGATGGCTTCCTTGAAATGTACAGGTGCTGCTGGCTGGACCCTGAGCAAGGGCTGCCTGGATCCAGCCCCGGAGAAAAGCAGACAAGGGGAGAGTATTGATCCGGTCTTTTTAACATGCTAATTTACCCAGGGTTGCTTCAGTCATTGCCAGACGGGACACTTTGAAAGAAAACTGTTTTCAAAGCAGCGATGTCTTTTTCAACAGCAGAAAAAAATTAAAACTGAAAACAAACTAATTCAGGCATCAAGTTCACAGAGGCCCTGGTTGGTATTCTTCAGCTCCCCAGAGATGTCTGATGTATGGAAAGACAGACTTGTTTAATTAATGCTATTAAAACACAGCCTGGCAAGAAGCCTCAAGGATTTACAATAAGAAAATTCACACCCATTAAGTGCACTCATAAGATAGCCCATATTAGTATCAAAAAAAAAACCTCAAAAAACCCCAAACTTGGCCATAACATCATGAAGTGCTCCTCTGATTTCCCATACACACACACTTCTCAGAAATGTAGTTAAAATTAAATTTCCGTGATTCAATTCCTGTAATTCAGCATCAACACTGGAGGACATTTTGGCATTTCTAAGCATTGATAATATGGAAAATCAAGCCAATTGTTCCATCCCTTCAGACTGCTGGGAATCCATGGCAAAGGCCAGACAAAACCGTTGGTGTGACAGAAGCATTATTAAAATATTTTGGAAGGCAGCACCATTATTGACTGATGCCTTCACTACCAACACACCTTCTTCTATCGCTGGCTAAATGTGAGACATGGATACAAAGGCAGGATTTAATTAACAGTCTGTGGAAATGCTGAAATGTTACATACACAAGATTCGCAGACAGAACAGAGATCAATCACGTGTTTCACATCTGTGTTTGTGGTTCACATCATGTTCCGAGTAAAATGGGAGAAAAGCTGTGAAAACCAGGAGCACTCTCCAAGCTAAGGTAGATAATCAGTCCTAGCTCTGACCCACAGCATATTACCCTGCTTTCAAATATTAAAGAGTTGAAAATTTGAATTTCTTTCAAGTATGTCTGTTTCCAAGTCTTCATTTGTAAGCAAGAAAGAACACAGATGAAGGAACAGCCTCAGCCACCAAGCTCAGCCTGCTCCTCTAGAACCCAGCCCAGCGATCTGTGATCCACCAAGCTGAGTCCTGGCTTCATGGGCAGCACCAGCTGCCCCCCTCCAATGAAAAGGAATCCAGGATGCTGCTGATCTCTAACCCCTGGCTGCAGGTGACAGAAAGCCCATAAGAAGCCGTGGGAGAGCACAGGCAAACAGCAGGGAGCTGATTGTCAACCTGACATTTGCTCTGGAGCAGGTAGCATCATCAGAGCAAACTTATTCACAGGAACAAGACATGAAGAGATAACACCAGAAAATATGAACAAAATGGAACTTGTTTCCTTGCCACTAAATTGTTAGCTTTATGGGACTTCATGCTGAACAGTATGAAAAAAACTAATTTGCTTTGAAGCACATTAGTCTAACATCCTAATTATTGTTTACATTGCCATTTGCCTTCTATTAAGAATTGAATAATCACCCAGCACTCCATAGTTTAAAAATATAAGCAGACAGGATTATCTGGGTAATTAAGGCACCGTACAGCAGCTTTGCACTGTGGCTGTAGCAAGTATTCACATACACAAGCAGAAGAAATAGTTATCGATTGCCTGAGTTCAAACGATGTTTTAAGGAGTTCTAGCATGGCAACTCATTAGAAGAAGGTGACTGCTGCCTTTTGACAAGCGTGGAGGGTGAAGAAGCTAGCTCACAACTAGGACGCTGGTCTGAGAGTCTTCCCTCCAGTCTCATCTGAGACACAGACATCTTGTGTTCCTCTTGGAAAGCTATCTGATCTTCCTCCCACCATAGCCCCAGCTGCTGCAGCACAAAAGCATCCCTCCTCCACCTGTTCGAATTTTAGACCTTGAAGATCATGCAGTTCCAACCTCCCTGCCACTGTCAGAGCCACCTGCCACTGGATCAGGGTGCTGAAAGACCCATCCAACCTGTCCTTGAACACCTCCAGGTATGGGACAGCCACAACTTCACTGGCCAACCTGTGCCAGTGCATCCTCACTCTCAGAGGAAAATTTCTTCCCAATACCTAATCTAAATCTCCTCTCTTTCAGCTTAAAACTGTTCCTCTCATCCTGTCCCTGCACTCCCTGAAAAGGAGCCTCTCCCCAGCTTTCCTGCAGACCCCTTTGAGTACTTCATTCTTCCTCCCACCCTTGCCAGCCTGCTGAAATCACAGCCTCTCTGCAGCCTGTAGCAGGGTGTACCAGGCCCCCAGAAAGTATAAGGCCTGTTTCCAAGCACACTTCTTTCAATGTGTTTGTGAAGACAAACTTAATTTTACCAGTTCCTTTACTGAGATTTAAACCCACTCATCTACAAAAAGGTATACCAGCAAAGTGCATTTTCTCTCAGCACTCACGACTAAATGAGCCAAAGCAAATATCAACTGTACAGTATAGCTTTTCTGTTTTTTAAAGCTTAATAGCCCATCTATATTGTACTTTAAAGAGCATGAACTCCCCTTCTGGGTGACTATTAGGACAAAAGCAAAGTTTTTGAACATTCCTTTGTTGTTTTAAAGAGCCTTTCCTCTATTTAATTATGCCACCAGGTTTCACACTGCGCAATTTACTACCCCTGTGAAATTACTTTCACGTTAAACACTAATTGGACATCCAACAAAAACGAACACCCTCCCCCCAACCTTGTTTCTCTTTCTGGTTTCTAATAAGATGTAGCCCCAACATAATCAGGGTCCCAATTTCATACCACTGATTTATAAAGACACAAAATGAAAAGCAGTACTTTAAAGAAATACAGTACATGTGTTCTAACTTATATCAATAAACCTTTCAACAAATCTGTTCTGAACAAGCCTGTGTTTTGGGAGTGCTTAATGAGCCTCAGCTTTATTTCAAGCCAAGGGCAATTTTAAGTCAAGTTGAAATAAAGAATAGTTGAAAAGAAAAGCAAGCCACTAAACCACCACCCCCAAAAATATGAGGGTTTGGGTAATCATGAGGCTTAAGAAAGTAGAACTTTTCTCACAGATTATTTTCTTTCCATAAATAAAGACAGCAGCTCATTTATACATGTTTACCCAAATGCTACCGGCCTTTTCTCCCCTTTGCACCAAACTAGAACTATGGGTCAAGCCTATTTCTGCCACCAGGCCAGCAAAGTGGAGGGCACTGCACCAGGGCCAAGCAGCTCCTTGACTCCACTCATTGAAAATAACATCAAAGATAAGGATTTCTTATGCATGTGTGTGCATACACACTTATAACAGAGGAGATCCCACCTCCTGAAACCAGTCACCCCCCTCAGCTGTGGGATGTAGCTACAAGAAGGGTTTCATGATCACGGGTGAACACCCAGAGGAGATGACACCCAAAGGGCCTGCAGCCCCACAAGGCACAAGAAAAGGCAATCCCTGTACCTAGCCATGGTTTTACAAGGGCCAGGGTTTTGTAGTGCAGTACTTTCCCACAAGCCAGCCTGGAGCAAGCAAGTGGGCTGCAGAGACTGGGGAGGGAGTGACAATCTGTCATAGCCAAGAGGTTTCCTTGAGAGAGGAGGAGCACACTGTGCAAATATTACACTATCTCTTAAACAAAGAGATCAAAGAAAAATCAAAATAGAATCCATTTGCATAAAAACCAAATCTTTGAGTTCTGCATAAACAGAAGGAGATTCTGGCTGTCTTTCCAAAGGAAGCTCTTATCTCCTTTGTGAAATGGGGAAATGGGTGTGCTACTTTGCATGAGGGTGTATACAAAAGATGTAAATGAGGAATTTGCTGCATGCAAGAGGCAAAGCCACCGACAGCTGCCAATCCTCATTCACAGGGAGAGCTTCCCCAGTCTCCAGCAAGAGGAAAGAGAAAGAGAACCAACATGTTTGCTTCCCAGGGAGGTGAAGTAGGCTCTGAATATTCAGAAAACAGCCATTTAGTCATGGGAGTGTTAACTGTCTCCGGTTCAGAATACTGACCTCACCTGCTCCCCACAACATATCAAAATGATGTGGCAAAATGGAACAAAATACAAGATATTTGCCTCACAAGTTTTGGGGGCTTTTTGATGCAGTCTCAAAAGACTGAAGTGTATGCTGAGCGTTTCTTTGATCACTTCTCACAAGCATAACACAGACCAAGCTCAGCAGAGCATATTATTTGTATAAATAAAAAAAGAAAAAGCACCTACAAAACCCCAGAAGATGGCCTATATGCCTCACAAAAGCCTAGCCAGACCCACCATGAAATTCATACCACTACCACAGCTCTTCTGACTTTGAGTCCAAGGACCATGGTTTTAACTAGTAACTCAAAGAGTAAGGACCAGATATTACTCCCCTGTGTACTAGCAGAAATGTTGTCAGGAATTCAGAAGGAAGCAATCCCAGCCTTTCTCCAAGGGATATATATGAAGGGACAATTGCTTGACAACTGTAGCTTGACCTCCGTGGGGGCTAGGGGGAAGCAAAGCAATACAGAGCCTGCAACAACATTTAAACGTAGATTTTTAAAGGTACCAGGTGGTACAAAACTCAGAGAAAGCAACCCTTGGAAGATCTATTGAGCTACATAAGAACATAGCATCACCAAATCACTCCTTCAGCAGAGAACAACTAAATTTGGATCAGACAGACTGTTTCAGTACCGCTTCCATGCGGTAGGTAGGTTCAGTCTTCTCAGCTCCTTGAAAACATAACATGTTGAGTCTATGAACTTTTTTCCCTCTGCCAAAAATAATCAACTTGACAAAAAACCCTTCTGAAATCTCAAATCTGCACAGTCTTAGTCACCCTCTGATTACCCTTTTGCACAGCCAGACTGTTCATCAATGTTATTCTGACAAAAAAAAAAAAGTTGTCTACGACTAAAATAGGAAAGTACATGCAAATTACTTAACTTCCCCACCCCTATAAAACCCACCATCAAAAAATCTTACAAGAGAAAAAACATATAATTAGACCGTACCCTTCTGATGTAAACTGAACTGGTGCTCTCAATTATCACAGCCGCTCTTGAAAGCCTCAGAGATAAAAAGAATTTTATCACTCAAATTATTACTTCTTAGGGATGCTCTTATCAAAGTTTGAAGAAAAAAATCTAAAAACAGCAGTGATGTGAAACTGTGATTGAGTCATCTTTTAAATGACACTGTATTTGCTGCCAATTGGCCAATTCATAACTCAAAAAAACATGTATAGATGAAGACAAAGCTGTTTGCTCTCATAACCTTTACAATATCACAGTAAAAATCTCAACTGTTTCACATGTTTATACTAAATGGCAGGTCTAAAATTGAGATTTGTAATTTCACAGCATCAAAATCATCACAGATGGCTGTAGTCTATTGCTTCTTTGATCTGTCTTCTCTCCCTTCCTGTTTGTTTTCCTCCTCCTCCTCAGAGTCAAACGATATGCGTTTTAACAGAAGGAAATCGCAACTAACCCAAACCACATTATATTAATATGTAACGAAACAATTTACATAACAATGATGGATACAAGCAAAGTTTAAATTTGCCTTATGGCTCAACTTTGCCCTAAAGCACTCATTACCTTAAGCCAGAGATGTGCCATTAGTCAGGATAGTCATGTTCCCTCAACAACATTCCAAGTTTAGGCTTTCCTAAGTGGATAGCCATTAATGCAGGGCATTTTCTTATTACTATTTATTCTCCCCCCAAAAAACAACAGCAAGCTGGAGTCTTTATGGCATCAAGTTCACCGCCACAAATCCAACTGTAAGCAAAGAATCAGTGCTTACCCAGTATTTCTACAGGACCAGTTTTGTGGAACCACTCTTGTGACACACACACCTGTGAAGTTTCCCAAATAAATATGGAATAAATGCGGATTAAATATTTGGCTCCTTTCCCTTTTGGACCTGGGCTTTTGCATACCCATGTACGTATATATATAAATCTCTCTATATATCTCTGTGTGTATGTGTATATATATATATCTATATACACATACACACACATGGATATTCACTAAGACAATTATCATCAAAAGTCAGCTGGGAAAAAAAAATAGCAGTCAGTGAGCGGAAGGACAGTTTGTGTCATCAGATTCAAACACCTCCACATCAACACAAATTTTAAAACTCCTATTCAAGGTCAGAGAGTCATTAACTCCTACTACAGGCACCACTTTAGATGTGAAATGGCTTCCCATTACGCTTCCCGCACACACACCAGAAATTAAGCAAAAGTAGCTCAAAGAAAATGTATTATTTAAAAATCTGAAGGCTGAGTGAACTTGAAGTAGCTTTTAGGGCAATCCAAGTGCCAGCTGGTCTGTTCCAGCACTGTGTGGCAGGGGACAGGTCCCAGAAGAGGACAGGGAGCTGACATCTCCCCATGGATGTCCCAACAAGTGCAAAGCCTCGATCCACTGGCCTAAACTATTTCTGCCCATCGAGCTTTTGTCAAACATTTAAGATCTTAATCAATCCTTACTCTGACCCTAGGAACACAGGGGAAGATAGATGAGAAAACAGATAGCCTCTGACCTTTCCTTGTATTTGTCCTGCCACAGTCAACCTACTGAAAAACAATCAAAGTGGAACCTGCTCACCAGCTCCAGTCCCAGCCTGGCACTGTTTTACAGTCTTTTCCAAACTCAAATCCCCTCCTCCAACCTCTCTGTCATCTGTATCAAAACCACAGGAATCCTCATTTCAACCTTCTCCTCTTCTTCAAGAGCTTGACAGAGCAGAACATTTGCTGAACTATGAAGTTAAGCAGCATAAGAGAAGGGGAACCTCAGCAGTGTCAGAGGCCAAACTGCTTTAACAGCCCCACTGGAAACCAGAAAGTAAGCTGTGTAGCTTGGGTAAACTCCATGAATTCATGACGAGGAGTTTCCCTGTAAACTGTTCTGGCTGAAGAACAGCAAATGTGAGAAAAGGAAACCACAAATAGCCACTGATGAAATGGGTTTAGCACTTTGAAATTACGTGCTGGCTCAAATCCTCACCAAATGACTGGTACAGGCCAACTTCACTCTGGAGACCCGCAGAGACAGAACATTCCTGTCTCCTTTGTAAATATGGAATCGTCTGATCTTCCTTTTACTTGGGAAACAGAGAACTGAATTTCCTGGGTTCAAACATGGAGACTCATGCAGTGGAGAACCGGTCGGTAAGCTGATATTCACCCTCAAGGTCTCGTCCAACACCACAAAAATAAATTAAAATAGCATCACTCTGTCACCACTGAAAACCAGCAAAACCTCAAGAGACTCCTCTTGAACAACACAGGGTTTGTTAGGCAATTAGTTCATCATGTCTGGGCTACTGACATCAGAAAATGGGAGATCTGTGTCAATCAGAGTGACCCAGTACTGACCTATCAGGCCTTTAGGAGACAGCAGAGTAATCTTGGTGCAATAAACCAAGATGCTCCCCTTCCATTCACTTTCTTCTCTCACAAACCAGGCTCTAAAGGTGTCAAGAAGCTTCGCCCAGAAGTTATGGAGCAATTAGCAAATAACAGCATCTCTTCAGCCACCAGCAGCTCCCTCCAGCAGCACCCAGTTGGTACCACAGCCATGAGTTTGCATGTGTAACCATACACAAGTTTTCAAGCCACCATCTCACAGGATCAAAAAACAAAACAAAACAAAACAGACTAATTCCCCCCAGACAGGATGCCCTGTCATCATGTTGCCCATCTCTCAGTTCTCTCTACAGTCCATGGTAATTTTGTTTCCTATATAGCACATTCGGGTTTTTTCCACATAGGAAAAAAAAACCCACTAGAAATTAAAGCCAAAGTTTATACTTAGCACTTCTTTCCTGCCAAAGTTTAATTTCAACACAGAATAATGAGCTTCATATTGGCTATAAATTATCATTTAAAAGAAATCAAGTAGGAGATTCAAATGACACTGCTCTCAGGAGTCTAGCACAAAAGCTGAGAGCTACTTCCTCTGCTGTCTCACTCTCAGTTTCAATATGAAACAAAATGACCTAGTGAAAAACCAACCAAGATGGTGTGAGGCAAAGTCATTTGGCTCCAAAGAATATCTTCCGGAAACATGAGTCCAAATCAGCTAAGGACTTGAGCACCTTCAGTTCAGCACCCAGAAAGATTAAGCCCACTGACCTGTGCAAGAATCCATTTAAATTTGATCTTAGTTCATGCTTACATGAGCAAGAATTTTGAAGCTGAGGCTAAATATATTTTATTTATAAACGCTCTTTGCTCCTTCCATAACCTTTTACAACTTCTTTTTCAAGAAAGAAGAGGTGAAGAGAATATAGGAATTGAGGTGGGGGTTGGGGGGGGGAAATAATCTGTCTTTTATACAAACTTTAATCCCTAATTCTGCAGCCTACAGGCTGGTGTGTGTGGGAGGGTGGGGCGGAGACTTTTAGCATTTCTAAGAGTATCCTAGCACCTCTATTATTAAGCTGACAATGGGGACCCTCTGAGAAATGAAAATATTTAACAAAGCCAGCAGTGTCAAATATCAAAGGGTATTTAGTGCTAAAAATTTGCAACAAGTAAAAGACTTCCCCTTCCCAAAGTGAGAAAGCAATCCACCTAAAACTCCTGTTCCTCCACTCCCTACCTGGTTCTTACCCCACTGCATTATCCAAAGGAGACTTTGCTAGAATTTCCTGAGTTTAACAAAGTTCACTTCAGATAAAACTTGAAAGATCCGTCTCTTTAAACGAGGGTAGCTCATCTGTGCTGCTTTGTAGCCATTCACATTTTGCTGACTATCGTGAGCCAATTCAAATTTAGGCGCCTGGTAGAAAATGTGTTTCACCTTCTGCCTATTATGGCAGTATCATTTGTTTTGCATTATAACATTCTTATCCCTGCCACCTGGAGCTATTGGACTTCATTAAACCCCTCTGTCCCATCGCATCCCACAGGGGCTGCTAATTACTGGCTTAACTCCATTTATTCTCATCTCCCGATTCAATTACACATTCAACTAAGCCCCAGTGAAGAGTACAATATGGTTCATCCTACCTTGGCATTCACCATTGCGTTCTTCATAGCCAGCATTGCACAGGCAGTTGCCAATAGGCACGAGCCATTCACCATCTGCCCCACAGTACATTTTTGGCACATCCTTCTCTTCCGAATTGTTGACACAGGAGCCGCGAACCTCCACCAGAGAGGATGTATCAGCCCCAGTGATGGTGTCTGGAAACTGTGCCAGGTTTCGAACTGTCAACGGGCACTTCTTATAGAAGACACGAACAGACACCAAAGCAATGCAGGCACCAACATCCTGAAAAGCCAAGTAAAACCCTTTCTTGCTGAGTGGTCCCACATCCCGTATCTCTGTATTCAGCTTCATGATCCTGTCACCAATGTCCACCTGTGTGAAGCTCTCATCAGCAGCAATAGTGTCAATCTTGGCAAACTGGCTCTCTCGAATAAAACGTTCCTTATCATTGTTTGACTCATAGTAATAGAGGTTGAAAGTCTCTTTGCAAGTTCCCATGACGCCTGGCAGGCTGTTGCAGTCTCTTAGCGTGAACTTGATTTCAATATATACCCTCTGAGCCCCCTCACGGGGAATCCAATCAGTTCGTAACCAATTATTCTGACTGGGTTCCATAACATTGCAGACTTGATAGGTACGGATCGGAGTGTTCTTCTCATCCATAATGCTTACTTCCTCCCACTGTGAAGAGGAAAGAGGGAAGAAAAATACATCAGAATTAAAAGGAACAAAGGAGCTTTGCAGCAAACACCATCTGCAGTTCCACAACTAATGTGGAGAATGGGTTTTTCCATTACAGGAGGGATAAAAAACAGCAAACGAAACCAGAACAAGGATCTCAACTACTTGGACATTAGAAGAAGAATTTGTTCAGGAGAAATAAGCTCCAACTCAAGCAACACATCAGGAGCAAGCATGCATTTTAATAGCCCTCTGAACCAATCCAAGAATGAAGAGAGCAATTATTTATGTTTCTGGCATCACTACCACAGATTTCAAACTCTTAAGCCACCCCTTATTAGATCTCTAAAATGCTAACTGCTTCCCTGACTAGCAATATCTGAGATGCTCTCAGCAAGCAGTCTCTACTCTGCAGCTGGGCAGTATTATCTGTCTACAGAGAGCAGAGGCCTTGCCTTGCGTGGCAATAACAGATGCAACAATAGATAAGGAGAGAAGATCAGTCTAGCAGCAATATGACCCTAACTTTACTATCCAACATTTATTGGTGGGAAGGTGGGAAAAGAAGAAACATTACACATCCTAGAGGAAGTGCCAGGAAACAACTAAATTCATATTCTCAAAAACCCAAAAAGTTAGCAGAGAGAGTAAGTGGTGAAGGTTTTGAGTTCACACATCTTCAGAAGTGCCAAACTAAGAGGGGACATAATAGTGAAATAACAATCCAAGGAAGGTATGGAAAGAAGAGATCCGGCCCTAATTCAGTAGTTCAGCATGACAAAACTTTGAAAAGGAAAGCATGCATAACCAACAGTTTTGAAAAAAAAAGAGTGTTTTAGGGATTACCACAGATAGAAGAAAGTTTAGCCTAATGCTCTCCCGGTACAGAGAAAGGCGGAAGTAGAAGCATTAGGGAGAGATATATTCCCAGCAAAACAAAAACTAAAAAAAAAGGTACTTCAACATCAGAAAAATAATTCTTTTAAAAATAAATATATTAGACAATGATACACTGTCTGGATTTGCAGGCGATACAATGAAGCACTTAAATTATCCTTGGAAAAGAGTAGTAACTTTAAAGATACTTCTGAGAAGTGCTTTTCACAACTGCTGAAGCTGTGGCTTTGATAAACAGAAGCCTTCTTAATGTTAAGGGGCTTCTTGTATAATATCCTGCGGTCTTCTCACAAGGATTGCTTTTATGCAAGTGATTTCTAATTTAAAAAGATTCCAGCTTAACTGAATCCGTTTATAGAATAACAATAGTTAGCACCATGAGTCACTAGGAGCAGAAAAAAATATTTTATTTGCTGCCTAGAGATAACTGCAAATTAAAATGAAGAAGAGAGGGGAAATCAATACTCAGCGTGTCACTCCCTTTCACAGGAGAGGAAAAAAATAAATCTTAAAAAGTCATCTATCAATGTAAAGTGTAGCATGATGTTAGTAAGAAGACAGAGTTGTTTAATTTACAGCTGCCAGAGTTAGTTTACTGTTACAATATTGTCCTTATGATCCATCACTTTCCATTCATCTTCTCTTCTGACTGCCTATGCTACTTATATTGTGTGTGGTACAAGAGAAAGGAAGGAGCAAAGGGAAATAATACTTGTTGAGGGGATTTCCTTTAGTACAGTTATACAATGGAGGATGCAGCTAGAGGATTCAATAAAGAGATTGCTGAGGTCAATTGACAGACTGCAACTAAATTCAGCAAGTTTCAGATCGAGCTCTCAACACACCCCTGTCTCCTGGCAAACATGCAAATACACAGAGCTGGGTTTCTTATTTCATTAGCACCCATGCACAAAACAAACCTAAGTATGTCTTACTGCCAGAGCTGAAAATAACTACAGACCTACATTTCCAGCCATTGTAAATGATTTGTAACTCTAAATGTGGTCAAAGCTGTAACTTTCTCCTTTCAAACTGAAATTACTTCAACTCTGTCCACGGTTTAATGACACAGAGTAAAACATTCTGGGCATAAAACCTGCTTTTCAACTGTGAAATGCAAGAGTAAATCATTAATTACATTTACAATGTAATTCCTTAATTTCTCCAGGGCTTCCATATATTTGATCACTACTCATCACTGCTAAATGACTATGTTTATCTCCAGCCTTTCTTACTCACACAAGCCTTAAACCTCAGGAACTGCACAGTACAGATCTAGAAAAATGCCTTTTTTAATAGACATTAAAAGTACACACAGTTAAAGAAAAACTAGCACTGAAGGGCAGAATCTTCCCATCAAGATAAAAGAGTTCATTTCTGCTGCTTGAAATAAATCTGCAGCACATGAAGTTAAAATAAACGCTTTCCAAGCCCTATATCTCAGAGGCAAACCATGTACTCTTAAATTTTTCACTACTAGCTTAAAAATAGAACACACATATGTAGGTTTAGTGAAACAAGTCACGTCCACAAAAAGAGCACACATTTCCATCTCAAGCTTGCATGGCACTTTCAGAGAAAACATGAGGGGAAAAGTGGGAACTCAACAGCCATCCATAATAGACAGCTGTCCTATTCTGATCATCCATTTTGCTACCAACATATTAAAACTTGTATTTTAGGTCCTGTTCTAATATACAGCATAGACATCCCTTGGAGAGCTGTAGAAAAGATCCTGTCTCATTAACTGACCTTTTCAGGGTACAGGACTAACAAGGGAGCCCGTCTCTCACTGAGATAGAGTTGAACCTTTCCACACTGTCAGATGATGGCAATTGCCTGCAACCAGCAGCAACCATGCACCTCTGGCACTGCCAGAGCCCTGCCAATCACTTCCCTTGTTCTTTGAAAGCCTGAGTTTCAGGGACAGCACAGCATGCTGGGGCACAGCACAAGCCAGGACTGTAGTCAAGTTCACCGGGAACAACAACGGGGGAGCAAAACAATCCCTCATTCTCCCATGTTCTGGCTATTCAGAGCTTATGCATAATGTATCACCAGCATAAGCAACCTCGGATTCTTTCCACTCACTGCCGTTTCCTCAGCTCCACTTCTAATTACAGGTGGGAACGCACAAAACCCAGTAAATTTGTAGGTTTCCTGAAGAATCCAGTGCTTCGCTGTGCACAGGTTCTGATCTTTTAGTGCTTTTATTTTTCAATTAATCTGACTTAGTTATTCCTGCTCAAGCATACTAAGTAATTTAATGAAAGAAGGATTTCAGGTAGGGTTTTTTATGTTCACATTTAGTGTGCATTGCTGGCATTTTTTTAAATTGCTCACTTTGAGAAAGAAAAAGCCTTTCTAATTACTTATTAAAAAAATAACCTCATGAGGTCCATGAAGTACAGTCTCCACCAGATCACACCAACTCTTAAGTCCATGGTTCTCAAGAGTTTCCCCACAAAGGCTCTGGGCACCCTGCAGAACAGGGCACAGACAAGGCAGTAGCAAGGTGCCCACACTAATATAAATCTAACTTAATAGAGATGTCTTGTCTGCAGCTCAGCAAGCAAAGGGGCTCTAAGCCTAAGCGACAGAAAGGCAAATCTCTTAATGTCATCACATCACCGTTGGGCAGAGAATTTAGGCAGCCTTTTCTTATAATTGTCTCTTTGAAAAGTACACAAAAAGAAACTCCAAGGAATCATCACCAAGTACCTGGTGCTTCAGTCTATCTGTTCGGAGACCAACCCACATGATGTTTACACCCTGAAGCAGGACAACCCTCCCATCACCAAAATGTCTATCTTATTTATTGATCCCTACTCCTTCATCAAGAAATAGAACAGCCATTGCTCTGAACACCTCTCAGTCGAGGCAGACAGTAGGTATAATAACTGCAGTCAAGAATGCCAGTTCGGTTGCCAGATCACATTACTTGTTGGTATTTCGGTTTTAAATAGCCATCTAAGCCCGTGCCTCAACCGATCTCCTCATACTGAAACCTCTTTTCTGCCTTTTTGGTTTCCACTTCTTCCCTGACAGAACTATCTAAAGAGAGTATAGAGTTTCCCCAACAAAGAATAATTCACTCGGTAAGCCGGGGAAGAAACTCAACCTCCCCACCACAATCAACAATACTCGAGCCATTAGGACGCTGAAAGTTACTAATCACCCCTTTACCCTTTTGATCAGATAGCAGTTTAAAACTTACCCCTCCTTCCAGGGGGCTCGCTATCCACCCCAGTTCTCCCTGAACCGATCTGGAATCCAGCAAGGTAACTGCAGAAAAGTACAAATAAAACACGTTCAGTTCCAGCTGCCAGAAGGCAATATTAAAACCAAATCGTTTACCTGAGCGTTTCCACATGCGTTCAGCGCGATCCCATCCACCTACTAGCTTGAATCGGACCGCGATTTACGACCCTCGGGGGTGCGGACGGGACGCCGCACGGCGATGCGCGCTGGCGGCAGCCGGGAACAGCCCGGGAAGCGCCGGGACCGGGGCGGGATGCGCTGCATCCCCGCCGTCCGGTACAGGCGAGGAGTGGGAAACCGACGCTTGCCGGGACCTCAGGAGCCGCTCGGTCCCTGCGGGCGCTGCCACCGCCCGCCGAACCGTCCCGCGGAGCCGCCGGGAACTCCCGGGAGAACCGGTTCCATCAGCCGCGCTCCCGGGGCGCCGGAGGGGGCGCAGACCGCGTCCCAGCACGGGTAAACGGAGAGAGAAGCGGGGGGCAGGCGGCACCGACGGGGACGGCGACAAGACGGGGCACTGCGGTTCCGACGGCGAGAAGCGGGGGCAGAACGGGCGAGGATACCCAGACCGGGGACAGCGAAGCCGAACTTTCACCTCCGCGAGACCGGTGCGCGCGCGCCGCTCTCACCTTCGTTAGCGGGGTAGACCCGGGAGCCGGTGACGGCGCCGCAGACGCCGACGAGGAGCGGGAGGAGGGCGCAGAACGAGATCCCGGCCATGCCGCCGCTCCGGCCGCTCTATCCCAGTGGAATAACTGCCTACATGGGGCGCGCGGCGGTCGATAGACATTGCCAAGGGGGTGGGGCCCGCGCCGCCCGCCGCGCCCCTCGGCCAATCGCCGCCCGCGCCGCTCTGCCCGCACAGCCTCCCCGCCAATGGCGAGCGAGGAGCTGCCCCGGGCGGGCGCCGTCCCGCAGGGAGGAGGGCGCTGCGCGGGGGCCGAAAAACGCGGCAGGGGATGGGGAGAGAAAGGCAGAAAGAATAAGTTAGGAGCGACCGTCACTCTAGGAGGTCCGCGCGGGCGGAACGGAAGGCGCGCAGCGCACGAGGAACTTCTCCGCACCCGGCACGGGGCGGCCCCGCATCCCGGGAGCACCCCGGGAATGTCCCGCCACCCCGGAGCTCCCATCCCCGTGCCCCCGCATCCCTTCGACCCCTATCCCGGAAACATCCAGCCACTCTGGAGCCTCCCTTCGCTCCCTATTCCGGGAGCATCTCTCAAGCCTCCCTTCGGCCCCCGTGCCAGGGGCATCCCGCATCCCGGGAGCCTCCCTTCTCTTCCTCTCCCGAGAGCATCCCCCATCCCAGAGGCATCCCGCAATCCCTTCGCCCCCCATCCCGGGGGCATCCCGCATCCTGGAGCATTCCACATCCCGGGAGCCTCCCTTCGCCCCCTGTCCCGAGACCACCCCACATCCCGGGAGCATCCCGCATCCCTTAGCCCCCATCCCGGGAGCCTCTGTCGCCCCGAAGCGTCCCCACCGTTGAGCAACAGCGCCCCCTGGCGGGGAGCGGCTCGGCCAGCACGGTCCCCACGGGCACGGCCGGGACGCGGCTCTCCCAGCGGGGACGGGGGCGGAGCAGGCGGAGGGACCCTCGGCAGGTCCCGTCGCAGCCTCTCCGGCCTCAGCGGCGGAGGACGAGCTCCCACCGCTCACCGCGAGCGTGCGAATCGTTAATGCGTTGATGAACGCGGGCAGCAACCGGAGCGAAGGGCGCTTAAGGAGAAAACGGGGGTCGGGGCGACCCCCTCCGAGCGCCGCAGGTGACGCTGCTGAGAGCCGTGGGGACACCCCTGTCCCGCTCCTCTCGCTGGAACGCGACGCGTGTCGCGATCCCCGCGATTCCAGACGGATGCGCACCCTCTAACACCTGCGCTGCCCGATGCCTTGATGAGCCCAAAGGTCTTTTCCAGACTCGTGATTCTATGATTCTTTAAGGCAAGGCAGAGGACACGCAGCGTGGGGTCGTCCTGTGCAGAGACAGGAGTTGGACTTGCTGATCTTTGTGTGTCCCTTCTTAACTCAGGACATTCTATGATATTCGCTTCAACAAGAAGAACGTAGATACATCTTTGCTCTTCACGCTTTGACTGCGAGACTTTTTTTTTTTTTTTTTTTTTTTTTTTGAGTCCCTAAACGCCTTTAAATAAACCTAAGGTTTTGAGACGTTCGCTAAGCTCGCGGTGCGCCAGGCAGTGCCGGTGCGGTGCTCCTTAGCCAGCCCGTATTCCCGGAGCTGCCCTGCCTGTCCTCCAGCTGCCTCTCCCAAGCCATCCCGAGGGCACCGGGCTCCGGTTCGGCAGCAGCCTGTGTGCGATTCCTCCCCTCCCGGCTCCCTCAGCATCTCCCCGCACCCCGCGTCGGGGCACGAATCCTCCCCGGCTGCATCCCAGCACCCCGGCTGCAGGGAATCGCACTCAGACTCTATAAAGCTTTATCTTCTATGAAGATTAAAACGAATTCCTGTCGCGTTAATGTTAGTTTAAGCACAGAGCCCCTGTAGTGGCTCGATCAGTATTTTCAGTAGATCTTTGAACTCTAATCGTCGATCTTTGAATAGAAGCTTGATGAATAGTTCTGTGCCACAAGAAACGTGCCTGACGTGAATCAGCTGTTTTCTCTTTAAATCACTCTTTTTTCCCCCCAAATTCAAATATCTGTAACACATAACAATGATAAACACACACTTGCTCGTACTTTGGCCTCAAAACGTAGAATATCTTTCTCCTGTTTTAATTTTAGGTTAAGACCTAGGTAGGATGCAATTTTTGTTTGTTTTCAAAACAGCTTGTAAAAGGTTTATTAACACAATATTAGCTATATATTGTTAGCAAAGTGTTATATCCAATAGTTTGAGGCTCAGATTGTTTTCCTTTGCCTTGAGGATTTATTTTGGGGTACCCACTGGCAGAACCTACAAGACAACTCTGCAAAGATAGCTGGTGTATTTTTCTCTTTCTATAGAAAATAAAACTTTTAAACAGCTGCTTGGATAATGGGAGTTAGAACAGTGCAGCACAGTCAACACAACTGTTAAAACTTGTGCTTCCTGACTTTAATTATCTACAAGAATTCTTGGCCTAATGAGGAGGAAGAAAAGGATTAGTTCCTTTTTTATTATTTACACAAAAATATAGGCAGCTCTCAATTAAAGCAGTCCCAGTGTTCTTGTTTTCACATCTTTGATGCAACTGATATATCTACTGGAACTCAGGATAAACATGGGAAAGGTGGAGTATCAAAACATCTTTTTTTTAACTGAAATAATTTTTATTGCAATACATCGCAACAAAATGCCAGCAAAGTCAGCTGTCATTATAAATTATTAAATACTTTGAAACCTTAGAAATATTTCCATTATATTAATGCAATTTCAATTTGTAAAAAAAAAAAAATCACATTAAATAAACACAGGCCATGCAAAAAGGCCTTGCAAATGCCATAAACTAAAATGTTCACAATCCTACCAAATCCACTACATTTTGGCTTCAATAAAAGTTGGTTTTTAAGAAGCCTTGCCAAAATAATCACAATTTCCTTATTTTTGTGTCATTTCAACAGATCATAAAAGCCCAAGTTGGTTTTAACAGATGTCATTGATACTTGGACTAAATTCTGTTCTCAGCTTCAGCAAGTAACTCCACCTTCCGACAAAGTACCTGACAACAAGATTTATTTCTTAAAATCTGGTTACAGCCATAGGATCTATTCTATTTTTCTTAACTGCCTATTAACCGCACAGCCTGCCCTGCTGCCAACTTGCCATCTGATGTTATTGTAACCCACTATCAGGAGTGATTCTGCTTTGATGGAAAATAATCATGTTTGCACCATAATCAAGTTTACACCATTTAAGCAGTCAGACTAATGTAGCTTGAAAAAACATCTCCAGCATCTCTTACACTTGCTTCAGCTCCTCAGTGAAACTGCACTCTCAGTGCACACTGTAGTAATTATGACAGTGCGTTAAATATTTGATCCTGTCTGCTTCATAGAAGTAAACCCCAGTTGAATTATTTAGAGATCTGTTCACAGGACATGAATTGGACAGACAAGCAGGCACATGAACACACAAACACAGAGTTTTTGAGAAGCTGGAAATCCTCTTGAAATATGAGGATGAAAGATAGTTGTGTTTCTTACTCATTCCCAATTTACTTTCCTCTTATTTTTAAAAAAATAAGGGAATAGATTAGTATATAATATAGTACAGAATTGGTATACATGTCTTCTCTGGCATGGCTTTCTGTAGTCAATATCATTCCTAATGGAGTGTTCCGAATGGATATTAAGTGTCTATCACATATACGTATGCTTATATACATGTAGATGCTTCCCATTTTGCCCGATCACAAACACAACATTCAGCAGTTAAATACTTTACAGCCCCTGGAAGAAAGGGCTATGATTTTGGATGCATATTCTGTTCTATTTTTACTTTGTCTTTTCATTCTCCATTTTTCTATGTCCACCTACTCATGCTCATCCATCTCCCCAGAAGCTTTTTGCTTTCAGTCAAGTGACAAAGCCAGTAGGAAGCTCTGGGTGTTCATGGGCCTCCTGAGACCCAACACTACATTTAGGTGGGGGAGGGAAGGAGGAAAAAGAAGAAAGCGAGGGCGGGAGGAACCACAAGCTCTTCCTCTAGTATGCAATTCCACACCCTCTAGGAAAAAATCCACCCTTCTCTTCTGATAAGACTTTTCCCATAAAAATGCAATCCCATTTACTCCACTCCCACACGACTTCCCCACTACTCGGCTCTTTGCAAAAAAGTGTAAAACAACCCCAGGAAGTTTAACACATACACACACACACAAAAAGAGTCTCATTGTCAAAGGGAATAATGCCCCAAAGGTGCACCTTTATCAGGATCCGTGCAGTGGAGTAACTACCGACTCCTTCCCACTATAAGTGCTCAGATGTGCCTAGCCTGCCCCTCCTTGGATTTTCTGATTCTTAATGGACCTGTGAGTATTAAACATTTGCTGAAAAATTACTTGACAAGATGTATTCTTAGCTATATGTGAATAACAGTTTTGTACTTGATACGAGGAGGATTTTCTCTCTCGGGTCATGTTTGCATTAGCTGAAGTTGCAGGCTGCCATACAAAAAGCTGGAGCAGGGGAACATCTATATGAAGGTAATATGCATTTCTATAAACATCATGCTGGTAGATTGATTCTGCTTCAGCTGGGATTAGCAGGAGTTTTGCTGCTGACCTTGATGAGAAAAGGAGCTGGTTTATAGCTCATTTGCAAACCTATTCTGCAAAAAGTAGCACTGCTGATGATTTACACTGCCTTTTCTTAATCATGATCATCATCACTAGAGTTTTCTATTTATTACTGCCTTGATGCTGATTACAGGACCTGTGACGGTGTCTTTATTCAGACTAGGCACATACGGTGACTTGACAGTATACAGGCAGGCAGTTACATAGATTTTTTTACCTTCTACTACATTGCTCCTAACAATATAATTCTAATCTCATAGTTAGCCTAAAATTTATAATATGCCATTATCAAGTCTCTGAAAGGAAATCCTATCATCAAAAATATTTACAAAGCCAGGAGTGTTTATGGTGCAGTTTAGAGTTCCTAAAATAAAAAAAAAACATTAAAGGGCACTGACAAAAGGTAAAATCTGAAAAGCAGTACAGGCAGAGCAAAGAAAAGGGAAATAAATGCACCAGGGTGTCGAACCAGGTATTACCACTTTTCATCTAACAAGCAGATCAAATGCAATAAATGCTCTGTGATGTACATGTCAGTGTAGCTCATAGCACTCACCCTCGATGAGACCGGGGGCAAGAAGCAACCTGCAGCTTTTGTTCATGTGAAAGTGTGACCAATAAACCAGCGCAAACAACTGTGTAAGGCTGCAGGTCGTTTGCAGTGCTAGCACAGATGCTTGGAAACATGGAGAGGAATGTGTCTGCCCACGTTTCACTGAAAGGTTATTTAAAGCTGTGGAGGTTAACAGACACCTTAATTATTACAAACTGCTTTCAAATATCGCTGACTTTGTACTGCCAGTCCTTAGCAGCTGTGCTTCTTACTCATTCATGATCATTTGGGAGTAGCATCGGCTTCCAGAAAATAAAAGTTGCTGGGATGAAGATGTAGGAGTGGTGTACGCTGGCCTCGTGTGCTGGCAAGCAGAATTCGTGGGAGGAGGATGGCTGCTGGCACCGGTCAGGGCCACCAGCCAGAGTGGAGCCTGCTCAGGCAGGTTGCTCCCAAGCTCTCCTTGGAAAGGCTGTGAGACAGAGTGTACTCCATTAATAATGAAACAAATGTAAGGGAGCCAGACTCTGCCAAAAATTGTAGGGAATGTGTTTGTAGCAATTTCAGAGGAACTCAAGCTGAATTTGAAGGGTGAAGCTAAAGTCTAAGTATAGAGATTTGCAAATGACATCCAGATTTCTTTGAAAGCACACACCTATTTTTCTTCAGAGGGAAAAAATATTTAGTCAGACAGACTTAGTTTTTCTCTTCCAAGAACATTTTAAGATTTTCACATTTTAAGATTTTAAGGGTCACAGTTTTAGATTTCTGAGATGGGTTCTGGCCTCTGCTAAGACAAAACTGAACTTTAGTAGCAGTTTGACTTTAGCAGGTAGGCAGAATTGGGCCCTTCATGAGAAACAGAATGAATCTAAAATCAATTTAAGTGGAAAAAACCTGTTTCCTAGATGTGTTTATATATTGGAATTTCAGTTTTTATGCCATAATTTACTGAGGTATCATTTAAAAAAGAATACAGGATTACTTTCATTGCACCAGAAAATGTTCTGTATAAAGATAATCTTTGCACAAAGTCTCTGAATTGTCTCTCAAAATAATCAAAAGAACAGAGTACCAGAGCTCTAATTCATTTTTATTCTGTGTATTCAGAGACAGTAATCTTTCCGAAGATTATTGATGCAATGATGGTACCAATAAAATTGCACCAGAGACAGATTCCCTACAGGGCACTGAAGATTTCTGTCACTTCTAATAGAGTGTAAATCCTAATTAAGACAGATTAAACCATCCCATCTGAGATTGCCCACCCGTTGTTAGGAATAAAATGTTTGCAACCATATAGAAGAACACTGTGTTTAAAGTAAGAAACAAAAGCAAGTACTCCTTTTCTAATATGTGCTGGATTTTTAATAGTAGGGAAGATTAAGAGTCTGTAGAATAAAATACAAAATCCTTGGGTTTTGTTTTAAAAACAGTGGAAAGCATTTGTGCATTTTTTTCTATGCATGCAGCAGGCATGACTGATACGTTCACAGGGCAGGAGAAAGATTATGATTGGGAATTTAAAGCTGGGAGGAGGGCTTTGCTTTGAATTCTGCACTGACTTCCTTAGGGACCTTCAACAGCCACTGCAGCAAAGCATTTGAACTTGGACGAAGATGATTACCTTCAATGCCCACCTTTAAACAGCAATGCTAAATAAACATCAAGTCAGAGAGATCTATAGACATCCAGTGCTTGTTGCAAAAAGTCTAGAGATGTACGGTTCTCCTTCGGAACATTTACAAGGCACTATGGGACTTCTGATCCATTGATTGGCCACCTTAAAGTAGTAATGAGGAGCTTCCCTCAGAATCTGAAGCACTGCCTATCTCTCTGTCCTAATTTCAGAGACGCTATAGATATCAAAGAATGGTTGTTCGTTATACAAGAAATTATTTGTCCTATTTTAGGGGAACCACTGACTGGTGAAACTAAGCATCTGAGTATGTTCCAGCTCAGCATTTGCACTGCTTTTATAGCAGAATATTACAGACTCTGGATTAACTTCATGTAAGCAAAACAGTAGGCACAGAAATGAAAACTTGCAAAAAGGACAATGAAAAAACCCCCCACCTTTGCTTTTATGTCAGAGAAGTGGCAGCCACTATTTCCCTCACTACTACCATTGATCATGGAAGAGTTCAGAGAAGAAGGTAGTTTGTCGTGTTGGGCAACGCTGCCCCTGTGTTTTCTTGTTCTCTTTTTAATGATACCCATTTACTGGGTCTTTTAATGTACTGATATGTTTTTGTATAGTTCCTAGCACCACCAAATCTCTAATTGGGTCTCAGGAATCTGAGCATCACTGTAGCATTAGAACAAAAAATGTGTACAGGTCTATACCTGCACCCTGCATTACATCAGCTTCGAATTAATTTAAAGATTTTTTTTTAATTTATGACATACTAACTAGGTCCTCTTATTTCATTCACTGATGGCACCAACAAATATTTTTTCCTTGCTTACAACCGCTGTTTGTCAAGTCCCATTCCCCTCTGAGTTTTTCTTCAGCAGCAACCATCTCATTCCTTTAGTGGAAGTCAGCCCCAAACTCTGAGTATATTTTCTTGTACACAGGTCTGTAATGACAGCAGAGAGCAGGAGTGCATATCTCTGAATTCTACCTCAAGGCAAGGTTTCCATTAGAAATGACTCATGGGTATTGCTTTCCTGCGACAGTCAATTGTAAGACTTCTCTAACATCTATGCAGCTGATGTTTCCAACAATATTTTTTTCCAAGACATTTCTTCTTGCAATATCCTGAGGTAAACAACAGAAATACTACATTCAGAGAAAAATGTGCAATGACTACAGCTTTTATGGCACAACAGTGCCACCCTTCCCCTGCCCATCACCATTATTAATCTTTATGCACACCACCACACTGGCCACAGCTTTTAGCACTGGCTAGAATTAGTAGTGGAAAGCTTGCTTACTCTACTTGAACAATGCGTTCAGCTCTGAGGAAGACTGTGACTAACTGTTTGCATTGACCTGTTGTGATCCATTGTCCCCCATTCCAAAGGCTTGCACAGGACTAGGAAAGCAGAGAACAGCCATTTTCAGGCTGCTAGAAAGAAAAAGAAAGGATTACCAGTCATTTTTTGTCCACTCCCTTCTGCAAAAAAAGGGACAGGCAGAGTAAAATCTGTGGTTTTTTCTTCCCTTGGTTACTATTTGAACCTGTCATCAAAATGTCTTTGGAAAAGATCAAAGTAAAAGGCAATGTAGATTTGTTTGAGCTTTCCCCACCATTCCAAAATATCCAGAAATGCCAATGAGATACTCAAATAAAGAGCTGTAAAAGTAAAACAGGTTCCCAGTGGTGATATTTGTTAGTATAAGGATTATTCAAACATCTCTAGAGTTTTCCAAAGAAATGCCAGGATGCGTCCCTACGAAAAGACAGCTCAGTCTAATATCCTCCTTGGCTAAGTCTACATACACACTGTGTTTCTGTGTTTTCTTGGTGCCAAGAAACCCACATGCTTGCCTTGACATGGAAACAAGAAGTTATGTAGGGATTCTGAAGATGTCTATGCTTGGAAACCAGCTTAAACTGGCCTTGGTATTGGACAAATATGTCCTAGGGGAGCTGAGCATAGTTGTCAATGCATGGTTCAGGAAAGAATACATTTCTGCTGAAAACACCTTTAACATTTGGTGCAAGAGATTCTGTTTAAGCAGATATCAGCATGTACAGGTTGTCTATAAAGGAATAATTTCTGTCAGGTTTGCATAAAATTACTTGTTTTACTTATTAACGCGAATACACATGCAAACATGTACTAAACCTGAATAAACATACTGCCAGGAACACGAATGGGAGAAAGACCCACTAGAAACCATGCTGTAAACAGAAACAGAGGCCATTGAGCTATAACAAAGTTGTTCCCAGCCACATCATTCTCCATTTCCTTCGTACCTCTCAGGCAGCCTGTGCAGACCACCTACAGACTCAGTCTTGTGGAGGGCATTATACACAAGTCATGGGTAGGATTCCATTTGTATTAGTTCAAAAAGCCAGCTCACACCAGTGGAATGGCACTAGTAACAATGTGAGGTTTAACACCAGCAGCTCCACATTCCATACAGAAACACCATGGGGGTATCATTACACTGGGAATTTCCTGGAGCTCATAAATTGATTAATAAACTTTACCAGAGGATTGCAACAATATTTATATCATTGAGAAGGAATCCACTAGAACTCAATGTTTTCAAAGCCTGAACATAGTTACCAAGAAACTTAATTTGGCTACCAATACATCAATGAAATGAAATATGAGAAGACAGCGTTTACCCTGATTCTGACTCATGAAGTTTATGACTGATAATGATTTTTTTTCTCCTTTAATTAAAATTCTCTTTAAAGTGTTCTTTAAATAAAACATTGCTTAAAATGTAGTCTGTCCTTAAAAGTCATGAAACTCTCAGAAAGAATCATTGCAACTTAAAAGGCACTGTAGGTTATTTAGACTAGAGTTATCTCACAACAGGTTAACTGTCTGCTTTGTTATTTGAGCTCTAAATGTTAAACAAGTGGAAGCAACATAAAAGGATCTTCCTAGTAAAGCACATATTCCAAATTCTCTCTATCTGTTATTTAGAATCCCACAAAGATCTGTGTGTGTCTACCCATCTGCAGCCACATTTATTTTTATATGTTTTTTAGTGCATATCTCTCATCATTATGAGGTCTTCATAAATAAATCAACCTACTTAGACCTGAATGCTTTGAATAACAAGTCAGCTACCAAACTAGCAGATGGATACATTTTTAATTAGGTAAGCAGTCAATGCCTTTTGGTTTGAAAACTCTCTTGTTTCTCTTAAAAAGATAGAAAATAACCAAATTAAATCCAAAATTGCAGTGGGACAGCATAGTGGGTTTAATCTGCATGTAGCTTCTAGTTAGCTCAGAGCCCAGCCTTTGTGACAACTGAAACGAATGCAATATTTCCTATCAAGCAAAACTCAAAGTGAAATATTTAAAGATCTTGTGAGAATACATTGTAAACAATATGTATTTTTCAATAACATATGTAGTTACTTACACAATCTTCTCACTTGAGCAAGGCTCTCTGATCTTAATTCATTTACTATGTTGCCTTTGCAATCTCTCAAGCAAAATATTTTTAAGCAGCAACTTTTAATTTGCATAATCAGACATACTTTCCCGCAAAACACAGTAGAAACTCAAAATTAATGACATCTTGTACTCCTTAAACAATCCATGAAAAGAAACTCTAGGAGTTCCATTTAACTTCTTCCCACAAAAGATTTTCAGGTTTGGACTTGGAAAAAAATTTAGTATGACAGATACACTTCTTTACCCACACCAAACTTTCCACACTACTCTGAAGTTCCCCAGCTCCGGAAAGTCCAGGTAAATACTCCAGAATACACTAGCCCTGACAGAGGCTAGCCCATGCCAGGGGGCCCTGAAAGAGACCTCTGTGTACTCAGGACTTCCAGGGCACTTTGTCGTCCACAGGCAACGGGTCAGCCTGAGGCCATCTCTCCCACTGTTCCTGCCTCACTTCTGTCTTATATTTCCCCTATTGACTCTGGTTAACCAAAACAAGGCCTCTGTGTCCATGTATTTCTCTTACCCATATAAATTCAGAAGTTTTCCTGTGGTTTCCCAAATGGTCTTCTCCTACTGTTCTGGACCAGTGAAATAAATCATATGAAATCACTAGCAGCCTGGGGAACATGGCAGCCCTGGCTATCATGCCTCTTCCCCAACCAAAGCAACAGGTTGTGGCTTCATGGGGTAAAAGTACACACGACAGTAACTCTGACTGCCTGGACAATGCCAGTACTCCCACCTCTCCTTTACAGAAAGAGGAATGACCAAGTGGTAGTGCTGTCTTACACAAAATTAAGCTTGTCTCAGTCTGACCAAGTAGTCTAGAAGACTATATTTTGAATAAAAGAGCTTCTCTGGCAGCAGGTGAGCCATGGCTTCTCCACGGGCAAATGACTGCCTTCCACTTGGCTAAACCCACCAAAGCACTGCATTTGGTGTGTATGTTGATCTCAACTCCAGCTTTTCCATGTCAAAAACTATCAAGAGAATCTGAGTGTCCAATGTTGGTACTGAGGGGATATTTCTTTTTTTACCCTTATTCAGTTTTATGCTTACAAAAAAAAGCCCTACTATAGAAATAATAAATCCACAAAGTAGAGAAAAACTCCAGACATAAAATCTAATACTTAAACAAAACAGCTTAAAAATAAATGGACCAGGTTTATCTTTGATGTCACTTCCTTGGATTTCATGATACAACACCTGAGGTGAATTTTTTCCATTCTGCTTCAGCAGTCTTTTTCCTGTGTGTGCTTATGGTAAAATAATAATCAAGTTTCCCATACGTTATATAATAAAATTCAATTCTATCATTTCTTTCTATCCCTCTACAGTTCTTTTCAGTTGACTCAATGGAAAATACTATATCTCTAGAGCTGACTGGAAAAGAAATAAAGAGTTGACTCTCATCCTACTTTTACAGGGTTTGTGCTGATGTAATTGTATTGATTTCAAGGAAATTGCTTGAGATTTGTGCCATTAGTTAGATCAGGATCTAGATGCCAGTGCAACGAGAAAATACCCAGCTCTGCCAAAAGGTTCAGGATTATTCTCAGAGTTTTACATCCTGAAGTCTAATTGCACTATGTAAAATAACATTTATTAAAGATCAGATATGAAGCATAAAGATGGCAATTATTTGAAACTTTAGAATATAATATTTGCCCACTGGTCTGCATGAGCCATTATGTTTAAAAACTGTAGTAGTACAGGAAAGAATATTTCTCTTATATGTGGTACAACTTTATGGTCTTATTTGAAATGAAAATACTGTAAGACAGAGGATATTAGTATGGCACACTGACGTCAACTTGCATTGTCTAGCAATTCTTTTGAGCTGATAGTTACTGTCCTGTGCTACAACTTTCCTTGTACCCAGATGTGATTTGTAGCTTGGGATTGAGAGGGAAGGAAAATGCTGTAATTTTGTAGTTGCTGCTGCTGAGAACTCACCCACATTTTTTTAAAAAGCAGAAAATCACAGTGGGCCATGAGTCCCCTTGTGTAACCTGAATCTCTGCTCCCGCATTCACCATCAGTGCTAAAGAACATGAGTGTGGGTCTCAGAGCTCTGTAGACTGGAAGGGAGGTGAAGCAGAGACCGTGTCTACCTGGGGAGTGAGGGCTGAATAAAATAGGATGACTAGCTGTATTCCAGCTCAAGTTTAGCAAGTCACAGCTTAATATGACAAGATGAAGGATAATGTAGATGGAGTAATTTGCATTCAGATATTTTTGTACTAGGATTTGGAGCCTTATACTCACATTGCCCTACAAATCATCCATATGGCATCACTCTAACTTGGAGGAGCAAACACCACTGGACAACTGCCACCATCATTGCTTCACTTCTTTCTTGGTAGGAGCTATGCAGTCAGTAGTTCATGTTTCGTTTTACAGGCAACAACTCTGTAAAGATGGAGTCTTTATATTGAAACAAAGGGAATTATGATTTATATTGATCTGATGATCCATACTGGAATAAGTAAAAGGAGTATTGTGCTTGCTCCATTTAACAGGACTTCCAGACCAGTGTTTTGAACAACAAGAAGTGGAGAAAATTTCAAAACAATGGTTTTTGTGTTTAACCTCCAACCCTGTTCTGACCTCCTCTACTAGATCCCCTCTTAAGTTAAAGTGTGTAAAAGCCCAAGGAACATAATACTATTCCTTAATTTTGTCTGCCTTTCATTAACATTTATATGAGTTTATGCTATGCGTTTTACTGTTTTCCAGCTGATACATGTTTTTTTAATATTGTGCACAGATCATTTTGCTTATAATCAAGGAAGGGAAATTAAGTTTAACATCTGAGAGCTTTAGGCAAAAATGTCAGGCATGGACCAGATGACTGCATGAGAGCTGCAGACTCTCTTTGTGCCCCAGATTGGCTGGTATTGTTTTGATGTTGTTGCGCTGGAGCAAAAGCACTAACATAATTACGAGATCAAGCAACATCTGGCGGGTTTGGCACCCAGCTCACAATCAATTGTTACTCCAGGTCAGAGGATGAATGCGCCTGAAGAGCACGTTAGGGTGCGCAATCATAAAGCTTGCATTAGCAAGGAAGGAGGAATAGCAGCATTCTTGAGTTTCATCACCCAACAAAATTGATGGCCCACAAAGAAGCAGTGGCACAACACACAAAAGTGGTGATGCCAGAGAGACTGACACGCTGCAGGCGGTATTTGACATCTTCTGGCTGTGGGCTGTTGTGTGTTGAGTTTTATGTCACCATAATGATTGATTGCTTTCAGATTATTCCCATTCTACCATATCTCTGAGAATTTCCCTCTTCTTCAAACATCTTTTTGTTCCATAAGCCCTAGGTTGCAGATGGCATCAACCCACGCATCTGCATTGTTTGAAGCCTACAAGAACTCCACCATTCTTCAGAGGAATGCTCACAGTTGAGTAACCAGTGTCCAATTAAGTCGTGAAACTATTGCTATGGGCACTTTAACCTTTTTATCCCCTTGCTCTTTTAGGAATTTCATTGCATGCAATAGTTGCAATTAAAGGATGTTTAAAAAAATTCATCAAGAAAGAAAATCAGAAGATACAATTTTCAGGTTATGGAAAAGTACTTCTTGTGATGGCTGCAGCTGTATCTGTTGCACCTCCATAAAGAGTCTTCTGATCATATTTCACAGAATGAATTATCATCTCTGGCATACAGCATTACAGCAGACTCTGTGTAAAGGCAATAGACTACAGTTTCTTCATGTTGTGAAACAAAAAAAATACCTCTGGGATGCTTATGACAATCACTAGTTTTCTCCAATATCTCAACAATGCTGTAAAACACATAAAATATCAATAACTAATATCCACATGATTGGAAAAAAGACCAAGAATTCAGGGCTCATATCAAGAAAACATTGGATTTTTTAATATCTTCTTTATTTTGGTGAATCTAACATGTCATGGTATCAGGGGAATTAGTGTAGTGGATGGTGAGTGTCTTAACTTCTTCAAATCACAACAAGCAACTACAACCATCTTACCAATTTCTATTTTCTTCTTCATTAGGAAGCAACAACACCAAGAAGAACATATTTGCTACTACTTTAATCACTGGCAAGATACCTAAAAGGACTCCAAGTGCACACATTTTACCACACCTAACCTTTTGACAAACAAGTTAACTAGGTAACTAGAAAACTTCCTTCCCTGGTCCAAGAGATAGACTATTATCCTTTGACAGTATTCCAGATTGGTAGTGATGACATAGTGAACAGAAAGCCCAAAGCCATTAGGAGAGACATCAGGGCTCTAGGGAGAGTGATGGAGGGCTCTAGGGCTGAAATACTATTTAGCTCCATTCTAATGCTAAATACAGAGGAGTGAGGTCAAAAAGAAGAAATTGATTAGTGCCTCACTCTGAGCCTGATGTGAGGAGAGGGGCTTCAGATTCTTTGATCATGGGGTGGTCCATGCACCCCCAGGCTTTTTTCTAAGGATGGGACACACGTGTCTCCTAGGGGGGCTAAAGACCTTGCTAAAAACCTAGCTAAGCTCACTGACTGAGCTTTAAACTAGATGTGAAGGAGAAGGGGGTTGAGACCAGGCTAGATGGGAGTAAGCCTGGAAGTGAGACATCAGGGACTCGGAAATGGTGTGCTGGTGAGGACCGCCAGTACATCATCACAGAACAAGTGGGGTCAATTGCACCTGGGGGAGGTAAGGAAGAAACTGGCACTCTGGTGTTAGCTACTCCATTGACCAGGCAATTGGTTCAATTGTCAGACTCTATTCCCTCTAAGAGGGTTGAAAGTTTGCCAGCCCAGCTGAAGTGCATTTACATGAATGCATGCATTGTGGGTAATAAGAAGGAGAAGTTGGAAGCTGTTGTAGGGCAAGGAGGTTATGATGTTGTTGCCATCATGGAAATGTGGTTGAATGACTCATATAACTGGAGTGCAGCTATGGTGGGGTACAAATTCTTCAGGCAGGACAGGAAGGGATGGAGAGGAGGCAGAGTAATTCTCTATGTAAGAGAAGGCAGATTTTGTGATGGGAGTCTGTTACAGACCACCCACCCAAGAAGAAGAAGCTGATGAGCTCTTCTATAAACAGCTGGGGATAGTCTCTAGATGGGTGCCTCTTGTTCTTGTGCGAGATTTCAACCTTCCATATATCTGCTGGAAGTATAATACAGCAGAAAGGAAGCAGTCCAGGAGGTTCTACAAGGCCAGAGAAGGCCTTGTAGGAGATGTGGTGGTAGGAGGATGCCTGTGACAAAGTGATCATGAGATGATAAGATTTTCAGTTCTAGGTGAAGTAAAGAGAGTGGTTAGCAGGACACCTTCATTAAACTTCCAGAGGGCAGACTTTGGACTGTTCAGAAGGCTGGTTGGCAAAGACCCATGAAAGACAGCCCTTAAGGGCAAGGTAGCCTATGAGGGCTGGGAACTCTTCAAAAAGGAAATCCTAGCAGCTCTGGAGAAAGCCACCACCATGTTCCAGAAAAGAAGCTGGCTGGGGAAAAAACAGCTTGGTTGAGTTGAGAGATCTTGAGAGACATCAAAAAGAAAAGGAGGGTTTATGAGCTTTGGGAGAAGGGAAGGGTGTCTTGGCTGGACTATAGGGAGGAGATGAGATCGTGCAGACAAAAAAAACAGGAGGGCTAAGGCCCAACTATAAATCAAATTGACTCAGTCCATGAAAGATAATTTAAAAAATCTTTCTATAAATACATTAACAATAAAAGGAGGACTAAGGATAATATTCAGACCCTACTGGATGCAGAAGGAACAAGAGTGACAGGGGATGAGGACAAGGCTGAGGTACTTAATGCCTTCTTTGCTTCAGCCTTTAATTCTAAGGAAGGTTGTTCCCTCTGTGTGTAAACCCAGGAGTTAGAGCACCAAGAGGAGGTGGTTAGAGACTTGCTTGCCCAACTGGACACCCACAAGTCTACGGGGCCGGGTAGGATCCACCTAAGGGTGTCAAAGGAGCTGGCAGATGTGATGGCCAAACCCATTTCCATCATCTTCCAACAGTCCTGGAAGACTGGAGAGGTTCCACTGGACTGGAGGCTGGCTGATGTTGTGCCCATCTACAAGAAGGGTTGCAGGGAGGATCCAGGGAACTACAGGCCAGTCAGTCTGACCTCAGTGCCAGGGAAAGTCATGGAACAGGTGATCCTGAGTGCTATCATGAAACACATGCAAGAGAACCGGGTGATCAGGCCCAGTCAACACGGTTTTACAAAAGGCAGGTCTTGCCAAACAAACCTGATCACCTTCTATGACAAAGTGACTGTGGATGTAGTCTTCCTGGACTTCAGTAAAGCCTTTGTCAGTTTCCCACAGCATTCTTCTATGGAAACTGTCAGCCTCTGGCCTGGACAGGCGCACACTCTCCTGGGTGGAAAACTGGTTGGATGGCTGGGCCCAGGTTGTGGTGGGAAATGGTGTTAAATGCAGCTGGAGGCCAGTGACAAATGGGCTTCCCCAGGGCTCAGTGCTGGGTCCAGGCCTGTTCAATGTCTTCATCAACAACCTGGATGAAGGCATTGAGGGTACCCTTAGCAAGTTTGCAGATGACACAAAGCTGTGTGGAAGTGTCGATCTGCTAGAGGGTAGGGAGGCTCTGCAAAGGGACCTAAACAGGCTGGACCGCTGGGCAGTGTCCAATGGCCTGAGGTTTAACACGGCCAAATGCTGGGTCCTGCACTTGGGGCACAACAACCCTATGCAGAGCTACAGACTGGGAGAAGCCTGGCTGGAAAACTGCCAGGAGGAGAAGGACCTGGGGGTGTTGGTTGACAGCTGACTGAACATGAGCCAGCAGTGTGCCCAGGTGGCCAAGAAGGCCAATGGCATCAGAAATGGCGTGGCCACCAGGTCCAGGGAGGTTATTCTCCCTCTGTACTCAGCACTGGTGAGACCGCTCCTTGAATACTGTGTTCAGTTCTGGGCCCCTCAGCACAAGGATGTTGAGGCTCTGGAGCGAGTCCAGAGAAGAGCAACAAAGCTGGTGAAGGGACCGGAGAACAAGTCTTACAAGGAGCAGCTGAGAGAGCTGGGGTTGTTTAGCCTGGAGAAGAGGAGGTTGAGAGGAGATCTCATTGCTCTCTACAACTACCTGAAAGGAGGTTGTGGAAAGGAGGATGCTGGGCTCTTCTCCTAAGTGACAGGATGAGAGGAAATGGCCTCAAGCTCTGCCAGGGGAGGTTTAGGCTGAATATTAGGGAAAAATTTTTCACGGAAAGGGTGATTGGACACTGGAAGAGGCTGCCGAGGGAGATGGTTGATTCAGGTGGTTGATTGAGATGTTGAAGGGACGGGTGGATGAGGCGCTGTGGGGCATTGTTTAGTGACTGATAGGAATGGTTGGACTCAATGATCCAGTGGGTCTTTTCCAACCTAGTGATTCTATGATTCTAAGTTTCCACTGAACACTTTTCCTGCCACTGTGTATATGCAGTACTGCTGCCTCTTGCTTTCTGCACTCTCTCTTCCCCTTCTGGAAACCCTGCAAGGTGCAAAGGGATACACTACAAGCCCCTTGAAATCCCTCCAGTTGCTCATTCCTCAGGTAACATCAAACACCTTTAATCAGATACAATATGAAGAAGTATCAGAAAAGAGCTTTGTTTCTTTTCCCTTAAAGAACATTCTGATGTGTGTTTTAGGTAGGATGTAACAAAGTCTATAGTACATTTCATTTATCAACAACATCTCTTCTGAGTCAAATAGGCAGAAGGATCAGCTCCTGCATTAATCTAGTAAGGATTCAAGAGATAGGACAGTCTTAGGAGGTCTGGTAGTACCAGACAAAACAAGTACTTACATATGTCAAAGAAAAACTAAAAAATTACTAGAAAAAGAGGACAAGAGCAGTAGGTCAGCTGGTGGTGGCTGGTTACAATTCGTTGTCCATTTTCTCAAAAACAACACAATCTTAAACTATACTATTTAATATTTACATGGGCAAAGTTAATTTCTCAATTTCAGTGCTGTTCATCTCTTGCTTTGTTTAATTTACATACAGGTAACTGGCTATGCAAGATATTTATCAATGGCTCAAAGCCTCAATGTGTCCTCAGAGTGAAGATTAGAATCACTGGTCTGTATGTTTTTTCTTGCACTTCTGTGTTTGTTTTTTGGGTTTTTTTTTTTTTTAATAAGTGTCTGAGGAGTTATTGTGAAAACATTTAATGTAAGTAGGTCACAGAGGAAGCAAGCTGTCCTTGGGCAGCCTTTGAACAGGCACAAATACCT
Source organism: Coccyzus lansbergi (assembly GCA_033558105.1). Lineage (NCBI taxonomy): Eukaryota > Metazoa > Chordata > Aves > Cuculiformes > Coccyzidae > Coccyzus > Coccyzus lansbergi. The sequence goes on along the minus strand of JAUMJK010000095.1, from coordinate 255,692 downwards.
TTTCCTCCTTATTTCTCCTCTTATTTTCCTCCAAATAGAATACATAAATCCTTTTCTGTAAGCAGTATTTCATTGTTAACAGGCTATATAACCCCTCAGAAACTGTTAACAGGGCTGAATGTAATTCTATAATTCAAATAATCTTTGATACACACACTCCAGGCCTGATTCCTACTTAAATTAAAGTTTGCACTATTTTTACACCCATTGTAAAACCTTTTTCACTGCTGGAACTGCAAGGAAGGCTTTAGTCTTAGGGAGAGGGCAGACCAAAATATTTGGAGAAGGGAGGAATGTATTTGACATTGCCAATACAAAGCAGAAGGAAGATGCAGCAGAGATGGCACTGCCACCCATCAGCAAAAGATTTTATCCTCACTTGTATCAAAGTTCTTTATTGACCCAACTGTACCAAAATCCAGCTCTCACTGAATTACTTTACCCATGTGCTACAGATGTGTTGAACTTGTCAGCTGCAAGTAAATACAAGAGAAGTGTTTCTGAAAGAAAGCAGATGATCCTGTACACCCTGCCATGTGGAACAGTCTCTTCCCTGGCCACCCTTTTGCAATGGGGAAACAAGCCCACTATGTCCCACAACATGCTGTAGTGGTCTAGCTCTTTGGTATCATAATCCTAATCTTACATCTTAGTTAAATTCAATATAACCTAGGTTTAATTAATCAAGAATAAAGGAGATCAATTTAGAGAATATATCTATGCCTTTCTGTGGCTGTTCTGCCTTTTAGCTGCATTCTGATGCCCTTGTGGCTGTTCACAGTTGCCTTGAGCTGCAGAAACTTTCAGGTAATAATAAATTATTTGAACTGATTGAATATTTGCATAGTTGGATGAGGTGATGTGGAGGAGAAGCTCTCTTCAGTTGTTTTTAGCCCTGAAAATGGGTTTGCCAGCCCACTGTTAGCAGCAAAAATCCCAAATAACCATTAGGTTATTGGGCAAAGTTATGTTTGCCGCAAACTCAGTTTACTTCATTGCTAAGGAGTGGTGAACTGTGTTCTCAGAGACAATTCTGCATCCCTCAACAGTGCTAAGCATGAACACATCAAAGACTGTGTAAAAGGTACAAACATGCAATACTTGTCATTCTCTCTGCTGCACAAACTACGTACTCTTCTCAGTACTGTTTTAAGGAAAATCATGAGTATAGTTTTTATTCAGCTGAGCACTTAAGCTAAAGTATTCACTATAAAAGCAACTCTCTTGACTCTCCAGGATTGCTCGTGTACCTGCCTTTGGCACTTAAGCACTTAATTGAACCAAAGCCCATAGCATTATCTAATGAAAATAACTAAATACATTAGACATATACAAAACTTGTGAACACCGTTTCTGTGGAGACTATTTCATAGAATGGATCCCATTTATAGAATAAAACAATACAGAGGTTTCTATTGCTGTATTGTCTGAATTCAAAATGAAGAGACTACAAGGGCAGGCTGAAGGGGTTGGGCTTGTTCAGCCTGGTGAAGAGAAGGCTGCAGGAAGACCTTATAGAAGCCTTCCAGTACTGAAAGGGGCTACAGGAAAGATAGAGACAGGCTTTTTAGCAATGTTTGTTGTGATAAGACAAGGAGGAATGATTTTAAACTAAGGGAAAGTAAAGTAGATTCAGGCTGGATATAAAGAAGAAATTTTTTACAGTCAGGGTGGTGAAACACTGGCACAGGTTGCCCAGAGAGGTGTTGGAGGCCCCATCCCTGAAAACATTCAAGGTCAGGTTGGATGGGGCTCTGGCAACTTGATTGAGTTAAAGATGTTCCTGCTTCTGCAGGATGATCGGACTGCGTGACTGTAGAGGTCCGTTCCAACCCAAAGCATTCTATGATACCATGATCCTATGATTCTGAGCTGAGGATTTACAGATACAGAGTCGCAGACCTGAGGTAGGCAAGGACCTCTGGAGGTCATCTTATCCAGCCTCCCTAACTTTAGAAGTCACCTAGAGCAGGTGGCTCAGGACCGTAGGTGTATTTGTGATTTTGAAATAATCTGTGAATACTAGCAACACCTTCAAGCTAAACAAGCAAACAAACAAAATTATTTATTTTATGAGTAAGTTTATTGATTCCTAACAGCACTGAAGTCAAAACAAGGGCTCACAGGAGAACAGAAACAGCATTGGACTCTTTCCACTCTGTAACCTGACAGCATCTCATGATCTTAAGATGACAAACCATAAATCATCTTGGCTTTTTTGGGAAGTAATATCTCCTGCAAAAGGATAAAATCTTCTCTCTGTTTAATCTGGATACCTCTGTTTTAAATAGATTGTGGGAACATGACAACAGATAGAATTGTGACTACTCTTGCAAAGAGAATAGAAGCAGCTGTGAAACATTTTTTTCCTATACTTAGAAAACTAATTTATTGCCTGCTGAAAATCATACATTTTAAAATTAATTATTAAACCATGAAATTTCTACATTACACCCAAAATGCTTGTACACAGTAGAATCAGTCCATACCTTTATCACAGAAGGAGCAAATGTGTCTTACACAGAAATGACCCATTGAAGGTATTATTATGTGGCACAGTACTGCACGGCAGCTGTGGGTAGGGATTTTGCAATGAAGACAGTCTATTGTCATGGAAAGCAGGATTTGCACCCCAGGTTGTACAGTTCACAGATCAGTGTGAGATCTGATATAGATAATGCTTATGCTTTTGGTGTTTGACTTGAACTCATGATAACAGAACAATGGGTACGGGTGGGCTCTTCCCAAAAATGAAGCAGACAGAAGAATGAAGGAAGTGGAAATATTAATTTCTACAGTGCCATGAGTTCCAGGTTCCCTACAGCAAGCGTTTTATGCAAAGATGGAATAAGGTACTGTTGAAAGACTAAAAAATCTACATGCTAAACACAGTTCCAGTAAAGTTCCTGTGAAAATAAGCATTGACAATAGTACATGCTTTCCTTTTTGTCCCCTCTTCCAAGTGGAAAGAAGCCTGACAAGGACCTGTGTCTGAATTTCTGCTTCAGTGCCAACAGAAAGAGAGAGGTGTTAAAATAGACCTGTGTCTGAATTTCTGCTTCATGCCAACAGAAAGAGAAAGGTATTAAACCAAAAATCACTCTTAAAGAGTTCCTGGGTTCCCACATCCCTCCTGTGTTTAAAGTATTCATGGAGAAGACACATTTTGTCTGGAAGAATGGCTGATCAATGTCCAGGGTGTTTTCTCAGGAAAAGAAGACTAAATCTGGAGTAACTCCACTAAAAATCAAACAATATTCTGGTATAAATGACTGGCATATAGTTCATAAAATTTTTCCCTGGGAAAGATCAGCATTTTGCGGTTTGGGCTCAGTCACTGTAGCGTTCCTTACATACTCTTCTAGACAACATATTTATTTATTCCATTTGAAAGGATTCTGTATTATGTCTTGCAGACACGTGTACATAACAGCCATAAAACTCACAAATACATTTGCAATCCCTGACTGAACAGAGTTAGTGAAAAGGAATCTTCATGTGTGGTACAGTCCTCCTACATGTTAAGTTACTTTGAAAGAAACGGTTGCTCACCTTCCAGCTGCACCTGTAATGCAATCACTACATTTACACTTGAAAATGTCTGCCTGAAAACTCCATATCTCCCAGTGTTAAAGAGATGAGGTCTGATATTTTTCTCACCCTGATCTAAATCTTTTCAACACAAAAGGTTTGGAAGCTTTCTTTGAGCTACCTCAATGACTGCAGCGCTGCACAGGAGCAGACAGCAATAAACAACCCTGCTGAAATGGTGGACTTTCTGCTGCTCCCTCTCCAGTGCAGAATAAATGTCCTTTCTGCACTCTGTCGAGCACTCAATTTCCCACAGAATGGTTTACTTCTGCTGAATTCTCCAGGCACACAAACCATTCTGTTCTGGTGAGTTCTGCACGTCTTACTCATGGTAATTATGCTCACATCTTTGATCTCAGATGAGATCTCTTGTGCATATTTTGTTCTATTTATGTCTTTGATCTTGTTACTTGTTTTCCCCCCTTTTTCTCCAGTTGCCTGTCTTTTCATTTGAAAGACATTCATCCTACATCACTTTAAATATAAAAGGTGAAACGCTGGTGCATGTATCCTGAGTAACCTTGCAGAATATACGCTCGTACTGAGTAATTTTTTGAGCAAAGAGTATCTGGGGTTTGTCTCCCTGTTTAAACAAGCAGTAGCACATCATGCTGCTGATGTCAAGAATGCACCTAGGCAGCTGAAAGTAATATGTGGTACTGAGAAGAGTATATTTAAAAAAAAAAAAAAAAAAAAAAAGCCCAGTTACTGTGATGACTGCAGTGACAGCAGACTACCCCAGCAGACAGGAGACGCGCAGGACCCACTAGTGTGCATTGACAAAATCTGCTCTCCATGGCAACAAGCAAGTGGCAGGGGGAGATAGCGGCAAGAGCCCTGTGCTGGGAGGGGACAGGCTGTCCCACAACCCCCCCACCCCCCACTCCCTCCACCCCCTGCTGTCCCACAGCACTCCCCACTGCCCCAGCTGGGCTGTCCAGCTGAGGCCATGAGGGAAAGCTTCAGCCTTTACAGTAAGCTTGTCCCACAACAGGCAATTGCAAACAAATCTAAGGAAGCAATTAGTATCTGTGACTTCTCAGGTGCTTGCATCCTTGTTAATAATGAGTTAGTAAGAGCATCGCAGTTGCCCAGCCTGCATCCCTCGCTGTGCTGGCTCAGGTAGTTAGCAAGGAGTAACTCAGTGACCCATAAGCATTTGGCCAGCTCTAGCTCTTGAAGAGAAAGGGATGTGAGCTTATGGTTAAAAGTGAAAATGCATTACTGATTTGGTAAAGTTGCTTCTTCAAGAATTATCAAAGCAGAACAAGAAAGTAAAATTTCCAGGGCTCAGAATCACTGCAAGAAGATGCCTTAACAGTTACTACAGTGTTTAATGGGAATTAAGCTGAAAGATAAGCAGGGACTCCAATTATGAGAGAAAAAGCATTGATAGGTAAGAGCTACATAAAATAAGTGCCCTAAACCCCATATTCAGTCAAAACTCACAAACATTTCTTTACTCTGAAACAATCAACATTTATCATTGCCATGCACTGTGCTGGCTCGGCTAAAACTGCAGTGGACTGACAGCAGATTGACGTGACAGAGCCATGGCAGTTGTCCTCTGTTCTCCTTTATTGCCTCCCAGACAAAATCTTACATCAATAATAAATACAGAATCAACAGAGGACACTACAGGGCTGGTTAAGGATGAATGACAGTTTCCATCTAAAAATTTGTATAGATTAATCAACACTTTGGTGGTAGAATTTTTTAAGCTGTGGGAAATGTGGATGAGGAGCAGAAGATTTCATCAGGAAAATTGTTTGTAAATGCCAACATCTATTTACCAAGTCTCAGTGCAATTCTCAAGCAGTAACATATGTTCATGCTATGTTCTAGCACTAAAAAGCTCGTAAATCCCTGTTTGGCTTCCTCTGAAGCACACAGAACTTATGGTAAGGCTACTATGCACTGGTAACATAAAGCTGCTAGTGCCATATTCTCTGCTTGCAATATACACGTAATTAATTTCTTTGAAATCTCAATTACATCTCTACTCATCCTGTCGTGAAAGTGGAGTTATTTTCTCAGCAGGGAATAGTGTCACGTTGCTTACTTTGCACAGTCTCCTCTCCATGTGACTAATCCTTCACCCATAGATACAAAGGTGCAAGGCTTGGTTGCTAAAAGCCCTGTGAAAACAGCAGGCAGAACCTTTAATTCCCAGGTCGTTCTTAATCTGATACAGATGTCACAAAAAGTGCAAGTCAAATCTGTTCTTCAGGTATTTTAATTATGCATAAACAAGAATCCATTAAAAGATTAAGATGGTGGACAAAGAATCCAGAAAGATAGAGCTAAGAAGATTAGAATATTGCCGTTTTGAAAAAGAGGAGACAAACTGTAAGTAATTTCAGTCTCTGATTGTCTCAATTCCAGCAGTGCAGAGCAAGTGCATGTTTGCTTTATGCTGGAATCCATCCTGACCTCCTCAGGAACAGTACTGATATTCTTTCCTGGTTTCCAAAACTATCAGAAATCTCACTCCCTTATAATGGATGAGAATTTTGCAGGCTACTCTCACCTTTTTTTCCAACACGTTCAGTGAATGCTTTGCAGCTGGCACCTTTCTGCTGGCAGTATCCCTCCCCGCCACAGTCGATGCGCCTTCTCAACCTGAGCTGTAAATTGTGCAGTAATTATATCCTTTGCTGTCTTTGATGATGCACAGATATCTCGGGTCTTTTGCAACTCAACACAATAGTGTATGGGAAAATCCTTCCTGGTTAAATATAAGATAAATCAAAACATGTAGAAAATACCATTTAAAAAAATAATCCTGTGGCATGAGAGCCTGTAAATCCTTGTTTGATTTGAAATGAAAAAACAAATCCTCACATATGTGCTCTTACATGATCTCAGTAATATGAGTTACACTACCATGTTTCAGAAACCATTTCCTATTCTCAGTCAGTGTTTGGTCAGACGGGTTTCTCCCAATCCATCCCCCTTGCCTCATTTTAATCACTGAATTCATAAAAAACCCATTAAAAATAAGTAGGAAAAATGGGATGTCAAGAGGTCTAAACTGAGTCTCCTGTTTGAAAGCAGGATCCTGTTAGCATTTGCTAACCTTTTCTCTAGAAACTCTACACTGCCCCAGTGAAGTGCTGGTTTAATACCCCTGCCCATGGTGTAGGGGGCTGTATTCTCCACCCAGCAATTGTCCCACATCTCCTCTCCTGAACAGGTGGGACAAAAAATGCCCAGCCTCACACTATCTTTCCTTGTGTTTCTGCTGACCACTGGGGCTTTGGTGGTCACCAGAGATAACTGGAGCAGCCACCTCCCCACGCAAGCTGCTTGGTCCCCCCTCTTTCAACCTGCCTTTGACAGCTTTGATGATTAGGGTTAGAGAGAGGGCTTAGATGATAGGGCCAGGCCATAAACCTCTCAGCAATAACATTTCCTGAAGTCAGTAGCACTCAGTGTGAAAAATGAGGCATTTTATGTGTAGCGATGAAAATAATGCACCAGTGAATCCATGCCTGGGTCTCACTGAGGGGGAAGTGATGGTGATGGGAATTCTTTGTGCCATGGACAGGGAAGGGTGGGCAGCTTTAGTAGGGTACAAGGATCACAGAATCACAGAACAACCAGGTTGGAAGGGACCCATCGGATCTTCTAGTCCAACAGATAAGAGCATCTGAGAGTGTGGAAAACTACCGGAAACCCTAGCACTTTTTCATTTGGGGATAAAACTTGTTTTTTCTTATACGAAGAGCAATACACTCTTCCAGTAGAATGCATTTTCATTTTAGCCATTGTCTGTGCTCAGGGAGTCTATAGATATTCTTACATATTGAAATATATATTTGCCTGCATAATAAAGAATAATCTATATTCTGTATTCACCTCTATATCCTATATTCACCTATAAAATTTAAGTTAACACATTGCCATAAATTGCAAGTATTCAATATAATTGTAGGCTTTTGCCTTAACAGAATATTACCAAGAAACTGAACTAATTCAAATGAGAGAGAATATTTCAGTGAAGCAACCATATTTCTTTTTCTCTCCAGGAAGTGTCTCGGTCATTTTAGACAAGATTAAAAAGTCGTTTCACTACCAAGTTTTGTGATTTTTTTTTAATTTTGCTGGAACATTCAATCAAAACATTTTGGCTGCAGCAAAAGGGGTTAACAAATGTTAATGCCTTCCAACTGCAAAGATTTACATCATGATCATTTCTTCACTATGTGAATTTTATGTCTTCGAAAAGCATCTTAATTTCAGATTGAATACAGTGGTTCAGCACTATAATTACCCCCCCTTCCTTCTCTTATGGAAATAAAATTCATAATTCTCGCTGTCATTTCTACATATTATACTCATGTCATCAGGAGTTTTAAAGTTTCTTTTTCAAGGTAGTTGCTGGTGGTGTAATAAAAGGCAGAAAATTAATTTCCTGTAGTTTGGATTAAAGTGTCCCAGTGTCTCAAGATGTAATGTTAGAGTAAAACTGTAAAGTTAATGGAATATTAAAACCTGTCAGTTTAGCTTCTCAGGGAAAAATAGTTCATCATCTGAGAATGGAGAGTGTGGTGCTAAAGGAGCTATGTAAGTCACCAATTAACTGCTCAGAATTAACATGCAAGAGGACCTGTCCTTTCTGTTTACAGCAATGAGAGCTATATCTCAACAATCAGAAGCTTCTTCTAATTTTTAGGTAAATAACAATTACTGCTTCCTTTTAAATATCACATAGCAACAACAGTGCTCCAAACACAGTTTTCCGTGCCTTTGCTGGAGTGATTAAAATGTTGAAGGCATCGCAGTGAGTCCCCAAGCTCCTTGACAGCTGTCATTGCTATTGAACACAACTATAACAGCCAGAGAGAGTTTTATTGGTAAAGCATTCTGCGGTGCCACAAAAGCAATCTCACCATTTCACACAGGCATCTGTTGCCATATTTTGGAGCTTTATTTCTTCCCTCTCAGATAGAGTTGATGATTTGGTGCCCATGTGCAATTTCTCCCTCTTTATCAATACCATGTGGTGAGGTTTGTGCCACCAGGGCTCGGCAGGTTTTGTTTCCAGGAAAATGAGCAAGGAAAATACAGTTTTGCAGAGTATAATGGTCTCTTTCTGCGCTAGTCATGTGCAACAATGGAGCTGAGGGCTTTTCAATAGGGAGTGGTGTGACCTCAGTGTTTAAATATAAATGCATAGAGTTTTTATGAGAAGTGCTGCACCCTTCCAATTTACATCTTTTTTTTATGGTAGGAAGAGGAGAAAGCATCACCACAATGAGCTGCAGCTTCAATAAGGACAGATCAGACAGCCCTGCATGTCTGGCTGTGTGCTGCCACCCATTCACAGCCACAGCAGCCCCAGAACCCTCTGCCAAGGGCAGTCCCTTCTTCCTCACCTCCTCGAGCCACACTGCCCGTCACATCACCACACATCTACAGATTCCACTCTCACAAATGCCCTTATGAAGAGGGAAATATGTTTGCTCTACTTTCTATATTGTTCAGACAGCAAACTGAGGCACAGTGAAATAAGATTACGTGCTCCAAATCCCCCAGGCAGTCTACAACCGGGCTGAGAGCTGAACAGCAGTTTCCCAAATCTCTTGTTTAACTGGAGGCATCCCTAGAATCGATTCCAGCCTGCCCCAGAATCTCACCTGCATCTCGGCATACCAGATGTTGGAAATCCCCTCTCAGCTGCCAAGATGCAGGTCCTCACATCCTCCAAGTCCCTTATCAGAACACCCCCAGTATGCAGGAGGAGCTTCCTGCATTTTTCCAGCACCTACTTAGATTCATTTATAAAATCATAGAATCATTAGAGTTGGAAAAGATCTCTAAGATCCTCAAGTCCAACCATCAACACAATACTGACAAGCCTACTATCACATCTCCCTTCCCTCCCCATACCTTCTCCACATATAGAGAGCAGTGTGGCTCCAGGGATTTACCCACAGGAGGTAGCTTTGGGTAGCAGGAGAGACAGTGTTCCATGGAGCTGAGGGAGGGAGGTTGGGACAATCTGGGATTAAGGTGCACAGAGTTTTCTAGCCAGTGAAGAAGTGATAGAGTCCAGATGTGTCAAAAACATTTGGATGTTTGTGATGGCTGCTCCTGGAATGATAACCAGGTTGTATAGTACAGGTTTCATCTGCTAACAGCTGTGATATTCCTTCACTTCCCCCCCTCAGTGGAAAATGGGAAATAGGGAAAAGAGTGATGTCAATCATGAAGACAAGGACTGCTGCATTATCAAAAATATGTACACATTTTTGGGTGCTGAAAGTGGTTAATAGCAGCATGTACTTATACGGTCCTAATAACCCCAGATGAAATCTTAAGAACAGCATGGTTCAAACAGACAGAGAAGTAATTTTTATTCTCTCAATCCGGGTAATGCACTCCTTCAAATCTCTTTCCACAAAGCAATAAGCAATTCTCTTTTCTAGAGAAATCATTGCCTGAACATTTTTAAGTTAGAGGATTATGATGTCTTTTCTGTGTTCTGTACCTTTAAATCTGTCAGACAATTACTATCCATTTTAGACTTACTGTGTTCATTCATGTGTGCAGACACACACATTGTGTCATGGAGACTGCAGCATGTTCCTTCCTCTTTGCTGTTTTAAAATACAAGATGCAAGCTATTTGGACTGCAATGAGCTATTTATTCTTTATTGAAATGTACAAAGCCTTCTCCACCACTGTAATGCATTTGTGTCTGAGGTGCAGTGTGAGAGTTGCTCAGCAGCACAAAGGAACACGAGAACCGGAGCTAGCTAGAAAAGAGATTTTCTGTCTTGCAAAACAGTCCAGGATTTCTTGCTCTTTGTTGTTGCTGTTCTGAATCGGGGCAAAAAGCTACATTTCTAAATGTTTTCATGTGATGCAATTCTAGAGGAGGAAAATGCTTTTTTGTTTGATTTATCAATCCACTTCATTTTTATCGTGAAATGCACCTTTGAAACTGAATGCAGCTTATAGCTACACATTTGCACTTCAGAAATTAGAAAACCCAGTACACATGGATTGCCACTTAAGTACCCACTCCTGTTTTCTTGTCCCAGGACTCATTTGGGGAAGAAGGGCCATTGTGTCACATTAGTGTTTTCTACATGGGTGCTGGTTTTTTTTTTCCAAAACAAAGAAAAGAGAACAGATTCAGGTAAACAAAAGAGTCTCTGAACAGCTAAAATTTTCTATCTGCACAATTAAAATGCTCTTGCCTAATTGCCAAGCACAGCCAGTGAGTTTCTGAGCCTGCAAGAGGGATCTCCATGTTTCTAGACACTCTCAAGAGATCCCCTAACCTCGACTTTCATTTCACTCCTACAAAGCATCATCTTAAGTGTCAGCCTATCAAAAAGCTCTAGGAAATTCAATACCATTCCAAAAATTCAACTCCACATTGGGTTAAAAAAAAAAAGTGAACAGAAGTACTGCTGCATTAAAATAAATGGCTAGCAAGTGGTCTAAACGAAGCATTACTATCTGATGCTTGAAAACAGATTTGACTGAAAAGGTATGCTTTCAGACTAAGAATGCAGAAAAACTAATTAGACAAGAAGCAACCATGAACAAACATGTTAGCAGAATCAATAACTGGAACTGATCAGCTATTTCTTTAATTGTGCCAGCTGGGCTCTAGCAATGTGCTTAGAGGAGCATAATTACCCATTTCAGTTGTACAGCAGAGTTCTTTTTCTTTTCTTATCCTTTTATTCACCCTCTTTTATTTTATGTTAGAAGCTGGTCATATGCCATCAGAGAAAGAAAAACATGGTTGAGAAGTTAGTGGAAAATGGGCCATCCTCATACGTAAGATGATATTATATGAATAATTAGGAGTAGCCCTGAACAGTTATGCCAAATGTGACCTAATAAGAAAGTAAGCCATCAAGGAAATGTAACTAATTTCTTAATGTTAAAAGACATTATGTGTGCTCTGTGCAAAGCAGTACTCTAAAATAAAATAAAATAAAATTAAATAGAGACCATTCTCTTTCATATTTTGTCACACGTACCAGGGGATTGTTCTAATTTGTAAGTCTGTGACTGATCCAGGCACAGAATTTTGCTACTAAAGCACTGAAGTCCACACTGCCTGTTACTATGAGAAAGAAAAAGGAGAGGGAAAGCAGAGAGGAAAGAGAGAAGGGGTTCTCTGATTAATTACCAAGCCAAAAAACCAAACCCAACCTTCCTTGACTGATGTTTTCCCATCTTTAATTGACAGCAAAACAAAAGGATTTAATAACTTCAAGGCTCTTATGGGTAGCTCCATGGAAAATCCATAGCGGTGCAGAGGAAGCTTTTTTGATCTATAGCAATGGCTAAATGGGTCTCCATTAGAGCAATGGCTGCTCTGAAAAGTGAAAATTAAAAAGTGAAATATATATTAAATCAGCAACAGGCTAGTATATCAAAAGAGTCAGCCTATCTCAACAAGGGGCTTGATTGAAAACACATTGAAGTGAGTAGAAAAAAGATTCATGCCCCACAAAAGCTTAAGCTCAGAAACTGGTCCAAAGCTGATCTAAACCCTTTATACAGCTGAAAGCTTCAAAAAACCATGACAGGTCCTATTTTCTGGTTTCAGACAGGCCACCTCCCCACCACTGGAACGCTCCTAATTGGTGACATGACCTAGAGAAGCACAGCTCAGTGCTGGGGGGGGACCAGGAGGCTCAGCTGCACCCTGCTGCCTGACCGGGTTCTGCAGGCAGCTCACTGCAGTGCCCAGCCACTCTGACCAGTTCCTACTGCAGCATCACCACTAGAGCCAACCACTCCTGCTTTCATCCTTCATTCTGCATGCAACTTTTCTGAAGCTATACACTGAGCACCCAATGGGAAAAACCCTTCAGGTGCATAGCACGAAGCTGAAGGGAAGTAGAAAGAGGTAGAAAAGTGAGGCTCTTTCAGATCTTTGTGTAAGAATAGGCACTAGCAGCAGCCATCAACCTTAACTCAAAACCTCCATAGGCCTGAAAGCAAATCAGGGCTATTTTCCCAGCAAAGCCAAGGAGGGATGCTTCACACCAGGTTTCATACAGTTGGGGTTCATCCTCAAAATCCAGCTAAACATATTCAAGCACCATGTGTATGCCAAGGAAACTTGTCCATATTGGTACTTTATCCAAGGCAATATTTCTATGCTTAATTTCATTTTTCTAGCTGAAGCAATTTAGCTTGTTGTGTGGCACATGTCTTTTGAAATGGAAAAGAAGCTTTTGTGATGTCATATTCAAAGGGGCCTGCATTTATGGGGGAAGTTACTTCCAGCTGACGCCAATCCTTTACATAGAGGAGTAGCAGGATTTAAAGCTTATTAGGGAGATTATGAACTAAAAAGGTATTCTCCAACAATGAGAGATTCTTCAATCAAGATCAATCAATCATCTTGACAATGGAAATAATATAAGATTACTCGGTGAGTCAATAAAAATGTATTACACAGGGTTAAGTCCCAACAACATTTGTGTTATCTTTTAACACAAGTGTCTGTGTAGGCACTTAGCAATGTATAATATGCATAGAATATCATAACAGAAGAGCTTAGTTTCATCTTCCAGTCTTTCAAAAACTATTTAAGTTTCTGATCATTTAAATCTTTGCTGATTATTCATCACTACCACATTTCCAGATAGAAGATGCTAATTTAGCTACTTACTATGGATGATATTCACTATGCTGCTGAGCACAGCCACAGATTGAGCCTCACAGAAGCTGTGGATGATAATGCCTTCTGCGTTTATCATGGATACAATTAGCTCCATTTCAACACCAAACAGGCTGGGACAAAGGTGGTCATGGGGCTGGGCTGAGGAAGTATGAAAGTATCAGTTGTTACCAAGAGCTACCAGCCCTAATGCAGGTGATATAGAACAATGCTCCAAGGATCTTCAAAAAGCCTGATTATGCCAAAACAAATGCAGAAGGGAGAAACTCAAAATTAAATGAAGGCATTGATTAGATTTCACTTTTTTCATTAACAGCAGTCCTAGTTTGGCTGTCCAACCCCAAGCCAGTTAAGACTCATTTCCAGAAATGTTTTAAAGGATGCAAGGACAGCAGAACTGTGCCCAGCATTGCCCTAGCTCCAGGAAGATCACATGCTCCCATTGACAAACCACACCTGTGCTGCGGCAAGAGAGAAGACTGACAAGCTCAGAGCAGCCTGGAGGAGGATGTTTAGGCACACAAGATAAAGGGAGATAAAAGATTTCTCACTCCTCTCTTTCAGCAAAGACTCCTTTTCACTCTTGTCATGTAAGGGTTGACTTTATATGCAGGGAGGAGATTAAAGACTTGGACAGAAGAGTAGTCCCTACGAAGCATCATGTGAGGTGCCAGGCTGGTGGGATGCTGGTTCCTGTGTCCACATCTCAGAAGATAGGGCTGGTTTTCCACTGCCATCATGCTTCTGCTGAAAATCAAAGCTGAAGGCTCCAGCTCATCCAGCATCACTTTAAGTTTGTACAAGTCAGAAATTCCTCTTCATATCATTGCTGTTCATATTGCAATTGCCCTCGGCTGAAGGCATGTCCCCACTGTGCCAGGCACTGCATGAGCATATGGTTTGAGACAGCCCCTCTCCCCAAAGGTTTACAGCCTAACTAAACTAGACAGACCAAATTAACATCATTCCTACCTTCCAGGTTGGAAGCTGTGACATAGAAGTATTTCAAATAGGAGTTGAGAATCTAAGTGTTTCTAAAATACTGGCATTCAAGTTTTCTGGATCCCAGAAGCAGAATTACATTCTACCTTCTCCTGCTATGAAAATACAGCCTGACTTTGGAGTGACCTTCAGAGCCTGAGATACAAAGGGAGTGTTTGGCCTCATTCAGAGCATGAAAACCAGCTCTAGTCACACCACCTGCTGTAAAAACCTGACAGGCTTTTACATCTCTAAATGCCAAGGTGAGCATTTACTTTGAAAGGCAAAACGTTTTAAAAACAAAACCAGCTCTGAGAACTGTTAAGCAAAGCTGTCATTGGTAAATTATTCCTTTCTGCTGGTGTATTTTTTCCCTCCTGTAGTATGATCTGAGAGCTAAGTACAGCAGTCAATATGTAGTAATCAGTCTAATGATTGTCTAATAGCTAAATTAGAAGAGTGACTCTTAATCATGCAATATGATGCCGATAGTCTAGCATCAAAATCCAGACACGAAGCAAAACTCTTTGATTACACTTCATGTTTTTAAAGGCTTAATTAACTTTTATAAAACTTCTTGATTTTTAAAATATCTTTAGTGAATGGAGTGTAACACCAAAACTCTATAGAAAGCAGCAAATGTGATTCTTTAACATACTGTTTTCTAGGTCCACAAAGATGGTAGACCTGCATACAAAATTGTCAAAACTATGGAACCCACAAATGTATAGAATGTTACAAATCTTTTGATAGTTTTATTAATTTTTTATAAACCTAAAGTATATAATAAATATAATTTAAAAGACCTTACAGAAATACAATCCATTAAGCACCATGTAATCTACTCCAGGACTATCTTACAATGAATCCTAAGTGCATTTGTCCAGTTGAAATTCAGAGAAAAGGTAAAGGGAAAATGGAATAGAAAGTAGACTATAGACAATATAAAACATGGACAAACCCACAAATGAACCCGTGCAATTTCCATTGTGCACTAGTATATTTGATTAGCTATGTGCCAGTTCTATCATTCATATTAGGAAAGAGCATCCATCAAATTAGAGTGATTTCAAATACTTTATTACAAATCTGTTGAGCTTCTTTGAGTGAAATACAGAGATTCTAGCTTTGAAACAACAAAATCTCAAAATCTGCTTTGCTGAAATTACTGATGAAATTACTGAAAGGGAAACTAACTGGTCTCAAATAAGATCATAGTTCCTGATGCCACAAAAAAAATATAAATCCAAAAGGTATCAATAGTCTACAAGAGTATTACTTGCAGTCTGGATGATCTTGCAGACTTCCTGCCAGAAAAGCATCTCAGAAGCCAAGAGGATTTTACCATACAAAAAAAGAAATAAGCTATAAAACCTACATCTAATGTTCAGTGAGAGCAGAGAGCAGACTTTTAGATGAATATAGAAAAAAATAATGCAGCTGAAGACCACTATTCTTACTTAGAGAAATAATTCTGTTGGTTTCAAGCCAACCTACTGCATGACTACAGCAAGCAGAAACTGGCCCATCACTGCTGCAGAGAGCCAAGGAACACCCAGAACAACTAAGAAAATTGCTCCAGGGGAAGGGGCAGAGTAGAGAGTACACATGCTGTTCCCTCTACCTGTATACTGAACTTGCTGAGGCTTTGGCACTTGCTTCAATCATGTCCAGTATGTTTTCCATCATGAGGAAGCTATGATGCATCCTATGACTTTAAAGGAACTTTGTATTACTCTTCATCTGTCTAGATAATGAAAACAACATCCTCGGGCACTACAACATTTCAGAAACCAGTCAATGAACTGAAATAATACACTTCATATATTAGACTCTCTCTGAATAAATATACATTGGGTAGTTTGCTGACGGAGTGATACAGATTCCATATATATATGTATATATATATATTTAATTACTGGAAAATCACTTTGACCAATTCTCCCATTATGGATGACATATTTAATCATTGCTCAATATTAACTTGTAAAGGGAAGAAAAAATTAATGGTGAGCTGTAGGAGTTAGCACTTCACTTCCCTGTACTGACTGAGAAATTTTACTGAATGCTTATACCTGGTCTTTATATGTGATTAGTCTGATGGGTCATTGAATTGCATTCAGTTTACTAGTTCCCAAATTGAAAAAGCATTTCTTTTATTATTATTATTACTGTAAAATTTAGCCTCCTGTTTTTTTAACAAAGGTGCAAGTCAAAATAGACTTTTATAATATACTCTAATATGTTTTCCCTGGCCCCTTGCCTGCAGTTGTTTGGATAGCTGGCAGTGCGTGGTATCTGACAGCCCAGGAACAGTGTGGATAGTCTGCCATTCCTACAGGGATCTATCTTTGGCAATAAATTTGGACTGGAAGTCTGTTAGTAGACTGTGTCAAAATGGTGCCAAGAGCACTTTTGAGTGTATAGTAATAATAAATGAGTGTTGCACAGCATTACTTCAGGAATTCTCATACAAGCTGTCCATCATTTCACAGTAAATTCTTTACCATGGTCCTGAATTTATGTCTCATAATAAATTAACCATATCAAGTACTTCATCCCATAGGTTCAGAAAAATAAACACATGTAAGTTGAGGTAACTTCTGTGCCAATGGAACAATGCCCATATCCCTGTACATCTCTTTAGCACAAAACTCAGACACACAAGATTAAAAGCCAAATACACGGCTGGAGCATGAGGACACATTTGAGCACAGTCTGCAGAGCTGAGCATGCTTGCACCACCTCAAGTCAGCTACCTGCTGGCTTGAAGTTCCAAAGAAATCCTCGATTAATGGTGTATATAAAAGTTTGTTCAACATTCCACTCAACTGAGTTTGTAATAGCCAATCTAAAGGAGCTTATCGTTATATGGTGTTCCAGTCTGATGCAGAAATGTAGATAATAAATCTCAGTAGGAAATATGTTACATGATTCCTATGGGAATCATGCCAATACTTTACTGTGCAGCAGTCAGTGTTTATAAAACAATAGCTTGTGTTTAAAGCAAGCAAATAAATGAGAAGTGTTGTGCCTTTAGTGAAAACCTCACAAACAGAAGAACAAGAAAACGCCCAAAAGGATTTTGGCATCTCCAGATTCTGAGATCAGGTATGCTGGTATGACAGAAACCTTTGAAGATGCTGAGGTTTCGTACACATGAGAGTACCACCAAATGATGATTACACACAAGGAGGCATGCAAGGCAGCTCAAATAATTATTATGTTCATAGAAAATTTACACCATAACCTGTACAGGGAAGAGTCAAAATGAACCTAATTTGGGAAATGGAAAGTCACTAAACTTTTTGCAGAAGAAAATACACATCAGTTTTAGGCGCCCTTCTAAGAATACTTGAAGAATTTGCTCTTTTAGAAAGGAGGGCAGTTCTGAACAGGCCCATTTATTTCTATGATTTAATAAAGATGTCATTAGAAATCTATGATTAAACATGCTCCCGGCAGCTTTTGCATTTTATGGTCAACAGCTATGAGAAATGTTTCACAGCACAAGGTTTGAAAATGCTGGCCAAAGCTCAGGAATCAAAAACTAGTCCAAAACTAGTCCAACCTCAAGAACTCATACTTTTGAAGTCAACAGAAGTTACAGGTGAGTTTTCTTGCCAAAGAGCCAGCTATTTCTAAAGTTGGATTGGAAAACCTTTGTGTTTGAGTAGTAGCTTGCAAGCACAGACTCCCAGGGGGTGGTCTGAGGGGTGCAGGCAGGAATGCAAATTGGCTGAACCTGAAATGCAACACATGCTCTTTTCTGCCAAGAGGTGTGGATTTTGGAAGTAAATAACAGCACAGGATGCTATAATTAGCAATGCATACTTCACAGCAACATGGCCTATAGACAGCAAGGTTATCAGGAATTTTTGCCTTGCTATGTACAGCAACATATTTTTCCCAACCCAAAGTGCCCAAAGAGGTAATTCCTTTCCACTCCATTTCCAGTGTTTCAAAACATGACACATAGCTTAGGCCCTCAAGGAAGACTCACCACCAACAGCTCCACATACTGTGTAACACAAGCTGTAACTCTTCCACCCAGATAAGAGCAGATACCTTCTGAAAGAGACTGCATGCTGTGGCTCTCTGAATGTAGCAGCAGGCAGGCATCGAGCCAGGGTGCAGCTGTGACTGATGTGCACTTTGTATCCTTTGTGGCTTGCTCTATGATATTTCTAAAGGAAAAACTTCGGTGGAGTGACTGGCACATTAGTTATGTAGTTTCCATCACCAGCAATGGGAGACACACTGCTCAATTATTGCAGATCTACTGAAAAAGACACACCGTGGGGCACAGCAACCCTCAGCCTCAGACCTCCATCTAGATGGTGCCAGCATGTGGGCTTTGGTTAGCAAACACCATATTTAGGCATAACAGCTCAGCACCATATAATTTTTATTTGTACAAGTGTCTTTAGTTATTAATTTATTGTACCAAGGAGGTGATAGAGTGTTGGTTTGTGGCAAATGGCACCAGCCTCAGCAAGAAAGGCAGAATTGGGAGCTCCCTCTATATCTTACACAGCAAAGGGTTACATACAATGAGTCCAAAGGGGATAATGCAGAGCAGGGGGAAAATACATCTGCCATTAAAAGTCATCCAGTAGTAACCAGCAGCAAGAACCCACCTATTAAGCAGAGCTACAGACTGGGAGAAGCCTGGCTGGAAAACTGCCAGGAGGAGAGGGACCTGGGGGTGTTGGTCGACAGCTGACTGAACATGAGCCAGCAGTGTGCCCAGGTGGCCAAGAAGGCCAATGGCATCCTGGCTTGTATCAGAAACGGTGTGACCAGCAGGTCCAGGGAGGTGATTCTCCCTCTGTATTCAGCACTGGTGAGGCCGCTTCTTGAATATTGTGTCCAGTTCTGGGCCCCTCAGCACAAGAAGGATGTTGAGGCTCTGGAGCAAGTCCAGAGAAGAGCGACGAAGCTGGTTAAGGGGCTGGAGAACAGACCCTATGAGGAACGGCTGAGAGAGCCGGGGTTGTTTAGCCTGGAGAAGAGGAGGTTGAGAGGAGACCTCATTACTCTCTACAAGTACCTGAAAGGTGGTTGTGGAGAGGAGGGAGTTGGCCTCTTCTCCCAAGTGACAGGGGACAGGACGAGAGGGAATGACCTCAAGCTCCGCCAGGGTAGGTTTAGGCTGGAGATTAGGAGGAGGTTTTTCACGCAGAGGGTCATTGGGCATTGGAATAGGCTGCCCAGGGAGGTGGTTGATTCACCTTCCCTGGAGGTGTTTAAGACACGGGTGGATGAGGTCTTGAAGGACTTGGTTTAGTGTTAGATAGGAATGGTTGGACTAGAAGATCCGATGGGTCCCTTCCAACCTGGTTGTTCTGTGATTCTGTGATTCTGATTCTATTAAAACACCATCATCTCTCAGTGATGAAAATAGTCACAACTTTCACATAACCCTGATTTTACCATAGGACTATGCATCTCCTGGTCTGCTGCTGGGGCAGTATAGTTGTATGCTGTTGTATCCTACTACAGAATGGGAAACAAGTAGTTTAATGGCAATTATGATTTTTTTTTAAGGCTAGAAGACACCCTTCTCTTGTAGTAGGCGTAAATGTACTTCAGCAGTTAAGATGTTGGTTCAGCCAAGCAAAATGGAGTAATTTATTTCAATAAATGGTATTTTTCAACAGTCCCAGATGAATATTTGTATTTCTCATTATGACTCAGGAAATTTTATACTGTGAAAGCACTCTCATTGCCTTGTCTTTATAAAACCTGTAATTTTAATTGAGACATAACTTCCACACTTTCCTGTAGAAAAAGCTACACATTTCTGAAATACATCTTTTTTAGTGATGAAGAACAAACTGCAGACATCTGAGTGGAAGTCATATTATTTCCACTTTATCATCTGAACAAATACATTCTTCTATTGCGCCTTGAGGAAAGGTGTGAAGGATAGAGTGCTGTGGCAGAGATGTTTCTAAGGACTCTCTTGGACTTCTATTTTAAAGCAATTACTGATAGTGGAGCGTTGCTCTCAGAGTAGACTACCTCAGTTTTGAGGTTAATAACTAATTTTCCACGGTCACTATGTGACCAATTCGTTTCTGTAATGTTTGTATTCTGATATAGATTTAAAGGGTTTCTGGTTAAACCAATAACCACATCAAGAGCATATTCTGGGGAAACCTCTCTGCAACAGGAACACAGGCAAAGTAAGATCAAAATTCCCTCAGCAAACTCTGCACAAGCTATTTCAGGAAAAATGCAGCTTTGTACAAAATGCTCACTTCTGTGCTAGGGTCTGAGTGCTTCACAGTCCTGATCCCTCCAGCTGTATCAATAGAGGTCAACAGCAGAGACCTAACCTAGCCAGTGTTTTCACCCTCCAAAACAGCTGGGAGAAAATAACTCCCAAAACTTGCTTTGCATCCAATCAGCCAAGCTTTTTGCAGAGAAAAAGGTTAGAGGGCTCTCTGCAGCCTCTACAGGGCTGTTGCAGCACAAGCCCTCCTGTTGTTGCCAGTACTCCATCTCCCACTTGGCTCTGATGAGATCCATCTCAGATCTACTCTTGCAACCAGTCACTTGCTTGGGTACAAAACTAGGCCCTGCACAAGACAGCTGGAGGTTTAAATGCCTACCTGGTAGGTGCTGATAATTAACCCTGGATACGTGAGCATAAGCACTTTTCCATACAAGCTCCTGATAGTTCATTTTTCTTGCTACGTGCTGAATTATGTTCTTCGGCTGGTATACATTTTGGTCACTAACTCTCTCCAGTTCCAGCTCTCAGTGTGTATACACATCCAGTAACCATGGGAAATGACAAAACCTAAGCCCTGCTTCATAAAGATAAATCTAGTAAAGGGCACTTAATAGCATTATTAATGCAATTTCATTTGCATACATGCAACTCTTAAAAATTCTGATTTTCCTGACAACCAGAGCTGATGTGTTTTGATTCTGCTTTTATTGTGTATACTAGCTTCTATTAGTACCATCATAATAATATATACAGAACAATTAATTAATGAAGTAAAAACTTTTCTTCCTTTCTAAAAGCCAGTTAATGTAAACTGTAAACATCATAAACACTCTTATTCAGACTGATTCAAAGTCCTTGGCTGGGCCAAGAGGCACAGGTTTAAATGTCTGCAAATTGTGATGGATGCTTTTAGGCAAGGATTGCTCAAATTTGCACTGGAACCACTCCTAGCACGTTACTAGAGTGCAGCAAGCTGAAAACCACCAGCAATCATTCCAGATAGGTTATAATGCTTGAAAGATCTTGGAGATTTTCTTCTGTGCAGCATAATCACCTCTTCCCAAAGCCACTAGTCCTTTACATCATTCATGCATTCAGAATAACCCTTACACAAATCTCAGTATTGTCCAAGTGTCACAGAATCTTGTTTTACGATACCTCTAATTATGGTTAAACTTGCTGTATTTTAAGGCATATCCAATGTAGCAAATATTGTGAACATAATGGTGGGGTTTGTCTACATATAATCAGAAATATGCTTTCCAGAGATACTTAATAACCTTGACCAATTTAGCCAGAGATCTGCAAGGTACATAATAATATATAGAGATTTAAGCATATGTGCTTTACCCCTGATCACAGCTGGGCAAGTCATATATTTAAATTAAGTACACACTTAAAAGCTTTTTGGAAACATGAATCTAGTGCATGAGAGTTTGAGGCTGGGGTTTGTTTGGGTTTTTTTAATTCTCCTGTTTGGACTGATTTCTTAGACACTTCTATAATTTTTAACTGATTATTACCCAATTTATTTTTAATTTAACTTAATTTATGCCATATTTCTTTTGAGACAGAAGGCTTACTTTCTCTTTAATAGATTTCAGTCTTGAAATACTGACTTATATACCACTGGAAAGAAGTAAAATATAGGCTCTGGTATAATGTCTGCTGAAATCACTCTCAAACAGGTGCAGGATCTGTCACACATAGAAACCAGAAAAATGCAAATGGTATTTAGTTATTGAGGCAAATGGCAAGCTTTTAAGCACCACCTGTGTATATTTTGTAACATATCATGAAAGTGGTGAGAACCATCCTCATTTATTCATGCATTAACTTGTGACATTTGGCTCAGAACAGAAAGCTGTAGAAAAGGGTAAGTTATGAGACGTCAAGGAAAAACAATATGTCACACCATAAGATGGTGTACTTTATATTTTACTGTTCACTTCAGTGTTACTCCCAGCCTCATGGCAAGGAAAGGGTCTACTTGCAGGGGGAAGGACAGATCATTTTCCTTACACACCAAAAGAGAGAGCCTGGAGTTGTGTTCATCTACGCATTCTGCTAGCCTGACTTTCTTTGTCAGATGAGCACAAATCCAATTCCCTTTGTGTTCTTTCATTTCTGCAATACAAGATTTTTCTATCACCCATCTCCCCGGGAAACTCAGTAAGAGTGAAATCCACCCCTTCCAAGATGCCAGTGTAAGGCAAATTGCACCTAAGATATCATGTAAGGTCTGTGAGCCAGCAAGGTGGATCCCGCTGGTGTGTAATGCACCAAAGAAAACTAATACTATAACCACTGGTGGAATGCCTTCACCTCACACTTCCACTAATGCTACAAACCACCAGGGAGGCAAACAAGTCATTTCCCATGTCTGCATGTTGCATAAAGTAAGTTTTATTTACTTATTATGTATTTAGACAGTTTTAATAGCTACAGAACCATATTAACATAAGAAATTGCAATGCTGTTTTGCTATTTGCTTCAATATATTTACCAGTAAAATCTGACAACTGACAGCTTGTGAATGTGATGGTAATGTAATCATTACACTTACATTGGATGGAACACAACTTTCTGAAATTGGGTGATAATATTTTCAGACTTAAATGATGGTTTAGGAATAAAGACGTAAGTATTTGTTTATGAGTAATCTATCTTGAATATGTTCATTACTAATATTCCTGAAGGCTTCCAATAAAAGTTATTTGAGATTAATTAGAACAGAAACAGTTAATTTGCCTGCCTGAGTGGTTATCACATAAACTCTGACTTGAAATAGTACCTAAATAAAACAAATATAAGCCTGCCATAAAGATGTGAACATGCTGTCCCAAAAGACACAACCACTTTACTTAGGTAATTGTCAGTACAGTCAAGAAAAGCTGTTCTAAGATTTGGTTTTCAGCACTAGATTATACAGCACTTCCAAACAGAGCAAATTAAATTAAGCCACATCTAAATTAGACTTCTTCCAATGGCAAGATTACTTTACATCAACAGAAATATTGATCTGCATTAACAGCATTCTATTGGAGATGACAGCAGAGCCAAGAGGAAAATTTCAAAAGCCATTTTTTGATCTGATCCAGTTTCCTACATCCTTAAAATCAGATCACATGCAACACACTTTTGCCCGGTTGAAAGGACACCAACAAACCCCATTGTTCTTGTCATACTCCAAAGTTCTCATGAAAAAAATCCCTATTATAGTCTGTTCTGTTCAGCTCATCTCAGATCTTGACTTAAGGCAAATCTCTATTACTGCATTTATTTAGAGAGTACTTGAGCAGAACTTTATCACCTAAAAACATCTCTAGTGTCTCAACATAATAAACCCTAACATGAAGAGATCAATGTCAGTTTATACACTTCTCATTAAAACATTCTAACAAAAAGAAAGGATTTTAAAGGTCCCTGCTCTTGTTATAGGATATAAAAAGATGACCCAGAAGACTTAGATTTGATGATTTTCCTGCTCCATCTTTTCAAGACCTCTGTACATCACGTTTCACTAGTAGGAAGCAGGGGAGGGAGGGGCCAAAGCCCTTCTCCCTGAAGGACCCTCCAAGTCTCCCTTAAGGATGTGCTTCTGAAAGATACATCAGCAGCTCCCATTGACTTCAGCAGGAATTTGAGGCTCACAGCCAAGAAAAGGGACTGATGTGGATCTCTTATGAAAACCAAGGTCTGACTGGGAGAAAGTGGGGGGTTTCTGAAATTATTTTTTTCACTTTACAGATGTATGAATTTACTTCTCTAAAATTAGCTAAAATCTAGGCTGCCAATTATTGATCAATTCGATTAATAACTCTGCAATCAACAGTATTACAGAGAAAAAAGAAACTGCTAAAATGAGGTCCAAGTAAAGAACTAGGGTGACTTGAGGGATGTAAGTAATCTTGAGCAGGCACTTCCCTGGTTTCAATTGTTTGCAAAGGTATGTTGAGCACACAACCTATGACCTGAGAGCTTGCCCTGCTGTATCCAGTGAACAAGTACACAGCAAATTACCACGAGTTCCTGAGTGATCTGCTTTTCATTTTTCTTTTTCAGTTTCTGAAGACAATAAGTGAGGAGGGGATTGCATATTTTTCTTAAAGTATGATGTCTATATGACATATGTGTGGGCGAGTGGAGGGAAATCATTATTGCTGTCTATTCAGAAATAATGTCATGTAATAGAATCACAATAACCATTTAATCAATCTCCACATTATCAAGAGAGATCCAACCTTTTGTCACAAATCCACATTTTACAAATGCAGAAGGACCTGACAGAAAATGTCCAAGTACGACAACAGACTGGGACAGAAATTTGCTGTGTTCTGGAGGAAAGTACAATATGCTAAGTAGTAGTAGTTCATGAATTCCAAGGAACTGTTTTTACTTTATATTTTATTTAATGGGGAAGAGACCGAGGTAGAAATAAGACCTACAGCAGTCAACCACAGCTTTTAATGAAATGGGGAGTGAGGTCTGGACTGGATGACTGATGTAAGACTACCTACCCTTCATACTAATTTTAATTGAGGACTGTTACCTTGTTGGGAGTAAATCCTTCTAAAACTGCTTGTGTTTTGAATAACAAACTACCCCACCATCATGCTAGTATGTCACTGAGACACCAGCTGCTGCACTTGGACAGGTTTAATTTCGATCTGTCTATTTCCTCTGACTGCACAGTCCCTCCTGACAGCACAAACCTCGCCACGGGGATTTTATAGATGCTTTCTCAAGGATGAATATACTTTGTCTTAACTCAGTAAACAAGCCACAATCAATGAAAATACGTTTCCTCCTGGGTTTTATTCTTATTTTCTGGCAAGGTGCTGGAGCTGAACAGTGTTGCATAGATTTACGTTTCATCAGGCATGATACAAATGCATCACAGGAATCATGCCCTGTTTCCTTTAAAATGAATGGGGTTTTGAACTGGTTAAATCTTCATCTAACATATTTTTTTCTCATGTCCATCTTCTATAAAGAATAAAGGTAAGATGAGATCAGCTGCTCACGGATAATTGGACAGCTAGCTGACTGCTGAATATTACTTAAACTGTGCTAATGCCTAAATGACCTTGTGACTTTGTTCTTGGCACTGTCAAACCCATAGAAAAGGTAGAGTACTTCCCAGCAGATGTACCACAGGTGTATGTAACAAGCAGGCTAGGAGCTAGATAGCAAAGCATTCAAGAGAACACATTCTGCATTATTGAGAAAGGCACAGATGCTTTGTATAGTGACTACTATAGAATCCAGAATCATGGGATCACTGAGGTTGGAAAACATTTCCAGGATCATCAAGTCCAACTATCAGACCAACCCTACCATGCCTACTAAACCATGCCCTGAAGTGCCGCGTTTACACTCTTTTGTAACACCTTCAGGGGCAGTGACTCCACCACTCCCCTGAGCAGCCTCTGCCAGTGCTTCATCACTTTTTCAGTAAAGACATTTTTCCTAATATCCAATCTAAACCTCCCCTGGTGCAACTTGAGGCCTTTTCCTCTCATTCTTTCATTTTCAGCTGAGAGAAGACATCAGCACCCATGTCCCTACAACCTCCTTTCAGGTAGTTGTAGAGAGCAATAAGGTCTCCCCTCATCCTCCTCTTCTCCAGCCTAAACAGTTCCAATTCCCTCAGCTGCTCTTCGTAATATTTATTCTCTGGACAAAATCCATCAGGGATCAGCAGATTGGTATGAACTGAAAAAATAACAAAAATTGAGTTTGCAGTAATGGTTTGCCCCTCTTCCACCAACAAAATATCTGCTTTTTATTAAGTACAGAACTTCATTTTGCATCTAGGTAATTGCCTGGATAAATCTGGGACAGACAGAAAAGTTAAAAACTATTGGAAAGTTAATTTGAATGTTCAGAGGTGGCTCAGAAATATTTTCTCCAGTCTTGAAACAGAGGACTTTCCTAGCAGAAGATAATCCTTCTTTATCCAAAAATAGGTTAAAAATCACCCAGGAGAAGCACAGCTGAATTAAAGGTCAATCTTACCTCAGTTCTGTCACCTTTGGTTTGTATCATAAAGGAAGAGGTGGTACAATGTGTGAAAAAAGGCATCAGAAATCCTGGCAGGAAACTACAGTCAGTCTGCTTTAAGGAAGGAGGGAAAGTACAGAGTTTCTTCCGTAAGAAAGGCCCAGAAATACATGGTCTCCACTCAGCAGGAGTCAGCCATTTCTGCACCAGGGATGCATTCCAGACTGCAACACAACCACCAAATCCACAGCCAGCATTTCCTCCCCAGCTTTGCACATTTCAGTGACAAAAACCCAATCATTTGTCAGTGCCTAAATCAACCATTGTGGGAAAACAGTGCTGCATAACTCTGAGACCTAGGTGCCAGAAAAATTACACTAATTATTGTGATATTCTATAATAAAGTTGTTCATTATATAATTAATGAGACTTGGGCTAAACTGCTTATAGCATAGAAAGGTGGCAGTCAGGTGAATTATAGAACGGTTTGGGTTGGAAAGGACCTTAAAGCCCATCCAGTTCAGAATCCCCTGCCATAAGCAGGGACACCTCCCAGTAGATCAAACTGCTCGAAGCCCCATCCAGCCTGGCCTTGAACACCTTCAGGGATAGAGCATCCCTTGGCAACTTGTGCCAGTGCCTCACCGCACTCACAGGAAAGCATTTCTTGCTAATATCTAATCTAAATCTCCCCTCTTTTGGAAGCCATAACCAATAATTAATTGTATATGTTTCAGACCTGATTATGAAAATATAAGAGGGAGTGGAAGAAGATAAAAATCAAATTACAAAATCATGATCAGCAAGTGAAAATAGTGCTGGTCTGTAAATAAACCAAGTAAAACAAACCAAACATTCTTCTGTGTTATGGAAAGGATATGTAAAAAAAAAAAGAAACAAAAGTATATCTGGTCTCAAGAACTAACTGAAACAGGGTGAATCCTTAGCAGACTTCTTCTAAGAAAAAAATACAGTACTTCCTGACTTAGTGAACAGTATTTGAAAGGATAATTAAAGCACCTCATGATGAGAACTGCTGTATAAATACAGAGATATGGGACTGACAAATGGAAATGTTGGGTTTTATTTTCTATGCAACCTGTAAAATTTCCACTCATTTGTCATCTTATTTTGTTTCAAGGAATTATGTTTGTAACAGTAATTTTTTTAAGCACATTCAGAAAAACCTCCTCTACAGCAGGAACAATGCATCCTACAGCATCTCACAGTCTACAAGAAAATTATTTTGCCTATAAAAATATATACTGTGGACTATTTTGTCATCAGATTGTAAGTATAGGTATGTTGGAAATGGGAAGAAGGCACTGGTTTAGGACATGGATCAAAAAAGAATTGCCTTAGCTGTGTTTCTATATTGGGACCTTAAATTTAACTTTTTGTTGTTGAAGGGATTGCATGTTGTTGTGGGATCTATGTAAAGCATGCCAAGATTCATTCTGGATTTAAGAAAACTTTTGCTTTTACAGATCTAAACTCAAAGTCTCTCTGGCGATAAATATCTCAATGATTTCTTAGCTCTGCTGTAACTGTGCAATATCTCTTACTCCCAAGAGATACGAGAGATCTTTGGACCAAGATTATTGCTGCTCAGAGCAGTTTTCAGCAGAGCCATGCCAGGTCCCAGTTCAGAAACTCTATGCAAAGGATGCTAACAGGAGTCAATCAGTAAGGGACAGAGAACAGCCTGTCCCCTGTTCCACCAGTTGTGGAAACCAGCACGAGTCAGAGTACCAGCCTGCATCTTTCGACACAGGCAGGATCTGCCAAAGCCTGTTAAGGAAGACATCCTGCGAAACTGCAGAGGAAGAAAAGGAATACATAAAAGAATAAGAAATTGACCTAGAGCTTGTGGAAAGAGAAGATGTCATTTTCTCCAGCCCAGCTAGAAGGAATATTTTCCCTTTGCTTTAAAATCAGGCTTGGAATTTGGTATTTGTAATGCATGACCCATTAACTGTCACTCACAGAGATACATCCTCCTGTAATCTCTGCATATTTCCATGAGCTTTTGGACATCTTTCTCAAAAATTCTAGGTACCAGGCAGAATTCAGTTCCAGCAGAGATTATCCCATGGGTTACAGCTGTGATCCTTGAATTCAGAGCCTTTAGCTGATACCCTGCATGGTGGGGTTGGGCACTGACCTGCCAGTGGCACGTGTTGAATAATTTCCCACAGGAACTTTATTAAGAACCCTGTCATTATCCTGAGTGTCCATTTCAGTGCTAACTACTACACTGGCCACCCAAGTACCTAATGGTGCTCCATTCAGCTGTAGCCGAAATCTGAAAATATGCATATGTTTTTTAAACACAACTGTGCTTTAATGCTTTTTAAATCTGCAGACAGCACACAGCTGTTTGGTGCTAATGGATGTTACTTCTGTTGTAAGATTGCTTGAAAATATAACTGATCATATAATAGCAAATGAACAAATACATTTTTATCAACCTCTGAAATAAGTCATTTATCTTCTGGTCTATGTACCGAATCGTGACACCAAATGATAAGTTTTATCACTTCTACTGTCAAACTCCATCTCAGTCAAGCCACAAATTGCTGAGAACACATGTGAAGCGTAAGCTTTACTCCCGAATGAAAATATAAGGGAGGCTGGCTAGCTGGCCTTTCCCTAAGTGGCTTTAATCTTCAGGAGGTCTGGCTTAAATGAAAACATATGGCAGCTTCATTCTCCAACAGTCAGGCATAAGACCCCAGCACAATTCCACTGGCTGGGGAGGTTATCTGTCAGCAAAGCGCCTGTCTCCCCTCTCTGCCTTCACCTCCTTACTTTTCCTCAAAAAAAACATTAACCGTTCTCTAGTCACCCAATCCCAGCCTGCTACTCAGTTAAACACATAAATTTACTTTTATTACATCTTTTAAACAAATCCAACTTTGTGTCACACTGTACAATTAAAACTTAATTTTGTGTTAAGCCTTGATAAATGATACCTAATATAAGGGCTGACCCCTTGGAACAAGCTAACATTTAAGGCTTTGATGAAAACCAAGCACTTATGACCTTATAAAGCAACAGCTGTGATATCTTTACTTAGCTTATGGAGAGCTGGCTCATTTAAAAGACATTGTATTACAAACCTCAGTCATTTCCTTCTGAACTACTTAAGAAAGATAATGAAAATCTGTTAGTGACAGAGGTACCCCCTCTACTGATATCCCAAAAATGACAATTCATACCAAAACTGAAGCAACACAGCAAACATAAGTGTTAGGTGTGAGGTGCAACTGCTGATGCTTGTCATCTCAGGAATTGTTCTTCAGCAACGTAAAACTGAATTTACACTCTTGTGATCATCCTAAGATCTACAAAAAGTCTTCTGAATTTATCTTAAAATAAATATATTTAAAAAAAATCAATGATCACTGACATGGAAGTGAATGCCTGTGACAGAAAAGGAAATGAAAAAAGATTTATGGTAAGTTAATTTCATTATAAATAACCTGTTTTCAGCCAGCCAGAATAAACAGAACCCCAAGGAAATTTAGAGGAAATAACCTTCAAGTCTACTTGATGTTTCATTATATGTGTAGAAACATCCTTTACCAAATCTGTCCTTGCTCAGCACTATACTACGCATATGGACTTGGCTTTGGAAGCATGAGGGCTCCTTAAATAATCTGCTTAGTGTGAGAAGCACTTAGAGTCCTTTTTGGATACAGAGGGAACAACAGTGACAGAGGATGAGGAGAAGGCTGAGATACTTAATGCCTTCTTTGCCTCAGTCTTTAATTGCAAAGAAAGTTGTTCCCTCTGTGTACAAACCCCAGAACTAGAGGAGCAATACGAGGCTCCCATGATCCAAGAGGAGGTGGTCAGAGCCTTACTTGCCCAACTGGACATTCACAAGTCAGTGGGGCCAGACAGGATTCACCCTAGGGTATTGAAGGAGCTGGTGGATGTACTGGCCAAACCACTTTCCATCATCATCCAGCAGCATGAGGAGCATCTGAGAGAGCTGGGGTTGTTTAGCCTGGAGAAGAGGAGGCTGAGAGGAGACCTCATTAATCTCTACAACTACCTGAAGGGAGGTTGTAGAGAGGAGGGAGCTGGGCTCTTGTCCCTAGTGACAGGGGACAGGACAAGAGGGAATGGCCTCAAGCTCCACCAGGGGAGATTTAGGCTAGAGATTAGGAGGAAGTTTTTCACAGAAAGGGTCATTGGGCATTGGAACAGGCTGCTGAAGGAGGTGGTTGATTCACCTTCCCTGGAGGTGTTTAAGGTATGGGTGGATGAGGTCCTGAGGGACATGGTTTAATGTTCGATAGGAATGGTTGGACTCTATGATCCGATGG
Source organism: Coccyzus lansbergi (assembly GCA_033558105.1). NCBI lineage: Eukaryota > Metazoa > Chordata > Aves > Cuculiformes > Coccyzidae > Coccyzus > Coccyzus lansbergi. Next base: position 224,866 of record JAUMJK010000095.1, on the reverse strand, counting down.
GTCTCTTCCACCCTGGTCGTTCTATGATTCTATGAAGCATGTAAGAATCCAGGCACAAAGGCTTCATTTTAATAAGTCGCAATTTTAAATACAGACTATTGCTGCTTGTTTTCCTCCTAAGGATTACAGAGTGCTTAGACATGATCAAGAGTCCAAAATGTTTTTGATGACATTTCCTCTGTGTGTTCCTTTAGTTGTAAAATAACAAATAAATAACTTATCTGATCCTTCTGCCAACAACACCAGGAAAAAAAACATTCTTCTGCAAATTTAATTGGTTTTATCTGCCTATACTTTCTACAGAAACGTATGTCACCTGTGATCTATCTCTTTTATAAATTCTTGTGGCAGCCTGTTTTGCATTTCTTGTCATAACCTTCCATACAAAATCAATCTGTCATGAATAATAGAAGTGTCACCCCATTATGTGTCTCCATTTCATAACATGGGATTCAATAATAGGAATATCAGCTTTTTTTAAAAAAAATCCATACTATTTTAAAATAGCAAACCCTTGAAAATATTTTCAAACTGGATTTTAAATTCTGTCTAAGTCATCGCAAAACTTCTGAATAACAAAATGGACAGGAAATGCAGATTCACACCTGTGGGGAAATGACATAATACACAAAAAAAATTTTTTCAGCAAGTTTGTGCCGGATTCACCTAGAAAAAGGTAACATAAAGCAAAAGGAAGCAAGAGCATTTGAATGAGAAACACCCTGCTAGTCATGTACTTCTTGGCCTTAGATTATGTAAAGCAGCTTTAATTATTGAGCTCGGTTATGTACCATGCAATTTTTAATTTTACTACTTTGTAAGTGCTTCTTCATAAAGAGGAAGTAAAGTGTAAGCTATTTTAAGCGTGGTTTTGAGGAGAAAATAAGGAGAGAATAATCATCTGAAGTAAGGTGCCAGGGTCTGAGTGCTTAAAAATAATTGTAACCCTGTTCCCTGTTCAGCACATGCAGCAGAACTTCATTCTTTCACAGAATCATTGAAGTTGGAAAAGACCTCTAAGACCATCAAGTCCAGCCATCAGTCCAACACCACTGTGCCTGTTAACCCACGTCCCAGAGCGCCACAGCTACATGCTTTCATAACACCTCCAGGCATGAAGGCTCTACCACCACCCTGGACAGCCTCTTCCAACGTTTCACACCACTCTTTCAGTCCAGAAATTTTTCCTAATCTTCAATATAACCCCTCCCCTGGTGCAACTTGAGGACATTTCCTCTCATCCTATCATTTGTTTCTTGGGAGAAGAAACCAGCACCCATCTCACTACAACTTCCTTTGAGGTAGTTGTAGAGAACTTCAATGTCTCCTCTTCTCCAGACTAAGCAATCCTAGAAAAGATCCAATTTCAGCTGCAAGACACATTAACTCTGTGTTGATCATGAACCATTCACTGAAAAAAGAACTTCCTACTCAAGCACTGAAATTCCATTTCAGGTGATGCTAAAATTCCTATCCCGAAAGACTTTGCTCAAATATAATTTAACCTTTAGGGTAGCTCCTTTGAGGAGAGATGTGGATAGGAAGTGCCTTTTCCACAACCTTTCCTCAACTGTGTATCTTCTTTTGCCATGAGCGTATTCCATGCCACGCTTGCCTTCTGCTGGGAAATTCCTAACCCTGGGTAAGCATCCTTCTTCCAGGGTAAGGACTATACTTCTAGAAATATCCCAAAGGCAATATCTACCATCTGATTATTTCCATGCACAGTTGTGAACCTGATTTCACCACACACTTAACCGCATCTGTTATATCAGGTCAGGTATGAAAAAGTTAGCAACCTCCTTCCCCTTGGTAGGGTTCCAGTCAGAACTGTGCCGAGCCCTACAAATTGGACATGTGAATTATGCATAAAAATGGGCATATATTTTGGCATAGCAGTTTAAAAAGTCAATGAAATCATGTAGATCTTAAGGTTATTGCTGTTGTAAAGCAAGCTTCAAAGACACCCATCACAAGTCATGGAATAAACAGCTATGGCACTTGTCCTGCCTAAAGAATAAATGAAAGAAAAAATGAAAGAACAATGATTAATATGTTGTAATGGACCTTTTCATCCTTATCACTTCCAGACTGTGGAATGTTATTTCTGGCACAGAGATTCTTGGTCAAGTATGAAGAGGCATCGATTGGATAAAGTGCTTGATTTAGCCCATTTTTATTCTATTACAGAATGACAGAAAGAGGTCTTAGACAGGAATAAAATCAATAGGAGGGAAGAGTAGAACTTGGCCAAATAGCAATAGCTTGAAAAGAAAACGATATATTTATAATGTTGAATTTTAGGGTAAGGATTAATTTATAAAAGGACAAGAAATTTGCTGTCAGGCATCAAATAAGTACGAACAATGATATATCATTTATAAATGTGTCCTTTACCCTCATCCCCTCCACCTCCCCCAAAAGATCGCTGTAAGATCTCCCCAAAGCCTTCTTTTCTCCAGGCTGAACAACAACAACTCTCTCAACCTGTCCTTGTATGGAAGAGGCTCCAGCTCTTGGATCATCTTTGTTTCCCTCCTCTGGACCCATTCCAACAGCTCCATGTCTTTCTTATGTTGAGGATTCCAGAACTGTATATGATACTCCAGGTGAGGTCTCACAAGAGAGGAATAAAGGGGCAGAATCGCTCCTTTCTACCTGCTGCCCATGCTTCTTTTGATGCAGTCCAGTGTACAGTTGGCCTTCTGGGCTGCAAGCGCACATTGCTGGCTCATGTCAAGCTTCTCATCAACCAGCAACCCCCAAATTCTTCTCTGCAGGGCTACTTTCAATCACATCATACCCTATCATGTATTGAAATCAGGGATTGGCCCAACCCAGGTGTAGGACCCTGCACTTGACCTTGTTGAACCTTATGAGGTTCTCACAGGCCCACTTCTCTAGCCTGTCCAGGTCCCTCTGGATGGCACCCTATCCTTTTGGTGTGGCAACTGCATCACTCAGTTTACTGTCAACTGCAGTCAATCTCACTGTCAATATCATTGATAATGATATTAAACAGTACCAGTCTCAGTACAGACCCCTGAGGCATGCCATTAGTCATGGATCTCTATCTGGACTTTGAGGTATTGACCACTACTCTTTGAGTATGACCGTCCAACCAGTTTCTTATTCACCATACTAACCACACATACAATCCATATCTCTCCAATTTCGAGAGAAGGATGTTGTAGGGGACCATGTCAAAGGCTTTACAGAAGTCTAGATAGATCACATCTGTCAGTTTACCCATGTCCACTGCTGCAGCTACCCCATCATAGAAAGCCACTAAGTTGGTCATAGAGGATTTGCCCTTGGTGAAACTGTGCTGAGTGCCGTTAATCACCTCCATGTGCTCCATGTGCTTTAGCATAGTTTCTAGGAGGATCTGTTCCATGATCTTCCTGCATATATGTGCAGTCAGGTACTATCAGTGTCTTGAAATGTTCAAAATATATTCTTTAAGGAAATTAAATTAGGGCAGTTGTAGAGGAAGTACCATGTTAGCAGTTGCAATAATCTAGGGCACTTCTCACTATCATTTATTAAACCAAAACTCTCTATGAAACATGTTCTGTCCCAAGTGCCACTACTCTACACAGAATTAACCTCTTGTGCACAGCACATTGCAGCATATTTCCTGTGAGGGTGGTGAGGCACTGGCACAGGTTGCCCAGAGAAGACACAAAAGCTCCATCCCTGGAGGTGTTTAAGGTCAGGCTGGATGAGGCTTTGAGCAGTATGATTGAGTGGGAGGTGTCCCTGCCCATGGCAGGGGGTTGGAACTGAAAGGGCCTTAAGGTCCCTTCCAACGCAAACCATTCTATGACTCTGTGAGTCCCTGTGCAGGCAGGGTTTGCCGTCTTGGGGATAAATCCACATTGCACATGCAACTTCTCCCTGTGAAGTACAGGTAGCAAATCTGTACTGTGAACTCTGTAGGCTCTTTTCTCCCAAGACTCCTCAATGGGGGCTTTTTCCTACTTGTATATCCCCCTCCTTTGTGCAGCCAACTGGGGCCATAAAGCTTTGGCATAGAACCAGCAAGGTAAACACTCTGCCAAATGTCAAGATCCTCAGGAAGAGTCAACACAGGCTTATTCTTTCTTCAGTTCTGTGATCTAAACTTCCACAGGGAGGCTGATAAGGCAAGCAGACTGTTATTGTTAAATACAGCAAGTATATACAGGGCAGATTAATCTCCACTTTACTCTAGGGTAACTGAAAACCTAGAGTCAAGTTAGAGAGATAGGAAAATGAGTTTCTTTCTTTGCTTAATATTACATTAAGTTTCTTGTTCATCAGAGCTGGAATGCAGCTCACAGGGGAAAAACTACTTGTTCGTAACTTAAGGAAGGGGATACATGACAAGTGGAAAAGTCACAGAAAAGCTTGGAGAGCAGAAACCATCCATTGAAGAGAGGAAGGTTTTTAGTGAATGCACTGAAAATAGCTTGAAACTGGAACCACTCTGAAGCAGAAGCATATTCAAAGGTCAGAAAATACTGTTTTTCCCCTTTCTCTAGACTGCATCTCTAAACACTGAGAGTATATAATTTTCCTCTATTTAGTTGTCTGCATTAACTGAATATCTTCTTATGCACAGACCGCTGTCCTGAGACCACACTGGACAATCTTGCAGCCTTTAGCCACAGGCTTTTCCCTGGGTGAAAGAAGAGAGCATGGAGGAGCCCTGCAGTTCCTCTTATTCCCAGGTGATCTGAGCCCAGTCCCAGCAATTAAAGCCTTTGCCCTGGGATACCATGGGCTTGTTCTCTTTCTAATCCATTTGCTAGCAAATTTCTGCCATTGTCCTCCTGCCTACATTTCTCCTTCCACCCTTTTCCAGCCCCTGCCCTCCAACTATCCTTTACTAGAGGCCACGGAGACTTGAAGGGGTGACACTTTCCCTTGCCCCAGGAACTGCATAGGTAAATATCACCAGTCTTTCCTCAGAGCATGCAATAGTCTGTATCACAGACTCTTTGTATCGTGCACCAAGGCCAGAGCCAAGGACAAACCACTCTTTTGTAAAACGGAGACCCAGGGGAAAGGGGGCAGAGGGTAAGTCAAGCTCTTATTGAAGTCAATGAGCAAGATCAAACCACTAATCTGGATAAACAAAATACAGAAAATGGCATTGATTGCAGATTGGCTTTAACAATGAGTAATTGTGCTTTGATGTACACATAAATGTGATAAAATCAAGGCAATATATTAAAAACAAAATAAAAGAAAAAATTCAAAGGGATATTTTACAACTAGGGTCCATTACCATCCATCCTAATGAGATTAAGTAGTAATTGCTGTGTCAAGAAAAAATACTGTGGATTCAACGAATGAAAGAACCTGATAGGATCCCATTGTATTATAGGCTTAGGTCTAGCAGGAGAACAGTGATGGGGTTTCTCTAGTACTGCACTACCAATTTCTTTTATTTTTTATTTTTTAGTATCAAAAGACTTTCCCTGGAAATGTAATTCTTAACAAAAAAAGCACTCCCTTTTAAACATATCTGTAAGCCCTGCTGAAGCTAGCTGCAGGCTTTTCATTCCTTTTCTTTAGTACAAAAGCATCTTGAAATCAGTAGTGCGTCCAAGAAATCTTTTCTGGCCTGTTTTCTTAGTAAGAAGTCAAGGTTTCTAGTAGAATTGTTTTTTAAGATATTGCTTTTGATCATCTCAAAGTGCAAGCTTCAGTACCATCTACCATTAATGAATTGCATTGCCCTGAATATAATACAGGTTTATTTAGGCTTGTAGGTTGCATCGAGTCTTTAAGAACCAAACAATACCACATTGGAATTCAACAAAAAATAATCACTTATGTTTCCAGTGTATCTTTGAAAGTTTCTGCCTCAATACTTTCTTGGACCTATACACTGAATATAGGGTGAACAAAGGACAACAGCTGAATTGGCATATTTCTATAGCAAGAGAATAATGGATTTCTTTGTCGTAACATTAAATTGCATTAAGATAAAAAAAGCAAGTCTAGAATTAAACAGCAGGTAGAAGAAATCCCCATTTCTTCCTTGATCTCCTTGTTACTGAAATCCTTTTAGCCAGGTGAGAAAATAAATTTCAGCTTTCTGAAACCCTTCCATGTAGAATAATCTATTCCACAGAAGGCTGGGTGATAATATTAATGAATGGTGATGTTACTCACATCAGTAAAGTAAATGCATTTTGACAGTAATGGAACAATCTCTCTGGAACATGGTGATGGACATTAGTTGTAAAGCTCACCTTAAGACATATTCTAATAGCCCATTTGTTTGAACCCTGCATGCTGATAAAGTGTCAGCACAATGCAAATGCAGAACATGTTTCTACCGGTAGCTGACTTCAGGCATCAGGAATGGTTTGGAACAGAAAGGCCTGAGGGAAACAAAGACAATGAAGCTGGTGCAAAAGATGAATATGGAATTTAGGTTTAGTCTTCCTTATTTGCAGAACCAAAGCAATGAGCTTCAGTGACAAAAGAAAATAGAAGAGGAAAGAGGCAGAGACTGCTTCTTCTGTTTTGTTAACTCAGCTGGCACCAGTGAGCTCACCCCTCTCCCATTTTTCCTGCTGGCTGCCTCTAACCAACTGTACTTGACAAATCATGCCAGCAAGTCAGATCTTGTGCCCTCTATCATTTGATCCCCTAGAGCAGCTGCAGGTTTTGTTCTCATCTGCTCCTTCCTCCATAGGACAACGGCCTCTTCTCTGGTGTAACCAGTGGTCTGCCAAGAGACACTACACTGTGTGGTGGTGAAATGCAGCACTTCTGGGCTGTGAAATGTCATGTGAAAGAAAACCAGTCTCCTTGTTTCTCATTGTAGTCCCTTCCTCGCTGTGTGACCATGTCTGCTCTGTTCTGGGAACCCACCTGTGGAACATCAGCTCTGGGAAAAATAAGCATGAGTGACTTCTTGGGAGTCTGCCTCACTGTACCAACATCCTTTTCAAGAGGTGTTGCATTACCCATCCAGACTCTACATCCTTAGAAAGCAAGATTTCCAAACTGCAGAAGATACTCCTCACAATCCATATAGGAACAACAACAGACCAGCTAAACACTCAGATCATAACAGTGTCCTATGTGCAATTTCAAACACAACAAATTAAAACACCTTCTTGCTTATTTGTTTTAAGGTAGGTATTTCATGGTCTAAGTATCACAGACAGACTAAAGCATTGCTGCACCTCCAGTCAGCAGTATGGGACTAGGTAGATGAAATACAGCTACCTACCACAACTGACCTAATCTGTAAAATTGTTTGGGGGAAACAAAACAAAGCAAAATCCATGAAAGACTTAGAGTTGTGACAACAACTGTAACAAAATTATATAATTTTTTTGCTATCCTAAACGTTCTTAGTTGCTTACATACTTCTCCCTGAGACACTTGACTGATTTTCTATTTTTATGCACTGGTAATTGGAGTTTATGATTTATATATTACAGTGCAGTAGAATCCAATTATAGCAAATCTAGGGAGAGACTGTATTTATTTCAGGAGAGGATATTGAGGTACCATGTCAACATGGAGCAACATAATGATCTGCTCACTTTCTGGTTTTCATGCAAAACATTGTAATGATTAGGTTTCAGACACCGCACAAGGATACTTAAGGATGAGCTATAAAACCATTCCACATCTGTGTTTGTTTTATTAGCAGAACCATTTCTGGGAAAAACAGGAAAGCTAATGCTGACCCAGCTGCTAATTCTGGATAACTCTTTTATGCCACTAACTGCATTACCAAACATTTCTTCTTCTAATCTTTCTCCATCTCCTCCTTTCTCCATTAAGTATAAATTTCTTGTAATTTCTCCCCATCAGCACCAAAGCATAATTATATCTAATGTTAATTGTATAGGGTTTACATTCCATGAAATTTGGCTATGGAGATGGTAGAAGAATGAATAAATAAGTAGACAGTTCATGTATATTCTAGGACAAGCTAAGATAGAAGAGAGTACAGTACATTTTTTTTACCGATAAACACTGGACTTATTGATAAAGTGATCACAAGTGACAACTTCCCTGATCGGAGTGGAGCTGCTCATATGCAATTGCTGCTGAAGATCACAGCTATTACTAGTGCTCAAACAACCCCAGAGGCCAAAGCTCTGCTTCCACTGGACCAGCAACTATAAGTCACCCTGCATGCATAATTTTCAGCAGGTGAATTCAATGGGACTATTAAATCTGCAATGAATGAAGATATGCTAAGTTGATTTTCTGATGGATTTTACGTGAGTTGAGATTACTAAAGCTGCTGAGAAAATATGGGGATCCAACATATCCCAGTTAATTTTGAAAATATCAGGCTGATGACCTGAATATTTCAAATCTTTCCTCCCCATGAATCTGCACTCTTCAGGAAAATATTTTCACATGCTACTCTGTATTTTACGTCTCTCTCATCCATCTTCCATAAAAAAAAGCTGGTATGATTGTTCTTGAGTCAGTCATTGTAAAAAGGTTGTGCTTGATTAATTAGTAACCTCATTAACAATATAGGGTAATCAGGAAAGTATGCTACTCCCCCTCATCTGTTTGAAAATTGCAATTTAACATCGACTGACTGCAGAGCCAGATTGAACAATGACACCTTAAAGTCTCTAACTTTCTGTACTGAGCAATATTAATCACGTTACTCCTAAAAGCTCTATTGTATCTTTTAAAGTATAAAAATCCATACAATATTGTGAGAATACTAAGTGCTGTTTCTCCGTCTGTGCCAGTAGCTTCCCTTACTGGGTCTTGATAAAATTAAGGTCCTGTAACAAAGAAGGCAAGTAAGCATCTGCAGCAAGGTTTACTAGCACCCAGGAACACTGTGTGCACTCTAAACTTCATATACTTCTCCCACTAAGCTTATGCATAACTGAAAGTGATACAAATAACAACAAAGCTTGAGTTCAGTAATATCTTTGTAGACAGATAAATTTTTCTCCCTGACACTGGTGAAAAATGACTGTAAAATACAAATCTGCTTCCCTTCTGTTAAAAAAAAAAAAAGTCAAAACCAATGCTGCCAGCTAACCATTAACTGAAAAATAATGAGGGCTAATGAAATACCAAGAGTCCAGATCTTTCAGTGCTCAGACAGATCTCTAAAGGGAACAGAAAATGAATTAGCTTGAGTTTGACAGCAGAAAAGAAAGGCACCTAAGGCACTGGAAGGTGGGGACAAGGCTGTCAGAGAAGGAAAAGAGAACAGATTGACAGACAGCCTTTTATGAAAAAGAGTAATTTAGGGGTTAGAGAATAACTCAGAAAAAATGTTATAATAGTTAGAAACCATTTTCAAAGAGTAGTGCTAAGCAGACTCTTTTATTCCAGCATTAGGACTATTCAATGCCTCTGTATCATCACCAAGAGGGTCAGAATAGACAATCTTAATGGTCCTTCCTGGCATCAAAGTCTATGACTTCATTAAAATCATCTAGACTATATGCTGCTGCAATTCTGTGTTCCCATGTAACTCAGTAAGTTTTTCTGTGTTACATAAAGTTCATCACACAGAACTGTTAATACCTTGCTCCCTCTATTTGCTGGTACCTAGGTAACACAATGATCTCAATAGTTGCCCTTGGAACTCCCAGCTGCCTGAAATAAAGGTCCAGCAGAGACTTGGAAACTCATAGAAGGATTTGTGGGCTACAAGTACTTGGTCACAGGAGCCTCTGATGCTAGCCGTGCTTTGTGAGCTCCGGAGGTCACTTCCACCTGCCTTTTTCTAAACATCTCCACGAACGCCTCAGCACAGGAGCAATAAATGTAAATGATGCATATAGTTCCCTCTTTCACCTGAAAATGGTATATTGTCTGCAGTTTTACTTCTGCATTTATTCAAAACTGACCCAATCTAGACAGATAGGAACCTATTCCCAGGTAAGGTCTGATCAAGATCCTAGAGCAGCAGAGCCCTCTAGAAGGTGTTCTGTCCACTAGCCTCGTTCAAACCAGGTCTAAGGAATGAAGCATTCACAAAATCTATCTGCAATGTGTTTCTTTCAAAAATAAACACGGTCAGAGGAGAGGTAGCATTGCTAATACCTGTAGTTTATACAGCAGGTGAGTAGTTAGAGGACTTGGATGTTAAGCCAAGATCTCACACCTTCTAGGAGAGCTATAATCCCTGAATGACAGGCTGAGAGAGTGTTATTCCCACCCCAGAGGTTGTGGCAGTGTGCAGAAGGACGTGGTGCAGCTGATGGTGCCAGTGAACTTGCAGGATGGAGCAGTGCACTGTCCTGTTACCAGGCCACTCAGCTACTTGGGACAGAATCACATGCTTTGGTGCTTGGATTTGAATGATTGGCACAGAGATAAAACAGAAACTGGGGCCAGGACACATGGAAAACTCATCCTGGTTGCTTTGGTTCTATTGCAAAGATATCTAATAAATCTCTGTTATGGAAGTCTGTCATTTCTAAGATAACTGGCTCTAGGCAGGACAGCAAGAAACAAAAAATTAGAAAAAGTATGAGTGTTGGTCTCCCTTATATTAAAAAACCCCAGATAGCATCACGAATTTTTCTGATCTGAGGACACTCTGTTTTGGATGGAGGCATGTGCAAGGAGACATACATGTGAACATTAACAGATCCTCACTAGCACAGAGCAGCTGTGTGAGAACAGACTGAGGCCTTGGAAGGATCAGCTCAGCACCTTCCAAGAAAAATAAATGAAGTATCACAATACAGTGCATCCAACCAATTGGATGAGACCTGAGAAGACTAAGAAAGGCAGACCCTTTCAGTTTAACCACTTGTACTTTTGATTAGAGAAGTTTACATTGACGTCTTTGGTGAGTAACATATCCTCCCTCACTAATGGGGTTCATTCACTGCTTTTGTAGTGCCTACAAGGCACTGCATTTGAATGATGTGTACAGCATGTGCTCATAAAATGCTTTACGTTCAGTATTACTGAGAAACTATAGAGAGACACAGAGCTACTACTTGTTTACAGTATATGTCTCAGTCAAAACCTATCTGATCTGAGTCTCTTAAATTCCTCAGGAACAGATGGGACCATTAAACAAAGCTCAGAAACCCTCTTGAAGCATACAGGAAGGAAATAGGAAAACTGAGGAGTTGTAACCTTCTTTCAGAACTACTGCCCCACAGCAGGGCTATTTCAGGAACTCCTCTACCCATGGCAATTTCATGCTTATTAGAAAGATCATGCAAATAAGCTCAGTACCTTTTATTTAGATTCATAGGTCAAGCCATCTTAGCTAATTAAGAAACCGCCTGGGTAATATGCTTGAGTACTTTATTACAAATTGTATAAAGCTATCAGATGTTTCCCCTGAAAAAGATTACTGCATAAAAGACTGAAATAAAAACCTAACTATTCTGTTTAAGCACTTAGACACCTGCGTATGACTGTTATTTCCCACAGTTCTTGGAATTAACTCATACTGCAATATCCTCTACTTGGGAGGTTGCAGTGGTTATCCAATTTTGGCACATACAGTGTTTCCAAGGGCCAAATGTACAAGTGGAAAAACTTCTCCTCCCTGCCTTTGTATTCTAATGAACTGGAAGGATGATTTCAGTCTTTGATCCCTCTCAACAAAAACAAATTATTTTTACCGGAGGAAAAGCATTCTGCTATGGAAACTGTCAGGCTCTGGCCTGGACAGGCGCACACTCTCCGGGGTAGAAAACTGGCTGGACGGCCGGGCCCAGAGAGTGGTAGTAAATGGTGTTAAATCCAGCTGGAGGCCAGTGACAAATGGGCTTCCCCAGGGCTCAGTGCTGGGTCCAGCCCTGTTCAATGTCTTCATCAACAACCTGGATGAAGGCATTGAGGGTACCCTTAGCAAGTTTGCAGATGACACTAAGCTGTGTGGAAGTGTTGATCTGCTAGAGGGTAGGGAGGCTCTGCAAAGGGACCTAAACAGGCTGTACCGCTGGGCAGTGTCCAATGGCCTGAGGTTTAACACGGCCAAATGCTGGGTCCTGCACTTGGGGCACAACAACCCTATGCAGAGCTACAGACTGGGAGAAGTCTGGCTGGAAAACTGCCAGGAGGAGAGGGACCTGGGGGTGTTGGTTGACAGCCAGCTGAACATGAGCCAGCAGTGTGCCCAGGTGGCCAAGAAGGCCAATGGCATCCTGGCTTGTATCAGAAACGGTGTGACCAGCAGGTCCAGGGAGGTTATTCTCCCTCTGTACTCAGCACTGACTAGGCCACTCCTTGAATCATGTGTTCAGTTCTGGGCCCCTCAGCACAAGAAGGATTTTGAGGCTCTGGAGCAAGTCCAGAAAAGAGCAAGGAGGCTGGTGAAGGGGCTGGAGAACAGACCCTATGAGGAACGGCTGAGAGAGCCGGGGTTGTTTATCCTGGAGAAGAGGAGGCTGAGAGGAGACCTCATTACTCTCTACAACTACCTGAAAGGAGGTTGTAGAGAGGAGGGAGCTGGGCTCTTCTCCCAAGTGACAGGGGACAGGACAAGAGGGAATGGCCTCAAGCTCTGCCAGGGGAGATTTAGGCTGGAGATTAGGAGGAGGTTTTTCACACAGAGGGTCATTGGGCATTGGAATAGGCTGCCGAGGGATGTGGTTGAGTCACCTTCCCTGGAGGTGTTTAAGGCATGGGTGGATGGGGTCTTGAGGGACTTGGTTTAGTGTTTGATAGGAATGATTGGACTAGAAGATCCGATGGGTCCCTTCCAACCTGGTTGTTCTTTGATTCTATGATTCTATGAAAAGACAGAGTAAGAAACTGCACAACAAAATTGCCCCATCTACACTGCCCTTGTAAAAGAGGTGCAGAAAGGAAGGTGAAAGCATTATGGTGACCCACATGCAGTATTGTTAGGACCAGCAAGTTTTCTGCAGACTATTGCTTGCCAGCTGTGCAATGCACTTGTACTCAGTGCCTTCTCTACAAGGCTTGCAATAATTTCTGGAGCTGACATTGCTGAGATTCACAGTGCACACACCAAAAAGGAAAATACTGTCTTGTATTCCCAGTCCCTGAAATTAAGGCCTATCATCTTTTATTTGTCATCTCAACTTGGTAAATAAAAATGGCAATTACTTTTAGGAGCATAAACGTGAATAGCAGTATCTGAGATAGAGCAATGTCCCAGGGATTCTAAAGTTCTTCTGAAGGAAGAAATTAAGATACAAACCAGCTCATGTAGATAAAGTGGACCAGCTGCCCCTGGAACATCTCTCTGCTGGGAATATCTACACACAGGGTACAGAACATGGACGTCAGAACAATTATTTCTCCTCCACCCTACTCTACTCCCCTCTTTTTGGTGTACAGCCATGCCTTGCACTTTCCAAGACAGTTTGTAGGATGCCAGTACAGAGTCAGAACAGCACTTCAGCCAAATAGGACGTATGGCAGATTTGAAATTCACTGCCAGAATAAGGAAAAAAATAAAAAGCCAGGGTTATTCAAAATTATTAATTTTGCCTCACAAGTACATTACTAATCATGGAGAAGGAGGAGAACACAGTGAAAGATGTCAATGATTATCAGCCTGCTATGTGTGGATAATTTCGATCCTCCCACTTAAGAGAGTGGCTCTGCCAATACCTGATCTGGCATTTGGCTCAGGTGATACAGAGTTTGACACTAAAACATGTCAGTATCTGCACCTGTATAAGAAGTTCTCCTCTTTGTCCTTGTCCAGGCATTCCAACCATCTATCATCCCTACAGCTGCCATAGTGCCATGAGTATTGGAGCCCTTTGATGATATTTTTAATCCAGATCATTCCTTTATCTGGCTATAGAATCATAGAATTGCTAAGGTTGGAAAAGACCTCTAAGATCATAAAGTACAACCATCGATGCAATACCAACATACCTACCATGTCCTGAAGGGAGACATCTAAAACTTTTTTTGAACAGCTCCAGGGATGGAGACTCCACCACTGCCCTGGGCAGCCCATTCCAGTGCCTGAGAACCCTTTCTGTAAAGAAATTTTTCCTAACATCCAACCCAAACCTCCTGAGGCCATTTCCTCTCATCCTATCACTTGTTACTTGGTTGAAGGGACCAGCACCCACCTAACTACAACATCCTTTCAGGTAGTTGAGGAGACCAATGGAGTCTCTCCTCAGCCTCCTCTTCTCTAGACTAAGCAACCTCAGGTCCCTCAGCTGCTCCTCATAAGACTTGTGCTCCACAACATTTGCAAAACCAAAACCCAAACAAACAATAAAAGAACAGTAATAAGGGAACAATCCTGTTTCTACACAAGGGAAATGCTGCCCAAGTTTTTGATTGAATGTTCATTATGAAAGTTTTGAGTGAACACTAAAGAAGTTCATTTTAACTATTCCAGGTCATGATATTTTACATTATTACTGGGAAGCACATCCGCCAAAACCAGAGTGTGTATCTCCATAGCAAAAGCACACTGAGATTAGGGCAAAGTTCTTAGAGCCTTCCTTCCTCCCCTTAAAAACACACTTGTTTTAATAGGAAGATAAAAGCTTACAAATAGTGTAACACAAATCTTCAGGCCAGAAAGAATCAATGCAACTGCTCAGATAAGGTCTGCAAATTGCAGTCATGTGCATGAGGGCCAAGACCTGCTCGCTTTTACACAATAGCCTCATAGGCAAAAGCAGGATTTCTCATGGGAGAAAAGGGGATTCCAGATCTTCATTTAGAGCAACTATAATTAAGTCAAGAGTAAATGATATATAATAAGACAATTTTATTTTCTTTGGATGTATCTATTGTTACATTTATCCCTAGTGGACTCTTAGAGATTCCAATTTTCTGCAACGTCTATGCTTTTCAGAGCTCCCATTGACTCCCCAAGAATCCAGGACTGGATTCATTTATAAATGGAGATAATAAAGCAACAAGCCCGTGCTAGAATTAGGAGCTGTGTGCTTGTTCATAGGCCAGACTCAACAGGAAGAACCTGACATAGACATAGACAGAACGCTCTTATCTTAAGATAATATATATATATAAAATAAAATCTCAGGCAACCATCATAGACTGAATGATGGCCTTAGATGAAGGTACTGTGGAAGCAGTGGACATCACACGTGCACATTTGTGACAGAACTAGGTTGTTCTACAGTGCCACAGTACTGAAATCATGGGGGACTCACTAACAAGCTCCCTAGAATTACAAGGAGAGTTAAATGAGGACAAAGTAAAGAGAAGCTCTTCTTTTTTAAAACTTGAAATGACTAAAAAGTAAACATATATATAGGTGTGAATATTCCCCACATATTTGTGAAAGTAGCGGTTGTCCTGTGGAGGGACAGTAGTTGGACTCAATGATGCTTGTTGGTCCTTTCCAACTCAGGACATTCTATGATTCTCTATCTATGATAAAAACTATTTTACAGTGAAACATTTTCATGCAATAATAGTGTTTAAACAAGTCTTCTGTGATTATCTCCATTAAATAAAAATATCAGAAAAAAGATATCCACCCGAAACAAGTTCTAAAACATCATAAATAAAAATGCATTCATGATGCTAAATGTTCTACATTAATATAAAAAGAGAAGAAATGTTAATGAAGAAAGCTGTGGTCTACAATCTTGCTAAAAAAACCTTTATTTCTCTATCAAAAGTACATGTGGCTGTGTGCTAATTATTTTTCTCTGTGTCAAAGGAACAAAACCATAGTTATTGTAGGAATTTATTCCTAAATAAAAATGAGTTGCTAGTGGCTCAGGATGCTTAGCCAGCCACATTTCAGAAAAGAATTCAAATCACATTGGTTTTATTGCCTTTTTTCCCCTCTTAAGCTAGCTTAGACTGACAAAACATTTCCCAAGACAACACTGGAATACAAGGTGATACTTGGGTAGATGTAACTCTGCCAGTTACCATCTGCTTCCACTGACTTTAGTAAAAGAACTAAGTGCAATTTAACCTTAACATACAAAGCAAGGTGCCTGCCTTGCATTAACTCTGGAACAATATTTAGGTATGGTGAAGATGATTAACATTTAAACAAAACACTGCAAACAGGTCTCCCCTGGGGCATTGCTGGGTAACCAGGTGTTTGAGGGTTAGTGTTGGTACCAACAGATTCACTGCCTTAACAATCTGGTCCCAGATCTTTCTGTACAGTATACTTCAGGCTAAGTTATTTTTAAAATCTTTGTTCACTGTGAGTAAAGCCTACAATCATCTGTCAAGGGCATGAAAGGGTTCCTTTTTGTGTGCATTTGCATTGTTTAATTAACTCTCTTCAATATACTCTGCATTCCTCATGCTGTTAGATATATGGGAGGTAAATCAGTACAAGATGGCAGTTCTTTGTCTCCCCTGGTAAGGCAAATTGCTTCTTTCAGTTACAGCTTTTCTTTCTCACTGGACCAATACCCACAACCAAAAATTAACTTCTTGCAGATGTAAACACTATTGTGCAGCCCCAGTGGATTCTCTGCCCAAGCCCCAAGATTTTGGGGCTCACCACCATCCAGGTATGAAAGCAGAAGCCATTGTCCCTCACCATCTAGGCAAAGTAGTAATTATAGGCAGTGGATCTGAAGCTAAGAGGAGGAAAAAGGCTTTTCAATCACTGCCTCTGCATTTCAATCGAAGCCCCATGCTGTACAACACTGGAAAACAAGGTGTAAATCAGCTTAAGAACGTAGTTCTGCATTCAATGCCTTGTGGTTTACAGCTCCCAAATGACCTTCATCTATCTTCCTTAGCTGTAGAGGTGTATAATTGAATTAAAGAGAGTCTTGAATAATGAGGTTAAGAGTGGCAGCTCCGCTGCTGTTGCTTAATAGTGTACCAGCCTTACACTTTGTTTTCTGATATGTAACAAAATACTGTAGTGGGTCCAATTCTTCAGGGTGACACTTGGTGATAGTTCCTTTTTTCAAATACAGAAGAACAGAGGTTTAGCAGGCAAAAAAAACCACTATAAATCTTTGGCTGCAACTAGCATCCCAAAAATACAATTATATGAACAATTTTCTATTCAATATCTGCACACAACAGCTCAGAGAGACAAATTGCAATTATCTGCTCTACTTTCAGTCATGGAATCTTTCTAGTTTTTTACTTTTCATCTTTCTCTTGAAAGATCCCCCTCTCAGATCCGAAAAGTAGGGTGTGACATTTTCTAGTAAGATTTTCGTACTGGGACTTTGGCAGAATGAGCAGCGATGAAGTCAGGGGAGCAGCCTTTTAAGTGACAAGACCTTGTTTTCAGACCATACTTTTCTTATATTTATAGGTGCTGGATTCATCCTTTCTCTCTGTTGGTAAGATTAACATTAGAGAGCTGCAGTCTTTTCAACCCTTCTAACTACTCCTTACCACAAGTTCATTACTGATAACTACACTTGAAAAAAATGCCTAGCAGTCCAATAGCCCTGGATCAATGCAAGGTGTCTCCTCAGTCAAGCAGCTGTTAAAAACAAATGTTCCTTTTGTGGCATCTCTGTTGATTTTGTGGCTTTCATGATTTGTTGACTTACTCATGCATTTACAGCACCAATTAAACAGTCAGTCTGCTAACTGCCTCCCTGTTACAAACAATGATACCTCCCAGTGAGTACAAGATCTAATCCTGATTGAAAAGCCCAGAGGAATCTGGAGCAAGGGCTCCCAGACCTCAAAAATGCAGCCCAAGGAGCAACTGGGGTCCCCTGAAGCATCCTCCATGGACCCACCTGATGGGAGAAGGGTGATGGAACTGCCAGCTCTCAAGCCAGCAAAGGAAGGCAGAGAGCAGAAGGAGCATCAGATACAACAACTGACTTCAGGTCAGTCTGAGTAAGAGACTTTTCACCTACTTTGGCCATGTTTACATCTTGTGAGGGATAAAAAATATCCCACTCCACTCCTCAAATTATCTTTGCAAGACCCCAGGAAGTGCCATAGCAGTGCTCCCTCTAAAACAATCTACCTCACATCTGGCACACATGACAAAAAATGACAAATTGATTTGCCTCCAGGGTTTTCACTTATTTATTATTTTACTCTCCTCTCTTCCCATTTTTGTTGTTTGTCTACTTGACAAGGCAGGTTTACTCAGGGTTGTTGGGTTGGCAATTTTCTTCTGCAGTGCTCACATAGGCTGCAGGAGAGAAGGATCGCCTTCAAAAGCTCCATCACTAAGCTCTTAGACAATCTGATTTCTCTTAGTTTCAGCAGCAGAGAGGAAAAGAGGGTCTTGGAAAGCAGCAAGACCAAGTCCTTTTGTCCAAAATAATGCCAGGAGGCAAAAGTCATTATGAGACTTCTAATGTAGCAACATTTCCTATAGTGAGAAGTACACACACTTGAGAAACACAGAGCCACAAGGAAAATAAGCCTCTGGCCATTTGGATATTCCATGGCAAGACCGGACATCAAAAACTTATATAGATTTAATATTTAAATAACCTAGTTTGGCTTTGTAGAAGTCACCGTTGATTCCTAAAATACATAGTTCTGAAAGGAAACTGGACTTGTAAAATTTATGGTTTCCCTGACTCTAGAGTTTCAAGTTGCCACTGTATGCCATGCTAAATACCTCCAAGAATATTAAGTGGTCATCATGGCCAGAAAATGTTGTTGTACCTTGTAGAAGGAAGTTCCAGTTGGCTTCACTTCATTCATATGATAACTTTTTCTTTAAAATAAAAGAATGGCACCAAAGGCTGCACGTATATGAAGTTGTACTCTAGGAAGTTGTAAGTGACTTAGTGTAAAATATAGATGTTTGGGAATTTAGCAATAGTGAATTAAAGCCTTTAAGAGCAGCTTGAGGTAAATACTGACTTAAAAGAATGATTCTGTTCATCTTAATGGGCTTTTGTTTGCAAGCAAAGGTTGCCGGTTCTAGTCCTAAGTCTTATCTAAAACACAATTCTGAGCAAACTTCCTTCCTACTCAGGACCTGACTGACATAACAGTTTTGTCAAGGCTGAATTTTTCCCCTTCAGAAAGGGCAGCATATCTGTGTTAAGTTTTAAATGCATTAAAGAAAGCTGAGAAAGTATAGAATGGCAAGAGTTAAAGCTGCTTCATCACCGTAAAATGAGTTGACCGATGCAGGAAAAGCTGGTATCTCATTTGTGATATGGGATGTGGCTTTGCCACAAATCTGAAAAATCTCATTAGGGACAAAGTCATAAAGGTGGTAACAGTGTCCTTTGGGACTCACAGCCTTTAAGTAAGTACAAGAAACCTGTCTAGAAAGAATAAGGTCGGAAGCGCTCACAACTTTTTCAATTTCACACCTCCAATACCTGCCTACATTGGTTAAACATGATACAGCACACTGAGCCTGAAAATCTCCTTGCATTTACTCTGATGACTGACTCTCCTTTATAGGAAAGCATTACTAGATATTATTATTTTTCAACACTCTAACACTGGCATACCTGGTGCATCCACTCCTGAATATTGGTGAAATTGTTGCTTTTCTGCTTAACAGCTTAAGTTACCATAAAGAAGTGCAGAGGTAAACATTATTTACCTTCAGACATCATCTTGTGAAACAGGTTCTGCTCTCAGCTCTTCTGCATGTGATTTTGCCACAATATCCTTGAATCCTGCACAGTGGACTTACTTTGGATTGACACCAAACTACCTAAAGGACTGGGCTCTGCCTGTGAGCTGCTCCCCATCAGCCTACAGCCTATAGATGATTTTAGAGAAATTAGCAGAATAAAACCTCCCACCCCTTCCTTCATCACCACCACCTGCTTGTGATGATAGCCACCAGGCTCAGACACACTAATCTTGCAAATCACAGCGGGTTTCTCAAGATAACCTGTCCACAAAAAAGCACTGGAATGCTATCAGAAAGTTTAGGCACATGGGAAGAAACACATTTGTTTTTGTGGGACTGTATCTTGCACTCAAAAATAAGCAAGGAAAACTTTAATGTGCCTTCTCTCCTCCATACAGAAGGACCCCAGCAGTTTCCAGAATCCTGAGCTTTGGAGATACTGAAATTACCCCCATGATGATACTGGGGAGGTTTGTGCTCTCTGAGATAGCTACATTACGACCACTACCTTATTACACATTAAGTTTTAAAATACTCTTAATTGGTCCAGATACTACCATCCCCTTGAACTCAGTGGAAAAACCTGAACATTTACAGAGGAAAAAATTCTTATCGTTCCTCACAGAGGCATAAGAACAGCATACACAGAGAAACCAAGTCATGTAATGGGTATTTTATTGATCTGATATTGGTCCCTTGGTCTGTCCAGCTGCAGCAGGCTCTGAGGGCACACTCTGGCCAGGGCAACAGGCTATTCTGTTTGCAGCCTCACAGGTCCTGCCCCTGGGTCGGGGCAGTCTGTAGTTTCAGTACAAGATGGGAGATGATGTGATTGAGAGCAGCCCTGCAGAGAAGAACTTGGGGATGCTGGTTGACCAGAAGCTCAACATGAGCCAGCAATGTGTACTCGCAGTCCAGAAGGCCAACTGTACCTTGGGCTGCATTAAAAGAAGCGTGGGCAGCAGGTCAAGGGAGGTGATTCTGCCCCTCTATTCCTCTATTGTAATACCTCACCTGGAGTATCATGTCCAGTTCTGGAATCCTCAACATAAGAAGGATATAGAACTGTTGGAAGAGGTCCAGAGGAGGGATACAACAGTGATCAGAGGGCTGGAGCCCCTCCCATACAAAGACAGGTTGAGACATTTGGGTCTCTTCAGCCTGGAGAAGAGAAGATTCCAAAGAGACCTTCCAGTGCCTGAAGGGGAATACAGCTGGGGAGGGACTTTATAAAAAGGCATGTAGTGATAAGACCAGGGGGAATGGCTATAAATTGGAGAGGGACAGATTTAGGCTAGACATTACGAGGAATTTCTTCACAAAGAGGGTGGTGGGGCACTGGTACAGTTTGCTCAGGAAAGTTGTGGCTGCCTCATCCCTGGAGGTGTTCAAGGCCAAGTTGGATGTTGCCTTGAGCAGCCTGATCCAGTGGGAGGTGTCCCTGCCCATAGCAGGGGGTTGGAACTAGACGATCTTTAAGGTCTCTTCTAATCCCGATCGTTCTATGATTCTATGATAACGATCTTGATGCTTACTTATTAATACAGCACCGTATCCACCCTTCAGCTATACAGGTCACCTTATTTCGTAAGATCAGAGAAAAAGAGTTCTAGCAGGCAACATCTGCTGACCGCATAAAGCAATTTTGCAGCTGCTGCAAGCTGTGCAGACCTGTGAAATCTCAATCAGCAGGCTCGCTCTGTCTGGTAGACAGCTAGGACACTGTCACAGACATACACATCTTGTTTAGTTGCATCTCACATGGAGATTTTATTCTGTAAAAGTGGCTATAGGAGGATTGAGAAAGCTTTATATACCGACACATGTGCTGCTGTTTTTTATAGGGAGAACACTGCAAGCAGAATTCTGGTTCCTACTTTTTCCTTTGCACAGCCAGAGACATACAGGCAATGTCACTGACCAGTGAGCACTTATAAGCAAAGACACACAAAAGAAATCTCATCACCTATATAGACTGCAGCCAGAAAGAGAAGGCACCTCCTATCACACCACTCTTTTTCATGCAGCTTACTTTAAAAGTGTCCTCTCCTGAGGCTGGAGCCAGGCACCATGAACTGCCCACATACAGATGAACTCCCCTCCTTTCTGAGGATGCTCTCCATGTCTGAGCAGAGCACTTCAAACCACACTCAGAGTAAAACATGAGTATAAGCAGCCAATACTTCAATCAAAACCACCAAGATCTTAACTCCATTTCCTGTGGAAAACCATGTGATTTACTGCTGAATAGGTAAGCAGCCACAAGGGACAATGAAGTCCAGTTATTTGAAACAACTGAAATTCCCTCTCCCCTGTAAGGATGTGTATGAAAAGAAACACTACCATTTGGCAAACAGGTCTAGTTTTGCCAAATGCTGAAAGCAGGCATCTTGTCAGACTGTCTGTCTGTTTGTTTTTGTGGGCTGGATACTCTGACTCAAGTGAGGGAGAAAACACAGAAGAATTGTTATATGTTTCCCTAGGAATGCTTTGAAAAGAAGTGCCTTTTGGTGCCTTTTGGGCCTTTCCAAAGGCAAACAAGCTGCTCCTGAAAAGAATAACTTAAGTACTCTCTGATGATTATGTTTCAGCTGTCCAAAGGCAAAGGAGGGACAGCTCTCTCTCTCCCCTCTTCACACCACATCACTGGGTATCCAGAGGCCAAAAAGCCACAATCCCCCTCATTCCTGTCACCTTACAGGCAGATTGACCAACTGCCACACACCACTGTCCACATCTTGAATTCATGACTTAAGCATGAGTAATGTGCACAGGCGCATCATCTAAGCCCTCTGAACATTCCAGGCTATGGAAAGGTAAAGAAAAAGGCAGATGATTAACAGGCACCATTCAAACCCCTCTCTGTTACTCACAACAGTAGATTTGGCAGGTCTGGTTAAACTAATATTCTTCTAAAACTGTTGTCTCAAGATTTACTGCAAAAGTATTTATCTAGGAGATTACAAAAGAAAACCAAAAAAATAAAAACAGTTAGAGTAGCACTATAACATTAGGAAAGTCTGACTTGTCAAGTTAGCTCCGAAATTGCTGCCAAATTCAGGGACTGGCAGAATCTCTACAGTTTTACTTAAATTCCTTTCCTTGTTTGAAAAGTCTATGGAAATAGAAAAATTCTGTGTGCAAATATCTCAGAGTTTCAGCTTCCAATAAATCTTATTAGATAATGCTTGATTTCCAAATCACCTTCCCATGTGACTTGCTCAAATCAACTTGGAAAGTAAAACTGGAGAGGGGCTCTTTATCAGGGAGTGCAAGGATAGGACAAGGGGAAATGATTTTAAGCTGAAAGAGGGGAGATGAAGATGAGATCTTAGGAAAGAATGTTTTCCTGTGAGGGTCGTGAGGCACTGGCCCAGGTTGCCCAGAGAAGTCATGGATGCCCTATCCCTGGAGGTGTTCAAGGCTGGGTTGGATGGGGCTTTGAGCAACCTGATCTGGTGGGAGGTGTCCCTGTCCATGGTAGAAGGCTTCGAACTGGATGGGCTTTAAGGTCCCTTCCAATTCAAACCATTCTATGATGTTATAATCTCCATGACATGCTTTCAAGTCAAAACCAAAGTCCATGTGATCTTCCTGAGAATCTCTACCACATAAGTTAAAGCTGCTATCCAGCACTTGGCAGTGTTTTAAGCTGTGCATTTAATTATGGGAGAGAGAAAAAGATGACTTTGCATAATGTAGGTGAGAGAGTCACATAGCTCACAATTTCATTCTAATTAAAGAAAAATGAGAGATCTGCATAGCTTGAGTGTGGACAGTGTAGAGTCTTAATTGTGTTACTTGGGTATTAAGCTCGACTAACTCCATGCTAAATTGGCTATCTTAAGTCCCCGCCTTTTAGCCACTCTCTTTTCCTCTTCCTGTAATTTGATGACCTAAGCTTTAACCTTAAAGCATCCACAGACACTTAAATATGATTTCTAAATACAGAAAGAACTGAGAAGGGATTTTAATAAGTATTGAGCTCAGTTCTTCATTTCATCTTAAAGAGACACTTATCAATATATTAATTTTTCAGTGGATAGCTAGTGTTCAGTCCCCAAAACATCCATGGCATTTAAATATTTCCTTATTTTTTTTAATGAAGTTTTTCTTTGGTTAAGAGCAACAATGCACAAAGAGGCACTGCTGATAGTGTTTTCCCACCTATCAGTTTTAAGAGAGAGAACAGAGCAGCTCTCAAAAATCAGCTGTAACTTAATCTGTGCTGAGTGTAGATGAAAAGCAAGGTCCATCAGAATCAGCGATGCTGCAGTTGCAAGATGTTGGTACAAATTATAACAGTAAAAGTCAAAGATCATGAAAAGGTGAAAATCAATTAACTTCCAGTGAATGATTATTTGCATTACAATAGTCCTTAGAGGCCAATGGAAACAGAGCATCCCTTGTGATAAAAATCACACACTAAAAAAACTGTTGATACAAGTGGTTTAAATGGATTCACCATTATCAGGATTATCCTGAATGCACTTCTATCAAATCAAAACTGTAGCAGTTGTGCTGCACTGTTTATATTTTCTGAATATTTTCTGGTTTTATAAAAAAAAATATGGACAGTTTTCACATAAAAACGTCTGTCCTTAGATGCAGCATATCTGTGGTTCTGAGTACCCCAGTTCCCAGCAGCAAGCAGTTCAGCGCAGACTCCAGAGGGAAACCATTCAGTTGCTGCTATCAAAGAGCTTTCCAGCTGATGTTCAGCCTGCCATAGGCAACTGCTGTGACTCAGTGTAAATACATTTTCATTACTGCTTTTACTAAGAAATATTAACAATCAGAGAGTAATGCCATATCATTACGAAAAACAACAGTTTGGGTTGTCCAGCCTTGAGAAGAGAAGGCTCCAGGAGGCCTTACAGCAGCTTCTAGTACTGAAACAGGCTCCAGAAAAGCTGGGCAGGGGCTCTTGACCAGGGAGTGCAGGGATACGATGAGAGGGAATGGTTTTAAGCTGAAAGAGGGGAGATCAAGGCGAAATATTTAAAAGCAGTGTTTTCCTGTGAGGGTGGTGAGGCACTGTCACAGATTGCCCAGGGAAGCTGTGGCTGCCCCATCCCTGGAGGTGTTTAAGGCCAGACTGGGTGAGGTTTTGAGCAGCCTGGGCCGGTGGAAGGTGTCCATGGCCATGGCAGGGAGATTGGAACTGGATGGACTTTAAGGTCCCTTCCTATCCAAAACATTCTATGATTCTATGATTATGTCAGGAAGCCAAAGAGGAACAACCCTAACACAGTATGAACAAAGCCTTTGTAGAGTGTTACCCAGTTTTTTTATTCTTATCCACTCTTCAGGTTAGGCATCAGTAACATTTCTGAGGTGGTACATTGAGCACAATACAAAGATTGGGATTGATCTAAACTGATTGTTCTCTGGGACTGAGCAAACAGCTCTATGGAGTCAGCTTTCAATAGCAATGATAACAAGTGCAAACATTTTATTCAGACAAGAAGTCTGTGAAGAGGCTGCCACATACATTTGTTAATTGTTAAAACTCACTTAATAGTTCTGCCTCTCTCAAGTTAATATTTTCCCAGTGCAGAGACTGAAAGAATTTAATAATCACAGCGTCCTTTAGATCTTCTGTGCAAACCAGAGTTCTTGCCAGGTAATTGGCATCAGCCCCTGTTTACCAAATGCTCTTCAGCCTATAACCAATAAATGATTAACAAAGAACTTCTCAAGTCACTTTCCAGATGTTGTTTCTTGAGACATCCTCGCACTGTATTGACAGATGGGGCAGAAACAAGCAATGCACAGCCTTGCAAGACCCTGCCACTCAGCAGAATATCCCCAAGGCTGAATAATTTGAGTGAACACCACTGTACAAAAGGTTAAATCTACTTTCCTTTATATAAACGGAAATGTGTTCCAGCTGGTACTCATTAGATTTGAAGAACCGAACACTCCTATTTTTTCAAAACAGGTAGTAACAACAAGCCTTTAATGCAAGAGCAACGGGTAACACTTCAGTAGCACTTACACTGTTTGATGTGCCTAATGCTTTATTCTGTTTTTGCTGCAGAGGAAATCTTGAGAGAGCCACAAAGTTCACTAGAATGGGCTGTGAAAAGTAACACTAATCACAAAAGTGGGAGGGAGGCTATTTTTTTCCCATTCTTTCACACTTCATTATACTCCTAAAAAATAACAGTGTTGCTATAATGATAATTCCAACACAAAGCTGCATACACACTGCACTGACATGAGGATGCCTCTGTTACAGGAGGGACTCAAGTGACCATTAAACCCAGCTATACTTGATGTGGTTAAAATGACAAAATTCATAGGAAGGGGTGTAGTGGATGAGCATGTATGCACATACAGTGCACTTGTGTAACTACTCTGCATGCATGCAGATTGATAGAGTGCTGACCTCAGAACTACTGTGATGAAAATTTTGGAATCCATGAACAATTTTTTCCCCAGACTATCAAATGTGCTGGGATTAAATATATATATATATATATATATATATATATATATATAATAAAATAAAATAAAATAAATATACCACATATGTACATATAAATTAAAGGTTAACAGACCTGGAATAATAAAACTATAACTGGAACTAAACTATAAAGAAATGAAAAAGTGCATTTTATCGACCAGATTGACAGGTATAGTCTTGTACTAAGAGGTTGAAATCTAATGTCTGGTTTTGCAAAATTTAAATCTCAAAAGCCTGAAAACCTACCAATATTTCCCTATTTTCCAGTATCTTATGTTAAAATCTATGATGATTCAGGCACATCTGAATAAGAGACAAAAAGAAGGTTAATAGGACCTGTCTGACTTGGGATACAATCAAAACCTGGGACCCTCCCTTCAAATGGGATGAGATTCACTACTCTGCATCAGACGAATACCAGTAACAGTTCCTGAGATAATGGGTGGGGTTTGGGAGGCAGAAAACAGAAGGGAAGAGCAACGCAGCATAGCAAAAAAGATCATCTTTCCTCCCTTCTCCCACACCCTCAGCAGTAATAATTTGTGTGTGACAACAGACATCCCTTTACAACCACTACAAGTGATGTCTGGTGATGCTCTAACAAACCTCACTCTGATTTTGTCCCCTGTTTCAAATCTCTATGACCCTACAATAACAAAAAGAACTTGGGGATGGGAGATGCTGGGAGAGTCAGTGCACTCCTACTTAGCTAGATGCACCAGTTTGGCTTCTTTTCCCCATGGTTTCAGTCCTATACTGGCAGCTCCCCATCAATCTCCCTGGCACTTTAGCCCCAGAGAATTTAGGATTTAGATCTGCTAATCTCTGGCTCCCATATAATGTTAGATACTTAGGCTGTGATCTCAGGCAAGAGATGTCCCTAAGGTCATATTAGATTACTAAGCTCCTGGGGAACCAAATAATTAAGGAAATCCATAATGACAGGTATTAGCTAGAGATGTATTCCATGTCACAAAGAACAACTGAGAGGTAAAAAATAATCTTGTTTAAAAGGAAGAATTTCCTTCAAAGTGGTAAAATGGTAGCTGGAAGTAGCATCAGGTCACTGGGCATAAAGCTGGACAGTGAGGATGACCATCATGAGTGGTTGGACTGCACAATTCAACCAAGAGCCTGATTTTCTGGGCCTCAGCAGGAAAGTGCTGGTAAATCCTCTGCTGCCCACATTAAAACTGGGTAAACTTTATTTATCTGCATTCGTTCCCAGCCTACACCATTCTCCTGCTGTAGTAGCAGTGCCAGTTTGCAGATAGACAGTGAGTTTGAGGAGGCATCATCTTCTCAAATGTGAATAGTTGAAAGATCTGTCCAGTTTCTGCCCATCCAAGAAAACACACCAAAAAAATTTAAACTCCAGTCCTGTCACCGCAGGCTGCAGATTTCTTCTCACTCATGCAGAATCCTGTATTGAGAATTGGCCTTCATTTCTTTCCTTCACACAGGCTCCAGGCACGGCAAAGGTCCCCAGCACATTATTATTTATCTGTTGACCTCTAGATACTGGAGTCTGATAGGTGATGATTTCACTACAAAGCAGTTAATTGATAAATCAGTACAGCTTCTTTCCAAATCAGGTACTGACTCAACCACACACTGCAGAAGGGCCTGAAAGAACCATGTGATAATACATTGATTATAAACAACCCAAGAGCATTTGTCAAGAGTTATAGGCATTGTTCTTTCCAAAAATCAAATCCATACTTTAACGATCTGTTTTCTCTCATTAAACACTTGAAAGGCTTTCTTAGCAGCATTTTTACTACATGAACTTCCTATTTCACTTTGATGTGAACAACACAGTCCTGTCATTCTCTTCATTGTAGAGTAGATTGTTTTGTTTACTGCAAGACAGAGATGTTATTTTATGTCATATCTTCTCCTTTGTAGTGCTCATCTACAAATATAAAACTCTATGTACCTCTTTGTCTTATCTCTCTTTAGCAATGAAATGAGCCAAACAAAACCTCTGACTAGCAAAAGAAAAGACACACCAGAAAGAAAGTGGGGAAAATAGTAGAATTTTGTTGAAAAGTATGTGGAATATTCTTCTGATTTTTCTTTTGAGGTGCACAACTCATATCTTTGATGGAAAGGTAATGACTGCAAACAAGCATGCAAGAAGTTGTGATCCAAGCAGATCGCTTTACTTTGATGTATTCTTTTAAGCTTATTTTCAGCAGTATCACTCAAAAATGATACCCTGGAAATGTTGACAAGGCAGATTCCATATCTTGTCTCATCTAGGACTAGTCATTCACCTCCAAATAGCTTTGTGATCATTTGAGGAGACTTCAATTCTATTTATTAACTCTTCAAAGTTGTTTTTTCTGTAGAAACAGATCAGTGGGAAACGGAAATGGATATGATGTTAACAAAACTTTAATTCCAGTATCAGACAGGACACTCATATCTTTCTGCCTGCAACTGTTTAGTGTTGAAACTCAGGAATCGTAGAATGCTTTGTGTTGGAAGGAGCATTTACAGGTCATCTAGTCCAAAACCCCTGCAGGACCAGGAACACCTTTAACTTGAACAGGTTGCTATGAACCTCATCCAACCCTATCGTGAATATTTCCAGGGATAGGGTCTCCACTGATTCCCTAGGCAACCTGTGACAGTGTTTCACCACCCTCCTAAAAAATTTCTTCCTTATATCCAGTTTAAATCTACCCTCCCTTAATTTAAAACCAATGACTCTCATCCTGTCACTACATTCCCTGATAAAGAGCCCATGCCCGTGTTTCTTATAGCCCCACTATACCATCATAACCAAAAAAATCCTTTCCCCCTGGGAGAATTCTGTGTCATGCTGGACTGCAGAAGACAGAGCCATATGCATCTCAGCACTGTGGACCATTTGTCATTTCCACAAGAACGATGAGTGATTTCACTAAAAGCTGTATTGTGAACAGCTTAGACAGCCGTGGTAACCAACACTGACAAGGGAATTTGGTTGATACAGCTGCAGGATGTTTAATAAAAACTTGAGCTGCTGCCACCTAATTACCTCTTGTGTATTTCTTGTTTAATGCTCTTAGGATCAAGGACTATTCCCCAGAGCTCCTGCTGAGATGCAGCCACCCAAACGTTTTTGAAGTATGCACATGTTGAAACTTGGTACCCACCACCTTATGGACAAAATAGGCTGAAAAATACTTTGTCAGCATGAGACATTATTGACCCTTATAATATAGCATGGTATTTTATGATGAAACAAAAAAAAATGCTAATTGGGAAATGTATATAGTACAGTCAATAGAGTTATGTCAGCATAAGCAAAATCATGGTCTGGTCCATTATTATTAATTCCTTCCAGGAAGGTTGTTTTGTGTGTATGAATACATTCCCAAACACAATTTGCTATTTGCCCTGGCTTTATGCATGGTGCACATGGGTCTGGCAGTGAAGCACAGCTGCCAGCAGAAACCTTGAATGGGACCCTGGGAGCTGGCTCTGCTACACCTTCATCATAGTGCAATATGGAAAGAGCGTAAGTCTTTGCTAATGGATTCAGATACTTTTCATCTTCATATATGACGCATAAAGAATTTGAATTATTTTTAACCATTCCCCCAGCAGTTTCAGAAGGTACTTAGGTAATATTTGTAGGGATCTTTGAAAACAAAACCCTGCATAGGCGCTAAGTGCTATTTATTAGTTTCATGGCCAGGTCTGAGGTAGAAAAGCCCTAATTATTTTATTGTGCATTCCTGCAGGTTAATTCTTCACTCCCATTTTTAGCTCATGGTAACACAGCCATTCACACATGCCTTGCATTTGCTGATTTCTCTCAAACAGCTGAACAAATAAAGTGGCAGTGTTTGCCACAGTCCTGAAACCGTAGGGTTTCCAGCCTACAAGTGGGCTGGCGATGCTACCTTGAACTGATTTGCTTTCCACGAGCAGCCCAGAGAATAGTTTAAGTCAGAAAAAAAAAAAAGCTGAAAACCAACATCCATTAGTGCCTTTTTAATTTCAAAAGTGTTTAAGAGACTGAGTGGAAGGAAGGACCCTAAAGCTCCCAAACTACACTATAAAGTATTTTACTTACGTGTCAAGCACCAAAGCCCAAATGTCAGCAATTTAGGGCTTGTTTTCATGAATCACTGCAAACAGAGGCTGGGACAAGAAGGGGAAAAGAGTAAAGAGATGGTAGAAAAATTCTCATGAGGGTTGCACTGCTTTCCTCTCTTTTCATGATTTACAGACATACCAGAGCATGCTTTTGAAATAGTTCTGATTTGGTCCACTATTTGCAATACTGTTCTGCTTGTTGCTGTAATTCACCACGAACTCCTCCTCTTGGAATTTGCCTTAACTCTGCAGTCTTAGCATTTTAACAACATGGATATTTCCTAACAGCTTGTTGCTAACAGCTGGAAAGTGCTCTGCCTGATGATCTTCCCAAAGCCCCCTTGTGTTAAATAACTATTATTGACTCCATTTTACCCTCATGCGCATCAAAAACTGGAAATAGTCAATCCTGTTGCCATTCTGATGTTAAGCAGTACTCTGCTCAGGAAACAGATCTATTAAAATCAACATAAAAATGAAGCAAATCAGCAGCAATGCTGAGATATAGCTTTTTGGGTCATATAGGATGGAAAGTTATGCCAGGAATAAGACCCTGCTAACAATGGAGAACTCAAATTTCTTCTCCCCAGGGAACATAGACAACTCTCCAAGTCTTCCAAAGAACTTCTGTGGCCTAAAATGCTAAGGAGAGAGACTCTTATCTCTATTCCCATGACATGGGGTCATCAGTTCAGATGGAAGCATGGTCCAGTGTTGCCAGCTTCTGCTCTCATCACTACACAGCGACACAGTTACTCAAATCTTATACCAACAGGCTCAGGAGTTTGTAATCCTCCAGAGCCCATCCTCAAACAGTTCCAGGAGGTAAGGCCAGCCTCAGTGTTTGTCCACATGTCTCAAAAAGCATGAAATGGTATTTAAAATGGTTTAACCTAGAAGAGAGGAAACAGAAAGAGAGAGGGAGAAGAACAGGAAGAAAGGAAGCACCACACTTCAGAAGCAAAGATTTTGACATCAAATTGTAAGGTTGGCATAAAAAGACTAAAAAAATAATTAAAACCACAATAAAGTATCAAAAAAGCTAATCAAATTCCTGATGGTGGGCAAGTTGGCTTGTAAAAAGCTACAATGGCTTCTTCTCTTCAGTTAAAATAAAAAATTCTCTGTCAGTATTTTACTTCGTATCTGCCTTATTGTGGTATGTGTTGCTGGAAACTCAAACAGAGCTCTGTAATGCAGTAGTAAATAACCTCCAGACTTTTCCTGAGGTCACGCCAATAATCTGTGTGCAAGAGAAGTCAAAGGTGCTTTGTGAGAAGAGCACTTGATAAGATTTATTCAAGCTGCACTTCCAGTTTCACATTCCTTTAAATTCTTCAAATTCAGTATTCTTTCAGTAACACCAGTTGGAGCTTCAGTCAAGTTGGTCAATCAATGACAGCAGAAAGTAGTGCTGGCTAATGCATAGTAGTGTCTTCTTCACAGCAAGAATCATAGAATCACCAGGTTGGAAGAGACCCACCGGATCATTGAGTTCAACCATTCCTATCAAACACTAAACCATGGCCCTCAGGACCTTGTCTACCCATGCCTTAAACACCTCCAGGGAAGGTGAATCATCCACCTCCCTCAGCATCCTGTTCCAATGCCCAATGACCCTTTCTGTGAAAAACCTCCTCCTAATCTCTAGCCTAAATCTACCCTGGTGGAGCTTGAGGCCATTCCCTCTTGACCTGTCCCCTGTCACTTGGGAGAAGAGGCCAGCAAACTCCTCTCTACAACTTCCTTTCAGGTAGTTGTAGAGAGCAATGAGGTCTCCTCTCAGTCTCCTCTTCTCCAGGCTAAACAACCCCAACTCTCTCAGTGGGACTGGAGAAGGCAATTACTGGACAGTATTGAAATTGGATGCTGCTCCTGGACCAAAGTCCCTTCATGGACTGGGTGCTCTTCAAAACTGGTTCACAGGCAGTTTTCTGAAACTGGGCTTCTGGTAAACCACTTGGGAGGTTGGAGCCAAAAGGAACCTCTGAGAGGTTTGATAGTAGAGATAGTGGAGTATTCACTGAGTTCTGGGAAGATTTCTATTGAAAGAACCCAGAAGGAGCTACATGGTGAACTGATTGTATCTTTAATAGCACCCCTGTGCCCAGCCAACCTGGTGCCTCATCATGGTGGCACAGGAGTAACCTCAGAGAGCATGTGATTTTTGTTACCTTACCAAGAAACAAGCTGCCTTACCTTTATGGGGAGGAAGCTTCAAGGGGTCTTCAAGAAGACTAAGGAGAAGCTGTACTACTCAGGACACAATTCTTCCTCTATCTTTACTGAGCATAATTTAGCTATGAATGGCTGCAGCAAAATCTGTGGCTGAATTCCTGGCTCTCAGTGGAAGCACAGAGCTTTCATTCCCTCACTTGGACTAGAATCGTAGAATCATAGAACAACCAGGTTGGAAGGGACCCATCGGATCTTCTAGTCCAACCATTCCTATCAAACACTAAACCAACTCCCTCAAGACTTCATCCACCATGCCTTAAACACCTTCAGGGAAGGTGACTCAACCACCTCCCTGGGCAGTCTATTCCAATGCCCAATGACCTTCTGTGTGAAAAACCTCCTCCTGATCTCTAGCCTAAATCTCCCCTGGTGGAGCTTGAGGCCATTCCTTCTTGTCCTGTCCCCTGTCACTTGGAAGAAGAGACCAGCTCCCTCCTCTCTACAGCCTCCCTTCAGGTAGTTGTAGAGAGTAATGAGGTCTCCTCTCAGCCTCCTCTTCTCCAGGCTAAACAACCCCAGCTCTCTCAGCTGCTCCTCATAAGACTTGTCCTCATGGACTTTTCCAGCCGCTCCTCATAAGACTTGACCTCATGGACTTTTCCAGACTCTCTCATCCCAACAAAATTAAATTGCATAGAAAGCAACAGCCAGTAAAAACATTAAACATGGTAATTAGTCAATAGAACCAAGGGTAGGAAAACATCTATTATGAGAATTAAGAGAATTATTCACTCTGAATAATTTAACTAGCAAATTTACTTCGGGGGTGAATTTTGGGAGAGAATTCAGCTAACAATTTTGCAAGCTGCCTTAGCTCTGTTGTTTATTTCCCAGTAGCCAGCTGTTTAAACTAGTTGTGACTGAGCAAGAAGCACAGCTGGGGCAGATGAAACTAAAATTTTGTATGCACCTGAATTTAACCATTTATTTTTATTTTGTAACACTTGCTTGGCAGAGGTATAATTACTTCATGGCTACACTGAGCATGACATGCCAGCATTCCTCTCTTCTCTTTCCTTACTTCAGAAAATGACTGCAAAGCTCAGCAGCCTTCATGCCAGATGAAAGACTGGAACCAAAGAAGAGTCATTACGACCTGCAATATTGAACACAAGGCACAAATAATTCCCACATAATAACCCTATAGATTCCAATTCTTCCTTCATATTTCACTGCTCAAATGACAAATAAATGAACCTATCAGAGTTCCTAGGATGTATCATAAAGTGGAAATATTGCAGATAGAATAAATAAAAAAATTTTACTGTAGTTAATAGCACCAGAATGGTTAGAGTTACATTTTAATAAAAGTCTCTGTTATTTGAATCAGTACTGGACTCGCTATGAGCAGTCCCACTTTTTTTTTCTGCAGATAAACATTTAATCTTGCATTCCCCATCTGAGAAGGCTACCCAGAAACTTTGTCCTATACACACTTTAAAAGGGTCAAAGATGAGACGAAAATCTTCTACAGTGATAATGCTTCCCAAGCTGTGGGACCTGAACTGAATACAACCCATATGCAGAGCCAGCAGCCTGTATAACCAGAGATGAGAACTGCCACCACTGTTCCTCCTAATGGTAGGACTTGACCTTCACTGCTAATGACAGTACAAAACCTGTTTGAACAAAGGGAAAAACTGCACCAAATCTGACCAGCCACACATGGTCAGGGTAGTTAGAGTGGTTAAACACTAGATTAGGTTGCCCTGGGAGGTAGTGGAGGTCCCATCCTTGGAAACATTCAAGATCAGGTTGGTTGGGTCTCTGAGCAGGTTGATCTAAAGGTGTCCCTGCTTCTGCAGGGGACTTGGACTGGATGACTCGTGAAGTCCCTTCCAACCCAAAGTATTCTATGATTCTGCAGTACCCATGGAATTTACCTAACTGAACATGATTGTCTTAGGAGACAAAATTATGTAGAAAGGCAGAGAAAGATTTAAATTATTCTACCAAACACACGTTTCCTTTGTAGGTACTGACAACTCCCTTGTAGTTATACACACAAAAAAATCCCTTACATGGACAAGTTTTGTAATAATCACTGCTGCTCTTTAGTAAGCACTCCCTTTTGACTGGCATATCTGAAAGACACATCAGCTTTTGTATATTCTAAACAGTCTTTATCCTGATTAGTCCTTTTTTTTTTCTATTCATAGATCAGATAATATTGAAAATGCCTGTACACAAAGCGAAAATACATTTGAAGGTTTAGCCCTGCTCATCTCCTTCCAAAAGTGATAAATTGCAATACAGCATTTCATTAGGAGGCCTAATACATGATTTCCAATACCAACAAGATATTCTGGAAGTAATTCAAATGTCCAGCTTTTATATATTGCCACGTCATTTCTATAGAAATTTACTTCAGGTCAAAGCATGCCTGGCCTGAAGTCCTCAACCTATGGTGTGTAATTTGCAACAGTGTCTTCATGTCAGCTCTTCAAAGCCACAGGACATAAACATATGGTTTGGCCAAACTCATTCATCAAAATAAATTATTCCACAGCAATGCTTAGAAAGGTAAACATAGTGCAGCAAACGCTAGAGTCTCCCCTAACAGAAGGTCAGGCTGATGTGTCCTCTGCACACACAGGGCTTGGTGGGTTTTAAGTAACAGTGATAAGGACAGTGATTCTGCAGCTACAGACCAAGTTACATCTTGCTTTTGTTCTAAGGGTTTTTTTTTTCAAACTGAAGGGAACTTCTTTTGATTGAAAGGAACATGGGGAAGGCATGGCTAAAATGCAACAAAACACATCTGCACAGATGTACACAAGTCCAGCAGCATAGGTCAGACCTGTAGGAAAGAATGTAATTTTCTGCTTAATACTGAAGTTTGGGCAAAAACATTGCTTTTGACTTGGGGACTCAGAACAACTTTTACCTTCTGAAATGCCACAGTTTCACTTTGGACCTTTCTTTAGTGTGAATGTTACTAAAGGCAGAATAGAGTTCTTACCAGACGCTGTACCCACCACGGGATGTATCCAAGAAGGATTACAGTAGACACCCCCAAACTCTGTCCAAAACTATAAGAGCTGCTTATACAATACTGGGAGAAGCACAAAAGGGAAAGACAGCAATAGACACTATTCCAAAGAAACTGGTCACTGCAGATTTGGTGGGAGAAAAAGGATCACTGGGCAGCAGAGAAAGCGTAACACCACTGCAGAAGAGGAAATAAAGATTTGCTGTGTTGATTTAGTTGTGAAAGTAGCCTGAGATCACAGGGACCTAAGTTGTATGGAGGTACTGAGCGCTGTCTCCCTACAAGTGCCTAGCAGGCTGCTTCTAACTGTAGGATGCCATATGCTCCTCGTCAACTGGATAAACTGTAATTCAAAATGTACACCTTTTTATGTCCATTGATTCACTGACCTACTACCACCCTAGGTACGGTTTATACCAGATGAACATCGATGCTTTACAATAATGCTAGAATATTTTTTGCCTGAAATTGTTAATTTAAAATAACAGCATTGGTTATCCCACAATGAAATAGATGTAAACAAGGGTTCCATCCTAAAAATAATACTGATACTTGGAACAAGGAAGCTAATTATCTAATTACCAATACTTGCTTTCAAAGCATTAAATGATAAAAAAAATTCATTTATAGTCAATGCACTACAATGATAGTTAAAAGACCGGATTTTTTCCTCCAGCTCTGTGACAGGGGATTCCTTTTAGACTCTGGGAAAGTAAAGTTTTTTATTTCC
The DNA here is from genome assembly GCA_033558105.1 of Coccyzus lansbergi. Taxonomy (NCBI): domain Eukaryota; kingdom Metazoa; phylum Chordata; class Aves; order Cuculiformes; family Coccyzidae; genus Coccyzus; species Coccyzus lansbergi. The sequence goes on along the minus strand of JAUMJK010000095.1, from coordinate 188,859 downwards.
TTTGTGCCTCCTGTTCTTGTAAAACATAAATGAGCCCTTGGCAGCCTTAACAGAATTAATGTTGGGTGCAAAAATAAAAAATGCTAATGCTTTAAGGCAGTTCTTGGGTAAGTTAATCGTGGCTATTGCTCCCACAGCCGTACAGAGACAAACATACAGTTAGAGTTTATCAGTGCCCTGAGAATTAGATTTGTTCCCATTCTCATGGCAGCATGATCACTGCACCGCATTTTAGCTCTCTGCCAAATCATAGACATTTTTTATTCTTTCATCTCATTTTATTGTCATGGTTGTTTTTTGGTTTGGGCTTTGTTGTAGCACTGTGTTTGCTCATCAAACACCAGCTTGCTGTCTGGGAGCACATTGTTTGATGTAAGCATCTCTTGCTATTCAGAAGGGGCAGAGGAGTGACACATGGTTGACAGGGTTCCTCCTCCAGGTACTGGTTCCCCAGGAGCCCAGTGGGGATGTGTCAGATAAGGGAGGAGCACAGGAGGCAGCCACAGGGAAAAGCCCCATGTGTGGAGGCCAAGATCCACCGGATGGATGCAGGAGAGGATAAAAAGGAGCTGGGGTGCGGGTGAGTGTTCTTGGTCTCACCAGTGGGATGTTGGTAGACAAAGGGATTTTTTTCCACTGGATTAAACTTGCAAATTTCTTATCTTTCAGGATTGGTATTGTAATTCAAACTCTGTGCCTCTGAAACTTAATGATTTACCACTCCTCACAACTCACACAAACTGACACCAGAGATTTATGAGCAATTAATTGATAGTGCATTACAATCTGAGATAAGTAATAGGCGTTTTTCACTCACAAAGCTGCCAGCATGCATTGCAAAGCTTCCTGATTTGGCCCAATCAGTGAAATATGCAACTAACTGTATCTGTAATAGTGTTATTCACCATCTAATTATCATTATTTGCATTTCTGATTGGTTAAATGCAGTGGATGAAATCACACACAGGAAACACTCAGCACTGAGGATACAGAAATAGTAAAAAAGAGATCTCTCAGAAAGTGGCGTTGCCAAATAGAACAGTCCCAAAATTTGGTGCAAAATGCAAAGATTAATACAATAAAAACATAAAATAAAGCAATAAACCAAGGAATTGCAATGCCTTGTGATGTTATCATACCTCTGGATTGACTCAAGAGGTACAGGTGGAGAAACAAGAAGCAAGGAAGCAAATGGACCAACAGCCGAGATTTTAACAAGCCTCCCTTGATAGCAGTAGCAATTCAAGGAGTTCTCACCTATCCTCACCCAGTACAATTGCTGCTCTCAGGTCTCCATGCAGCTCTCCCGTAAGAGCAGGAACGAGTACTACAAACTACATAATCCTGTAATCATATTGCCAAAGAGAAATTTTTCTTAACTATCAGAGTAATGAGAAAATTATGCATGCAGCTTGGGAATCCCCTCTCTGGTCCTGAAGGCTTGGCTGAGTAGTAGAGGTATGATGAAGAGCCTGATGTTACAGAAAGAAAGAATTTTTCAGATGTGTTCCAGTTATTGCATGCATCTTATATCAAGCAATTTTGAAGACAATACATAGAAAGTCCATGGAGCAGAGAACAGAGTGACTCTGCCAATGGAAAATCCCAACTCACTAATGCATGGCAATTGTCATCCTTTTCCTGCTGCTTTAGTTTAAGGCACTCAGACCAAGGCTGAGAGGAGGTTGGGTGTAGCACTCCCTGATCTCCTGGCTCCCCATGACACACATCAGAAGGCTTCTTGAATTCTACCTCAGCTACCTCACTGCACCGGATCCTCCCCGAAGGAAATCATGGCATGTGACAAGGATGGATTTCAATTCCACGCATGGCTGTGAAGATGAGTGTGGGGAGCAGAACTCCGAGGCACAGCACAGAGCCATCTGCAGGCACGGTCTCTTTGCCATGGGTTTGCCCAGGGAAACACAGCTCCTGTAGGTGAAACGTGAGGTTCTGACTTCACCCACCAAAAAGAAAGAAACAGTCATCTTCCCTGTACTAGCATTCTAGCCACTATGCTACTGCGCAAAATGTCCATAGCCCCAACACGACTCTTTTGGAGAGAAACAAGGAGCGAGCCCGAGCCATTTCTGCAAGAGAAAGCTAAGGATTTCCTCCGTGGGCCATAAATCCCAAGTAGAGAGAGGCACCTCCTGGCAGCACTGAGAAAAGCACCTGTATGTCCTGTCTCTCAAGAGCCCGATGCATCCTGTCCCTCATCCATGCGCTTCCTTGGGGTTAACATTCACTTCGACCCCAAATCCATCCTGAAATACCCAGATCCTGCCCTTTACTGCCCAGCACCTGACTTGGAACCATGAAGTCTATCCCCAACCCGCGCTGCCTACCAGACAGTGTCTCCCACGCTGGTGGGTCCAAGAGCCAACCTCCCTGCCTCAGTTTCCAAGCAGAAAATAGAAGTGACTCTATTCCTGTCACTGAGCAGTTCTGTATTCAGGTACTACCAGCCATGCAGATACTGCAGTAATGAAAAATCTGCAGACATCAAAAGGAGTCAATGCAACATTTTTGATAAAACACAACAAGGCTTCAGAACCAAGCCCACAGAAAATCTTGCTAACATGCAATTTCATTACAGGCTAAAACTGTTATGGACAGGTCAAGTCAAGTTTCCACAGGAGAGCTCAAACAGGCAGATAAACAATGTTACAGTGAGGCGGCGAGAGCATCCTTCACCCAGCAACACTAATGAGACAACAAGTGAGTGCACTGGGCTGACCTCAGTGCATGGGAGCCGAGCCCCTGGAACACACTGCCTTTCTGATCATCTTCAATTTCACAGTTTACTACATCAAGCAGGGTTACTAGGACAAGGCCACAACAACTTGGAGTAGGCTGCTTTTCATTTCTAGTTAGTCATAGCAATCTTCATGGTTCTAAGGTGTTGATTATGCACTTTCATATTAATTTGCTTTGTTGGAATTTTGTGTTAATCTGTGCATGCAAACTGAGCAAAACTAATGTCTTCAAATATGTCCTGAGCACAGATTCTGCACTGGTGGTCAAAAGTGCCATGGAAGCATGAAGACAACTGCAACAACCAGTAGTAAATTCTACAGCAGTACAAATTCATCCAGGCAACAGCCTTTATCCTACTTCAGCTCCAGCCATTGAATACTGCCAATAAATCCTAAACCAAAATACTGTAATTATTTCACTCTGGATTGTGTAGTCTGTTTTAAAATATACTATCAGCTGATAAATTGTCCCATCTTCACACCAAATTCCATTCTTCCCAACAGCATATAGCGAAAAAAAAAAAAAAAAACCACAACACAGGGTGGGTCTTCACTCTCATACCAGCTCCCTAAAGAAATCACAAGAGAATAGCTACAATTCATAGAATCAATCATCATTTGCTAAAGGTAGCATGTCATGGTGATGGACATCCTTCTCATGCCTAAATCTGAAGACCTGGGCACATTGCTGCTCGGTAGACTGGCACATACCAATAATCATCACTTATTTAAATCTGTAATTTCTAGTCTACTTTTGGTTTTCAGGACTTCCTTTGATTCAGATATTCATTCTCATGGCACTTTGATACAGCTAATGATGAGGTGATTTTATAAAGCTGTGGTTTGTCCACCTACTCAAATGTTTACAGTTTGATTGTCCTGCATTGTACAGATAGGTATGCAAAGCTTCAGTCCTACCAGAGAGAGACAGCGGCTGTCCCTTGCTGTGGTACAATACCATCCAAAGTAGCAAAGCATACTCTGAAGCAGAAAAATCCAGACTATATGAACTCTGTCATGTTTTTCAGCATAGCATGGTTTTTGACATGTTAGTTATTTCATTTTCAGGGATAATTTCAGGAGATTTAAACGGTCCCCTGGGAGCACCACAAAGAGAAGCGTGGCAAAGAGTTGCATGGCTGTTTGAGCAGCAGTTTGAGTGGGCAGGGTGAGAAGGTAGGGTGCAGGGAGGACCTAGAGAGTAGACAGAAGACACCGGAAACCATGGTGGCCATCCAGCAGAAGATTAAAGCTGCTCCGTGTGCTGCAGCAGGCAGGAGGGATGCTGCCAACCAGATGGAGCCACAGTGGGTGAATGCAGCTACCCAGATCCTGAGCTGCAGGCAGTGCCCCCCTCCCACACCAGCTTGTGCCTCTGTTAATGGCTCCACTTGTGAAAGCTGCACTCGAGTGGGGGAATTCCATTGTATGGTGGAGGAGTTAAGGGAGGAGGTAAAGAGGCTAAGGACCATCAGGGAACATGAGAGGGAGATAGACCAGTGGAGCAGTGCCCTCTAAGTAAGTCAGCAGGCTGATAGAGCTGGTGCGTCTGAACATCACCCACCTGCAAACTGCAAGGCTGGGGCAACAAGAGAGGGGGAATGACAGAAAGTTACTGCCCGACAAAGGAAACCTGCTCCCCTCAACCCAGAAAACAAAACCCCAGATCCCCCTGATGAACAAATACGAAGTGTTCCAGGTGGAATCCAACCCTGAGGATGATGGCTCCCACAGCCTAGAATCTTTCCCTAGGCCACATCATCCTCAGCAAAAGATAAAAACTTCCTCTATTAAGAAGAAGAGTAGGGTGATTGTTATATGGGCCTCCCTCCTAAAAGGAACAGAGGGACCCATTTGCAGATCGGACCCACTCCACAGAGAGGTCTGCTGCTTACCAGGGACATCAGTGAAGGAGGTAGATACGAAACTTCCTTCCCTGGTCCATGAGACAGACTACTATCTTCTGATAGTAGTCCAAACTGGTAATGATGATTTAGTAAACAGAAAGACCAAAGCCATCAAGAAAGACTTCAGGGCCATTGGGAAAATGATGGAGGTCTCTGGGACACAAATAGTATTCTGCTCCATCCCAAGGCTAAATAGAGAGGACCTGGAAGTCAGGCAGAAGAATTCAATTAGTGCCTGGCTCCAAATCTGGTGTGAGGAAAGGGGGTTTGGCTTCTTTGATCATAGGGTGGCTCACGCACCCCCAGTCTTTGTTGCTAAGGATGGGACATGTGTGTCTCCTAGGGGGGCTAAATCCCTTGTTAAAAATTTAGCTAAGCTCATAAATCGAGCTTTAAACTAGATGTGAAGGGGGCAGGGGTTGAGACCAGGCTAGATAGGAGCAAGCCTGGACGTGGGGCACTAGTGATTTGGAGAGGGCGTGCTTGTGAGGACCACCAGTACATCACCACACAGAAAGTCGGGAAGAACACACCTGGGGGTGGTAAGGGAGAGATATGGGCCCTCGGATGCTAGCTACTCCAGTTATCAGGCAAATGGGAACAAACTCTGTTCCCTCTAAGAGGGTTGAAGGCTCAGCTACTCAACTGAAGTGCATTTACACCAATGCACGCAGCATCGGGAATAAGATGGAAAAGATGGAAGCTGTCATAGGGCTAGGAGCCTATGATGTCGTTGCTATCATGGAAACATGGTGAAATGACTCATATAACTGGAGAGCAGCTATGATGGGGTACAAACTCTTCAGGAGGGATAGGAAGGGTAGGAGAGGAGGCAGGGTAGCCCTCTTTGTAAGGGAGGGCTTGGACACTGTTGAGATGGATTGTAGCGATGAGGAGCTTGAGTGCCTGTGGGTTAAAATCAGAGGAGCCCATAAGAAGCGAGATTTTGTGATGGGAGTCTGTTACAGGCCACCCAGCCAAGGAGAAGCAGCTGATAAGCATTTCTATAAACAGATGGGGTTTAATCTCTAGACGGACGCCTCTTATTCTTGTGGGAGACTTCAATCTCCCTAATATCTGCTGGGAGTACAATAAAGCAGAAAGGAAGCAGTCTAGGAGGTTCCTGGAGTGCGTGGAAGACAACTTCCTTGCGCAGCTGGTGAATGAACCAACGAGGGAAGATGCCCTGTTGGACCTGCTGTTTGTCAACAGAGAAGGCCTTGTGGGGGATGTGGCAGTAGGAGAATGCCTAGGACTAAGTGATCATGAGGTGATAGGGTTTTCTGTTCTAGGCAAAGTGAAGAGGGTAGTTAGCAGGAGAGTTGCATTACATTTCCAGAGGGCAGACTTTAAACTCTTTAGAAGGCTGGTTGCCAAGTCTCCTGGGAGACAGTCCTTGAGGGCAAGGGAGCCCATGAGGGCTGGGAGCTCTTCAAAAAGGAGCAGCTGAGGAGAAAGCCATCCCCATGGTCCAGAAAAAAAGCTGGCAGGGGAAAAAACAGTTTGATTGAACAGAGAGATTTTGAGTGATATCAAGAAGAAGAGGAATGATTATGGGCTCTGGAAGTGGGGACAGGCTTCTTGGGTGGACTACAGGAGGGAAGTAAGATTGTGTAGAGAAAAAATCAGAAGGGCTAAGTCTCAACTAGAAATCAGATTGGCAAAGTCTGTGAAAGATAACAAAAATCTTTCTATAAATATATATATATATTAAAAAAAAAGAGAACTAGGAAGACCACACAGTCCCTATTGGACACAGAAGGAACAGCAGTGACAGGGGATGAGAAGAAGGCTAAAGTACTTAATGCCTTCTTTGCCTCAGTCTTTAATTGCAAAGAAAGTTGTTCCCTCTGTGTACAAACCCTGGAACTAGCGGAGCAAAATGAGACTCTCACGATCCAAGAGGAGGTAGTCAAGGCACTGCTAGCCCAACTAGACACACACAAGTCTACGGGGCCTGATGGGATCCACCCAAGGCTATTGAAGGAGCTGGCGGATGTGCTTGCCAAACCCCTTTCCATCATCTTCCAGCAGTCCAGGAAGACTGGGGAGGTTACACTGGACTGGAGGCTGGCTGATGTTGTGCCCATCTACAAGAAGGGTCGCAGGGAGGATTCCAGGAACTACAGGCCTGTCAGTCTGACCTCAGTGCCAGGGAAAGCCATGGAACAGATGATCTTGAGTGCTATCATGAAGCACACACAAGAGAATCGGGTGATCAGGCCCAGTCAACATGGGTTCCCAAAAGGCAGGTCTTGCCAAACTATGGTAAAGGTCTCACCTTCTATGGTAAAGTGACTCGGCTGCTGGATGAGGGAAAGGCTGTGGATGTGGTCTTCCTGGACTTCGGTAAAACCTTTGACACAGTTTCTCACAGCATTCTGCTTCAGACACTGTCAGTCTCTGGCCTGGACAAGCACACACTCTTCTGGGTAGAAAACTGGTTGGATGGCTGGGCCCAGAGAGTGGTAGTAAATGGTGTTAAATCCAGTTGGAGGCCAGTTACAAGTGGTGTTCCCCAGGGCTCAATGCTGGGTCCAGCCCTCTTCAATGTCTTTATCAATGACCTGGATGAAGGCATCGAGCGCACCCTTAGCAGGTTTGCAGACAACACTAAGCTGGGTGGAAGTGTGGATCTGGTGGAGGGTAGGGAGGCTCTGCAAAGGGATCTGAACAGGCTGGACTACTGGACTGAGACCAACGGCATGAGGTTTAACAAGGCCAAATGCTGGGTCCTGCACTTGGGGCACAACAACCCTAGGCAGTGCTACAGTCTGGGAGAAGTCTGTCTAGAAAGCTACCTGGAGGAGAGAGACCTGGGGGTGTTGGTTGACAGCCGACTGAACATGAACCAGCAGTGTGCCCAGGTGGCCAAGAAGGCCAATGGCATCTTGGCTTGTATCAGAAATGGTGTGACCAGCAGGTCCAGGGAGGTTATTCTCCCTCTGTACTCCGCACTGGTGAGAACACTCCTTGAATACTGTGTTCTGTTCTGGGCCCCTCACCACAAGAAGGATGTTGAGGCTCTGGAGCGAGTCCAGAGAAGAGAAATGAAGCTGGTGAAGGGGCTGGAGAACAAGCCCTATGGGGAACGGCTGAGAGAGCTGGGGTTGTTTATCCTGGAGAAGAGGAGGCCGAGAGGAGACCTCATTGCTCTCTACAACTACCTGCAAGGAGGTAGAAAGGAGGAAGAAGAGGAAAACCTCTTCTCCCAAGTGACAGGGGACAGGACAAGAGGGAATGGCCTCAAGCTCCGCCAGGGGAGATTTAGGCTGCACATTAGGAAAAAATATTTCACAGAAAGAAAGGGTCATTGGGCACTGGCAGAGGCTGCCGAGGGATGTGGTTGATTCACCTTCCCTGGAGGTGTTTAAGGCACAGGTGGACAAGGTGCTGAGGGGCATGGTTTAGTGTTTGATAGGAATGGTTGGACTTTATGATCTGGTGGGTCTCTTCCAACATGGTTATTCTATGCTTCTGTGATAATCATACACAAACAGAAGCAGTTTGCATCTGTACCAAAGCAGGCACTCTCTCTCACACAAAAATGCCCATGGTCTCAGAGCTAGTGTACTTTCTGTTTCTCCTTTGGAATGGAATTTACGTTCCTGCAGTGGAGATATTTACCTTTCCTTCCAAGAAATACCTGCCTAAACAGAAGCCAAAGGGAAAAAGAAATACCACAATTCTATTTTTTATTACACAAGAAGCCAGCTCTCTGGGATTACAACCTAGCACTCAGCTCTATAAAGAATTATTTATCCTAGGAAAATAAAAGATGCTTTATTTAAGATGATAGAGAGCCTGCAAATTTGCTTATTATATATGCATTGACTAATTAGATTAATTAAGCATGCATACACTTCTGAACAATCAGGCAGGTGGTAAATCATATTTAAGGTGACTTACATAATGCATTCTATCACTCTCACTCTTCACAAATGACATGCATTCCAGAATGAAACCAGAGAAGAAAATAGCCTATTACTTGCTATGTACAGCATCATTATTTTCACATTTCATTTACTTCTTTAAAGAAAGTGTAAGACGAAGTTTCCAGCAGTTAATCCTCTTTCATATGAGCATCCAGAAATATTATTCACTTTACTGCATCAAAATAACAAATCCTAGTAAAGCTACTATCAGCAGGACTGAAACTGAAATCTGTGGGAAAAAAAGGAACTACGTTGAAGTGCTTGCACAGACTAGTGTGAAACTTGGCTATTTCAGCCTGTGGAGATCCACACAACCTTTCTCTTCAAGCAATAAAACAAAGGAAAAGTAATAGCTGTAGATTTCTTTACTGGATCTACAGCTTTGCTGCTTGTGATGGCTATGAGCACCCTTGGAGGCCCCCAGGACACTTTGCAGTCTGTAGTGACAGCCTGCCTAGAGAAGAGAAATTGCATCCGACTGAACAAACATTGAATGCCTCTTAACTGTGTTTCAAACCCTCAGAGATGCAAGCCTCATTCTGGTGGCCCTGCACATCCTGTGCTAGGAGAATCACAGAATGGTTTATGTTGGAAGGGACCTTAAAAATCACTTAGGGTGGAGGCTGCGCATGGCAACAAACAGCCTTCTGCCAATGGTGCTGCAGACAGGATACACCTTGTCTGCACCAGGCTAGGGCCACCTTCAGTCCAAGTCTCAGGGATGTTCCAGGACCCCATGCTCACAAGCAACCAGCCAAGTGATAAAGCTCAGCTCCAACTTGAGCAAGCCCAAACCCTCAACGATGGGACCTGCAGCAGAAACCAGACCAATAGCACCAGGAGCAGAAAGGTAATGTGAGCTCAGCGAGAACAAGAATACAACTAACACTTGAACCGGTTATTTCCACAAAGCAAGGCAGGCACCAAAATACGTCCAAAATAATCCAATCTGAACAGAAAGGATTTAACAGAGTCTTTCTTCATCTTTATGAACTTAAATGCTGAGGCTTTCACTATGAGTTAATGACTGGTTTGCACTGCTCCTTTCTTTGTGTGTTCTGTCACTAATCAGGAGTAGAGAGCTACCTCAAAGCCTCATTACTAGCCAGCAAAAAAAGCCGATGAATCCTCAAATAGAAGTTTTGCTGCAGTGGCATATTGCCATTTAGCTAGAGGGAGGCAGGAGAAAGCAAGTCAGCAGTGACATATTCTGTGCATCCAGCTGGAGAAAAAGAAAACCCAAGTATAATACTGCATCTTATCGGAAGTAGTTAATCTCGCATAACTTACTTAACAAAAATTACAGTCTATTAAAAAGGCGTGTAAGCAATGCAGCTGAAAACAAGTCTACACGGGAAGCAGCTAGCATAATTACGGCTGGCTGAAAAATAGGAAAGAAATAAAAAACTGCATAATCTATCAGCTGACAAATGTTAATGATAAATAGAAGAAAACACGTCCTTCACAAATAAGAAATAATAGTTGCTCACTTTGTAGTTTCACTCTAGAACTCAATTATTTTTATATAAAATAAAATAAAATAAAATAAAATAAAATAAAATAAAATAAAATAAAATAAAATAAAATAAAATAAAATAAAATAAAATAAAATAAAATCTCTAATCTTGGGGAAAAGCCCAGATCAGCACAAAATGGGGACATCTCCAAGACATGGGTCAGCACTAGCTTTGGTTTCCTGCTGGTTTCACACAGGTTGGATGTGAAGAAAATCCATATCTGTCTGGAATCTTTCCTTCCATCTCCTAACAAGATAATCACATGCATTGTGTAACATTAAACACATGAGCAGTCCTTCTGGAGACACGCTTTAAATTCAGGACACGTTGAGCTACTGTACTGAGCTGGAGCCATGGGGAATGCCACAGGGATTGCACTGTATTTTCTCTGCAGACAGATAAAAGGGTTGCAAGGATATCTCCTGTTACAGTGTGGAAAAAAAAAAAAACAACCCTCATTATTATTTTCAGGTGTTACAGTTTTTTGCTCAGATTTAGGATAATTTCATGTAGTGGAACCACAACAGAGCAATTCTGACCCAGCAGCCTTCAGCTGAGCCCCTCTAGGGTGACCTGAACAGAGGCTGGAGGTCCTGTGCTCCTTATTAAACTCTTTTTTCCCCCTCACATAAAAGGTAGTCAACATTATTCATTGTAATGATGTAGCTGTCACTTGAAAATTAATCTTGGATGGGGATCAAGGTCATCCATTTGTATAAGGAAAAGCTGTACTGCAGTTAAGATTCTTGGACATTAGGAACTGTACGAGACTAGGGGCAGCATACAGGCATCAAAATAAGAGAGCAATTGATTTTATGGTATGGAAAACATTCAGAGTTATCTAGGGAAGGAGACAATCTTAGGGCATGACTAAACTACCAGTCTGATTTTTGAAGGTACATTGGTATCTATTAGGCAGTCAGTAGGATATTTTGCATCATTAAGCCTACAAATTCCATGGCCTGAGGAAGCAAATAGGCCAACTGTGATCTTGAACACTGCCTATGTGCTCTCCTCTGGAATACCTCCATAATCTGACTGTCACCTAGATGAACATATGCTTGGCGTAAGGTTCCTTTATATTTTCAGCTGGTGAACCTAACAGAGGTGATCAGATTTTGATAAATGAATAAATAAATAAATAAACAGGCAAATAAATAAATAAATAAATGAGGAGGATATGGGATCATTACCTAGATGTCAGTGATGAAGACTTAATTACTAGATCCTAATTTGTTACCTGAAAAACACTAGTATGACAAGTAATTATTTAACACAGATACTCACAAGGTCTTTCAGCAGAAGAAAATCATTAGTAACACTCAAAAATGTTACTTAGGTTTAGTTTTGTTTAAAAGTACCTTATTACATTCTTAAATGCACAGTTCTGTTTATAGGGGACACCTATAAGAAATCTTAAGAAATTTTCATTAGGAAAGGGACAAAGAAATTAGGACTGAAAATGACATGAAACCACCAGAAAGTTTGAGCTGAGTATGAATCAGAACAGTCTTACATGAAATGTAATTTGTTAAAGAAAATAAAGCTGTTAATGACATTTCATACCCAGGAAAAAAAATATAAACAGCTGAGAGAAAAGGTCCAGATCCTACACAAAGCACAGCAACCTCTGGAGACAGGCAAGTGCTGCAAGGCAGACAACACCCAGCCCAGGATCAGAGACCTGTTATGTCTACTCAAACCAACTCTTATCCAGCTGTGTGTGCCCAGCTTTCAAGTTTACATATAGCAGTGCAGTAACAGTGTGAGTTAAATTGTTCAGCCTCATTTTTCAGAAAATTCACACTATTTCACACTACTAAATCAGAGGTTACAGAAAGTCCCAAGGATCCCCAGGGTATGCTGTTGGGAAAGAAATGCATCATCCTGTTTTTACAGCATGATTCCTCTCTATCCTGGCTAAAGAGTGGGCCCTTTATGTTTTCAAAAAGACAGAACACTGTACTATTTATCACTGAAAGGTATTTTGGAGGAATGAAATGCCTGGTGACCACAAGAATGCTCTTCGTGCATTGATATGCTCAGCAAAGAAGAGAGTAAGAAAGTGTGGGAGGAAGCGGCCCTAGATATCTGGTTCCATCCTCTTTACTATCCTCTGCCTTGCCTTACAATTCTCATCCTGCATTATCAACATCTTTACCAAACACTGTAAAGTGTATTTTGACAGCCTCCGATAAACACAAGGGATGAAGTACAAGTATTACAAATGCATGTTAGCACAACACATGAAATAAAACATACATAACAACATTAGCAATTTTGTTTAATACTCTGATTTTCAAATGATTCTCTGGCTTCCCTGAGCAAGCCAACTCCAGCATCAACACTGCAGGCTTCACTGCTTGGAATTCTTTTATATTCCTCCCCCTGTCTCCTTTAGAGGTCAAGTAATAGCTTCTGCATTTTAACTGTCAGTAATATTTCCTCTTCTTTTCTCCTGCTGCTCAGGTCAATCATCTTTTCCCACTGAGGCTGAAAAGCCTGCCTACTCCTTCGCTTTCTAATTATAATCTCCAATTCATCTTCCTTCACCTTCTTTCAGTTTTTGAACCACAATGGTCTTTTTCTTTCTTTCACTTGAATATGCTTTTCCCCTTGCCTCAAGAGTTTTTATGCAGCTAACCAGGATGATATATAAACAATCACCAGTATTTAGTTCTGTTCACAAGATCCTTGCCCCTTCTTAAGTGTCACCCTGCAGTTTAAGCACACACAGTTTCTCATTTTTTATGAGAGCTGCTAACATTTTCAGCCTCTAGCAGAGGACCACACATGTTGTGCCTTTCAAGTCTCATTCCTCCTTTCCTAGCTTCCTAAAGCAACCACACATCCCACTTCTGAGACGCCACTCATCCCTGTCTCAAGTGGCCAGATGAGAGTCCGCCATTCCAACCAGGGATGCTACTTGCCTTCACAGAGGAGCTGCCAAAAAACAGAGCAAAGAGCCACCAGGGAAATCACCTGAGGGTGCACACAGCAGGGCCATACTGGGTTGTACAAACATCCTACCTTTTTATTACTGACTGTGTGTAAGTCTTGTAAGAGGGGTTTTAAAAGAAAGAAGACACGAGAAACCTCAACACACAGCAGTTATCCATGCCAGTGGATTTAATGGTCTGATTTTTTAATAACTTTATCAACATAGATGTGTATTAAAGCTTTCCTGGGTATATACATCTCCATCTCATGAAGCAAATTAGCCTTGGGAATTGCCAATAGACAAATCATTCTTTTTAATCCTTGTCTTTTCAAGTTCTCATTAATTTTTATAAATAGCACAACAAAAACACTGGTATTATTTAGAGGAATTTAATCTCTAAGTATTTCTCAAAGACACGTTACATTTAATTGACTTCATACATCACTTTCAGAGCCTTCTGATATTATTAGGAGGCCAGCCAGAGAACACTTACTAGAAAGACACTATCAGAAATGGCAAAACGCTCCCACAGGTGTCAGGTCACGATCAATGCCAGGATTTCTCAGGCTGCAAAGTGCTTCAAATTTTTTCAGCAGCCAGTTTTCAAGTAGCTGGGTCAATTCAGACAGTATGTGAAGGAGCTGTATTTTTCACAGGTATTGCCAGAAAACCTTGGCTTTGACAGAATGAAGGGAACAAAGATTGCTTTTAACATCATATATCCAGCCTGGGTAGCCTTCAGGACATACAGCAGAGACATCCATCACTCCTTTGGATGAACCCTGCAGTGTTCACCCACAGGGCACACATCTTCTCCAGGGCGGCCTCTCCATACGTGTGTGCTGCTCCTCTACCTTATCAACCTGGACAACTACTGCCACTCAGCCCAGAAGGAAAGGGCAGCAACAACATTCACTTGAGAGGACAGTCAAGAAATGTCAAGTCTCTATTTGGAGTACTCTTTCTGGAGCCAGCTGTACCAAGCCAGAAGTCACTTTTCAGTCTGTTAGGGCCACTTTTTTCCCTCCTGACAATTAAAACTATCATAAAGACTTCTATTAGCTCTTTGGAGCCAACAAATCCAGGTATTTCAGTGTTATGACAAATACAGGACACATCAGTGTGTCTTTATGGATTTGAAGCAGTCAGAGAGGCCTCGTGACAATCAGGGATCAGGAAACCTAGCCACAAGGGCCTCTTCAACCTTTTTTATTAAAACCCAAATTCTTTCCATGCTGCATTTTTCCAGTAAAGCAAGCAGAATGCTGCCACCAAATGTAGCTATAAAATAGAAAAGAGTGAAATCAAATAACATTACTCTTGTGGGTCCCCTTTCTGGATTACAGTTTTGAGAAAAGTCAAGTTCTCATTAACACTCAAAACGATCTGAAGTAACAGGAGCTTGCACAGAGTAAGCGCAAAACAGAATTCAGTACATCAACTGTATTCATTAAATACTCTGTAACTAGACCTACAAGTAAACAGTGAGCACAAACTTGCAACAAGAACAACATTCCTTGTGTAAGACCTGAAACAAAAGTAAAGATACACCATGTCAAAGACCAGAAACTCCAAAGGAACTTATGGAATTCATGTTTAAGTGAAAACCAGTGCACTTTATGGGGACATTGAAATAAAACTTCACATGGAGATCCTAGTCTCAGACCAGTTTGTAGTAACATTCCTGATTATTTCAGTGGGAAAAGAATCAGATTTACTTGAGCTGGAAGTGACTTTGATGCTCATCCAGTTCCAACCCTAGGAATATGGTCCATAATAGGTTATGGGTAAGTACACCTCCCACTGGATCAGGGTGTTCAAAGCCTCATCCAACCTGGTGTTGGACATATCTAGAGATGGAGTATCTACAGCTTCTCAGGGCAACTGTGACAGGGCCTCACCAGCCTCACAGGAAAACATTTCTTCATAATATCCCTTCTTTCTGCTTAAAACTCTTCCCCCTCATCTTGTCCCTGCAGTCCCTGATAAAGACCCCCTCCCCAGCTTTCCTGCAACCCCTTTCTGTGTTGGAAGGCTGCTCTAAGGTCTCCCCAGAGCCACCTTTCCAGGCTAAATAAACCTAACTCTCTCAGTCTGTCCTCATAGGGAAGGTGCTCCAGCCTCCATCATCTCCATGGCCTCCTCTGGACCCACTACAACAGATCCACGTCCTTCCTGTGCTGAGTACTCCAGAACTGAACACAGAACTCCTAGTGGGGTCTCACAATAGCAGTGTAGAGGAGCAGAATCATCCCCCTCACCCTGCTGGTCACACTTCTCTTGATGCAGTCCAGGATAAAAGTGGCTCTCTGGGCTGGTCTAAATGCTTCTCACATGTTAAAAATCAATGCACATTCATATTTAGAGAGCTTGGTTTTGCCTGTCATCTTGCAATAATATCTTAATTAATCAGAAATTTTCAACAGTTTCCTTGTCACAGAACAGAAAAATAACTAACAAAATACATGATAAATTGGTCATCACAGGTCACAAACAAGAAGCAAAGAAGAATGTCCAAGGCAGTACCCAAAAGATCTGCCCAGGTAGCAAAGAAAATGGAGAAAACCATGTAAAATCTCTGCTGAGTTTTTCTTGTAGGTTAACTCTGAAAAATAAAAGTTTCAAAATTAGGCTCTGCAGGCAAGTGTAATCATTACCAAGACTGATTGACTGTAAAGCACCAGTGTTTGAACCTTAATTTAAATCTCTGGTACAATTCATATTAAAAGACATATTAGGTGGTCTCTGTTAGACTGCTGTGAACTTTCCATTATATGAAGTAGTCTATAAAATATTTTCCAGTGAACTGTTTGCTGTCTTAATTGCACAGTGCAGCATATAATCTGTATCATTTGTAGTTCATACTCTCATTGGCAATTTTCTAGCAGTAAAATAATAAACCAGTTGTATATTTTCAAGTCAATAAATAGCTTAAAAATAAAATAAAGTAAAAAAATCTTTCACTTTAAATATCCATTTCCCCTCTTTTGTTTGTAGTTCTTAAAAAGAAAGCTTTTTTTTAGCCTGATAAAGATGAAATAGGAACCAAAATCAACAAGTTTAAGTCTATCAAATCTAGAAGAGAAAATTCTCAGAGATCATAAAATATGGTTTTGGGGCTTGGTGCTTAAAGCTGAAATTCTTTAGGTTCAATGGACAGTGAATTCATTAAAGAAGCTACTAATAAAAATCACTCAGGTCTTTTATTTAGTTTTTAACGCAAGAATTTTTTTGACATTTGCATTATGAGCTCTGACCTCCCTGAGTGAACAGTCAATTCTCCGTGTATAACAGGTGCTCTCTCCAACACAGAAAAGTTACTGTGAAGGCAATCAATCATCCCAACAACCCAGCAGTCTTGTAAACAGTGAGCAAAACTGTTTTCTCCAGGTTGCCTTGCAGCTGCTTTTTGATTTATGCAGTGTATAAATACGTATGAATAATCAATATTATAATTAAATTCCCGCCCTCTAATACTGCCGTAATTCCTGGCAGATTAATTCCTTAAGCACTGCACCTGGAAGGAGTACAGGATGATATCGACAGCTCTGTACTTTTTAGGGCCACCAGAAAAATGCTGTCAATTGAAATGGACTATTTGTGCCACCATGATGGATGGTTAGGGGATCCATTACAGCTGCCAGGTGTTTATAAGTGGTTTTATTTAACAGAGAGGTTGGTGCTGATCAGAATAAAATTACTACGGTTCTAGTATTAATAATAATCACAGAATCATAGAATCATTTGGCTGGAAAAGACCTTTGAGATCAAGTCCAACTGTACCTATCCTCTACTAATGAGATCCCTGCACACTTCATCTGCTTGTCTGTTAAATACTTCCAGGGATGAGGACTTTGCCACCTCCCTGGTCAGCCTTTTCACTACCGGATAACCCTTTCAGTGAACAAATGTTTCCTAATATCCAATCCAAACCTCTCCTGGCACAACTGGAGGCCATTTCCACTCATTCTGACACTTGTTACTCGGGAGAAGACACCAACATCTACCTTGCCACAACCACCTTTCAGGGAGCTGCAGAGAGGCATGAGGACTCCCCTCAGCCTCCTTTCTCCAGACTAAACAACCCCAGTTCCCTCAGCCATTCCAAAAACTCTTGTTCTCCATCCTCTTCACCAGCACCATTGCCTTTCTCTGGATGCGCTCCAGTGCCTCAATTCATATTTACAGTGAGAGGCCCAAAACTGGACACAGGATTCGAGGAACAGCCTCACCAGTGCCGAGTAGAGGGGAAGGATGACTTCCCTGGTAAAGATGAAAAAAGAAGAAGCACCCCCCCCTGCCATCTGGTCAGGGGCAGCCATGAAGAAGGGAGAAGGAGGGAAGGAAGAAAAACTCCATTCCAGGTAAAAAGCTTGCATAAGTGGCAGTTCATCCTGATTTTCAGGTGGTTTATCAATCAACAGTTCATGGTCCTACCTCTACTTGACTTCAGTGGATATTTGTAAGGATATGCCTCACAGAAATGAGATACTGTCTGCCAGCGTTGGGTTTTGGAGAAGCAAGCACAGTTTGCCATCACAGTATCTCTACAAAGACAGAAAAGCCTGCCCCTTTTAATAACATTGTCATAAACCTGAAAGTACAGGCAAAAAAACATTATGATTACTTGAAAACAGAAATATTTGAGATATTATTGTAGGGTATCACAATAAACAACAGTAAGAAACATTTATTCCTCATAGAGGCAGTTGCTGTTGTTTAAGAAAAATTTTGCTTAAAATTTACAGGAAGAAAATTCTTCAAAGGCTCTTCAATCGTAGATCACTATGTGCCTAATCAAATGGAAAATCATTCCTCATTTCACAGGTATGTTAATAGAAGTTTAATGGACTTATCAAGATCCAGCATAGAACTGGAATATATCTGGAAATATGTAGAACCCATTTCACAAGTTTAGGAAAATACTTTTCCAAAACACAGAGCTCTCAGATTTTTAAATAAATAAATAAATCTACAGATTACTGTTAACCATGCAAGGTTACCATAATTCTTTGCCTTCTCATATCCCTTAGAGCCTATCCATAAGCAATAACACTTACAGATCAACCTCAGTAGGTGAAACTCAAGTGTGGAACCTAGGAATTTCTGCAAGTTTAGCCACATTCTGAGTTCACAGGGTACGAACAATTTGAAAGAACTGGGGATTCTCCTTGTGTTACGTGAATTATTTACCACATCAGTGCCACAGACTCAATTCTTGAGGAGAAACTCCAACTTCTTCAGGTCATTGTCCTTAAATTCGTTTTATTTTTTAAAAAAAGGACTCAGACAATAAATATATAATTTTATGTCACTAAAAATCCCACTAATGTTAATGGGGCTATTGTGAAAATGCAGCAGGTTTTCAAAAACAGCACACAGATCACTGGATGCAATTCAGCTGTAGGGTGCACCTGCATCTATCTGCAGGCATTAATAGGGCAATAAAGCCCCCCCAAACATGCAATATATTGGAGCAGGAGAAAGCAAGCCATGGTGCAAAGCTACACAAATACAAAATTTCCTCTCTCCTTCCTTCCTACACTGAGCTCACCTTCCTCATTCAACTCATAAGCAGCCTCTTCAGCTGAAGAAATCAAGGAACAGCACAACTATGGGTTATTTTCCACTGGGAGATTCAGAAAAGCAACTTGTGAATCAGAAAAACTTCTTTTTCATATCACCCCCCTGCAACACACACATATTTTCAATCCAGCACTCCACAAGCATTATTTCAAGGGGTGCCTTTGACCTGTGCCATGCAATACATTCAGCCAACAGAAGCAGAAAAACTGACAGTCCAAACAGGCAGCAGCAAGCAGCCAGGTGTTCTTCCCTGTGGTTAACAAGGTCTCTGCATTGCTTTGGCAGTGTCACAGGAAAGGTTACAGCTGGTTGGCACCCAGCTTTGCTATGGTTTGAACAGGTTAGGAAGGTGGAAAAGTTAGCTTCTCTTTCCTTTATTCCAGGAAATTCATGTTCATTAAATGCCCTAAATTATTCACAATGTTTATGTGGTCATTAGTAACAGACCTTTTCACCAGTCAAAAGGCTGTACCTAGTTACAAAACCCACAGAATATCTCATGTAGGCATTGTTCTTAAAACTTATTCTCTCAATAGTTTTCCTTTGGCTGGAAGGAAACCATGCCATGAGTAACATGAGGAAAAAAACAAGAAGATTCATCAAATGAAGGGCTATTACCACTTTTTTTCCACATTCATGTCCAAACTGTGCTAATTCATTAGGACTCAGCATTCTCCAAAAGAGAACAGCTCTTGTAGCAAATGATCTGTCTTCTGCCATCCTTATTAATTACCAGAGAGATCATGTTTATCCCAGTAAATCAACAGAAGGCTCTCATTCATAAGCACTAATGAAAGATTTGATTCTTCTAAAGACATCCAAAAGAGCACTGGAATAGAGCAAGCATGCCTTTCAGTATAGATGAGGCAAAGAAAACACATTCATTGCTGTAGCAGCAGAATCCTAACTTTAATCTCACCTGTGCCAATTGCACTGCAGAACGACCCAATTCCCTTTGGAGAGGTTTGCATAATGCATGTCAATATAAATGAGATCAGAAACAGTGCAACAACAAAAAATAAAACAAACTGCTGCCAATAACCACTTGGAATTTTTTTAATTTATTTATGGGAGTTCATTTTTGCATCATGTATAATCATTAAATAGCATATTACATATTCTTTATCTTTTTAAAGATTATTATACAACTTCATACAAAAAAACCCAAGTAAGAATGATATCCAGACAGAAAATATCTCTGGAATTGCTTTGAAAAATCATTTATCTTCATCACAACAAAAAGATACTTTATTGTAAAGGGAGTACATTCAGGTGATGAATCACTGCCTCAGCTGAAATTTTACAGTCCACTATTGAGTCATAAAGGAGAACAAAGCTGAGAACTAAGCCAGGATGGCTGGTAGTTCAGAGGACTGGGACACAGGCAGCACATTCTGGGTGAAAACATACTAACACTGCATAAAAGATAAAGAACAATTATCAAGGTCAAACAGAGACATTTAACACTGGCAGTCCAACCCCATGAGACTGAATATAAGCTTTTCTCTTTTTTTAATGTTTCATTCTAATCTGATATTGACAAAGATTTTTATGTCCTCTGATGATGTTTATGTCTTTTTCCCTGGAAAAGCCTCACACTCTTTCAAAGTTTATGTTCATATTACACATCTCCCTATTTTTCAGGAAACACAGAAATTTTACTTCTTCAAAAACTTCACACAGGTTTTGCATTGTTCCAGATTTCAACTTTCCCATCACTTGAGTCATGACTAAGTACAACAGACTTTTTTCCTGTTTATTTAAGTGATGTTTTAAGAATGGAAGGACTGCCTTCTTCTTTGGGGGGCGTTTGGTATGTTTTATATTTATGTCTTTTCAACCCTAGACCTTCTCATTGCCCAATTTATTTTTCCACTTACTTCAAGCCATCAACCTATCTCTGCCATTAGCTCTGATTTATAATGCCTTGGAACATAATCCAATCATGAATCTTCTTGGGAATGCTGTAGTGGCATGAGAAAAGATCTCAATTTAGTACTCTTCCTAGGTTAGAAAACACGAAATTTCCAGAGCTATCAAAAACATGAGAAGCTCTATTGTCTGATATTCCCATTCCAATCTTTGCAATGCATCAGTTCAGCAGAGAACAAATCCATCAGGCACTCACAGGTAGGGTGAAAAGGGATTTCCTGTCTCACACAAGTAAGATTTCAAAACACTCCCATCCCACAAACCAGATTTAACAGCAACCTTTCAAACCTTTTTCCCAAAAGAACAAGAGAAAGACTATACCAAATTAGCCAAAAGCTAGGATGAGGGAGATCCAAAGTTCAAACTCCCAGTCTGAACAGGGTAGAGCAGGTCTCAGTTCTACACATCAGTCGAGCATCTCACTCGGGTCACTCAGAGGTCTCTGCAGCTATCCTCACTCTAATTTCCAGATTCAGATTAAGAAATTTTACCATTTCCTATCTCTTACTGGGAGTAAATAACGCTAACAATTCACATTTTTCCACCTAAACAGCTCGTATTAAGATTCTACATCTTGTTTGTTGCTCTGGGTGGAATATTCTGTCTTTCCTTTTAAAAACATGCCAAGAGAAGCTGGAGAGCATTGCCCCAGTAGACCCCAAAGCTCAAAACCCCAGGTTTGCAAAGAGAGCAGGATTTATTTATCCAGTCAATTTCATGATCTCACTGATGTTGTTGCTTACTTTTTCCTGTCTTTATCAGTTGGCCACTTCTGCTGTAAATTGTCTAAACAGAGTGGAGGAGGGCTATAAAACGATCTTAGGATTTATGACACTGTTTTTGCAGGATAAGGTTCTGTGATGCAGAATACAGAAGATTCCTGTGGAAACATGAGCCCTCTTTGGTCATTTTGATCTTTTCAGCTAAAACTTTCTGAAGTCACATAAGTGACATAAGAGCCTAACGCTATTAGCTTTCAGTGCAACTTGTGTTGAACTGTTTAAAGCTGCTTTTTAAAAGGGAGTTTAGAATAAAGATGTAGTCAATGCTACATAAAATACCAAGTACAGTTCACTTAGAAGTTGTTAGGAGAGTTTTGCAATATATTTTTATAGCCACGAGTCATCATTTCAGTCTGAACAATTTGCAACTCTATATAGGAAGTGTTCCATATTCCTGTGCAGTTTCACGTTATGCTCTTCTGAATACCAAGGAACATACATCTTGGACATTGGAGGGCAATGAACAGCAAATTAATATATATTGATATGTCACTTGTCATAAAAAGCCGTGCCAATGTTTCTCTCCCATCTCTTCTCCATTGTTTTGTCTAATCAATAAAAAGACTTATCTCTGACTTTTACATGAAAATGGGAAAGAGAGAGTGCTTACCCATCTTGTAAAGCACAGTGCTCTTCTGAGAAATGTTTGGCAGATACTGCTTCTTACAGTAACACTTTGCTTTAATGGCACTTTAATGCTGAATTGACAGTGGAAGTCTCATAGAAACATCCAAGGCATCCATATTAATGCTAAATAAAAGTCATTATGATTTCAGAGATATGCCAGAACAGAAATATCTAAACTGGCAGACTCCCTGTGAGCATGAGTGGGAGATACTTGATAACCTTTAGAAAAGGCTGACAGCAATGAACTCCTACATGTACACAGCACTTTCTTCACAGAAGTCCCCAACTCTCCTTACAGGCTGCTTCATGTTTACTATTAAAATCAAAGTTGCTCTCAGGTCATTTCTAGAGCGAAGGGGCAGCAGACGGGCAGGCGACAGGAACATGATACATAAGCAGCACTGGTGGAAACAGAGACGGTTTTGCCAAGGGTAAGCTCTGTGAAGACTCCTTCAGTAGCCTCAGAGCAGACAGAAGAAATCCCGTTGTTGCAAACTAATTGTTTACACTAAATGTGCAACAGAGAAACACAGAATCAAATTTGCTGAGTTTTTGAATGGAATTCAGACTTAATGAGCCTAAATCATCCATTGTTTGAATTCCTTTCTAGCACGCAAAAACCCTGAGTCAGTTCCCGGATCTATTGTCTGCTCCTGCCTGTCTCTGCTTCCTCCCTAAAATGCACTCGTCCTTGAGATCCCCTCAATCTAGCTTCTACTCCAGGGATGGGACATGTAACTTCCCCAGATAAATAACTAATGTAAATGTACTTTCATCCCTTGTGCAGGGAAGAGATACATTAACACATTGGTGTGCTTACTATAGCTGGAAAAAATATAAAGACCATTTTGCAGATGGTGAAGCTACAAAGGCCAAGACTGGAACCACTAACTGGTGGTCTGGATTTCACATACTGGCACATGTACAGATGGCTTCAGAAAGGACCAGAGAAGCAGGTGGTTCTCTCATTTTGTATTCTCTTCTCGCGAAGTCACAGGCATATTTTTAAGAATAGAAAGTGTAAATGCCTGCATCAGACAAAAGTGAGGTCAAGCAGTTAACTTGGAATCCTGCCTCTGGAACACAGATTAGGTTGGACCCCGAAGCAGGAAAGTTCATTTGCCTTCCAAAACTTGTCCTTTAAAAGCTAAATGTGGTTAACCCTGACACCCATATTTATATCCAATTGCCCTTTTAATCTTACTCAACTCTTTTATTTAAAGTGCTGTGTCCTAAGCCAACCTCAAACAAACCATCAGTTTTCTAAGTCAGTCATATGTAAAAATCACCAGTGGAGAGCAGAAAAGCTCCAGGTGCTTGGAGCATATCATCCTCATGTTTCAGCATGACTTCATGGGCAGAGAGTAGCCCATTGTGGGATTTCCCATTGTTTCCCTACCCTACAGAGCTTCTCCACTGAGGCTGCTGGACATTTAGTGTTCAGATAAACATGAATAAATAATTCCCACATTTCTTCCAGGCAAGTCTCTCTTTGGAGGAAAACAAAATTACTCAGAAAAGGCGGACATATGTAGACTTCACTGTAACACTATTTCTAATTGTTGGCTACTATGGTACAGGTAAGAAAACACTGCCAATTTTGAAGATTTTAGCAGCTCAATTGAATCATTTCCATTTCAAAAATTAAAGCTCAAAAGTAATTAATAAAAAGGATGTGGTGATATTTGCAATAATATTTCATATTTACTGTTGGAGAGATAATCCCTTAAAAGGTTAAATGGGCTCCAAAGGTGCAACAGAAAAGAATAAATTTCTTAGGCAACTTCAAATTCAGTTATGGGCTACAGAGAAGGTTCCAGGCAACATCTGTAAGGCAAGACACTTTCCTCATTTGCAATAACTACTGAGTCAGTTTCTCCATCCACAAAAGATATAGTAGTGTTGACCTTCTTTGTGCATTCCTGTGGCATCTACCGATAAAAGAGCCACCATAATAAATACACTTTCTTCTTAGACTATAATCCCATGAAGTTTTTATGCAACAGAGTTAGAATATCAGCTTTTTCTGTCCCAGCATGCAGACAGTGTCCTTGAGAGCACGGCAAGGAATACAGAGAGGAAAATATCCTGCTGGAGAGTTTAGATGGTCTTTGTTAAACAACAAACAGCAGCTGGGAACCAAACAACAGGTCCCTATCACTACCATAACAGCTACCATCACTACCAGTGCTGGATCATCTCCATTTCTCTGGACAAATCTGAAAGTGAACAGCAGCCCATGATTCCTAATTCTAGCTCTCTATATAGTTAGCAAATGCTTACATTTTAAAACTTACAGAAGGAGTTGGCTATTCTTTCCTACAACCACGGCAGTGCCCAGCAGGTAACATGAGAACAGTGCCTCTTGCCAAGCAGATAAAAGAGCTGGCTAGAATATCATTACCCTTCATTTCATGAGTAGAAAGCCAGGGCAAAGATTATTAGAAACATCTCCCAAAAGCAAAGCATGCAGCTTTGGGTCACATCTGCTGCAGACCAGGGCCTTAGTCACATTTGCTTCAGCACAGGCCCAGACCTAGAAACTTCCTCACTAACACAGAAGGGCAGAGGTATTTTAACAACTCTCTTTCTATAAACATTTGAACAAATAGCGAAAATTTTAATTCTTTACTGAAAGGCACAGTATCTTGCATCAGGGATTGACCATTAAAGGGCTGACTACTTTACTGGTATCATGATTGATTCCATTTTTCTAAGCAGTCCACAGACATGGAATTAAAGGCTATCAAACTTTAATTGTGAATAAAAAGATGAAGCCACAAAGAGAGTTAAGAGTCTAGGAAATAAATCACAGGGCTCATCTAAAATATATATGAAACCTTTCTAACTTATTTGCAGACACAGAGAGAAGAGAGTTGTCAAATGCTCTTACTGACAGCACAATCTTTCTTTGCCTTGCTACTTTGGTGAAAAGCTGAAGCACCCACTGAGGGACTAAAACGCTCTCTTTACTGAAAGAACAGGAACGCTACTGACAGCAGTGGGGCAAAAGTTCCCACGTGGCCAAATCAGTCTATGCTTTAACTGTGAACTGTAAGAGACCAGTACTTCTAAAGCAGAGAAACAAACTCATTCTTCATGCCTCTCCTAAGCCACAATATCCTCTTTCTGAGGCTGCCAGGAATTCACTTTTCATTCTGCCCACCTAAAGCAGCTGCAGTATGTGATACATTTCTATTGCAAAAGCAGGGCATTTGGATACTGTGAGCACAGTTAAATTTACCCACTGGAAGCTTCACTATTAATTTAACAGGAAACACTCCCCTAAAAAAAACACTTTATTTTTCCTGTGTCTTATTCCAATCTATAAGATTTCTTCCCTCAATTTCAAATAGAGAGTACGTAGGCTACTAAGGAGAAAATTTATTTGCCAAGAATCTGATCTCTACAGCTTTTCAAGACTTGAGAGAAAAAAGCTAACAGCAGAGAAGGCGGAGAGTAGAGGCAGGCAAGCAAGCAAGCAAGTTAGCATATTTGGAATAGCATTATCTGAGACCACAGTTCTTACATTACAGTATAGCATGAAACCCATCCAGCCTCAGTGGATTACTAGGCCTGAATTTGATAGCTTAATAGCAGAGATTATAAAAACTCACATATAAAACCAGCAGTTAGAAAGTACAGACATTCATATATAGCCATTCCTTTCTAGCATTAGCTACATTCTTGCAGAAGGTAATGTTAAACCTGGCAGGAGAAGGTCAAGACCACACAAAGAAAATAAATCATGGCATCGCTATGTGGACCTGTCTAAAGGTTACGGATCTAAAGGACAAGCAGATACTCTAAAATATAAACAGCCCCTAGGGCATAATTACTTAACCAACTCCGTTTGAGCAGTCCTGAACAGATGGTTTAGTAGGTATACCGACCATTGCTGGGTTTTGTGGAACTATTTATCACCCGCTGAGACTGGGAACAAATGATACTGTAGACACATAGCTGGTTATCTTTCTAATCCTATGTATCTTTGCAATCTATAGTGACCCAGAAATATGCTCCCAGAAGTACCATCTCCCACAGGCAGTAAGTACATAAAGTAACATCAGATAACGTCCTGTAGGTATAAAGCCTGAATAGATAAAAACCGAAACAGGTTGTTTGGCAGAATTTTCTAGCCACTGTAAATTATAGTGACTGCTGTACAGTTAAATGCACCTGAGATAACCCCAAAGCTACTGTAAGTATATACAAGACTCATCGAATTTATGCTTGGCTGTGAATGTGGAGCAGCCATTTGCCTGTGTGTGTTCAGCCACAAATACTTTTCCATTTTTTCCAGGCATCACACATACTGAAGCAGTATATTATAGCTGAACTTCTTCCAGTTTAGCTTAGGAATAGGCCCACACCATTTTATTCAAGGTGAGTGTGGCCATGGTAAAAGTATAAGGGAAAGGTTCCTGAGTTCTCCACATTCATCCCATGAAGGGACCAGGGAGACAGAAAGGACTCCTGCCTGTGCAGGTAGCCAAAGCCAGGTTTATAAATTATGAACTTCCCACCCTTCTACAACAAAGATGAGTAGTAAGTTGGATTACACTCCTGTCTACAGTGTAACAAGCAATGATGCTTGAAATAAATCAGGAATTTGAATAGGCTGTGTAGCAGCTGTACTAGGTAGAAGCTTGGAAGCTGTTGGTTCAGAGAACTCTTACTGGGACAGTGACTTTTCAGTAGCAATCTCAAAATAAAACTTGTAGTAATGTCCTGTAGTTCAGCCCTACAATACTTTTTATAGGATGAGCTCTTTCAGAGTTACTAATTCCTACAAAACTCCTGCAATTGGCAGTTATACTTTTCTTTGTCTGTGCTTCAGGTTGGCAAAACAAGTGCACCAAAGATCACCCCTTCCTAGCACAACCATGAGAAATACTTTATCTCCTCTCTGTCATGGAGTCAACTTTCCCCAAGGTGAAATTTTGATTCAATAAAATCTGAGAGTTTGACATTTGGTTGGGACTTTTGGGCATGAGGCCTACACAAAGGTCTACCCTAGAGCTGGAAAGCTCAGTCATGTCCACAGCATACACACAGATCAACTGCACAGAGCACACGCTGTATGCCTGAGCCTGTCTGGAAGCAGGGGCTTTTCTGTACCTGTGTGATTCATGTGGATGCAGGGATCCGACAGGTCCCAAAAGCATTGCACTCACAGTACATGTGTTGGCCATCTGCGTAGTGTGTGACAGGAAGGCCAGTGCTCCCAGAAAGGTCAAGTCTACTACAAACAAGCTATACAACACATGTGCAGACATACCTGGATACAGCAGCCCCAGACTGTCTCCTTGCTCATCCGCTGCATGTTAGTCGGAGAGAGGCAGTCACTGGTGGCAAAAAGACCCATGCAGCACAGAAGAATGATAATTAAGCTGCAGTCATTTAATATGTGAGACACAAGATCAAGTCACCAGCAAGTAAACCTGGCTGATATTTTCTCCAGAGACAATGCTTACTGCTTAACTAGGGCTTACTGCTTAAGTACTGCTTACAATGGACACAAGGTTGTAAGCAAGCAACCAAGTTCCCCTGGAAGCCCAAGCAGTGGAACCTCTCCTCAGTAAAAGGGAACCAGTAATCCTGGTCCTTTCCCTTCACATTTGACCAGTTAAGTTAATCAGCAGGAATATTATCTCTTGACATGCTGAATCATAGAATGGTTTGTTTTGGAACAGAACTTAAAGCTCATCCAGTTCCAACACCCCCTGTCGTGGGCAAGGTCACCTTCTGCTGGATCAGGTTGCTGAAAGCCTCATCCAACCTGGCCTTGGACAACTCTGGGGATGGGGCAGCCACAGCTTCTCTGGGCAACCTATGCCAGTGCCTCCCCATCCCCACAGGAAAACATTTCTTCCTAATATCCCATCTAATCTCCTCTCTTTCGGCTTAAAATCATTCCCCCTCTCCCTATCCCTGCTCCCCCTGATTAAGAGCCTCTCCCCAGTTTACCTGTAGGCAAAGCATAGCTGCAGGGGTGGAACAAGTGGATCTGCAAGGGTAAAATAAAAGAAAGTACCAGACATTACTTTGGATTACCAAGAGAGAGAAAACAGTTCACTGCTGGAAGACAAACTAAGGTGTCTCCAAAAAATATCCATGTAATCCATGGAAGATGAAGAGATAATGCGTAGTTTATGCACCTTGTACAAAATATTAGAAGCTCTTGCTTTAGATCGCTAAAGGCTGGGTCAAATACTCAGGTCTGGTATTGAGAAATTGGGCTCCATATGGCCTGCAATCCAGATCTCATACAGAGTGAGTGTCACTATACCTGCCCATTTATCACTTTCCCTCATAAACAGACTTGCCTCTTTCTTGTTCTTTTCTAAGCTGATGCAAGAAAATGATTGCTAAAAAAGAATTCAGAACCCTGACAATTTGGACAATCGTCCACTAATCTTCCCTTCAGGGTGCCTACAATCCTTTAAAGCATGACAAACTGACAGAGGAAGCTCCTTTATAGTCGGCTAGGCTCTATATCTTTATAAACTGGGCTCTTCTGTATGAATCAGAATCACAGAATCACAGAACAACCAGGTTGGAAGGGACCCATCGGATCTTCTAGTCCAACCATTCCTATCTAACACTAAACCAAGTCCCTCAAGACCTCATCCACCCGTGCCTTAAACACCTCCAGGGAAGGTGAATCAACCACCTCCATCGGCAGCCTATTCCAATGCCCAATGACCCTCTGCGTGAAAAACCTCCTCCTAATCTCCAGCCTAAATCTCCCCTGGCAGAGCTTGAGGCCATTCCTTCTTGTCCTGTCCCCTGTCACTTGGGAGAAGAGGCCAGCACCCTCCTCTCTACAACCTCCTTTCAGGTACTTGTAGAGAGTAATGAGGTCTCCTCTCAGCCTCCTCTTCTCCAGGATAAACAACCCCAGCTCTCTCAGACGCTCCTCATAGGGTCTGCTCTCCAGCCCCTTCACCAGCCTTGTCGCTCTTCTCTGGACTTGCTCCAGAGCCTCAACATCCTTCTTGTGGTGAGGGGCCCAGAACAGAACACAGTATTCAAGGAACGGTCTCACCAGTGCTGAATACAGAGGGAGAATCACCTCCCTGGACCTGCTGGTCACACCATTTCTGATACAAGCCAGGATGCCATTGGCCTTCTTGGCCACCTGGGCACACTGCTGGCTCATGTTCAGTTGGCCATCGACCAACACCCCCAGGTCCCTCTCCTCCTGGCAGTTTTCCAGTCAGGCTTCTCCCAGTCTGTAGTTCTGCATAGGGTTGTTGTGCCCCAAGTGCAGGACCCGGCATTTGGCCGTGTTAAACCTCATGCCGTTGGACACTGCCCAGCAGTCCAGCCTGTTTAGGTCCATTTGCAGAGCCTCCCTACCCTCCAGCAGATCGACACTTGCACACAGCTTTGTGTCATCTGCAAACTTGCTAAGGGTGCCCTCAATGCCCTCATCCAGGTCATTGATGAAGACATTGAACAGGACTGGACCTAGTACTGAGCCCTGGGGAACACCACTTGTCACTGACCTCCAGCTGGACTTAACACCATTTACCACCACTCTCTGGGCCCGACCATCCAACCAGTTTTCTACCCCGGAGAGTGTGGGTCTGTCCAGGCCAGAGGCTGACAGTTTGGGTAGCAGAATGCTGTGAGAGACAGTTTCCGTAGCAGAATGCTGTGAGAGAAAGCAGAAAGCCCAGGAAGGCAGACACTTTAGAAAGGAAGGTGGAAACAGGCATTTTTAAGAGTGCTTGAGGGGCCTCCAGAAGAAAAGAAAAGGTCTGGGCACATTAATATGATTCTTTATGTATGGAGGGGAAAAAGAGCTACTATAGCCTTATTGGAGAAGAATGCCTGCTACTCTACCTACCAAGGGTTACGTGATACTTTAAAACAGAAAAAAACTTTGGAAAGCATTCAAAGCTAAAAAATGAGCTTAACAGAGAACACAGCCCTGCCTTCATCACTTGTCTGCTGATTCAGATGTTATTTGTAATAAGGACATATCCGTTTGACTCTAACACATGCAGAATGTTACAGCTCCAGGCAGCTTTCACTTAAGCAGCATTGAAAAAATTGTATGTTTGTGCATGTAACAACAACCAAGTTCATCCTCCTCCTCCATTTATTTTATTTTTAGGTTTATCTCTGTTTTGGTAACACCACTCTCACTGCTTCCAGACTGCAGGAAGAATACACCGCAACACACCAGCCATTAACAAGCTCATTCTAAGCTATACCTAGGCTAGACAAATTCTTCTACACAATGGCAATGAACATGTCAAATACACCTTTTAGGAAACCAACTCTGACATATTTCCAATTGCAAGCTACACTAGGTTTTTACCAGACTAGTCTATCTGATATTGAGTGACTTCAAAAACATCACAGTGATAAACTAGTTACCTGTCATAGAGCTTTCCAGTTTCTGAAGATGACCATGCCTGAGTTCATATATTATTCTTCATTTTAGACACCAGAAATAACATTACAATAATTCGGACAAAATGGATATTTTGCTACTGACTAACAGACTATGATTCAACCATCTCCCATTCTGTTACACATAGGTATTTGTTTGAATTGCTTGGTTTGCCTGTGGTACAGCTCATGAGTGGACATAGCTCACTAGTAGAGGAAGGTAACTCTGATAGCAGTCTTCATACTGCAAGATCATCAAGGTACTTTTTGCCATGGTTATGCTACAAAACTGAAACAAAAATAATTTTCTTTTTGAGACAAGAATGTATGAACACCTTCTGGAACAACTACAGGAATTCTTTATAAAAATGCCTCCTTAATTTTATATGGTTCAGATCTAAAGAACGAATGTTTTACACCAAGTAATCATCCCCTGTCAGGTCCACCAGCACATCCCCCAGAAGCAAAAAAACCAAGAGGTCCAAACCTGAAAGCTTTCTTCCTGCTCTCAGTTTAAAGATTCAGATTATCATGAATATACTTGGAGGATCAGAAATAAGATCTCTTATACGTGTGAAACACAAAAGTTGGATTGTATTACTAGAAATGTAGTTTTATCAAGTATTGCTGCACATAGCACAGTGAAAAGCAGTACAAAAATTATACAAATTAAGAATAAAATTGTTTACAAATTAACTATTATATGAACTCTAATACCATTCCCAACTGACAAGATTACTTATTTTACTACAAGAGGCATCAATAGGAAAAAAAGAGGGAGGGACACACACAAATATCTGAAAACAGGGCCCCTCAGTTTAAAGGAACAGTTTCCAAATCTATTTATTTGTGTTGTCTTTTTCATTATTATGGAAATTTAAAGTATGGTCAGCAAGCATACACGCAGAACTCATGTGGAAGCAAGATTAAGGTGAACATCCATGTTTAAAGACATTCCTTTTAAAGATTATAGTTCACAAGCTGTGCATACTAATGCTACTTCATCTTTCTCAGCAATTAACAAAGATGAAAAGAGAGACTGCCTAAACAAATAGACTTTGAAGCATCCTTTCATCTATTTCAAAAACTGTTGGGAGTCTTATTGCCATCACTTTTCTGTGTTTTATAGCTTCCTGAGAATCTTAAGTAAAATACCAATCTGCTCGGAGCAAGTCCTACAGGTATTTTTCAAATTAGAAATACCTGAAAGTCATCTCCCTCTTATTCATACGATCTTTGACAAACATGATTGGAAAAGATTGATATTGGGTCTCCTCATTTCCTCTACTTGAAAGATATTTTCTTCATGAGTCACTGTATCATCATGTCACTCTTACTCCAGGGCAAGAAGGAACGGCTCCAGCCATGAACTGGTCCCGCATCCCAAACAGTCAGGAGAAGGACAGGCATCCTCAGCAAGGATCACCTGGGAGGAACACAGTGGGGAAAGTCATTCAGGAAACTCTATTGTGAGCTAAATCAATCCTGAGAGAAAAGAGTGCAAGCAGAGAAAAAAAAAAAACAAAACAAAATAAAAATGTAAGAAGGGGTAAAGCCACCTTTTGTACTCCAGGATGAACAGCAATTAAACTATCATCATTGGCACTGGTAGTAACTACTGTACCTGCACATGTGCAAAGATGTAAGTAAATTAACCAACCAGCAAGATATAAATACCCATCTCAATGGGAAAGTAACTAGCAATCTAAACAGCGTTACTCCTATTTGCCTTCATCTGAGAAACTTTTTGATTGGGATTTTTGTAAAATGGCCATTGCAACACATGTAAGCAGTTAATAGTACAAAACAGGGAAATAAAAATCATTTTTTAAAAAAAACACCTAAATCCCTTAACCTCTTCTCTGTCCTCACAATATGAATGAAAACTCGAAATGAATCTTGAAGTTCATGCTTTATATAACTAGAAAAGAAGAAGGGAAAAGAAAATAAAGAGAAAACCCTCAGTGGACTCTGGCACTCTTCAGAAATTCAAAATCTCAGCAGTCTGTCCAGGGATGCAGAATGCATGTTAGCAGTGTGAGAAGTGACCCCCTTGCACCTCTGAGCACAAAGCAAAGCCCAGGTGAGGGCTGCGACAAGACTGACACCAGGATTCAAAGCCAGGCACTGAAAATCTGCTCTAGCAGAGCACTTAAGACTGTTCACTATTTAAACAGTCCCATATTTAAATGCTCTGCTGAAACAGGAGTTTTGTTTTTAAAGTTCCTGTCAGTGCTTTCTTTTAATAGGAAATGAATATATAATTTGTTTTCTAGAAAGCAGATACCTGCCCTTCAGGGCTTGTGCAACCAAGTTTAGCTCTGTTGGAAAATTGAGTTGTTTTGACCTAACTTTTCTTTTCCTGTGAATGTCACTTTCCTTACTCTGGGGACAGGAGGCGAGTGAAAAGCAAAGGGAAGGAACATCATAGCATAAGTTATGCCTAATGCTACTCAATTATCAGCTCTCAAGTTTTTTCAGTGATGTTGGCAATGCAGAAATCCCAATATGAACTAAAAAGTGATAAAAAGATAAGAAAAAAGTGATCTCTTTGACTTGTGTTCAGCTTTTAGACTAGCATGAGGAGGAAGATGCAAGGTGGCGGGGCTGGTTGCCAAGAACTCTGCCTTGCAAGTAGGCACAGATGGGGTTTAGCAAAGACTTGGGAAAACGGGGCCCTGGAGTCAGCTTCTCCCTTAATATCAATTCAGATCACATAAAAGAGACTCTTGAACCAAAAATGAAAGGAGTGAATTGTCTTACTCTTCCTCAGAACAAGGTAAGAAGTTCTTGGGAGTTCTGGAAGGAACTGGAGTAGCAGGAAACCAGAAAGGAGACAAGTAGCATGCCCTGTTTCCAGGCACATGCAGTATATTTAAGACAGAATTAAAAGCAGAATTCCTTCCTGAATTAAAGACAAAAACATGGTCTTGTTGCAAGATGTTTATATACAGCTGCTTGGAGTAGAATGCAAACAAGCACGTTGTAACAAGCTGTTCAATGACTTTCCATTATATGCGCAAAGCTTAACACTGCTTCTGCAGGTACTCGGTAATGTTGCTAAAAGATTAAGTCAATGGGAAAATATATGAAGTTTAATTAACGTCATTTGTCCACCTTCATCATTCCTCCCACAGAAAACTAACTTTCAAAAAGACAGAACATCTATTCTGCAATCTTACTAAGAAATAAATCAAGTAAATCAATGAACAGTAAATTATGAAAGGGGAACAATTTTGAAAGGTGTAGTTTGTATTCAGATGTTACATACCGTGAACAGCAGTTCCACAGTCACACCTTAAAGGAAGATATTGAAGATTAGATGCAACTACTGGATGAGTAATATTGAATTGTATATCAAGAGTACTGATCACTCTTCAACCACATGCTAGCTTGCTTGCTCGATTTTTTCTTTTTGATTACAAAAAAAAAATTCAACCTTAGAACAAGAGCAGCAGTCCTTACAGATAGGCAGACTGTAGAGGCAGAATTTCCCCCTTTGGTTCACAGACTGCATTCCACCTCTTACGCAGCACATGTAAATATCTGCTGTGACTTGTATTACTGTTCACAGCACATAGATCCAGAGTGCCGAACGCTGTACAGCTGATGACGTTTCATCTGATATAATGTGTTCACAGTCCAGATCCCAAGTAACTTACATTTCCAAGCCTCCTAAACCTTGGCATTTGACAGTCTCTGGGTTTTGATATGAGGGCACTTGTTAAATTCCTTCCTTTGAAGAAATCTGCTTTTCTTACAACTAGAAAATGCTAAAGGGTCAGACATTTCACCATAAGAAAGCGTATCTGCACTACGCAATCTGATCATCTGTATCTTTGCCTCCCACACAAAAGTTTGATGAGGAAGGCCACCTGATGTGAACTTTCTACAGCTCTGAGAGAGAGGATGGGAACCAGTCTCTCTACTGTCACACAAGAGATGTCTGGAGCAGAGGCAACACCCTAGCCATGCAGTTGGCCAAGGTGTACTCAGAGTAGAGAGTAGACAAATGAAAACACCTTGCAATGTCATGTTTCTAAGAAGCCCAGTGTGTGAACATAGGCACATTTAAGTAGCATATAAAAGAAACGTTAAAACTATCTGGGTTACTTTCTGAGACTGAAGTTGGCAGATCTGTTGTCTTTATAAAATGGCCCTATCAGCAGGTTTGGATTGGTTTACCCAGTAATTTAGGAGTCAAACTAGTTTAACTTCTGTAAGCACAGATGCACCTAAGCAGGATCAAAACAGGCTTGGATTTGTTTATCAGAACAAGCTAAGGTATTTAAATGCACTGAAAATAAGGACCCATGGCAGTTTAACTGGATCAGTTTTTAAGCCAATTGTTAAACCAACCATTTTGGGGGGGACTGGGTATGTGTGTGTGCGCATATATAGTATAAAAGATAAATCTCTTTACCATTCCTATACAAGCACTACCATCACTCCTGGCAAAAACCTGATTAACAGGCCAGGACTGCCATGTGTCTACAAGTCTTTTTGTATGGTCTGACTGCAGCTCTGACATATTTAGCCTGCTTTCACCTTACTACTGCCTTTCTCTTGGCTACTAATTCCAAAGTAATAATCCTCAACCTGTACTTGTTCCAATTTCTTTCTTGTTTTGCTTCAAGATATTCGCTTTCCACTACTACACAGAATAATTTCCCCTCCTGAATGTCTTCAGTAATGCTGTCATGCAGTAACTCCAACTCAGAAGAAGGAAAAGATAAAAGTACCCTAAATGCCATACACTTGCATTCCAAACAATAAGGAATATGATATTGTCAGTGTTCCAGAAAGCCGTCACTCAAGACTATGACCTAATTTCCTTTTCACATGAACAAATCAGACTCCCTTGTATCCTTAAAAGAGAGCATGGATCCAAAATTTCCTTCAGAATTTCAATCATATCAGGAGTTTCCACAGAATGTGTTTGGGCTTTATATTGTACATGGTTTAGTTTTAATTTCTACAAAGACTGTTGTAATTAAGACTCAGGGGACTTTGAATGGATCCTTAAAAACCTGTGAAGAGCATCATAGGAAAAAAAGCCTTTACTTAACGGAATTTCCTTATAGACATAGAAGAGGAAAAATAATAAATTTTTTGGCCTATTTTGTTTGAATAATCCTAAAAGACATATAATTGCGTAAAAAACAAATTGTTTAGATTTACAATTTAAGTATCCCATTACACCCGCAGAATCACACTGCTTCAGACAGAAGTCAGTAATTTCGTTTTCCCATTTATGCAAAGAATCCATACAATTTTTCCCCTTTTCAAAGGAGTACTTCAAATAGAAATTAAAAGCAAGAAACTGGGACTCTTCCTCCCTAATCTATTATATACTCAAAGAACAATCAAGTACTGCAAACTGGCAAGTATAGCATTGAATCATAAAGACAGAAGCCCCAGCCCCTAGCTGCCCTCACCCCACCATACTTGAAGAACCATGGAAAGAGAAGAAAAGCTTCCAGTTGTTGCCTATTAAAACAACAACAAAAACAGTCTTCCAGAACTGGGTAAGAGGCTAACAAAAGGAAACAGGCTATTGTCTCCTGTGGGTTTGGGGAGGGGTAAGAGGAGCAATGAAACAATTCTCAAGCCTTGTTTTCCTTGTACAAAGCCGAGGAAATCTCAGAGGAAATTACTTCCAGAGTCACTGATAAGTGCTGAAATGTTTCTCCGGTGGAGAGCAGGATACAAATCCTTATTATTCTTTGTTGTAGGTGAAGAGATTGCTACTGTGTGACCAAACAGACCCTGTCCAGGCAGAATTCTGAGGAAAGATCTCAGGAGTGGTACTTCGCTTTCATGGTTAAATGAAGCCGCTCATGGAAGCAAGCCTCTTGTTAGGTGCAGGCTAAGATATTCATATGCATAAGGATTACCTTTAGCCTACTGTATTCATTTACCAAGGAAAGAAAGCCATAAAGCAAAAAGTTCTTTTCCTAGAAAAAACATGAAACATAAGAAAGACAGTAAAGACAGTTTTTAAGGACCAATTTGTTGTTGCTACTGCTGCTTGTGAAGCCATAGCCTCTGATCAACATTGCCTGCAATCTCCTAGTGGGAAACAGAATATCAATAATGAAGAGGTGACAGTGGGAGAGCATCAAGATTAAAGCAGAACTTCCTTTGCTGTCCAGAATGCTAGCAAACAAAACAACCACAAAACAAATTATTTCAAATACTTGATTCCTGGGAGACATTTAGCTATGTTCTTGGTGCACTGCTGCCTTATGAGTAAGTTGAAAAAGCCTTGGGATCTGTGATGTTTCACCCAGTTTGAGCAATGCTGAAGAAAAGACTCCTTTTATGTGCCTGAACAAGGAGGGAAGAAAGTATTTACTACACCACAGCTACCCTATACAGCTCATCTTCACTGCATATCACAACAAACTCACTTGACCACTCCTTGTCTCTTAGAGGTACCTGCAAATGGGTTAAGTCTTGTTGATGCTTCCTTCCAACCTTTATCCATAGCACATATGCAGCTAACCATACTTCTACCTGCTATGCTTAGGCTGGTATAGTTGAAGAGAGACTATTGAACAGACAAAAGTCAGGAACATGTACCTTCTTAAGTTCCTTCAAGAGTTATGTAGCATGGGTGGAGCTAATATAGTGGATGTGAATCAAGAAAAAAGTTTCTTTGAGGGTGCAAGAAGCTACATAAACACCAATAAAAGAAATGATCCAGTTCTGAGTAATTGAACATACAGCTTTAAATAGAATGAAGAATCTCTACTTAAGTGCAACAGAGATGTCTGGTGGTCTTTAAAGAGTTGTATCATCAGTTTAGCAAACAATTCTTGTTCCTTTGCAGAGCTTTATTTTTCCAGGTTTGGAGAAGGGTTGAAATTGGAAAAATCAGGACAGCAACAGAGTGAGGAGGTTTTTTGTGCAGGACCATTCAAGCCACTAGATTTGGCCATTAGTATTCACAGTTTCTGAAGAAGAGAAGAATGATGGCCAGGTGGGTTGTTTACTGATACAGACAGGAAG
This sequence comes from Coccyzus lansbergi, assembly GCA_033558105.1. NCBI lineage: Eukaryota > Metazoa > Chordata > Aves > Cuculiformes > Coccyzidae > Coccyzus > Coccyzus lansbergi. Next base: position 151,450 of record JAUMJK010000095.1, on the reverse strand, counting down.
CAATCCTGTGTTCAGAGTATTTGCATTTGCATTAAGAAAATCATGGGTTGAATGAGAGGCTGGCTGATGTTGTGCCCATTTACAAGAACGGTCGCAGGGAGGATCCCGGGAACTACAGGCCTGTCAGTGTGACATCAGTGCCAGGGAAAGCCATAGAACAGGTCATCCTGAGTGCTATCATGAAGCACATGCAAGAGAATCGGGTGATCAGGCCCAGTCAACATGGGTTCCCAAAAGGCAGGTCTTGCCAAACTAACCTGATCACCTTCTGTGACAAAGTGACTCGGCTGCTGGATGAGGGAAAGGCTGTGGATGTGGTCTTCCTGGACTTCAGTAAAGCCTTTGTTACAGTTTCTTACAGCATTCTGCTATGGAAACTGTCAGCCTCTGGCCTGGACAGACACACACTCTCCTGGGTAGAAAACTGGTTGGATGACCGGGCCCAGAGAGTGGTAGTAAATGGTGTTAAATCCAGTTGGAGGCCAGTAACAAGTGGTGTTCCCCAGGGCTCAATGCTGGATCCAGTCCTCTTCGATGTCTTCATCAACGACCTGGGTGAAGGCATCGAGTGCACCCTTAGCAGGTTTGCAGACAACACTAAGCTGGGTGGAAGTGTGGATCTGGTGGGGGTAGGGAGGCTCTGCAAAGGGATCTGAATAGGCTGGACCACTGGGCTTAGTCTAATGGCATGAGGTTTAACACGGCCAAATGCCAGGTCCTGCACTTGGGCCACAACAATCCTAGGCAGTGCTAGAGACTGGGAGAAGTCTGGCTGGAAAACTGCCAGGAGGAGAGGGACCCGGGGGTGTTGTTTGACAGCTGACTGAACATGAACCAGCAGTGTGCCCAGGTGGCCAAGAAGGCCAATGGCATCTTGGCTTGTATCAGAAATGGTGTGACCAGCAGGTCCAGGGAGGTGATTCTCCCTCTGTACTCTGCACTGGTGAGACTGCTCCTTGTATCCTGTGTTCACTTCTGGGCCCCACAGCTCAACAAGGATGTTGAGGCTCTGGAGCTAGTCCAGAGAAGAGCAATGAAGCTGGTGAAGGGGCTGGAGAACAGGCTGAGAGAGCTGGGGTTGTTTATCCTGGAGAAGAGGAGGTTGAGAGGAAACCTCATTGTTCACTATAACTACCTGAAAGGAGGTTGTGAAGAGCAAGGAGCTGACCTCTTCTCCCAAGTGACAGGGGACAGGACAAGAGGGAACGGCCTCAAGCTCCGCCAGGGGAGATGTAGGCTGTACATTAGGAAAAAATATTTCACAGAAAGAAAGGGTCATTGGGTACTGGCAGAGGCTGCCGAGGGATGTGGTTTATTCACCTTCCCTGGAGGTGTTTAAGGCACGGGTGGATGAAGTGCTCGGGGACATGGTTTAGTGATTGATGGGGACATTTGGACTTGATGATCCAGTGGGTCCTGTACAACCTAGTGATTCTGTCATTCCCAACATCCTCCCCCTTTTTTTTTTTTCTTGTTAAAAACATCATCTCTTGTTTACAACATCTTTCATCACATTTGCAGGAACAAAATACTACTAAAAACATAAGGCACAGGAAAATGTGAAACACTTTCAAGATCTTCTGTGTGCAATATAGAACAAATTTAACTAACAATGACAAAATGCAGACTAAGCCCCACCAGTTAATCACAACCAGGTAAAGTTTTTGTGGTATAATTAAAATTTAAACATCAGAGGGAGAAACAGAAAAATCATAACAGATGCAAAATGTGAAAGAGAAATGCACATGGAATTTTTAATCCAGTTCCACAGCTAATTCATATAGCCTGAATTTTTATTTATCCTACATTTTATGGGAAATTTTTGTGTTTACTTGATGGTATTGACAGAATATGTAGAACAAGACCTAAGCCATTCAGTTTACTCTGCCATCATTCCCTTAAGAATCATGACTCAACTGCGGATTTCTGTAATTCCTGAGCTCATAGTAAAGAGGTCTGGGCAGGAGTTCAAGAGGTCTGCCAATCAGTCTCTGTGTTCTGTTATTACAGGATCAATTATTCCACCATCATTCTTGATGAATGTTTAAGAACAGGTTAGACAGATCTCCTTTGGTGGGAACTTCACCATTTTTCAAAGTACTATATTGCAGTCCTATAGATGTTAGACTGAAAGCAACATCACTGGTACCAAGAAGCACAAGTGCCAGAATAAAGTGTCATTTGACAAATGTAAGTGCAGTTCTTGTTAAAAAGGCTCTTCATCTTACTATTTTAAAAGCATAGTTCTTTCTTTGTTATTCATTTACGGCAAGCCAGTTACATTTTATCTGAACAATTCATCTGGTTCTCAAAGAGTCAGATTTATAGCATAAACCCGAAATAGTCATAAAAAATGGGAGAAAGATGTCACTCTCAGTTTTACTATAAAGCGAACATCTCACCACACCAAACAGATTCTGCAAATTTCTCTTGTATAATTGGTCACTGTGAAAACAATACCAAAGAATGCTGATGTTATTAAATACTGCCAGGTAGTTACACAGCAGAGGAGGCATTAACAACGGCCTCTGTGATCAGCAAGATCAAATCAAATATATCTTGAAACATTACTTTATAGCATACATTTAAAAAAATCAGTGTCAGAAAATTGCACTTTAGTGTTACAGACTTTTCCTTCTTTTGTTAACAGAGACACGTTCACTTTCATTTTGATCTTTTCAGAACTGCTGTGCATGTTTCTAACTGCTAAAAAATAAAGCCCAGTCTTTCATTAGTTTGCTTATTATGGTTCTTGCCCAGCCACCACCACCCCCAGCTTTTTTTTCCCAGATTATTCAAAACATTTTAGCTTCAGGGAAACTGTTCTCATCATCTTTCTTTCCGCATGGAACTAGCTGAAAGATATTCATGAAAGATTCACCAGGGCCAATTTTCTATGAGTATAAGCAACAGCAACATCAATATTTCACTGTCTAGAAGATGTGGTTATTCTCTTGCCTTTAGTAAACTGTTAGAAATCATTGTATTTTAATGAATCCAAAATTTGTTGACAGATTCTGTAGGTACCTTGCTTATGAAAACTGAGAGACGGAGATTTTTTTTCTAAACAATATTTGGGGATGATGAACCTGCTGATGTTTTACAATATATTTGCAGTGGTGTAGGTGGAAATGCAGCTGCTGATGTTTTCATCATGGTCCTTGTAGACTGCTAGTTTCCCAGGCAGTTTCAGCTGTCACAGTTGCTTAGAGTCCACTGAGCTGTTTTTAGTTACTCATTCAAATATTCATAAGACCTGAGGGCTGCAGTTTGCTGTCTGGTTACAACTTCATTTTCTGCTCACACTGAGCTTGTCCTTGTGGGCTGCCTCTTCCCATTCTGATTGGTTTTTTCACAGCCACGTGACCCCTGAATGATAATGGAGTTTCCCTGGGAGCAGGCAAGAGAGGCATGTTCTACCTTTTATCTTTGCTTGGCTGGACGATGAAAATAATTGCAGAAGACAGTTATGGATTACCAAAGAGACATGTGAAATGATCAAACCTGTATTGAGCACTGGTTTCTGCTACTACAGAGAGCACTCCCTTTAATTATTTAGCTTGTGGGACAGCCCACACCTTAGGAAGGCCACATTTTTGTGAAAATATTTGCTTAACAATATTGTACTTGAGTAGAGTAATGAAAATAGGTGTAATTTCATGTAATGTTCCTAGTAAAGACCAATGGACTGTGACATTTCCCTGCATCAAGAGAAACACTGGAGTGCAATGTTTCTGTTATTTCATTAAAACTCTGGGTAAATAACCCTTCAGGGCAGAACAATTTTGCATTTTTACCTAAAAGAGGTAACTGAAGAAAAGGAATACACAACTTCTGCCAGTTAATAATAGTGCATGGTAGGTTTTCTAAGAGAAAATACTGCTTAGAACTCATGAATAACCAGAGACACTTCAATTAAAACAATATTTACAGGAAGCTAAGCAACATCCTGCAGTTAGAAATGGCAGCTTCCACCCTGTCGGGCACTTATATAGTCAGGAGAAAGCATAAAGGAGGATACCCAGGTACCATCCTTGCCTGTCTACAGACCACTGCTCCTGTCTCATTTCTGTCTCCCTACTTCTTTCTGCCAGCTCTTTCCTAGGAAAAGCTTATGGGTAGTCCCACATTATCACCCAAATGGAAGAAGACATGTTCCTTCTACCTTCATCTTTCCATGTAATATAAAGCCCAGAAATATAAAGCTTTATAGAGAGAGTCTTAAACGGACATAATGTGCAAGTGTTTCCCTGGACATCAGTTAAAGAAGTTACAAGGGGTATAGTGTTAGTGTTCTATGGAAAAAGGCTTAACTTCTGTTAATACAACATACTGGATTTATAACTAGATTTATAGATCTTAATCGTACCGTCATTTCAATTACACTGGTACAACATATTCTTTAAGGATTTTCTTTTTCTAGGTTTAGATTTAAAGTGTTTATTTACACACTTACTGAACATAAGTACAGAATAGCATTAGACAGCAGTGGAGTCTTCTGGATAAGCTACAAAAAGGATGGAACAGGTACAGCATAAATTTTTCCTGTCTGTCCTGTTCCAGTCCAGCTTTAAAGGAGAAAAAATAAAACCTGTCACAGGTTAAGCAAAAAAGATGGTAGTTTTATAGCTAATGAATGATAAAACCATCTTGGGGAAGAAAGCAGGGAGAGTGGAAAAAAGAGCCTAATAACACCATTTGTTTATATTAGAGAAACACCTGCTATTGCAGACACTGTTAAGATATTGTCAGCGTATATATTACCATCCCATATTTCAAAGGCTTATAACTTGGCCATGAGAAGTCACTTTTAAAATTGAATCCAGACTATAGAGTGAATTTAGGTGCATTCTGTCTAGTGTTGTCACCAATGAAACATCACAAATATATAATAAAAGTAGATAATAAAATGGAGAAAACCAGCTACAGTTATGTCACAACTAGGTGTATTGATGAGCTATCACTGCTAAAGACATCTCTGGTCCATATCACTTGAGTATCCCTTGTTCCATAGTCTTTAAAACAGAATGACAGATTAAAAAAGATACAACACATTTTACCTGGATTTTTGGCTTAGTTCTTTCAGGTTTTTGGTGTTTTCTTTTGTAGTTTTTAGTATAGCTTTCATTCCAGAATAAGAAAAAAAATGAATAAGCAAATTGCACAAGAGCACTATAAAATACATGAAAGCAAAAGGATGAGGAATAAACATAGAAACAATCGCTGTTTCTGCAGCACCTGCAACATCTATTTGCTTCTTTGTATAAACATGGAGCAGGAGTTGTTTGGCTGAGCCCAGGGGCAGAGGGATCTAATTTGATAGATTTTGACCTCAAAATCCCTTCAACTTGCTCCCCCCAAAACTATTTTTTCCCTTCAAAAATGTTTCCTTTCCAACACTTCTGAAGAGCAAAGGTTAGTGAAGTAATCTGTGATTGAATGCTAATATATGCAATGTACACACAGAAAAATGCACATCCCATTCTTAAAATTTCTCTGGAAACAACTATGATCTGCATAGCTTCAATTTTAAAAGAATGCAATTATGGTATAGAATTTCAGCTACCTTTGGCCTGAGGCCTCTGAAGACTTACAAAGAATTAGTATATTGTTGTGCAATACAATTGTGAAATCACATTCCTCTAATATTCTCTTCTAAACCTGTGGTGCAATCCCTCTCAGCTAAAAATCATGTCTGTCTGTCCTTCAGTTTCTAAAAATATCTATTAACAGCACAAAGGCTTTTTTCAGTTTCCAAAAATTAAAACTGTATGTCAGCTAAATTAGCATTAACTCACACCACAAAAGAACTGCTCTGCTGATGACAGAACACGTAACTGAAAATCAAGAACTAACAGTGACAGATCTGGCAGGTCCAAGTCTAAGATGGCTTAGGTCTTTTTTATCAAGAGGGGAGATAGAAGAAAATGTTCCTGCTTGGCCAAATATAGTCAGAGAGGAACTGGATACCAGTTATATTGATTAAAATAGGCTAAACTCAAACCATGGAAGCTGGAAATTGACTTTGTAGTAAAATTATTCCTAATATCTGTTTTGGTTCAGCTAGGATTCAGACCAAGGTGTTTTTTCAGGCTTTTATTGACAGTAGTGATATTCATAAACTCTAACAAAACAAAGTTAATTACCATCATTTTAGAGATGAACTTCAATCCAGTTCCTTAACACAGTTTTGAGTATATTGGATTGCAGAATCACTTCAGAAATTTTCATAGAATCATAGAACAACCAGGTTGGAAGGGACCCATCGGATCTTCTAGTCCAACCACTCCTATCAAACACTAAACCAAGTCCCTCAAGACCTCATCCACCCGTGCCTTAAACACCTCCAGGGAAGGTGAATAAACCACCTCCCTCGGCAGCCTCTGCCAGTGCCCAATGACCCTTTCTTTCTGTGAAATATTTTTTCCTAATGTGCAGCCTACATCTCCCCTGGCTGAGCTTGAGGCCATTCCCTCTTGTCCTGTCCCCTGTCACTTGGGAGAAGAGGCCAGCTCCCTCCTCTTTTTGCTTCATCATACAGAAAATCATGACTATTACAAGCAGTTAATCAACTGTGGAGAAGAGACTTGACTGCTTATAATCCCATATGCATTCATAAAGCCGTAGAAGAGCAAACACAATGCCTACTAAAAAGAAATAACAAACACACAAAACATTTACACTTAAATCAAGCACTATCACTGATCACCCTAATGCTTTGCCATGTCTAAGCCTAGAGGAGATCATGATAAAGGCTAGGATTCAGAGCAAGACACAGCTACTGCACTTGGGCCAACATGTGCACACCAGAGCTTTGCAAGACACAGCTGCATCTGCTTGCTAGAGATGAGGCGAGCCTTTTATTTTGCATTGTTCCCTGCAAATCGAGCCTTCAGAATCTTTCCAAATCTGTTCCAAATTCTTCCATACTGTGAAGTGCTGCAATTTAGGTGCTAAACTCAAATCCTGACTATTGATGCCAATTCTGTCTACCAACTCTAGCCAGACCCTGGCTTGGTCAGGGCTCCTTTTTACATTTAAAGAACAAGTTCACAAGCTTTAAGGAAACAGTTCTAATAAGCCTGAAAGGTATAGGTTTTTTAAGCCTGAAGATTTGCATCTAAACTGTTGCATCTAATAAAGAGAGATCTTCTTTATTCTGAGTCCACAAGACTACCTGAAATTTGGTTGCAGCTTTCTGAGTTGCAAGGGCATAAAACATCCAGGGACCCACTGCCCAAAACACCATGCTAGCAAGATTACACTACTTTCCTGCACTTTTCTAGCTATCGCTATAGGCTGAGTACAGCCTAACTGATTCATGCAGAACCCAAAGATCTTCTTCATTTAAGTCCATGTTTTTACATATAAAGAATTCCCTTTACACTTATTTTTCAGGACATATCCTCCTCCAGGCTTGCATTAAGTCTCAGATAAATGATGAGCAGCTTAGTGAAACAACTTTATACTTTATTATTTTCATGCAAAACAACCTTACTGTATTTTTCAAAACAGTCACCTGTGAGAGACTCCCTGTATTAGCAAGCAGCAAAGCTCTCTCCATTCACTCACCCAAGTATGGCATGTCATGTATTTCAAAGTTTCTTCCTGCTGCCTCTTCCTTCACCCCTAGCAGAATTATTTTACCAGTACAGCCCAGAAAATACCTCCTTGCTCTTTCCTAGTGCTTTAAAACAATAAACACAAAATCATGTACTAGGAAAATCACTAAAAATAAGTATCTCTATGTAAAAGTAAGACTTCTTCCCTGTCCTGGTCACAGGCACACACAAAACTAGGTATGGGTGTCAGCAATTATCAGAAAATTAACAATATTAAACAAAAAAAAATCCAAAACCAAACCAGAATGTCTCCAAAATAAAGCCACCAAAATACTGCACCAGCATCTCTTAAGCCCCATGGAAACCACATTTTCAATAAACACAGTTGAAACCATTGTTGAAGAGAGAGAGAGCAAGCACTACATGTAGAAAGAGGGCATTTTCCAACACCACCAGTAAACCCCAGCACTAACCAAACCCCAAGCACATGCCAAACATCCCCTCACTCCTCTTTTATAGGATTTCCCAGAAAGAGATGAAGGGACCCCATGCAGAGCTTGGGGAAAAGCAGCTGAAAAGCTGCCTGCTGGAGAATGACCTGGGGGTGTTTGTTGACAGTGGCTGACCATGAGCCGGCAGTGGCTCAGATGACCAAGAACAATGGCATCTTGTCTGGGATCAGAAACAGGGTGGCCAGCAGGAGCAGGGAAGGGATTGTGCCCCTGTACTCGGCATTGCTGAGACCGCACCTCAAATCCTGGGCTCAGTTTTGGGCTTCTCACTACAAGAAGAACATTGAGGGGATGCAGCATGTCTAGACAGGAGGAGTGAAGCTAGGGAAGAGAATGGAGAAGAAGCAGTTATGAGAGGTGTCTGAGGGAACAGGGGTTGTTTAGCCTGAATAAAAGGAGAGCAAGGGGAGACCTTTTCACTGGCTACAACAGAAAGGAGGTTGTAGCGAGGTGGGGGTTGGTCTCTTCTCCCAAGTGACAGGATGAGAGGAAAAGGCCTTAAACTGTGCCAGGGTAGGTTCAAATTAGACATAAAGAATAATTTCTTCACTGAAAGAGTTATCAGGCACTGGGACAGGCTGCCCAAGGAGGGAGTTGAGTCCCCATCCCTGGAGGGATTTAACATGATGAGGTGCTCAGGGTTATGGTTTAGTAGTGGACAGGGACAGTTGAATTTTATGGTACCAAAGGTCTTTTCCAGACTAACAATTCAGTGATTGTAGGATTCCCGCCGGATGTCTCTAGCTGGGGCGAGGCTGCTCCCTGCCGGAGGCACTGGGGCGGTGCGGGGAGCCCCGGCACCTGCCTGCGGGGGATTGAGATTTGACACCCCAAAAAAGGGAAAAGGGGGGAAGTATCAACGTTTAGACAGTCCGGCCAGTTTGGCAGCTAAAACGGAGAAGTCGGGACCCTATTCCCTCCCTCTGCATCCCCAGGGAAAGGGCAATGAGGGGAAAAAACTTGCAGCTTGGAAACCAAATTAAAACAGCTTTATTGAGATACTACTACTGGGCAAAACATGTCAAAACACAGCAAAATGAAAGAAAATACTACTAAGAATAACATAATTGAATAGAGAAAAGTATATTAAATTGTCCCCTCTCCCTCCACTTTGCTGGTCGTGTCACCAGAGATGCTGTGGAGCAGGTGTAGGAAGGGTCCAGGCTAGGAGGGAGCTGGCATGAGAAACTGGGTTGAGGAATGCACAGATCCAGGTTAAGGAGTAAAAAGACAGATGATGTCCTCTCTGATTGAAGGTCTGGGCTAGGAGGGAACTGGACTCAGATACTGGGTTCAGGAATGCACAGATCCAGGATTTGGGGCAAAGAAACAGATGAGGTCCTCACTGGTTGTTGGCCATCAAAGAGAGATGGTACCCTCACGATTCCTCAGGTTTTTACCTAGTTTGATGTATATGGGATGGAATCCTCTGTTGGTCAGTTTGGGGTCACCTCTACTGTCCATCCCTCCCTGCAGGTGCAACTTGTTTTCGTCTCAGAATTACAGCTCCAACAGCTCGAGGATGACCTTGTTTATTGTAGAAATAAGTATAAGCAATGGCCTTTCTGCATCCCAATGCCCTGTGTTATCACTTCTAGAGAGAAACACTGTTTGAAAAACACACAGATAACTGTCAGAAAATGAAGTTACTCAGAGGAGACAGAGCTGAAGTTAAAAAACAATCCTACTTTACCTCAAACCAGAACAGAGAGGGTGGAATAGGAAGAACTGCTCAAAAGCTTCCACAGAACTTCTCCTCACTGGATATCTATTCAGAGAATTACTTCCAAAATAACATGGGAAAACAAACTTCCAAGAACTTTACCTCCTCAGTGGTAGCTCTTCCAAATATTTCAGGCCGTGACTAGAAAGCAGCCTTCTCACTGTGCACCCTGCTGTGGCAAAGCACCCCCAAAATCTACATTAAGCAGCCTCTTCTCAATTTCCCCATTAAAAACTGCTAATCTCTCAAAAGATTTGATTAGCATATATTGAATTTTATAGTACTTTGATTAAGAAAGATGATTTTTTTTTTTTTAGACTGAGAAAATTAGTAGTGAGAGCACTGACTGCAATGTGAAGCAGGCTTAGGAGAATGATATTTTATATCCTTTATTATATAGTAGGTAGGATGAGTGACCCTTCGGGACTCTCACTTGTACACTATCCAGAGCAGCCTCTCTGTTATGGGATGACAAAAGGGAGCTGCTCTCCTCATGCACTCCCTGAATCAACAGTTTAAGTGGATTCTAGTCCACATAACCTGATTCTAATCGCCACTTCATGGATTTGCACAAAATAAAACTCTTGAGTAAGTGATTACGCCAATCTCTGGTTTCCTTCTAAACCCAATCTTGATAAAATTTGTGACACCCACCTTTTGAGGGTTGCTAATCAATCTGTCCCCACCATTCACGAGCTGCAATTAATTTCCTGCAAAGTACCACTGACATGCAAATTAATTTACTCCTGGCACTTCATTTCCCTTCCTGTCATCAGATGCACCCGGGGCTCAGCCTCCTGCGCTGCTTGCAGGTGACTGTGGTGATGGGCTACACAGCAGGAGCCAGGCAGAGGGCAAATGCTGGGACATTGACATCAGCCCAGGTGAGACGAGGAGACAGCTGCAAATGAAGCAAGGCTATCTTTGTGCTCTCAGCATCCAAAAGAGACAAAGCAAACCATCACTAATATTCTGCAAGGAATTTCTCCTCTATGATAAAGAAAGTTTCAAGGAGACTGATCATATTTAGAACTAAGAGAAAGGTTTGGCTTTTTTCCTGCTATTTTATTAACAAAAGACCAATAAAATCTAACAGAAGGTACATCCTTATTGAGAGGAGTTGTCTCCTTGCTATCCTCCAGTATGGGAACCAAGCCTTTTCCCCATTTCAAAGGGTCAAAAAAGTTACCAGGAAGGAAACATCAAATTACCTTTAGGATCAGTTTTATTATCCAAGGGATATTTTTCAGTCACAAAATATTACTAATTGCTCAGCTTTGATGGTCTGAGGTGAGAGAAAGAGCAGCTATATAGCCAGAGAGATGTTTGCTCTGAAACAGCAGTGATCCAGGTTTCCAGAGAAGTCTCATTATTAACACAAGCAGCAAAGAGGATTTGTTTAAAATTACCTGACAATTTGTTCTCAGGCTTGATCTTTTGTACTTCAGTTAAATCCTACTTATTTTAGGTCCATTATAAGTTGATTCCATGAAGACTAAGAAGAGACCTTCATTTCCTTCATTTTACAAATTTTTGGATTACACTGCTCTTTTGTTTCTGTGTCTGGTGAACTGGTCTCATCTGAATAGCTAAAAGAAACTCAACAATAAGAGAAAATCTGCCCTTAAATCACTCTAAAAATACTTTTCAGAGAGCTGGTCCTCATAGCAGAAATTCCTTTTATGAAAGATATTGGGAGACATCAGTGTCTCCAGATGCAAGACATATATCAATGTTTTCACTCTCCAGCATTTCAAGGGAATAGACCCTGTAGGCAAAATAGCTAAACTCTTTCAAAATTCTTCTCTGGAACTCAGAACTGCATATGAGCAAACCTGCAGCCCTTAAGCATTACCTCAAGGAGATACCTTGTTTCACCACCATTCCTGTGAGTAAAGAGAATGACATGGACACGGCTCCTGGGTCAGTGAGCCTCTGTCCTGGGCCGACCAGCAACAGAGCGCAGTCCCTCCCACACGGAAGAGCACAGGGGTCCGGCAGGGCTGTGGCACAGCTGTCCCTCTTTCTCACACAGTACTGCTGGTACAGCAGAATGGCATCCTCTCTTACTGGGAGCATGACAACCCAGAGGGGAGCTGACAAGGAGTCCTTACTTATGAATACTTACTAGTGAAGAATTTGCCAAGGAAACTGGGTTAAACTAAATCAGAGGGGCCCACCCTGAGAATAAGATGTAGACCTGACACTGCCTTCCCTTGTGCACATTCTCTCTTCTACTGTGTGTTCAAATAAGAAAGAGGTCCAGTCCTCTTTGTCTTGTGCAGAAATGAAAGGTTCAACTCCATAGAATCATAAAATGTCCTGGGTTGGAAGAGACCCACAAGGATCATCAAGTCCAACTCTTGTCCCTGCACAGCACACCCCAGTATTCACACCATGTGTCTGAGAGCACTGTCCAGATGCTTCTGGAATATTGTCAGGGTTGGCACATTTATTGCTTCCCTGGGGAGCTGTTCCAATGCTCCACCACCCTCTGAGTGAAGAACCTTTTCCTGATACCCAGTCCAATCCTCCCCTGGTATATCTTTCTGCCATTCCCTCACGTCCTAGGTCTTGGCTTCTTTCCCCCTCACTCTCACTTTCCCTGTATTTAAAACAGACAGCAATATTCCCTTCAAGAAGGACCTAGTTTGCATAGTGTTTCAAAAGGCTCAGACAGTAAGGATTACGAAGGACAAAATTTAATTTTCTTTATATTTATTTGATCTCTGTGTCCATTTGTTTTGCTTGAAGAGGCAGAACACTTCCCGTGCAAAAAGTTATTTGGGGAGGCCAAGATGATGGATGATTTTAATCAAATAATCTGTGAAAAGGTTCTATTCTAGGAAAAACTCAGGTACCTCAGCAAAAGCAGAAGGAAAAAACAGCTCGGTGAAGAACAATGCTGTTACAGGACATCTGATTGAAAATAAGAACCTGAAAACCAGACTCTTATTACCAGTCTTCCTGTCGCAGGAGATGGATCTTTCCAGCAACATTCCTAGGCAGCTGAGGTTCTATTTGCTTCTCATACAAAAGATGGTACTGTGAAAAGAGCCTTAGAGACCTTCACTTTAGTATTTGCATGCTATTCATTGAGTATTTCACCACTGTTGCCATCTCTTCCAGCCTTCTAAAGCCATTCCCAGGTCGCAAATTCAGTTCTGCCAAAGACCAGCTCAATCTTACTCATAAAACATTTCATCAGATGATTATTTCAAGGTTTTCATTACCATCCTAAGGAAGCATTAACGGTGATAAAATAATCAGTCAGCAAAAATTCTATTACTTCTTCCTTAGTGAATGTGATCATTACATCCTCACTCAAACGTTCCTCATTTCCTGAGGGACCAGAACAATTATTAGCTAAAAAGCACAGAGAAGATACGACTGACACCCATTAATGCATAATCCCATTGCCATAGAGAAACCCCACTGAAATTGCATCCTGAATATCTGTTTCAGATAGGTTGTTCAAAGTGTTCTTTTATTCAGATTAAGAACAAAATCTGGAGCAGAAAAAGATGTAGCCATATAACAGAATCCTTCTCTTCTGCTTTCTCTTGTATTTTGTCTTTTCCTGCATTGAAAATGTATGCTTTTAACTGCATTAGTTAGTTAAAATGCACAGTATTCTTTTAAAACAGCTCTCCATATTTCTCTCTATGGATTACCTTGAAGCACAGCACGTCTATTCTTTTAAACAGGTTCACTCTCTTCGCAGGTGTTCGCTAAAGTGTGCTCAACTTTAATCCCCTTAGCACAAAAGTATGCAGCTTTTAAAAAGGGCCTATGCTAAAACAGCACTGCCCAACTCTTCAATGCTGTAAAATGCTGACATTCAAGAAGAAGAATTTCTTCACTCTCTTAAAGACCATACATGCTCACCCTGGAACAAATACTGACCTACTTAGTTAACCTGTTTTTCAAATAGCATTTTACCTTTGAAGTTCACAGGGGAGAAATAGCCATGCCAGAATATAGTTAATTTGTATATCTCTCGTTGTTGGTGAGAGTACATATTGGAAAAGCCACCACCCTATAAATAATAGAGGTGATTCTCTCAGCAACTTGTTTACTGAAAAAATTGACTTCTTGAAGAAGAAAGGTTGAATGAACAACCAGCTTTTTAGATGCTTTCCTCAGTACCCTTTGCAAAACATTAGTGCAGCAATAAGAATGCAGTTTCTCACCCACCACCTTTCCAAAGATGTCCTAGATTTGGTTTTGGTTAAGAACCATTAGGCTAGGTCCACTTTAGCAAGTACCATGGCATAACATTAGTGGGTCAGTAGGTGAAAGCAGCTGGTACTCAGCCTCCTGATATCTCCACTGCATGTAGTTCAAATTTACATCCCACTAGATTTAGTCTGATCCCTGGACTAAACGCCATCGATGCACAGATGGCTTGATGCTTTCATCTCTTGGGTGTCTTTCTCCTGAGGAGGAACACACAAATTACATTCTGGCATTTTTCCTCATGGCTGTACTGCCATGTCAGCCAGAGATTTTGGTCTCAAGAGATGAGTTCCAACTGATGGGACTGCATTGCCCTTCAGAAGCATCACTACCAATAAGGGCTTAAAAATTTTCATATCGGGGGGGGGGGGGGGGGGGGGTGAGGAATTGGAAACACCAAGACATCTAGTGTGAACTCGGCCAGTGAATGAACCTTCTTATGACAGCTCTTCTCAAAACCTTCAGAACTAGAAAGCAAGAATAGCCTCTTCCTCAGTTTTGCTTATATATCACAAGCTTTTTGCAACACAGACATCTTTATTGACAGAAATTGGTAAAAAGTCAGACAACCCTTTTGAAAATTTCCTTCCTTTTTTGCTGGCTGTTCAAACATCACCTGCACACGTCAGTTTGCTCAGGCTGGCAATACGAAACACAGCAGGAGGCACGTGTTGTATGTGCCAGTGCCATTTTGCACTGCAAATTTATTTCATAATTCAATAAACACTCATAGATCTTAGTGAAGTGCATTCCCTGCAGGCAGCAGCAGGAGGCATCCACCACCAGCTTTCAAAAAAACCCTTTGTAGTGCACTACAGGCAGTGTCAGATTCCTTTAAAACTAAATTTGTCTCATTTCAAGTTGTTTTTGCACCCTTCTTTGAAGATTTTAAAGCACTTAGCAAACATTAGATAAATTCCTTATATTGGGGGGAAGTATTAAAGTACATTTTACCAGATCAAGGCAGAGAGGCTGCTGAATGGTTGTTGTTAGGGTGGTGGGAAAAGCTAGAAGAGAGTAAGAACCTCCACTGACATCTCCTAAACTTTATCAGGGAACACTGTCCTAACACACAGGATTCAGGTGATGAACGGGCATATTATATAGGGGAAAAGTTAGAAAAACTTAGAGGGCTTAGTTCACTGAAATGTGCACTCTCTGCTAGTAAAGGCCTTGAAGACTTTGGGTGTTGATAAGGAAGGAGCTCACAGACACTCACTGATAACAGAAAGCTGAAATGTGGACAACAGCAGAAAGCCGACTGCATCGTGCTCTGCAGTCTTGGAGCTTGACCAGGGTGAGACTGCACCTGTGCACAGATTGAGTTCAGGGACGGTTCATGGGGAAGATGAAGGCTACTTCAGCCCTGAGACCCCAGACCACAACCACCAGGAGACACTACACCTGCACCAGTGTGGGAGAAGCTTCTCAAATCTAATTATAATAGGAAGCAGGGGAAGGTTGTAAATATGTAATAGGCGTTTATGAATAGGCATGTCTTTACACTATAACTATCTGCTTGTTAAACCACAGGGTGTGCAAATTAGGAGGATTACCCCCTTGCACTCACCAGCGAATAAACACATATCTACTTTATAACCCTTAACTGAGTTATAGAGTTTGATTCTGCAAAACTTGTTTGGCAGACTTCTTCGGCAGCACCCAGCTGCAGAACGTTGAGTACTGTGGTGGGGACTGACTTTTGGAGGCTCTGCAGTTTTTTTCCTGAGCCGAGATCCCAGAAAATCCCAGGCCGGGGAAGCGCTCCCATCTCGGTCAGCTGATCCCGCACGGTGTCTGACGGGAAGCGGGAGGTCCCGGCAGCTCCCGCAGGAGATTTAAATGGCCCCCTGGGAGCGTGGCAACCTGGAGCGTGGCAAAGAGGGGCATGGCAGTTTGAGCGGCAGTTCGAGCGGGCAGGGCAAGAAGGCAGGGCACAGAAAGGACTCTAAGAGCATAGAGGAGGCAGCAAAGACCATGGTGGCTACACGGCAGAAGGTTAAAGCTGCTCTGAGTGCTGCAGCCTGCAGGAAGGATGCTGCTACCCAGACACAGCCACAGTGGGTACATGCAACTGCCTAGACCTTGAGCTGTAGGCAATACCCCCCTCTCAAACTAGCTCGTGCCTCTGCTTCTGTTACAGGCTCCACTTGTGAAAGCTGTCTTTGAGCAGAGGAACTTCTTCGCATGGTGGAGGAGTTAAGGGAGGAGGTTCGGAGACTCAGGACTATCAGGGAATGTGAGAGGGAGATAGACATGTGGAGCAGTTCCCTCTCACTCCCTCAGCAACCTGTTACACCTGGTATGACTGATAACCAGCCACCTGCAAACTGCAAGCTTGGGGCTATAAGGGATGGGGAATGGCAACAGGTTCCTTCCAGAAGAAGGAAACCTGCTACCCTCAAGCAGTCAAAAATACCTGAGATCCCCCTGGCGAAAAAGTACCAGGTGCTCCAGGAGGAATCTAGTCCTGAGGATGATGGTCACCATAGCCTTGAATCTTTTCCTAAGCCACACAATCCTCGGAAGAAAATTACAACCTCCTCCACTAATAAGAAGAGGAGGGTGATTGTTGTAGGGGACTCCCTCCTCAAAGGAACAGAGGGACCCATTTGCAGACCTGACCTGCTACACAGAGAGGTCTGCTGCTTACCAAGGGCATCAGGGAAGGTAGTAGCTAGGAAACTCCCTTCCCTGATCCATGAGACAGACTACTACCCTCTGGTAGTAGTCCAGACTGGTAATGATGGTCTAGTAAGCAGTAAGGCTAAGGACATCAAAAAAGACTTCAGGGCCATTGGGAAGTTGATGGAGGGCTCTGGGGCACAGGTGGTTTTCTGCTCCATCCCTAGGCTAAATGGAGTGGATCCAGAAGTTACAAAAAAGAACTTGATTAATGCCTGGCTCCGAACCTGGTGAGAGGAAAGGGGCTTTAGATTCTTTGATCATAGGGTGGTTCGTGCACCCCCTGACACAGTTGCGAAGGTTGGGGCATGTGGGTCTCCTGGAGGGGGTAAGACCCTTACTAAAAACTTAGCGAAGCTTATAAATCATGCTTTAAACTAGATGCAAAGGGGGGGGAGGGGGGGGGATTGAGTCAAGGCTAGGCAAGAGCGAGCCTGGATGTGGGGCACTAGAGATTAGGAGAGGGTGTGCATGTGAGGACCACCAGCACATCACTGCACAGGAAGTGGGGGAGAATGCACCCTAGAGCAGCAAAGGAGATACAGGTACTCTGGTGCAAGCTACTTCAGTTAACAGGCAATTGGGAACAAGCACTGTCCCCTCTAAGAGGGCTGAAGCCTCGACTACTCAGCTGAAGTGCATTTACACCAATGCACTCAGCATGGGAAATAAGATGGAAGAACTAGAAGCTGTCGTAGGCCAAGGAGCCTATGATGTTTTTGCCATCATGGAAACATGGTGGGATGACTCATATAACTGGAGTACAGCTTTGGTGGGATATAAACTCTTCAGGAGGGATAGAAAGGGTAGGAGAGGAGGTGGAGTAGCCCTCTTTGTAAGGGAGGACTTGGACACCTCTGAGATGGACTGCGGTGATGAGGAGATTGAGTGCCTGTGGGTTAAGATCAAGGGAGCCCATAAGAAGGGAGATTTTGTGATGGGAGTCTGTTATAGGCCACCCAGCCAAGGAGAAGCAGCTGATGAGGTCTTCTATAAACAGCTGGGGCTAATCTCTAGACGGACGCCTCTTATTCTTGTGGGAGACTTCAATCTCTCTGATATCTGCTGGGAGTACAATAGAGCAGAAAGGAAACAATCTAGGAGGTTCCTGGAGTGCATGGAAGACAACTTCCTTGCGCAGCTAGTGAATGAACCAACGAGGGAAGGTGCCCTCCTGGACCCGCTGTTTGTCAACAGAGAAGGCCTTGTGGGGGATGTGACAGTAGGGGGATGCCTAGGACTAAGTGATCATGAGATGATAGGATTTTCTGTTCTAGGTGAAGAGAAGAGGGTAGTTAGCAGGAGAGTTGCATTAAATTTCCAGAGGGCAGACTTTAAACTCTTTAGAAGGCTGGTTGGCAAAGTCTACTGAGAGACAGTACTTGAGGGCAAGGGAGCCCATGAGGGCTGGGAGCTCTTCAAAAAGGAGATCCTAGCAGCTCAGGAGAAAGCCATCCCCGTGTTCCAGAAAAAAAGCTGACAGGGGAAAAAAACAGCTTGGTTGAGTAGAGAGATCGCAAGTGATATTAGGAAGAAGAGGAATGATTATGGGCTCTGGATTAGAGGATAGGCCTCTTGGGTTGACTACAGAAGGGAAGTGAGGTTGTGTAGGTAAAAAATCAGACGGGCTAAGGCTGAACTAGAAATCAGATTAGCAAAGTCTGCAAAAGATAATAAAAAAACTTTCTATAGATTTATAAATAACAAAAGGAGAACTAGGGAGACCATACAGTCCCTTTTGGACACAGAGGGAACAACAGTGACAGGGGATGAGGAGAAGGCTGAGGTACTTAATGCCTTCTTTGCCTCAGTCTTTGCTGTTCCCTCTGTGTACAAACCCCGGAACTAGAGGAGCAATACGAGGCTCCCATGATCCAAGAGGAGGTGGTCAGAGCCTTGCTTGCTCAACTGGACACCCACAAGTCTATGGGGCCAGATGGGATTCATCCTAGGGTTTTGAAGGAGCTGGCAGATGTACTGGCCAAACCCCTTTCCATCATCTTCCAGCAGTCCAGGAAGACTGGGGAGGTTACACTGGACTGGAGGCTGGCTGATGTTGTGCCCATCTACAAGAAGGGTCGCAGGGAGGATTCCAGGAACTAAAGGCCTGTCAGTCTGACCTCAGTGCCAGGGAAAGCCATGGAATAGATGATCTTAAGTGCTATCATGAAGCACACGCAACAGAATCGGGTGATCAGGCCCAGTCAACATGAGTTCCCAAAAGGCAGGTCTTGCCAAACTATGGTAAAGGTCTCGCCTTCTATGGTAAAGTGACTTGGCTGCTGGACAAGGGAAAGGCTGTGGATGTGGTCTTCCTGGACTTCAGTAAAGCCTGTGACACAGTTTCTCACAGTATTCTGTTATGGAAACTGTCAGCCTCTGGCCTGGACAGACACACACTCTCCTGGGTAGAAAACTGGTTGGATGGCCGGGCCCAGAGAGTGGTGGTAAATTGTGTGAAATCCTGCTGGAGGCCAGTTACAAGGTTCCCAAGGGCTCAGTGCTGGATCCCACCCTCTTCAATGTCTTCATCAATGACCTGGATGAAGGCATCGAGTGTACCCTTAGCTAGTTTGCAGATGACACTAAGCTGGGTGGAAGTGTGGATCTGGTGGAGGGTAGGGAGGCTCTGCAAAGGGACCTAAGCAGGCTGGACCGCTGGGCTGAGTCTAATGGCATGAGGTTTAATACTGCCAAATGCTGGGTCCTACACTTGGGGCACAACAACCCCATGCAGAGCTATAGACTGGGAGAAGTCTGTCTAGAAAGCTGCCAGGAGGAGAGGGACCTGGGGATGTTGTTTGACAGCAGACTGAACATGAGCCAGCAGTGTGCCAGGTGGCCAAGAAGGCCAATGGCATCTTGGCTTGTATCAGAAATGGCATGACCAGCAGGTCCAGGGATGTGATTCTCCCTCTGTACTCCACACTGGTGAGGCTGCTCCTTGAATCCTGTGTTCAGTTCTGGGCCCCTCACCACAGGAAGGATGTTGAGGCTCTGGAGTGAGTCCAGAGAAGAGTGACGAGGCTGGTGAAGGGGCTGGAGAACAAGCCTTATGAGGAACGTCTGAGACTGCTGGGGTTGTTTAGCCTGGAGAAGAGGAGGCTGAGAGGAGACCTCATTGCTCTCAACAACTACCTGAAAGGATGTTGTGGAGAGGAGGGTGCTGGCCTCTTCTCCCACGTGACAGGGGACAGGTCAAGAAGGAATGGCCTCAAGCTCCTCCAGGGGAAATTTAGGCTAGAGATTAGGAGGAAGTTTTTCCTGGAAAGGGTCATTGGGCATTGGAAGAGGCTGCTGAAGGATGTGGTTGATTCACCTTCCCTGGAGGTGTTTAAGGCAAGGTAGATGAGGCCCTGAGGGGCATGGTTTAGTGACTGATAGGAATGGTTGGACTCGATGATCCGGTGGGTCTCTTCCAACCTGGTGATTCTATGATTCTGTGAAAACATAGGCATAGAGGAAACAGTAAGAACCCAAAAAGAGAACCCGAGCACCAATGATCACTTATCTCTCCACAAGAACACGGGACAGGAACACAGTTGTCTGTTCAAAGGGTATTTGCATATTTTACACAAAACCACACTTAACCAACACGAATGGACAGTCCTTGGGCCACACTCCTTGTGGCCACCACCTGCCTTGTCCAGTCATAAACCTGCTCTAACTCTACCATAAAGGCATTATACCTTTCACTTGCTCTTTCATATTCAGTGGCACTGGAAAGAAAAGAATTCAAAAGGACACCATCATTTTGGGGACTAGCATTGCTGCAACCTCTGTGCTGCTTGGTATTAGAGATACTAAGGGCTTGATCTATCAAACATGATTTTCACCTGGTGTGGTTGCTGGTACAAGTAACATAAAATCATGAAAATGATGCTGATGCAAAAGTACTGTGGACACGTGCTGGTTTTGGCTAGGGTAGAGTAAATTATCTTTGCAGTAGCTGGCAGGAGGCTGCGTTTTGGATTTGTGTTGGAAATAGTGTTGATAATTCAGGGGTGTTTTCATTATTGGATTAGCAGAGCATACACAAAGTCAAGGCCTTTTCTGCTCCTCACACCACCCCGCCAACAAATGGGCTGGGGTGCACAAGAAACTGAGAAGGGGACACAGACAGGACGTCTGATCCTAAGTCACCAAAGGAATATTCCATGCCATAGGGTGTCATGTTCATCAATAAATCAGGCTGAAGTTCGACCAGGGGGCTTCTGCTCAGGAACTGCCTGGGCATTGGTAATTTGGTGGTGAGCAATTGTTTTCATTGGCATGTCTTGTCTGTCTCAGGGTTTATTTCTCTCTCATTACTATTTTTCTTTTCTTTACAATTTGTTTTTGTGGTTATTGTTTCATTTTGTTTCAATTATTAAGCTGTTCTTATCTCAACACAAGTCTTCTTGCTTTTACCCTTCCATTTGTCTTTCTACTATCCTGACGGAGGGAGCAAGCAAGTGGTTGTGTGGTGCTGAGTTGCCACCTGGGGTCAAACCATGACAGGACAACATAAAGGATACTTAGACACATAAATGATTCCAGTTGGAACAACTCCACTGATGATACGCGACTCTTCACTGATTTTGTGCAACTCCAGCAAACTCTTTTATGCAGCTGTTAAACAGTAGTCATTGTTTATTCTGTACTGAACTGCAGTCTTTTACATACATGTAAAATATATATGGACAACTATTGTACAAAGTTAGAAGATTCACACATTAACTGGAATTTCCACTTCTATGAAAGCACTAAAGATTTTGCTATCTTGTTGTATTCCCAAAACAGGCAACCAAAAGGTCAATTTTCTCTACATATTGCATAATGCTGCGTGCCAGGAAAACGTGAAGAGCTTGGGTTTGAAGCAGTGTGTTGTGCTCTGATATTTCATGAAAAACAAGCAATTGACATTTCTTACGTCCATGTGTTTCACTGACATTTTGATAAACTGATTTAACCTTATACTGAATCACACATAACTCCTGAACTTTAAGTTACATAGAGCAGCAGACCATTTCCATGGTCTTCCCAGAGCACGCTTCCTCCTGTCCAGTGCACCCTGTCACATTCATCTCAACAAATTCAGAGAATCAGGGCATTTCTTGCCAGCTACCCCCATTTTCTTCCATGCACTGAAAAACTACAATTTCCATAAGCCAATATCTACAAGATAAAAACAAAACTGTCAACAAAACTTTTTAAATCAGATCAGATTAATTTAAAAATAAAACAACTAACAAACCACCACAATGTTTATGAAAGCAATCTAAGGCAATTACTTCTTTTCACTCTTGATGGAAGTGTTTCCAAATAGCATATAGAGAAAATACTGATTTTTGCAAAGACAGCTTTCCAGCATAAAGTGCACATCTGTGCCTGCTACCCAATAGCTTACATGATGAAAATCCAGCCAGGGCTTTTGCTGTATTAAGAACTGTCCTAACAAGGTCAGGTTTTCATACTGCACCTTCAGTAGTGTTTCTGAGTTTGTCCATTTAATCTAATTACTGAAATAGAAGTGTGAAACCCTCATTCCAAGAAGGAAAGAAGTATGAAATTAAAATGTCTGTTCTGCAACACTAGTGGTTCACAGAGCTGACATCTGTAAGTTTCATTCGCAATTTTGCAGGCTGTAGAAGTACTGCATAAATACATTAGGATTCTTGATGTTAAGACAAAATCCTTGATCCAGCAAAAAAGTATTTGAGAAGCTCTTCACTGCATCAAGTCTCACATCTTTTCTAACTTTAAAATGTGGATGTTTGTTTTGCTTCTTAAAAGATACTAATGACAATTCCATTTAAAGTAATCAAGATTTTAATTAGAAAAGTAAGAAGGAAGAAGATCTCTCCATAAAGATACAGGTTAAAAAAATTGGCTAGTTTAGAAGAAAAATATCAAAAACCATAGACATTATTAAGCTTTTAATTTCTAATAGACATGGAGCCAAAAACTTGCCTCAGTAAAATAATATGCATGGATCCATTATAAATGTGACAATAACACATTCTCCAGATAAATGTGTTTCAGATTACAAGTGGTAATCCAGTCATTGGAGGGCATACTTAATTTTTGCTCCAATTATTTTTAAAACCAAAATGCATATACATTTTGTTTCTCATCTTAATCAGACAGCATTATTAATAGCGACAACATGTACTGGTATTTGACATAAGTAAGATGATTGAAATGCACAAGCTTAGGCAAAACAAAATCACAAGAGTGTACTTTCACTTGGAATTTTGTGGTTCTCGGTATTTCTTGGAATTATATCACTTTTTAATACCTTACTGAACAGCAAATCAAGCTGTATCTCCACTGTCAACATAAATTAAATCAGTTGACCTTTATGCTCAATCAAAACAAAAAATATCAACTTGCAAATATCTAAGAAAGCAAAAGCTGTGGATTCTGATGGTCTGTGTAATCATGAGCATTATTTTTAGAACCACAGGCAACAGAAAGAAAAGTGACTTTATGCATATTTGTTCAACATTTAAACACTAAATTCTAACTATTGAGCATTTTTTTTTCCATAGCAATGGAGGTGGAAAAAATATAGTCTTTAGTAGAACCAGACAAGAATGTTATAAATTCTTTTTTCACAGAATGAATAAAAGTCTTGTCTCAAATTCCATATGAACTTCAAATTGAAAACTAGATTAGACTTCAGTGGGGTTTTGACTATGTAGTCCTTCTTTCAGAACACAGACTTAACTGATGACATGAAGGTGTGATCTCAAGTCCATTGAAAGACAACAGCTGCAGAGAGTTTTTATTAGATCTTAGCATAAATCAAGAGTTTACCCTATGGGTTATCTCATGAATATATTTTGCTTAAGCAGAGGGAAAATGGATGGGTTTTTTTGTTCATCTAACAGTCTGCTGAGAGCAATCTCTTTCCCAGACCTATGTATACTGGGTAAAACAAGAATGATGTACACATTACCATTCAACTATGATTTAGTTAGAAGAGATGTCCCCTTACTAAGGAATTTTTAAACTCCTTTTACAATTCCCCACAATCAAGTATATCACCAGAGTCTGTGGTTCTTAAGAAGCCCTCTGTACACTGGAGAGAGTGGAGTCAAGAGAAAGCCTCCTTCACAAAGCAAAGCCTTTGTTCCACACTAGCATGGTGTTGCACGTTAATATCTGCTCCCCAGCAAAGAGACAAACTCTAACATATGTCTGAGTTTGCATAAGATATCCTTCCGAAATTTGTTTCATAAGTATTTATGGAGGAAATTCACCCAGTGTAACAAAGTCACATCAATCAATATTTGGTAGATGTGCTCATAGTTTGCCTAAAGAAACAGAATTCTCTAGTGCCCATTATTTGCTATATGGTATGCCCTTTTGTCCATGCTTTTCTCTATAGACTGCAGAAGGTTACTAGTTTCAGTTGACTGTAAGCCAAATATTCTTGATACACACCTTCCATGGTTTCTGCGCTGGTTTTGCTCCTCCTCTCTTTGACACACGGTAAATCAAGTGGGGTTCTTGGACTAATGGTTTCAAGAAGCAGCAAGAGAGCCTGGAACTAATCCAAAGCTGGATACCTTCAGATTTTCTATGGATTGCTTTTCTAATTACAGCAGAAGTAAACATTTTCCTCCTGGCACTTTCCCATCAAACACTCACTGAAACAAAGAACTGCTAATTCTAATGTAACCATCCACTAATTCCATATACTCCCTCACCTTTGAAATGAGAAAGAAAATTACCACTTATCCTACTTAGGATAAGGCAGGTCTTTTCTCCTTCTGATATGACAAACAGCTTTGCTCACTATCTTCTCTGATTCTAAAGCATTATTGAAACTGTTTCTGAATAGACATTTGGTCCACACACCACCTCCAAAGCCAACAATGACAAGATTTTTGCCACCTACCACACGCAGTAGGGTCAGAGGGTCCTCCTTTTTCTTTCTGTGAACTGAAGTGAGCTGCCTGAAGAGAATCAGCTTCACCTGCCACCGTCTGAAGCCAAGCAAACAGGAAACTTCTTTTCTACAAGAGAAAAAATAACAAGAATCAGCCTCGCTGGCTAGTGGTGCCAACTCAGACAGGCTATGCAAACTCTAATAAAAAGCTTAATGTGTGTGTGGGAAACCAGGACAGAGGGAAACTATTAGTCAACTCATTTCAGCAGAACATTTGTGCTGTTTGGGTAAAGACATACTATACTTCCTGCAGCTGCTCAGGCGTGATCTCCCATAGCTCTCTGGTTCTGCACGTTACATGGCAAGTCCAAACTCCTCGAGCTCCCTCCAGTAAGAGGGTCAGCCTTAGCAACCTCTGCTGCCTTCTGCTTTTCCAGCTGTCAGTCAGCAGCAGGAATTCCCTTCTTACACAGCTCTGCAGACTGGGGTTTTGCATCTGTCTGACTCCCACAGGCACCCATCTCCACTCTAATGAGGGAGGAGAACAGTGGGAAGCAGCTGTTCCCTGTGGGTTCATTTCTCAATGATACAGGCATTTTAATTTCAGATATCTTTATGCCATCAGAGTCTGCAGGGCAAAAGCTGAGATGACCAGAAAGTGATTCCCTCCATTCTCTGCAAGGCTGGGGGCCAGGAATACACAGGCTCCACATCAACCTTCTGCTTCACTTGAACAAAGCTGCAGTTTGATCAGCTTTATTCTTTTAAAAAGGTTTTCGTCTGTACCAGCCAACAAGCAAACAGAAAGCAAACATAACCATCACTAGATCAATCTACAGGTTTCCTTGACTTGTCCTAAAATTTAGCCCTCCCTTTCCCCCAACTCCTACCCCACCACCAACGGAATCCCACACACGTTTACAGTCTCAGCTATGACTTCTAATGTCCCTAATTTACCTGACCTCTAACTTCTAATACCAAATATTACCTAGACAGAAAAACATTACTTCTCTATCTAACATCCTTTCATAAAGGACAATATTTAAAGTGTTAGAATTAGTGCTTATTAAAGAGTATCAAAGAGCATTTTAGCCACATCTTTTATTATCTTAGTACACATGGTATTAAAATTCTAAAAAAGAATAAAGGAAAGAAGATAATCAGAAAAAGGAGAGAAATTATGTGATACTATCAGTTACAAAGAATGTGTCCTTTCCACTAAAACATACAGAATTTTATCTAAACAGGAGGTTTTAGACACTACCCTAATTCTTTAAGTAGGGCTGATAGTGAGGTATATAAACCTAGCTGTCAGACTTCATAAGCATAATTGTTCATCCTGACTATCCTGATGAAGCCCAGTCACACATGGAACAAGCCCTCAGATATTCTTTGATATGTTGTTGCAAAGATTGCTGGTAAAAGGGAGAGAATAAACTGATCATTACATCTGCATGAAGTAATAGGTTTAATTTATAGCAAATATGACTAAAGTTAGCCGTGAGAAAAAGCTTTACAGTGGTGAGGGTAAAGAACAGATCATCAAGGGATTGTGATGTCCTTGGAGGTTTTTCATTACAGCTTAGGCAACACCAGACAAGAGCACCTTGCCACTGCCAGTCCCACTTTCTACAATTCTGTGTATCTGTGTTTGGATACAGAAGCCTCAGCTGTTATCTCAGTTTATCTAGAAGGTATTATGGGGTATAACCAAGTATGACATTAAGCATCATCAGATTAATTAATGCATGATAATTCAGTAGTACTGAGAAGCTGTGGGAGAAGTGGACTGATGTGTTCGAATGAAGACAAGGCAAACACACAACTCATCACCTCACTAAACTCAGCCTAGTTACTACTTGGGTCTCTAAATGCCCCCTGCCCTCTCAGCATGGTGGAGAAACAGTGACTCCAAGACCTTTGTGCTAGTTAAGGCTATTATTTAATGAACATTTCTCATTTCCATTCTTGTTTATTCATATCAGTTTATAGCCATTAACACAGCAGCAACAGGAAAAAACTTGGACCAAACTAAATCACATTCCGCAGAAAACATCACAGAGATGTAAGTAAGTGAAAATCACAGGTTTTCTTCTGCTAGTACTGCTTCACTTCAGATGTTTCTGGATCTCCATTTCTCTGCTGTTCCTTGTCCTGGTGAAGAGGGTTGCTCTCCCACAAGACTTATAACCCCTGACAACATTCGCCAGAATGATGTGATATTTTGCTTTCCTACTGCTTACTCCTATTTAAAAAAAGAAATCTCTTCTTGGCATGGCCCATTCCTGCCAGTCACATTCTACCAACTGACTGAGTGGCAGGAGGATATAACTTTTGCTAATCATTCAGAGATGGATTGCCATGAAATAGACAGCAAAAAATTAAGTCAAATTAGCAAAATGTCTCAGAGGCTCAACAAATATGTCTTCTGAAGTGCTCTCCATTAAATTATTACTGCCTTTGCAAGTCAAATAAGCCTAAATCAAATTTGAGTGACGCTTGTCTGCTGCAGTGTATAACCAGACACCAGTTTCCCAGCACTATCCCATTGCTGAACACTAGAGAGCAGCCTTTCTCTGGCATATTAAGAACTGCACACTTTCCTCTGCTTTCTGAAGGCAAGAGAATATTGACCCCATTCTGAGAATTCACAGAATCACAGATTCACAGAACAACCAGGTTGGAAGGGACCCATCGGATCTTCCAGTCCAACCATTCCTATCTAACACTAAACCAAGTCCCTCAATACCTCATCCACCCGTGTCTTAAACACCTCCAGGGAAGGTCAATCAACCATCTCCCTGGGCAGCCTGTTCCAATGCCCAATGACCCTCTGCATGAAAAACCTCCTCCTAATCTCCAGCCTAAATCTACCCTGGTGGAGCTTGAGGCCATTCCCTCTTCTCCTGTCCCCTGTCACTTGGGAGAAGAGGCCAGCTCCCTCCTCTCCACAACCACCTCTCAGGTACTTGTAGAGAGTAATGAGGTCTCCTCTCAGCCTCCTCTTCTCCAGGATAAACAACCCCAGCTCTCTCAGCCGCTCCTCATAGGGTCTGCTCTCCAGCCCCTTCACCAGCCTCGTTGCTCTTCTCTGGACTTGCTCCAGAGCCTCAACATCCTTCTTGTGGTAAAGGGCCCAGAACTGGACACAATATTCAAGGAGCGGCCTCACCAGTGCTGAATACAGAGGGAGAATCACCTCCCTGGACCTGCTGGTCACACCATTTCTGATACAAGCCAGGATGCCATTGGCCTTCTTGGCCACCTGGGCACACTGCTGGCTGATGTTCAGTCGGCTATCGACCAACACCCCTAGGTCCCTCTCCTCCTGGCAGTTTTCCAGCCAGGCTTCTCCCAGTCTGTAGCTCTGCATAGGGTTGTTGTGCCCCAAGTGCAGGACCCGGCATTTGGCCGTGTTAAACCTTATGCCGTTGGACATTGCCCAGCGGTCCAGCCTGTCCAGGTCCCCCTGCAAAGCCTCCCTACCCTCCAGCAGATCGACACTTGCACACAGCTTTGTGTCATCTGCAAACTTGCTAAGGGTACACTCAATGCCCTCATCCAGGTCATTGATGAAGACATTGAACAGGACTGGACCTAGCACTGAGCCCTGGGGAACACCACTTGTCACTGGCCTCCAGCTGAACTTAACACCATTTACCACCACTCTCTGGGCCCGGTCATCCAGCCAGTTTGCTACCCAGGAGAGTGTGCGTCTGTCCAGGCCAGAGGCTGACAGTTTGGGTAGCAGAATGCTGTGAGAAACTGTGTCAAAGGCTTTACTGAAGTCCAGAAAGACCACATCCACAGCCTTTCCCTCATCCAGCAGCCGAGTGACTTTGTCATAGAAGGCGATCAGGTTGGTTTGGCAGGACCTGCCTCTGGTAAACCCATGTTGACTGGGCCTGATCACCCGGTTCTCTTGTAAGTGCTTCATGATAGCACTCAAGATCACCTGTTCCATGACTTTCCCTGGCACTGAGGTCAGACTGACTGGCCTGTAGTTCCCCGGATCCTCCCTGCTACCCTTCTTGTAAATGGGAACTACATCAGCCAGTCTCCAGTCCAGAGGTACCTCCCCAGTCTTCCAGGACTGCTGGAAGATGATGGAAAGGGGTTTGGCCAATACATCCGCCAGCTCCCTCAACATCCTAGGATGTATCCCATCTGACCCCATGGACTTGTGGGTGTTCAGTTGGCCAAGCAAGGCTCTGACCTCCTCCTCATGGACTATGGGAGCCTCGTATTGCTCCTCAATGCACTCCACAGAGAAAAAAATATTCAGATACTTGATCAGACTGAACTGAACCATAAAGCTGCTAGATAGCATAATTGCAGCATTTCTTATGGATACTGGCTGTTGATAGTTTGCACCAAAACTCCAGAGAGTCACAAGATTTTATTGCAGATTTTATCTTCTTATCTGGTTTATTTGTATTACTGGAGCACTTCACATTATAAACAAACACAGCTCTAAAGTGAACTTGAAATTGGTAAGGAAATGCTTATGTCTGTTCATAGCCTTCAGCCTCAGTTTAGAAGGTTTAAATAACATAGTGAGCTTATGGCAAGACTGGGAAATTAAACCAAAATGCCTTTAGTGCTAGTTCCTTTCAACCCTGTGTGCTTTAAGCCCACATAGCTTAGGCCTTTAGACTACTTGGGCTGCGCACTGAAACATCAGCGCTGGAATCTATGATTCACTTCCTACTTGCAGGTCATCCATCCATCAGGACTGGCAGATAGAGAACATTTCCTTCCACAACCCCATCTAGTGCCTTAGTCCATCTCTGACAAGGCTCTTTGAAAGACTGGGACAGACGTGTTGTGTTGTACTTATGCAGAGACGGCCAAGAAAGGATACTTATTAGTGCTACTCATAACAGCAAGCCTGGAACATATAAAACCAATCTCCTGAGCAGAGTTTTCAGCTTATCTGCTAGAACCTTGAGTCAGCAGGGTGAAATGCTACTATTTTAACTGCTAAAAATCTACTGGCAGCTTCATTGCATTTGGAGTAACTTTGGTAAATATTATTCAGATCAAGACTCAGTTTTGAAAGACACAGAAGGGAAAGACACATCCCTTACTTGTCACAATACTGAGATGTTCTGTCCCCAGGTGATGATACATGAAAAGTATCTGGTATGACAGCCCATTGAAATAAGACAGATCAATACTGCAGCTGTACATGCATATTTAATGCCATACTTTCTACAGCGCTTCATCCTTTAGCTCTTGGAGAAGGTCCCAGTGTTGATAAGAATGCTTACTGACTTTTAAATTATGGTCATTGTACACAAATTCATCACCATGACCATCAGATAACCTGCATTTAGGCAGCAGCAAAGACAGAAGCAAGGATTTTCGATAGCAAACTCACAGAACTCTATCACTTCGGTTGGAATGAGGTACCAGAGGCTTATTAGGGTTATTCCTCTCCTCAGGGTTAGACAGCAGTAGTAATTTCTCTGCCTTCACACGACATTTTTTATTCTCTTGCTGTGAATTGAAATGTTCAGTACAATGCATGGTTTTCTTACTGAGCGCCTGTATGTTACCTAGCACAGAAGCCTCAGGAGGTTCAGAGTACAGCTGCAGTACATACCCATAATTGTTTGACAGAAAGAAACTACTAGCTAGTCCTACACCAGGAGCTTTTCATGACACTTTTCAGGCTAACTTATAATCATCTGTATTTAAGTAAGTCTTTTTTCCTAAATGTTCTTTATTAATAAAAAGAATACCACACAAACAAAAGAAATCTTTAATGTGACCATCAGTACATCATAAGAAGCTAAGTCATAGAGCAATGCTGAATTTTGCCCATTTGAAAAGATTCATAACAAACCACATAGGATTCACTATAGACTGTAATGTACTTAGGAGCTTGTAACTTGAAAATAAAGCTAGTCCCTATATTTGATGATCCCGCTCCTTTCTTCTCTAAACCTATTGCACTCCAGGGAAGCATCAGGTGGAAAGGGTGGAAAAAGAACCAGGACCAACAAGGTTCCTACATACAACCAGTCAAAGGAAGAACCACTTGCTATGTGGATACAAAGATGCCAAAGAAGCTATAAGGCAACAGCGATATTGGAGGGTCATAACTGAAGACAGGAAACCATCCAGAGGGAACTTGACAGATGGGCCTGTGTGAACCTTGTAGGCAAATGCAATGTCCTGGACCTCGGTCAAGGCAATCTCAAGCATAAATACAGGCTGAAAGGAGATTGGATCAAAAGTAGCCCTGAGGACAAAGACATGGGGATGCTGGTGGATTAGAAGCTCAACATGAGCCAGCAATGGGCACTTGCAGCCCAAGAAGTCAATCATATCTGGACTGCATCAAAAGCAGTGTGACCAGTAGGATGAGAGAGGTGATTCTTCCTTTCTACTCTGCTCTCATGAGACCTCACTTGGAGTTCTGTGTTCAGCTCGAGTCTTCAACACAGCAAAGGCATGGACCAACTACAGCAAGTCCAAAGGAGACTACAAAGATGATCTGAGGGATGGAGCACCTTCCATACAAGAACAGGCTGAGAGAGTTGGCGTTCAGGTCAGAGAAGAGAAGGCTTCAGGGAGACCTTAGAGCAGCCTTCCAGTACTAAAAGGGGCTATGGGAAAGCTGGAGATGGGTTCTTAATCAGGGAGTGCAGGGACAGGATGAGGGGATTTTAAGCTGAAAGAAAGGAGATTTAGATTAGCTTTTAGGAAGAAATGTCTTCCTGTGAGGGTGGTGAAGCACTGGCACAGTTTGCCCTGAGTTGTGGCTTCCCCATCCCTGGAGGTGTTCAAGGCCAGGTTGGATGAAGCTTTGAGCCACTTGATTCAGCAGAAGGTGTCCCTGCCCATGACAGGGGCGTTGGAACTGGATAGGCCTTACTGTCACTTCCAACCCAAACCAGTTTATGATTCTCTGATTCTATGAAACATAAACATGAAAGGTTTACTGATGGATGAAGTCTATGGAAAGTCAAGACAAGAG
Source organism: Coccyzus lansbergi (assembly GCA_033558105.1). NCBI lineage: Eukaryota > Metazoa > Chordata > Aves > Cuculiformes > Coccyzidae > Coccyzus > Coccyzus lansbergi. The sequence goes on along the minus strand of JAUMJK010000095.1, from coordinate 119,862 downwards.
CCAAAGTATTCTAGACACTAGTTTATAAACCTGCTAAGAGGACTTTTGATATTATTGATATTATTGAGCCAGTAATATTGCAAGTAGTTAACATGTGCTTTTTTTGCCTGAAATACTAGAAAATAAAAAGATACACCATGTGCCACAATGGGCAGCATTCTTCACTTCAGAGTTCTTGATATCTTCCTACTCACAAGAAAAAAAAAAGGAAACTCAAGTCACCGACATTTTTGTTGTTCATCCATACAAAGAAGCAGTAAAAGGAAGGAAATGACTACTTTGCATAATTTTAGTTCTACAGTAATTACTGTATGTAAGTAAACATTTACTAAAACATAGAGATGAAGAAGTGTGACTATTTGTTTTGAAATATGGAAACAGAAGATAAAAATGGTGTATACAGAAAAAAAGAAAGAAAATAAGTTTTGTCTCAATTATTCACTCATTAAGACAGGGGTGTTAAGCATTCTCGGATTAGTCAAGTTTTGAATTTAAATAAAAACTTTAAACTAATTCAGCAATTGTACAACACAAAGTACCCAGCAAAGTTGATAAGAAGTTACTGCTAGTTTTCTTGTGGCAAATGAAGATAAAAACAAGCAGCTATTTTCTGCTAAAGTATTGTGAGTGGGGTGGGGTTTTTGCTTTTTGAGAAGTGGTAGTGGTAAGGGGGGGCGGGATTTTAATGTAAACAAAAGAGCCCATGGATTTACTTTTGTCATTTTCTTTCTTTTCATGCTCAGCATTTTTGGTGCTGGATAGCAGAAACTCTGAATCAGAACATCTCTAATCCCATTTTATGCTCTTAAATTACAATGGCTTTTAAAATGTCTCAGCTAGTGCTGATCAAAAAAGACTGTAAAAAATGGTTTCCCCAATGAAAAATGCAGATTTGATTAAGTTACAATATCCCACAAAAAATGTCTTTTCATACTTATAAGACTGAAGCACGTAAATTTTACATTTATGTTATAAGAAAATAACCATAGCAACTTTATCAAATATTTCAATAAGGATAAAATAAAGAATGTCTGTCTATTTATGACAGGAATGTGACTTTTCTCAGCCAACTGTTAGCAACTTTGCTAAATTCTGATGAATTCATGAGGAGCCTTTCATTAGTTCAGGCATGCTTTAAACAAGGCCATGGAAACATGGAAGAATACAGAAGAGTCATTTAGTGTGTCTCAGTTGTGAAGTTCTTGTCCAGAACTCAATGCTCTCCTATATTTGTTCAATCTGTGACTATAATGTGTTGGTTACCCTTCACCAGTTCTGCTGTCATTTCAGTTCTACATTCAGCACAGAGACTGATCTTTCTTAGAAAGGTGAGTTTTACACCTGAGATATTATAGGCCAGATAGTAACTGATGCATAAAATCCTAGTCCTTCATTGCCTCTATCCCAATATACCAAAATAGGACACTATGCAATATCCTTCAAGCAATACTTAAATTCCTATTCTGACTTTTCCTTGACCTCCTCTCACCCCTTTATATAATCATTTGTTGGCCGTTTTCCCTTTTTCCTAATCTGGTATTTGTTTACTGCTTTATAATACAGGTAAACATCTGTAGATACACAGCAAGAAAAGGTCGGTGGCAATGAAAACAACAATCGAGACATGAAACCTGACAAGACAGTATCTGCTTAATGAAGATAACTTCTTTGTAGAGCCAGCATGAAAGGGCTTTCAGCCTAAACTACCCAAAAGCAAGGAAGATAACTGCACTCACGTTTGGGTGTTTTTTAATCCCGTTTCAATCAGAATGCAAAATCTGATAATAGTCCTTCAACAGCTCCTACTGGTCTCCTAAAGCTCCAGGATACTGTGCTATGCTCTCCTACCTGGATTTGTAAAGTACCTCATCCATTGCTTTTACTGTGGCTGATCAAATCCTGTCTGCTCTGTCTAGCCATGGTGTCATTTATCCAGGCAGAATCAGCACTGAGTATAACCTGGTGTGACTTGATAATGGGAAGATCAGCTGCAAGACTGTACACATCTTAAACACTGCAGCATCTAGCACTATGGGACACTATCAGCTACAAGTGTTCCCTGTTTCTTGTGTTATTTTTTCTTCTTTATACGAAATAGGAATATCAAAACTACCACAGAATGATGCATTATATTACAAACACTTAAAGGTTTCCAGAAGCCTCAGGATTAGTCTTCAAGGCTGGACATGTATTCAGTCTTTACCTTGCCACTGACTTCCTTTGTCAGTTTTGAAGTCTCCATTGCCCAGACACCACAGACACCTTGAATACTGCCTGATTCTCTAGTCAGAGATACACATTAACATCTAGAAGGTGCCAGCTTTCCTGCTGAGACCAGTTTAAAGCTCAGTAGCTTATAAGAAATGGATGCAGCCCAAAGCTTATGTTTAGAACTTTCTCCACTACACCTGAGCACACACGCAGCTCTAGTTTTGGTCATTATCTGCAGTAAAGTCTGTCTTAGCTGGCTAGTTACAAAATACAAGGTAATGCAGTTAAGATGGGGTTAGACATTTCCTCTGCTTTGCTCAAAAGGGAAGCATCAATAGGAATTCCTATTTTGACTCAAAGAAACATTTACTATAAGCTGTTTCCAACCAATTTTATCAAAGTGTAACAATTTATTCTGAAATTCTACTGCAAGAACCCTTCATCTAAAAAGAAAAAAAAAACAAACCAAAGCTCAGGCCCGATTGGAGCTTTTCCTTGAGTCAAAAGAGTTTGAGGGTCCTTTTGAGTAGGCTAAGATACTTCAGTCTACCTTTTAATTAAGACATTGGACATTTTCAAGCCCATCAGAGGACTCTGACAATGAAGCAAAAGCAGAAAGAACTAATTCAGAACTTCTTTCCAATATTAGCTATCCAACAGCAAAACAAGTTGGATTCTTGCTTCATGCATGAGTTGTTCTCATTGCTGTCTATTGGGTAATATTTGTTGTTTAAGAGTTATTTGGCACTTTGCCAATACAGCTGACAGCTAAATAATATATAATCTGGTTTTCAGCAAAGCAATTACTAAGTAAATCTGAATACACTGAATGAGTAAACAACAGGTTAAAACACCTAGAACAAGGTGCCACACCTGAAAAAGCTAATATTACCAGAATAATTATTATCCGTAATCACCAGAATATGCTGAAATTATTGCTTTATTTAGTGGAAGATTAGGCCACCTGCTTTTGAAAGTACATGCTGGGTACTTGTTTACTGCTCTCCCCCCCTGCTCACGCACACTTAAGAGATTCCATAATTAATCCAGCAGCACATTACTGGGAATTATGTGTGAAACTCAAGTTTCAGGCAGAGACAGATTGTTCACAGAGTCAAACTGCTCTTGATTAAACTACTCTCCCCTCCTGAGAGTCATAGTAGAGAATCTGATCCCCTGTCAAAGCTCATAATCTGAACTGTGCAAGTATTAGACTTTCAGAAAAAGACCAAAAGAAAATAGTCTACAATAAAAAGTGTTCCATTTTCACACTGAAATAAACTTGCTCATTCCTCACTCTCAGCAAAATATTTTGGAGGATCTAGCAAAACATTACAATTAGAGCCCAAACTCAAACTACATATCCTATCCAGCTAGATGAATAGGAGCTTACATTTTAAATCAATTAATGCATTTCTGTTTTCTCCCCCACATTTGGTTGAAACAAACAGTTGAAACTTTTAAACAAATTTAATTAATATCTTGTGGAGGAACTATTTTTAAGTCCTTTCCCAGCACTGAAATTGAAATTTGCTACTTTTTGTTACTGTTATTTATTATTTACTTATCATACTTATCGTAAGCATGATAAAGCCGCTAGGGCTTTTCTTTGAGTTTCACAGTAGCAGTATTAAAAAGAAGTAATAATAATCATAGAACAATCTACAAATGGAGCAAGCAAGCACAAATCACTACACTCCTTCCATCCTCTGCATCAGTCCAATACTTGTGATAAAGTTGCATCCAACATTAAGCTGTAGGAGAGTCCAACATAACATAAGACCATGGTTATGACAACAGACCTGTTGGAACATACCATGTTTGCCATATAAAAAGACAGTCTAGTTTCATTAACATATTGTTCTGTGCTGGAGGACTTTTCTGAAGCTGTATCTGCTATGAAAATTGCTACATCACAGTGGTAAATATATCTTAAAGCAATTAAATGCATTGTGCAGTCTTCAAGAACAAGATAATCTATTATCTCATCCATAAAATAAGTATCTGGAATAAACCTGCTATTGGAAGTGAACCAAAACTAAATCCCAACATCTAACCGATCTGGAAGATTTGTGACCCAGTTTAGCACTTCCCAGCAAGCATCTTCCTCGGTAATAAGGCAGACTGAGGGTGTGTATTCATAGCCTTTTGCAGACAGATATGAACAAGCCTTGTGCCTTCACCACAAGCAGCTTTCAACACTATTCTTCCGGCATAAGTAGGACACTGTGCCAATGACAACACCTTGCTCTTAAGCAGCTCTTATCTCCTCAGAGTAAGCACTATAATAGCTGTGGCAACACAGCTTCTGATCCAGGAATTGTGCACGCATGGCTGAGCCACTTAAGTGCCTGCTTTCACCATGCCTCCAGACCTGCCTTAAAACTCTGCCAAACAGTCCTGCACTCTCCAAAGAGCCCATCTTCAATCCAGACTTGGCTGTCAGTGTAAGTACATTTCCAGGTACTGAGAGTTGAGTGCAGCACACATGCAGAACAAACTGGCACATGCTGGCCCTAATCCTGCACTCCTTCCTACACTGCTTCCACCAAAGCCACACAAGAAAGGAGGTCAGGGCACATGAGCTTTTTCTTTCAAAGCTGACAGTGCTGGGAACCTTTCTTCTTGCTATCATTTCTTTGTGTGCCTCTATCCTCTACTTGCTGCAAGCATGAGCAATAGTGGAGTTCACACAACAATTTGTTTTTAATTCTCTGCCCTTCTGGGCAACTTTTTTTCATTCCTCATGTGCCCTTCAGTACTCCATTTTTATTTGTGCACCCTCCAGGGGTGCATGAGCTCCTGTTACTGGGGGTTGAAGGAATCCATTCTCCCTCAGACCTCTTATCAACTACTTTTTATTTACTTGGATATAGCTATAGTAGTTTAAAAAGCTGGATAATAGCAAAATTATAGTCAATAAGCACCAGTGAAGTCCATTTGTTTCAGGGTGTGTGAACTGTCATGTGATGACTGTCAAAGTTTTATTGTCTATATTAATGACTATATGCATTAACGTGTATTTCTATTGTACATGTTAATATTGTGTTGTAGCACATGCATTAATTTATGCAAGCTTTAAAAATATGCAATGTTTCTATTAGGTGAAATACATTTGTCTTAGGGAAAGTCTTGGTGTCTCCCATGACCAAATTTGAGTGTCACATACATGCAGGTGTAATCAAAAAATTTCATGCTTTATCAAAGTAAAGTTTTATCCAAACTACCAAAAACAAGACCTTGACATGTTCACTTTCCTACAAGATGCAGCAGGACTGCTAAAAGTTGTTGCAGACTGCTAGTAGAATGTCAATAACAACATTCCTTTTGGAACAAACGTCCCCATCTTAATATGGTTTTCATGGGAACAGTAGATGGTGCTGTTAGATGCTATCATCTCCTCTCGCATTTTGTTATCATTGGAAGGAATGCATTATTCTTAATGCATTTTTTACAACACATACTTGGAAAATTTACAATAACATTGGGACCTTACTGTTACATCACTGTGTTTACTAATTATGAAATATTTATTCTATAATGATATTTCTTTGTTGCTTTCCAGATGTTATTTCATGGCATATTCCTTCAAATACCTTGCTTACTCAGAAACTGAGTCAGAACATCATTATCAAATGTATGACAGAACTAAACTTTGTGATAATTTTGTAATGAGAGAGGCACATCCTTCCCAAACTAATTGGAGGAGAGGAAGGGTATTTAAAAAAAAAAAAAAAATCCAGGCTGCCAAAAAATTATATCAATTTGCAGAACTCTCAGTCCATGACCTCTACATAAAGCAAGATTAGTTATATATTTAGAACTGATCAGATAATTGTTTCTTCAACCAAAAAAACAGGCTAAGATAGGTAGGAGACTCCAGTTTTTAATGATATCTGTTTCAACAAGCTAACACTTTATTTATAAGGTAGTGTCACAGTTTTTTTTCCTGTTGTTAAAAATATAGATCAAATCTCTTGCCTGTTCAGCACATTCTCCATTCCTGTCACACTCCCTTGACTGACTTGTTCAACATCACATTCAAGTTTCTTGTCCCCACTTTGAAGTCCTTCACAGAAATAACCTTCTGCTGCCAGTTCTATTTATAACTTCTTCCCTGACTCTAAATGATTCACCAGTTACAATACCTTAACAGATGTGGCTGTTTATGCCCCCATCTACTCGACAGTTTTTTGCTGCCTACAGGATCCAACACATCCCTAAAGCAACACTTTGGTCTCTGATACACTTTCAATCAGCTCTCCCCAAATTACAAGTCTTAGCTTACAAAAAAAGAAACAGACTGTGCAACTGAAATGTGTCTTTTAAAACCAAGAACACTTGTATTTCTGTGATATTTACATAAAAATACTATGAGCTCAAGACACACACATATGTGATTATATCCAGAGACATTCGAACACTTTAGTAGTACACTCACCTGCTTGAAAACAGGCATGCACAAGAGTCCTTATAGAATCAGTTGAGGCTTGAACATCCTCTGCATCCTGTGCTGCTAAACAGAACAAGAGCTCAAATGTTAAAAACAGCTGAAATTTTAGATGCAAAATTTCTGTGCATGTCAATGCAGGAAAGAATCCTCAACAGAAAGTTTGAATGGTCAAACAAACAAATCTACAATATTGCACAAGACAAAAAGGAAACGGGAATCAAGACTTGAATGCAACTTGTTCCAAAACACAGCCATCTGTTGTTTTCAAAATACGGTTTTTTTCTGCAAATAAAAGGTTTCATGTTTTATTTTCCTATTCAAGAAGATGGACACTAGTTAGCCTCCCTGCCACTGTTTTCTCTCTCTCTGCAACTACTCAGACTATTTCAGCAGCAAAGGCATTTGGAAGCATTAGTATCAGACCAAGGAAAACAGCCCCATTACTTTCCTTCAGTGTAGGAAAAGGAGACACTCAGGAGAACAAGGCACCCCAACCACCACCTCCCACCCCCCTAGCCCCAAGCTTCTAGCTGCATTCAGAAACTAGTAAACTTTTAAAACCTGGGAGCAGCTTTTGCAGAAGTCTTCCAGCTTGGGAAAAGCAGGAGTGTTGCTGCTGGAAGCAGAGACCTTTCCACTGCTTCAAGTGCTGTCTCAAAGTAAGCCCCCCATGAGCTGTGGGGAAGGGGTTGTCCCTGCAGCGGCTCTGTGCAGAGCAGCCTCCACTAAAAAGGAACTGGAAGGACCTGGCACAGCCTCAGCACAGAGAGATGTGCAGCAAAAACTGTATCATTTTTTAGTGTTCTTGTCAAACAGCCCCCCAAGGGCTTTTAATACCCTCAAGGTATTTTAATTCCTGTATTCAAATAAAATAACTGAGATGAACTTAGGCTAGGTTCAGATGTAGTTTTCTTATAGCACAGTCTTAAAAGAAATTTAATTGCATGAACAGAAGCAGCAGGAAGGGCAGGAGGAACAGTGGGCAGTGTAAAGGCAGATGTGATGGAAGAAAACTGGGCTGACTTGCTGTCCAAAGGACTATGGTTGTTGCCCCATATGTACAGTGCAACCACTGAGCCACATCCCTGCCAGTCCCTCAGAACCCCAACTAGAACAATTCCTGATCCTCCTATACCATCAGCCAGAAAACCACACATGTTGCACAGTGGGTTCAAGCATTTTAATAGCTCCAGTCTTTCTTAAAACAAAATTTTTTCCTTTTGCGTTTTCTCACATCTTACAACTAAGAGGGAATTTATGTATCCCTGTCTCAGAGGGTGAATAGCAGCTTCATAGCAGCTGTGAAGAAGGATAGGGAAACAGCTTTTCTTCCCAAGGGGATCTCACAGAAGGAAGACTGCTTTAAGGTTAAACTAGAGCCCCAGTCTATTCTCAGGATATACATGGAATAAGCAAGCAAGGCCTGACTCTGCCTACATTTGTTACAGCCATCCCCTCAGCAGGTTTAGCATTGCAGCAGCTTGAATGAAGGCTTTTTTCCTACAGCTACCTGGGCAACAGCGATTTCAAACTGCCTGAATGGCAGGTGACATCTCTGCAGATAACTAAACATCAGCTGCTTCTCCAGTGCAAACATCCTGGTTTGAGCCCTTACAATTCCTGGGAAGAGATAATGTCTGTTATGCTGTTGTAGGAATGTACCCTTGTTTTGCTGTTTTAAGGTACTAAACCTAGCAGTAAAATCTCCAATGTCACTGTAAAACATTAAGCCAATCACTTCCTAGTTTCATCCTTCCCTGCTTTCTGCTTTACAATTCATTTCTGCAAAAGGCTGGAGCAGACGGACACATGGCCTAACCAAGGGTTTCCAGGCCTGTCCAATGGAAAGCACAAGGGGTTTAAAGATTTGTGGTTCTTAGATATATATCAATCCTACATCGACAGCTTCAGTTTCCTCCCTGTCAAACGCATGCTGGGGTTTGAGTGGGGTTTTGTGAGGCATCCCTGGACACACAGCTTCCCTTTCCATAACTGGGAGAGCCAGCCTGCCCTCCTTTCATCAAAGCCTGCTCCAGCAAGAACAATCCCTTCTCCTCAAAGTATGCGCTTCTCCTTTACCTTCTCCCAGACTTGCTTGTTTTTCAAGCCCTTACTCATACACCTCTGCCAACTGCTCAGCCCATCTGCTACTCTACTCCCCACTCTTCAGAGCAGGCTTTAATGATTTCCTTTGTTCTCTGCCATCTTCACACACCCTTTAATAAGCCAGGCAGATTTATTAAAATTTTAGTGTGGCATGCTACTGTCTCCTCCCTACCAGGCACAAACATGACTCCCACATCTCCTGAGAAATACAAACCTGGAAAGCAGGACACACAAGTCTGCCACATTTTTGACTCAATCATTTCCCCAGTCTTGCCCAGCACACAGCTGCCTAGAGGCCTGTGCAAGGAACAGAGCAGAGGGATGGCAATGAGAGACCACAGGCAGTCCCTGCGGCAGCAGTGTCTGCTGGTACTGGCTGAAACTACTCCATTCAAGTCCTTTCAGACCCAAAGAATGGATGGATACAAACCACCTAAAGGAACATTCATGCACTATGGACAAACACACAGACAGCTCAATTCTTCTTTTGCAGTTCTGCTGCAGAACTCAGGTGCTCTCTTACATTTCTCAGAGGAGATTCCTGCCTGCCTCAGCTGGAGAGTGTAGTTTGTCTTGGCCAAACTGGCCAGTATGAAAAAAAAACAAACCTCACAATTATTTTTAATCCAGTTAGTGAAAAGCAATGTCTTGTACACCCTATTCTTATTAAGTGCCCTTGATTTCTCCCTAGAAAACCATTGAAAATAAGTGGCTGTGACATTTGATGCTTGTAGGGAAGACATAGGGTTATATTTGGATGTTTAGTTGGTCTTTCATCTTCTGGTGATTACATACCTTCGGTAGATAGCAAAATGAAAGCCCTGAGTTCTCATCAGCCCCCTGTGGTCTATCACATTCATAAACTGTCCTTCCACACAGACCATTCTGTGGCACTCCCCTCTCTGAACATACCAGTAAACTCACTGCCAGCGGTAGTAGTGCAGAGTAACTCCAAAGTGAATTATGCATTGCTTGACTTTGCGTAGCACAGTTTTGGGACTGCCAGCAGCGTGCAGCACTTTGGACTTTGTGTGGCACTCCAGTACCTGCCATGGGAAATGCTATAGCAAAAACACTGATGGGATCCAGCAGCTGGCAGGATGGAAGCCAGAGAAAGAGAGTGACAAAATTCTTGTTAGGTAACATTTAATGTGATTCTAGGAAGGTAATTGAACTAGCCAAGACACATTTAAGATATGAATCAATACTTTCTTTACAAATTAAGTCCTTCAGAGGGATTAACTGTGAATATTTGGTCAATAATTATTTTTTGATTTCCATAACTTTTCCTACCAGAGCACTACAGGGATAAGAATAAAGGAAGAATTTCTACTTCCATAAATTGTGGAGGCATTTCTAATGGACCCCCTGTCTATATTATTCCCAGAAATCCCCATTTAGGCATGGTTGGTTTATTAAGTTCCTCTCAAACAACCAGTGACATAAGAAAATAGCTTTCCTCCTTTCTCCTCAGTCAGACTATGACTATAGTGTTTGATGTGTTTACATGGAGTGCTGCACATGGTGTTCTTTTGCCACAGTTCATTTGTGTATTATTGGTTGAGAATGCATGGCAGAGCATGGGCAGTGTTGGGCAGCAGAGGTTCTAATGCTCTGCTGACTCCCTCTCTGCAGGACAGAATAAAAAGAGTGACATTATCTTTCTCCAGAAAGTACTTTAAAAGATCTGTGACAAAGGGAAATCTCTTTGGAAGCAGCAGTCATCAATTTTTTCCCTTGTTATAGAGTCAATCATGAGTCATTCATATGATTCTAGTGATAGATGAATTTTGAGCTGCAATCTTATATTTTAAAGTACAAATTGATAATGGGATACTTTATACTGCACCACATTTATTGTAATTGTTCATATTTTTATACCTCTGAAGAAAGACTTCATCAGAATCCAGAAGAAGAGAGTTAGGAAGCATTAAACTGTGGTAATTAAAATTTTACATTCAGGAAGCATACATAAAAGTAATGACTCTGAGAATGTTATTTACTTTACAAATCATGCCCCTAAAAGCCAGGGAAAGTGGAAAATGTGGCCACAAGGAGTCAGGACAGTCATTGAAAAAGCTAATAAGCCTGCTCACAGCTATTGCAGGAAAGGTACCTCGAGATACTGCTTCACAGCAAAGAGACGTTACTTACTGAACTGAGATTAAATGTATCCCATAATTATTTCAACAAGTAGAAGAACTGAAATCTCATGTCCTTGTCAACCCCAACAAGAGTCTACTGTGAAGCTGCACCGAAGTTTTTTTCAGGGAATAATTTGCGATTACACAGTTGTGTAACATTTGTAGATTTCCACCCAAAAAAATCACAAGTCTCCCTCTGTGTGAGTGAAAGGCTATGGCTTCCATAGATATTGTTCATGACCTACTCCGACTGCTCTACTACATTCCTTAACCAAACTTGCACATTCAAACATGATGATAGGGAACTGGACAAGGAGATACTGAATATTCCTCTTCAGTAAAGTGAATCTACATGCTAGCCCATTTATTCCATGGGTGTACCGTGTGCAGTTCCTCTGACAGTCTGACTAGATATCACCATTCATGTAAGAAGATATTCACATTACTACTTTAAACCTGTCCCCATCAGCCAACCCCCCCAATCTGAATTTTAGTGAAAACAACAGAAATGCTCCCCCTAACTTCCCTCCACATTGGATCTGATCTTAAGCCCACAGTTTTCTCCAGCACTGTGAAAAGACAGGCTCAAGATAAAGCTTTCTGCAGCTCTATTTATTCAGCTTGTGTCATGACAGCTTGAGAAAAAATTCGCAGTTACTCCTCCAGTGGGGAAATAAGGTGAAAATAAACAACTCACCAGTGCATCAAAACAAAAGGAAAGATGAGATAAAATGCCAGTATTTTACACCTTTATGTTGTCTTCTTAAAACCACAAAGCCACTGAGATTTTTGAGCTCTGCAGAAGTGGATTCCAGAAAAAAATATCACTAAAAGAATCATTACCAACCTTCACAGGATCAGAGTCGGGCTTACACAGGATTCTTTAGAAAATCCCACTTTAAACTCCAAAAGAAGTGTTGACAGCTTGGGTCACTACAATTTTGAAGGCCATTTGGAAAAAAAGCCAGCAGCAGTAGCTAAACGCACTGCAGCAGCAGTAGCTAAACCCACTGCAGCAGCAGTTGGTCTTGTCAAATAAGGAAATATAACTCCCAATTTCTCCACTCTTTCCTCTGTTTCCTCCTGCAAACAGCTAATGGAGCATGCATCCCACATCCAGGAAGCCTCAGGAATCAATGTGGCTTCAAGTTTCTCTAGCCAAAAAGCTTGCAATTTTTCTGCCTCACGGGGTGTTTCAAAGCTAAACTAAACTCACTGATGTTGTTACTCTCAGTGTTCTTTCATTTTATAATTTATTGAGTGCTAATACTCTTCTCTCCTCCTTGTACAAAAAGGAGTTTATGACCATTCAAGCACCAGAGACAAGTTTGACCTGAGAACTGTAATAAATCAGGTGCCAGGGGCAGATGGAGAAGGGTTAGGAAACATACTAAAGTCATACTTGAGTTACACTAATAGTATATTATTAGTATATAGTTTTGACCTTCTAGCAGAGGCATTTGTTTTCAAAGCCTGTAATAAGGGCAACAACAAAAGGGAGGCAGGGGGGCACAGAATGTGAGCTTTGTAGGTCCCTTTAACAAGAACACAGATTCTACAGATTTCCATGGTGAGGATCAGCGGATATGCATTGGTCTTCTGACAATGTCTAAACATAACTATAAAACTGATTCTTATTTTATTATATTGTCCCTATTGCATTATGGAAAAATGCTGCTGGGACTAAATTCAATCTTTTGTTATAAATTCCACTGGATTTATATAAAACATTACAACTAAGCTTTATAGATGATGGGATTGCTGTGATTGCTCGAACTTAACATTTCTGTTGCAGGCTAAATTTATACAACGTATTTGGTCTCCAGACTACATTCCTTTTCCTGCATTCATTTCTATGTGTCATATCATCTCTGTATGTGACCTTGAATATTATTGTATCTCTGGAATACACATTTCTGTGGCTTTTTCTCAAGCCACTGCTTAAATAATATATTTTTTGTGGTCTCCAGACCACTACAAGACAGAGCAAGCAAGATTCTATACTCCCATGAACAAGAAAAAACAAATACTGAACCCAAAACTTTATGCACTGAAGTCAACAAAAGTCATGTGGCCATTCACTTATGACTTTGAAAATATTTATCTTAGTCATTATTGGGGTCAAAACAACACAACTGGCTTGCATTTGTCATAGATCAGCTCCTAGCAACAAAAAGTGTAAAGCAAGCATATGACAACAATATCTACTCAAATATTGCCTGTTCAGACATCACTAACCAATCCGTCTACTGTCATTGTCCTTGATAATTGCTATTCCATTCTTAATACAGCCTCTTACAACTCAGGTTTCCTTTTTCAGTATCTTATATTTTCCACTAACTTCAGACATTTAAACAATGAGGCCTGCTTGACTTGTGGTCTGAATGCTATTTTTGTTTCATGTAAGGTTTTGAAGACAGTACATGAGTTCTTTTTAAAGGAAAGAAAACCAAAGGAAAAGGAAAGAATTCTCTCTAATAAGTAAACAAGACATTTGTTCATTAAAGCTACCTAAAAGGAGATATTAAGAATTGTAATAAATAAACAAGATATTTGTTCATTAAAGTTACCTAAAAAAAGAGAGATATTAAGGTTTGTTAGAAGTTAGAGTAAAACCACAGTATCCAGATGGTTTAGGTTGATCAACCTCTGGGAGCACGTGCATTTATCAGACCCAACCAACACTCCCCACCCCGGCAGCTTTGGTAACTTTAAATAACCTCTATTGTCTAACAAACCTCACACCGCATGAGGCAACATGAGGTTCATAGTTAAGGTCACTGAGGAAGATGATGAGTCATCATGAATCATCCACTAACAGCCCCCAGAATCTGCGCAGATCAACGAAAAAGACGTGACACGCGAACTATAAAAACCTGAACAAAAATTGTTAAGGTGCGCGCCGTTGGTGGAGCGGACACTCCCCAGATGCCCAGCGCTGTTTGCTTACCGCTGCTTGCTATTAAAATTGGAAAATAAACATTTAACTACTTTTTACCGATTAATGAGTTTCAACTGAGTTATTAATTTATTACATTCTCATTGACATCTGTTCGTTTGACTTCCAGCTAATTAGAAAAGCTGTATTGCTGAACTAGTTATTTGCTGTTGTTTTTCTTAAATGTTTTCTGTTATTTCCCATAAAGTCCAAGGCTAAAATTTTACTTAAAGCATCATAGAACCTACCTGTTGCTAAGAAGACAGTATTCACTGCTTACGTCAAAAAGAAATTGCCCTGGTTTTGATACGTAATTGTAGGTATGACAATTAAAAATGACAAAATTTAATAGGATAATTGCATATTTGCAGTAGAAAAATATGTTTTATTGTCTTGACTCACCTGATCAGGGCCTCCAGCAAGAATATAAGTCCATGTTCCCAAGAGTAAAGTTGATCTTACATAACTAAATTGTTCTGTCAGTAATACCTTCTTGCTGTCTTAGGACTGACTCTTCCTAATATTAGCAATACTATGTTGCAGCATGCCAACAGTGGAAGGGAACTGAAAATAAGTGAAATTGAGTTCCCTGAACAGATTTATCCAAAATAAGCAATTTAACAGCAGGTTTGATTTTAAAAAAAAAAAAAAAAAAAAGTAAAAATCAAAAGTTCTCCTTTTCCTCCATCAGAAAACAAATATATTATTTTATGGGTGTATCAGCAGTTTTTCACCACCAATCTGCAGTTTAAACATGTCTTGTTTAAATGGATCTAAATTAGCACCAACAACAATAGTATACGCTTAAAGTTTCCTGAAGGTATTGCTTTAGTCAGGATTTTTTTTACTCCTATAGCTTTGCGGCCAGGGTTTGCCAAAATGTTGGCAGGTATCAGCTGTGAAGTCAATGGCAATGATACAGAATAACTGCCAACAGGACTCGACCTGCCAGCACAAAAACTTAAACACCACTGTACGTCAAACTGTGTGTTTATGTTTGTGACATATCAGATTGAAAAAAAAGTCATTCCATAGCCAGAACATATTGCTCAACTTACTACACCCTTGATACTGGGCAAGTTTTTCAGCACCTGGAGCACCCTTATGCCAGGATAAGTGATACTCCTGCTAAGGGAGCACAACCAATATTTGCGATAAATTTAAAAGATGTTCTCAAAATAGCTCTTTGAAGTACTGATTCTTTTCCCATTAAAGATACAGATGCCTCTGCTGACTGACAGACAGACATTGAGTCTAATGATTGTTCCTCTTACCTCCATATCTTATTGACATATCCTAGCTAAGTCATTTATAAGATTTTCTTACAAATGTTTTCTTACAAACATGGGGCCTAAAATCCAAAATGTAGTTTTATTATCTGCTGTTTATTGTTGAGCTTCTGAGAGATAAAATAAAAGGTAGCAAATCCAGGGGAGCCATGAAGGAAGACATCAGTTACATAGATTACATCACTAGCAGAATACATCTTCCCAAATCTAGAATATGTTCTATTGAGTTTGATGTGCCAGGACTAGAAATTGGGAAACATATCAAAGCAAATATTTTTAAAAGTAAGTACACATTGTTACTCAGAGATAGGATTTTTTTAAGCATAAACAGTTATGCAAATAGGAAACATATTGCCTGAAATACATGAAATGCAATGCACAGTAATCAGCAAAAGTAAAAATCAGGCAGTCGTATCCTTACTTGGATCTTAATAGCCCAGCTAAGGCAGCTATGCCCTTTTTACATGAAATAAAGATTCGGCTCAGATGTGAGTACAGATAAGGTGTCACTATTGCCAAGCAGTACTGGAAACCTGTGGTGCCTAGAAAAACTGCTGGTCTACATTTGCAGTTTCCTTTTTACTTTTATTTTCCTTTAAGTATGTTTTCTTCTCTCTGTTCCCAACAAAATCCTCTGAACAACTGAAACTCAGACCATGATCCATGGTGCACCTATACAGTCACTCAGGACAACATGACTTACTGCTATCCTTGATTTAAGGAGAATTGTGTTGAGAGCAGTGAAGTTCTGCAGATCTTCAAGAAAGATAAAGCTAAAGTTACTTAACTTCTCTGTCTACTTTTCCCTGGGATCTGGCACTCACTAGTTTAGCATGTCATGGCAAATCTTGACCAGTAAACAGTTCCTGTAGGCTCTGTAAGTTAAAGAAGGTGCCAGCAATGTGGAGTGAATGGGAGGAAACTGGGAGAAGCTATCGTTCTTTCTTCAGCTGCAGCTTTCCCAGAGCTGTGGCTGATGTACTCAGATGACCACCTCAAACACTAATGTGAATGTTCAGACCTGATTTGACTGGATTGGCACCAAAAAAGACTTGTATCCATGTTTGTGGAATTAAACAGAAGCTGTAGCCATCAATTGAACTTGCTAATCACAGTGATGATGGATTGGTTGATTAGATGTTTTTCAGGGTCAGTAAGGACAGCCCTCAATGGGTCAATAAGCTTCTCTCATCTTGTAATCTAACAACATTAGAAAGTCAAAGCAACAAAGGGAAAAAAAAACCCACACCCACTAAAAATGAATGGTGAGGATCATTCGTTCCTCAATATCTGCTTTCACTGGTCATGAGGTTGATGGGATGAACTGTGGATTCAGCAGCAAAGCCCAGGTGTAAAAGGCAAAGCGTTTAGTTTTGACCTAAGCACATTTGGGTGATATAATGATGAAAGACAAGAAGTAAGAGTAAAAATGAAAAGCAAGGAGACAACAGAGAAATATAAAAGCTTAAGGTCTTCGCCTTTCTCCCTTCTTTTCTGAGCAATGAAAAAAACTCAAGACAAAGTACATGACACCATTCAAAAGAAACATGTCCCACAGTGCATTACCAGAATCAATTAATTTTCCTGCAGTCTTGCTTGACTGTAAATGGACAAAGTGTGAAATCAAAGCAGAACTGCATCAGGAGACACTCCAGAGAATCAAAAAGGCAGAATATGCAGAAATCATTTGTCCAAGAGGGATCAAACACTCAAAAATTCAGACAATGAGAAATATCTTTGCATCCTCCTTGGAAGCAGGTCAGCAAGAACTGTGAAAAGGAGAAGATCAAGGCAAGC
Source organism: Coccyzus lansbergi (assembly GCA_033558105.1). NCBI lineage: Eukaryota > Metazoa > Chordata > Aves > Cuculiformes > Coccyzidae > Coccyzus > Coccyzus lansbergi. The sequence goes on along the minus strand of JAUMJK010000095.1, from coordinate 102,924 downwards.
AGCATTCAGGCAGGTGAATAGTAGCAGGTGTGCATCCTTTAGCGTTGAGAATGAAAGGAAAATAGGTAGGAAAGAAGGGCTGAAATTTCTCTTTTGTAGAGAGAGTAGCAGGTAGTAGAAACTAACCATATGCTCAGATGATGAAAAACCAGACTCCAGGCTGATTTACAGTGAGAGTGGCACTGTATATGGGTCTTCAGTGGCAGACTCTGCTCCTAAATTGAAGATTGAAGCCCAATCAGTGTAAACAACACTTTTGTAAATGAAACCAACTACAATCTTATGTAACACAAATGAATTAATCAGATTACATGGCTCACAACAAGTGTGAAACTGGAAGGATTTTCAGAGGTTCTCCCCCAACCCTAGTCTGCCCAGAGCCAGCATTTATCTAATCTGTTCTTAAAACACCCCAGAGAATCTTAAAATCTTAAAGTGTTCCTCTGTTAGCTAAAATATCCCTCATATTCGGAAGTTTTTCAGAACAACTAAGTCTCTCTAAAAATTAAAGTGCAACCAAATGTCACATTCAGAGAATCCTAAAATCTTATGACTATAATCCAGTCATCCAGTCAGCATTGTAAAATGAAGCTCTTGCTTTAGTCTTCAAAAAATGCTTTGTTAAAAGTAACCAAAAGATTCATTAACCACACTTTCACAGTTGATTCCAATTTTCTACAGCAAGGAAAGTGTTCCTGGAAATATGATTCTTACTGTTACTTAATGTTGATGAGTTACTCAACCAAAACTAATTGCTTTGAGAATGGAAGAGTTGCGTATGTGAATTAGGCACACTCTCTGCAAAAAGCACTGCTGTAGATCAGTCTTCTTTCACAAGGTAAGTGCAGGAAAGAGTCTACAAAATCCATCCAGGTACTACTGCACCTGTACCTTCGTACTCACTATCAACACAAAAATAGCAGTATAATTGCAATTATTTTTAAACGTGCAGGGAGCAAAACAAAAATAATTACTTTCCAGTTTCACAACAGCTTTTGAAAGCCTCGGAAGGGAGAGCCACCCTGCAGAAAGGCCTGGATAGACTAGAAGAGTGGGCTAAGAATCATCTCATGTAGCTTAACAAGGACAAGTGTAAAATGACTATATACCTTTATTCCCCAAGTAACTGCAATGTGGATTCTGTTTAGTATATAAAGGAATATATTATGACTATGAAGCAATCTGAGACAAAAATAATCTGCTTTAAGAGTTACTTACTACTGCTTACTTTTTCATATATATAGAATTCCTACCACAAATGTCTACATGCATACACACTCCTACTTACTGGTAAAATTTCTTGGGAGGCTCAGCAGCTCTAGCTCTGCTATCAAGAAATAGGCAATGCAGAGATACTTTAACACAGAACAAGTTCTGTGACTTTGCATGGAAAACTGGGAACTTGCATGGGAACCACAAGGAGACATTTTATAAATGTCTAAACTTGCTCCAGGCAAAGTCATCAGTTTGCAGTGTAACCCCATCCAGGGACATCTAAACCCTAGAGGGAGATGTGATTCAAGAAGTTCTGAGTCATGAAACCATTGTTAAAGCTATTTTTTCTGTCCCAATATTTTCCCATTTGTGGGTGTTCCATTTTTCAGCAGGTTTGAAAGGTATTGTTTTCATGGCCACTTTTTGCAAGGGTCTGAATGGAAACACTCTTTTACCAGCTTTCACTAGAAGGAAGGAAAGAAAAAAGAAGAAGAAATTCCCAAAAGATCTGAAGAAGTCTGGCTACATTTAAACACAACTGAATTATATTACATCACCAAATTGTTGAAAATTGTTAACCAAAGCAGTTTCTCCAAAGCAACCATGAGAGATTCCTGAAGCCACAGTTCTGTCTCCTTAAACACCACTTCCAATGTGAAGCACCACAATTAGCTGAAGTAGGGGTGAACACAAATTTGAAGTCCCCAAGATGAGCAACTCATCCAGCACTAATATGTGATGGAGGAACATTAGATCTGAAACATGCAAACAAGGACATCACCCAAGGGGGAGAAACTGGTGAAGAACACATGTTACAAAACCAAATTCTTTGATATCAGGGACTAATATGCCAGAGGCAGAGAGAGGGGTCTGCGTATCCAACCAGCATTAAACTTGGAATAATTTGGAGACTTTGGGAAATACTGAGTGTCCAAACCTAAGCATGAAACTAGTTGAAGAAATTTCATTCAAGAAGTTCAAACAAACAAAGCGCAGACTCTTGTATTTTTAATTTGTGCAAATGCAGAAAAACACCATGAAATTAATCGGTTCTGCATTGGGTGGTACCCAAGGTCCCAGAGCTTCAAGCACTTTATGACCATTCTTTCTGTAAATTATAGAAATTCATCTCACAGTTGGCTGACAGGTGTCCTGTTTACTGACTCAAAAAGGATTTTCAGATGCAAGTTTTTAAAAAATAAACAAATGAAGGAAGGGGGAAATAAGATGAAAGTTGTCTTTTAATAAAAAACCAGCAACAATTATCTTCTAGCAATGGTGAAAATCTATTCAACTTGAGAATAAAAGATTGTCTTTTCTTTTGCAGGGAGTTATGGAAAATTAAAATGGAACACAAACATTATCTCAAGTTTTCATTGTCTTTCCTCAAAGGCCACATACAGCTGAGAGTCCTCATCCATATAAAAAAATAACTAGATTCAATGGAAGCCAAGGAAATCTCTTAGAAGTACATATAAAAAACCCTGGACAGATCCTTAGCTAGTATAAATCAGTTAAGCTATGTTGGCTTCCAGAAAATGATACTGTTGGTGCCAAGTAAGAGAGACACCTCATCTGAGTAATAATGGGCATACAGAGTCATAGAATGGAAGGTACCTCAAAGTTCATCCAGTTCCCTGTCATGAACAGGGAAATTTATTTTAGACCAATTCCTAATTTGGTATTTGAAAAGGATGACATTTCAGTCTATGCTTATGCAAATCTAATGCAGATCTGGTAGATATAAAACTCATGGGTGAAATTCCTTCCTTAGTCCCACTCCACCAGCTGAAGTGACAAAAGGTTTGGATTTGAAACTTTCATGCTGTCTGGCTCATCCTATCCTCCCACTTCTCGACCCTTGGAAAAATAGCAATTTTTTTTTTGAAAGTACAAAAAGCCCCAAAATTTGTATTAATTCTAACATAAGAGAATCAGACACAGATTACTTCTCCTGTGGTAAACAGAATTTTTGGAAGTTTGGAAGTTATCGGGTGACAATAAAAAATCAGGGTTACCAAGTCTAGTAGAATAACTGGTTATCAGGTTAGTGTGTCCAGTTTCCTCAGACTTGAAATAGTGAAGATGTGGCAATGAGAGTAAGCATTGCTACAGTACAGCACAGCAGTGCTCTCCTGCCTGGGAGCTGCTCAGTTCAATAGCATATGTAAGACAGATGTTGAAATCCATAGTTGGTGTCCATGGGTATTGTATGCTGTAGAGCTTAAATAGATGCTGCCACTGCACAGATAGGACAGTCGTTCAAGGGACATTCACAAAGCACTAAGTTCCCAAGCAAGTCTCCTTGCAGCCTCCTGAGCTTTGTTTCCTGAAACAAGCTGTTACAACGCAGCTCCAAGGCATAAAGATGAAAAAAAATAAGGAGAAACCTTTACACCTCTAGAAGTTGAGCTGCAATAACGAGTCTGGAGAGAGGGGGCACAAGGAGTGGAATAAGTTTTCATTCCAGCTTGTGTGTTACAGATAGAGGGAGAATCAGGTAGAGAAGGCCCAATTCTGGAAGTGACCTTGACTGTAAACTCACACGGAATCCTGACAAATGCACAAGGAAACCATGACAGCACTTCCGTTTGCTCCAACACAAATAACCGATGTTTTCTGAAGAACTCTGTATTCCAAACGTAGGAGATGATGCCAAGCAACTCAAATCTGAGAAAAGATAACTAACCAGTAGATTAGCAGCAGCACAGAACTGTGAAATCCCATGGCTTGTCACAGGCACACAACAGGCCAAGGCCCCATTCAGTCAAAACATCTCTTCCTTATAGCATGTATATTTACACAATTTTACTCTGGAGTGATGCCAGGACATAAACACAGAAGTGAAAGAAATGTCTTGTTTAAGAAACATTTAAAAGTGGATGAGAATGATTAGAAGTGATGGGATTTCAATGTTTTCTCCCAGTGTGATTGTGATGTCAGACACAAATCACAATTCATATCAGTGTGATGCCTCCCATTCACCCTATCAAGCTAATTCTCCTGAGCAAAAGGAAGTTTTTTTGTGCATTACACACTGGTGGAATTCAGAGCTGGCACAAGATCCACACAATGAACACTTAAGCTTAAAACACCAAACACATTCCAAGTATCATTCCAAGTATGGCACAGCTTTTGAAAACATTTAATTTTGTGCAGTTTACTGCAGTCAAACACTTTCAACAATGACAGGCAGGAGAACTTTTATTTCCCGAGATTGATTTTATGCAGAGTTGCTTGCTTGCCATTTTCATTAGCCCCATTCGTTTTTATCTCAATATATACATAAATATGTATAACAAAGCAGCTAAAATATGTCAAGATGTGCAATACAGATAATTTTTATAGTATTATTTTAAATGCAAATTATGAATGCAAAGTATTGTTATAAAGGCTTGATGAAAAACACTATCTGTACACCAGGAGAAATATATTTAAATTCAGGCCCCACCTAGAGGTGTAAATTAGAAGATTTTGTGTTCTTATCCTAGAGGGTTACTGGGAGGGAACGTCATCCCCATCACAGGAGAGCTGCAGCCTGCCCAGCCCCACAGGAAGCCTTGCCTCTCACTCCACTTAGTGCCTGAAGCTGGTTGCTATGAGTAGCCTCCCTATGCTAAGTTTAAGCAGCTTCAAACCTCCTCCCATGAGCTGTAAGGCTAGAGAAAAAGTTGTTTTCTATCCTCCACATCTTGATCTTGTAGCAATGAAACCAAAGCTTTTCACATACACAAGGACACAGGATCAAAGTGTACAGATGAAAGTTAGAAAAACACTTTTTTCCCCCTCCCCCTTTCTTTAAAAAATAAATAAATAAAATCCAACACAGAGGTGACTTGAGAGGGCAATTAGGGTCAAAACACCTTCCGTTTTGCTCATGGTTCTAAGACCATATCCAAACTTCACAATTCAGCAGGAGAATTTTCTTTAAATGACCACAAAATGAGAATTGCCATTTTCCAGGTAGCTCCTGTAAAAGGCAGGAACCCTGCCAGTCTAATAGCCTCATTGCGGAGGGCAGATTACAAACCCTCTCCTGAGCCTATCAGGATATGCACTGATAAGCAAACAGAGAGAGAACCCAAGAGAGGCTCCGACAGTCCCACTCCACTGCAATTAACTCCATCCCTCAGAACATAACAGTTTAGATGAATCAGCAAATACCAGGGAGGTGGAAAAAAGGACAGAAAATGTCTCACCAAAACTTCTGACTAGATACTTTAAATAAAGCCACATGACACTGCATGACCGAGTCAGTTGCGTGATTGTCTAATGTTTCTCTGAATAAAAAGGTTTCATAGACTTCTCAAATAAAAATGCTTTGCTGGTAATTAAGATTAATACATCTTTTCTTAAGGACAGTTTATTAAGGAGAGGGGAAAAAAAAATCTTAGAGTCTCAGCATTATGTCAAACATTTTTTTTCCCTCCCCTTCTTCCTCCTAAACATCGACAGTTCAGTAATATGTCCATGGTGACCTTGACAACAAGATTTGCAAGTTTTAGTGAAGCCAGGACCATGCTCAGTACATTAAGAGAGTGAGTTCCATTTCAGTAGTTCATTACTCCTATCATCATGCCCTTTCCAAATGACAGGCATATCTGTCTGTAAAATCCTCTATGCCTGAACCCCTCCTGCTGGCCCTGGGGAGTCACACCATGTATTACACATGGGTTTAAAAGTGTTACCATGCTGAACTACCTCAGCATCTCAAGGACAAAGTGATCATGATAAGCTTTTTACAGTTGTGTCAACAAAATTGCAGCCAATATTAGTCCTTTTCAGTACATGGGAGGTAGAAATTACACCAACAGTGTGCAGCTGTATTAGCCAAGGCATGCTTCACTAGGGCTGAAAAAAACAAAGACAGCTACTCCAGCTCATCACATTGGGCCTGGCCATGGGCTTCTAAATGAGCAAGAAAAGTAACAATTTTCTTTTGGATTATTGAGTATCTTCTCATACACATGATGATACCTCACTGTATAACCTCAGCTGTCAGAATCTTTTATCTTTGTGTTAATTTATGACCCCTTTGCTTCTTCTCCTGCTTGTGGGATGAAAGCAAATCTATGAAGGGGAGGGGTCACTGCCAAAGGTCATCTATATTTGATGCAGTTCCATATGCTGAGTCACATAGCATTCCCCGGCTGAAAAGAATGTTCTTTTACTGGGATTTTAAAAAGCAAGTTGAAGGTAGCATACAGTCACATTACAAGAAGTTGTTGATCAATTCTTACTGTGCCTTCCATTTTTTTTCAGAATAACTAGAGAAGTTGGAAGGTTTCATCTAATTGCACTGTTCCATTATGGGGGTAAAGAGTCTTCAGAGAATTTGCATTCATTTCACTAGAAACAAGCCCACAGGATTCACTTATTCCCAGTAGTAAGAGCCCTGTTAATTCACTGAGCTTACTTACATGGCCAAGGATTTATTATTGCACATCCCACTCCAGAAAGAAAAAAAAGTCAGTCTACTTCTGCTGCATAAGTTTGTGCTACATATTGCTGTGCTTTCTGAGGTTCCAAGTTTGGGAAGCACGCTTGCTGAAGAAAACACAGCAGCCCATGTTTAATTTCAAGCATGTGCTTCCCAAGTCCCTCTGCACTCACACATGACCAACAAAATACTTCAGAATAGAGTGGTGTGCTCCTCTGAATCCAGGCCAGAGGTTACATGAACAGCTCCAGAAAAGGCATTTTAGATGATCAAGAGGAGAAAAGAGAGGGGAGAAAAGAGAGGGGAGAAAAGAGAGGGAAGAAAAGAGAGGGAAGAAAAGAGAGGGACCTTCTTTCAAAATATCCAGCTCTGTCTGTCTATGTATGCAAGTACACCACAGATGAAGTGACCAACTTTTGCAGCACCTAGCATGCAAATTAGAGAGAAAAGAAGGCAGTCATGTATAGCATCAGGCCTGCTTTAATTCAGGCACACTTAATTTTTCTGGAATGTAACAGTGGTCACTGCCGTGACATTTTCTATGCATGAATAACTAAGCAAAATAATTCTCAGTGTCTACAGCTGTCTATGGGCTCCAGGAAATCTTCATCATCTACAATATGTATTTCAGACTTCCTATGGAAGCAAAAAAGTTTCATTTGTAGAGATCAGAGCTGCAAGTAATCAAAATGGAGGTATAATGTAAGATACCATCCTAGACATCACTCACATACCCATAAACACCAGAATTTAAACAACCAAATCAGATTACTCCAGATTTACGCTAAATGACTGAGAGTGGTCTGCAATGCCTACCATTTTAGCTGGTCCTGCTTATCTCTCATACTTTTGGCATCCAGAGAATGACAGACTAACACACTAAAACACACCAACACACGTGTGTGTATATGCACATATACATGGACTAGAAGATCCGATGGGTCTCTTCCAACCTGGTTGTTCTATGATTCTATGATTCTAATACTTATCAGCTGGTGATTAATCCGAAGTAGATTTTCTCACAGATCACATTGAGAAAGCCATCGTATTAATTCACAGAGGGTACAGTGCAAAATGCCTGTATTTCAGTGAAGCCTTTAACAGAGTATCTCAAAATTCCCAAATTAAATTCAAAGCAGACCTCTCCCCAAAAACCAAAACCAACCCAAACACAATAGCTGAAGCGCATTACAGGGGACCACAACAAATAGTAAAGGGTAGGAGAACTAAACCATGATCCACGATGTACATTGGTTTAGCATGTTTCTTACTAAGAATGACAAAGAAACAAGAAGTTTCTCAGCAAGATTGCCAGCTGGATAATATCGATTCATAACACCATTAAGGAGAGAGATAGGAAAAGAAATATACAAAACAGAGGCAAGTAATGAATCTCTCTCTTCTTGTGATGCTGAATATTTTAAGATTAAAGTACTTAGCATGTAGAACTAAGTCTCACGGATGCAAACATCCTCTCCAGTTCCTACAGCATCCCAGCCCCTTGCTAGGCTAAGCCTGTGTTATGGTACTTTGTACTGCCCTCCCACTTTCCCCACACTTAGTCTGGAGCAGACTGGGCATCTCAGAGGTGTAAATCATACTTGACAGCCCATGGCTCACCATGAATGGGGCTATTTTGGCTCTCCCATTCCTGTTTCACACCCCATATGCAGAAACCTAGAAGTGGCTATAAAGGACACTGACAAGGTTACAGATCATAGGTTTCTGTGAGCTCTGGAAGCACTGCACAAATACTAGTGTCACACACATATATGAAAGAAAATGAGCTGGACAATTCTCATGTTACTTGTCAACTGCCTCAGTAATTTCACATCACAGTCTGTAGGCCGTTTAGCCCTTTCCTCTCCACCCTGACCTCCTTCTGTTTCCAGTGCAGGCAGCCAACACATCACACTATGGATAACCCAAAAATTATAATGCCTTGCCATGTTTTCATCTGCCAAGAAAAAAGGCTGCATCTTTTTCCCTTCATTCTCTCTACACACTACTATGTCTGACAGAGGTCTTGCTTACCCTCCAGAGCCGGCGTTCAACTCCCAAGGCTGCACAGAGGGCTTGTGTTACTTCTCCAAACCAAAAACTTTTCTAATTCTAGATAGCTCACAGTTTTAGACATCAGGAGGGGCAGATGAATCCAACCACACAGCAATTAAAGAGACATTATCGTGGCCAAGGACACACCTATGGTGTTGTAGCATCCAAGTCTCCCTTCTTACACTTTACCAAGATCTCCTGGGCAGCAACAAATGGGCTTTGACACACAGAAGAAAGGCTAATAATGGTACCAGCATGACCTGGAGCTAACATTTACAAAGAGACATTTTTACTGCATGCATGGCGATGGGATAGGAAAAAACCTTGTCTTGTCGGCATACACACATATGCACGCATACACAGGCATATACTGTGCAAAATTGTTTGAAGAGCTTGTGGTCTTGTTGTTAAATGAATTGTGAATGTTTCCAAAAAGCCTGATCACTAGACAATGGCAGCACATTGCTAAAGAATGTTTAAGGGATTTAGGCTGATCTGATAATTGCTTGGTAAGACAAAGGCAGGAACAGCTTACAGAAATAAAGGACACGGGTCAGAATGAAGTTTAAAAAAAAAACCCTAATCTTTAATTTTTAAGATGAAATCGGATACACTGCAAAGAATCAAAAAACACTGACTACAAGATAAAAATAAGAAGGATCTTCTGTAAGCAAATCCGCATTTCCACACCCTTTCAGAGGACAGATACCCAGACATCCACATTTTAAACAATAAGTCTCTCCATTTGCTCTGTGCTGTTAGAAGACATCCAACTGAGAGTAATTTTCATTTCACGTACTCCAAAGTCAGGAGCATGATATGAACACAGATTACATTTTTTCACCACAAACTTTCTAGATGAAGCAGCCAGAACACGTACAACACAGACAAAACACTGATTTGTGCATCAAAACTGCAACTCTGGTCTTGTTTTGATAGTCAAAGCCATTTAAATTAGAGTTGGATGAATCCAGCAAAAATACATCTGTGAACAGTTTCTGGTCTGTTAAAATGCTTATGTTCATACACTTCCACATCAGTATTCTGCACATATCCCACCCGCACAACATTTAGACAAAATGAGTGGCCTTTAGCTCAGATGGTCCCCAACCAACAAATCTTGGAGGCTGGGCAAATACAACTAAGAAAGTATCACCTTATTCTTATCTTCCTTTGGCACAGCTAACAGAGACAGAGCACTGTGGTGTGATCCAACACAGCTATTTCTGCAAACACTTGTGCTGGTAAAAGGGAAGTTAATTTAATAAGAAGAGGGTTATGCATGGAATCAACCTCCCTGCCTTGCACGCACAGCAGAAGCACTTAACACAACCCATCAGGAAACAGGAACAACATCTGATCGCTCAGGATCCACATACAAACTTTTTCTAAATATTGTAAGAATTAAAAATCTACACATCTCCAAAACAGGCATCGTGTAATTATGATCATTACACACTCAAAACAAATAAAATTCTCAATGTTTGAAGTCCACTAGCAGAAAAAGAAAAGTTAATCCATTCATAAAAATTTATTAATTTATTAATTTATGAATTTTTATTTTAATACTTTTTGTATGAATGTTAAGGAAAAATCAGAGCCTTCCTACTACCTGAAGGTGATTACTGTACTCAGATAACCCTCTGAGCAGCAACTGGATCTGTAATGCAAATACATGTAATGTATCTAAGCTGTTCTATAGGAAGTAAACACCATAAATCAAGAGACCCTCAACAAGGCAGCAAATGAATAAAAGGCTCAGTAGACTCTACATGTGTGTAATTACAAAGCAGTGTCTGTCATATCACATGCAGGATATCACAAAGCAATAAGCACCATTCTTAAGCATGGCAATATGTTCTGTATCAGAACTCTAGTGTTCTTTAATACTTATTTTGTTAAGCAGAAGAAAAATTAATAAATCAGATGGCAATCTCATGTATTCAGTACAACAACGAATGAAGTTTGTGAAATGCTTTGCACATACAGAGAAGCCACACTTCGGTTAGGTTCATAATCAGCTGTAGTTACCCTTCAGTAGGACTAGAAACACATATTTCTATGAGAAAGTGGCAAAGAATTAATACATACAAAGAATGGAAAAGGCAAGGACTCCAAATTTGTTGAAAACACAACCCATTCTTCAAGATGCATTTCAATTACATTTTACAGATTTTTTTAAAAAAAAATCTTTTGTGATAGCATGTGAAATCAATTTTTTGAGGAGAAGGAATGCAAAAGGAGCTTTTCTATATTTACATGTTAAAGAGTATTGGCTGGTCTAGGCATGGTAAAATGCATTCTGCTATTCATGGCAGGCACTTTCCAGGCACCCTACAAATCAGTTTCCAGGTCTGAACAACTTGGAAGCAACAGTATCTCCTGAAATGAGTATGTGCATACACAAATTAGTCCTCTGTCTTAAATTCAGTCTTGGTAGAGGATGGATTCCCATTCATATTCCACTAAACTGGAAGCAAAACCTAATAAAAACCCCACTTTTCACTGCCATTTTAAAGTTTACAAGATTTCTCCAGTATTTAGAAAAGCTACATTCCAATAAAAAATGGATTACAAGAAAAAGAAAGGAAAAGACTTCTTGTTCCATTACCTATTTTAAGCAATGCTTTGATTTATTGTGAGAGGGGACAGCCGAACAAGATAAATGTGTAGATCTTCACTTGAGATGGAGGCAGCAGAGACAGTCCAGTGTATTTTGCAGAATATTTTGGTTTAAAGGAGTTCAAAGAATACTTTCTTCTTCAAAGTCAAATTTCACCACCACTGGTCGGGTCATGTTCCACTTCTTAGTTCGATTCCTATCCTCGATGAACTCCTGGTAAGGATCTTTCTTTGAAATAACTTTCTTCGAGCGTACATAACCAAAAAAGACAGTTAATGCCAGGAAAGAGTAAAACAACATGACAAAGAGGATGAAGAAATAGGCATTGTCATATGGTTTGTATTGTGGCTCTTTTTGTTCTGTAGCATTTTTCCTGGTGTCCAGGTTCCTTTCCAGAAGTTGCAGAACACATTGTGAGATGAGGGAAGCTAAAGCTGTTTGATTCATGTTGAGGAATTAAAAAGCATGTCAGAAAAACATAGAGGGGAGTGAGCATCTAGGGGCCCCAAATGATGCTTTGTTTAAATGGGAATCTATCCACTGGCCCAAACAAGAGTTGGGTCTGGCCTGTAATAATCTCCTCTTTTGGTAAGGAATGCTGTTAGGCACTTATTGGGTTTCAGTCATTTGATAATGAGGCATTCGGCTGATAAGACTGCCTTGCCTGTGAAGTCTATTAATAATAACAGTAATGCAACAATAACAGATCCCCAAGAGACACCTCTTCCAGGCAGTTTTAAATGTGTAATTCCCTCCTCCCCCCTATTTGGGGAGCAAATCTGCTTAGGTCAATAAGTGGAAGGATTTTAAAACCACTGGTGGGATTCAATAGGGGAGAAGGGGCAAGAGAAGAAAAATAAAGGGGAAACGACCCCACACCCTCAGTGGGGAAAGGTGCTTAGAGTCCCTCTCAGAGTTTAAGCATGTAAACAATCTCACACATCTTCTAACAAGTCAATTCTCAGGTGCTTTCTCTGAGCATCACAGCTAGCAGACAGTACAAGAGAATAGCCCAGAGTCTGACTTTCCACACAGCCTCTAGAGAAAGGCTATCAAAATACACTGCCTGTGGAGCAAACCAGCATTCAGGATAGGAAAGGATTGTTGAATACTGATATGGAGTTTCAGTCAGTAGCTATTTATAAGTCAAAACATGAAAACTTAAATTTCAGCTCAAATATGACAGCCTCAAGTCACAAAGGGGAAGATGTATTAAAACATTCATCTGTGCAAGTATTAAGACTGGTTGTCCTTAGCTGTGTGCCACCACAAATACATACTGGAGCCACAGGTAAATACAGGAACTGTGCAAGACAGTAATATCCAGACTGAAAAGAACTGCCGACAAAGTCGTTCTGGAAAATTAAACCCTTGACTGCCACTTCATTGAATACTTTCAGACCCTTAAGGAGCAAGGGGGGTTAAGTCTCCCCCAGTGCTGTTTGTCTCAGGTCATGTCTACTTGCATGACAATAGCAGAGCCGTGCTCTGTGGATTCCTGCTTCCTATTGTGTTTTACAGGCTAGGTCACTCTAAAGTAAATTGTTGTTTTACAAAGTAGTGAAACCTTATCTCCCTACCAAAAAAAAAAAAGCGGGGGAAAAAAAAAGGCGGGGGCAGGGGGCTTACTACCACAAACGACAATGCCAGCTGTTTCTTTCTGTGATCTAAATTCTGGGGAGTAAGCACCATGACTTTGAAGTGGAGAGCACATCACCCGACTAGCAGTTTGCCAACTCTGAACTGTTTCTTTAGGCCTGACCCCCTGAACTGATTGTATGATGACTAATTCACATGCTAAGATTGTAGTATATCGGTATCACTAAACAGTCTGCATTTGTCATTAAGGGTTTCTTGTAAAAAGAAAGATGAAAGTGAAGTCTGTAATTTTATATGAACAGACGACTATGGTATAAGTACATTTAGAATATGCAACTTCTAGAAGAAACATTCAGCTCCACGTTTTAACTATTTGTTTTAAAGTCAGCCTTTAAGAAAGAAAAAAAAGCAAAGCCAAGTCCTGTTCTTGGTTAGGGCCAAGTTGTGGGAAAGATCTTATTCACCTATTCTTGTGGGTAAAGGAGAACAGATTCAGGGGACCTACTGTTGTTTCAACTAGAGGGAAGAAAAGTTTTGTCATCTTTTTAACTACAAAATAAAATACTTTCATTAAAGTAGTAGAAAATCTTCAGGGGAACTACACCCAATTTATATTCATGTATCTAGAAAAGGATTTTCATTTATGTTTTGCAAATTTTCCAGAACTCTGTTAACTTTTCCTGTTTATTTGTTTTTTAAAGAATTTGTTTCAGTAAAAGGAGCATGTGGTTCTACATAAATTAAATCAGATACATGCTAATACCTATAAATTTCTTGCCTGCTTGAAAAACACACAATCTCTGTTAGTCAAGTTGCTGGGGCTTTTTGGTATCGGCAAAATAAGTTCAAAAAATAGGTGGGGGAAGAAAGGAGGGGAGAGGAGTAGGACACCACAACTAAGTAGAGAAAAAAGTAACAAAAATCACACCAGTGAACTCACAGTGGCAATTTTGAATACACCATGAATGAGTAGTGCTATGCATGCACTTTGCCATGGCTCTTGACACAGAACAGCAGAGCCCTGCTGCTTGAGATGCATAGTTGTTATTTCCTAAAGCATTTTAACTCTAGTTGTGTTCTACAGTGAGCTGGCAACCAACCCCATATATTTGAACAGTTTTTAATGCTTCTTAATCAAAGGAACACAAAGATTTTCACTTTCCTTCCCTACCTTTCACATAGTCAGACACACAGAAGCTTAAGCCTCAGTGTTAAATTACCGTGTTAACTCTGAGCCATGGCTGTCAACACACAAGCTTCACCCCATAGGTAGCTCACAAACTCAGAATGCAGGCACAACGAACTCAGGTCTCCACCTTCCTTTCCAGACATACCGTAAGTTATCAAGGTCTATCCACAGCAGAAGTGGCAAGAGTAAAGTACTTCAACATAATTGATAATACATTTTACCCGTTTCCATGTCGTTACTCATGGAGCAATCTCCACACCACCTAAGAAAGGATGGTCCACAGAGGAGGACTTGTAGCCTTAATCCTGCCCACTGCAGGAAAGATTCAAGGCTTTGCACACACACAAACAAGAAAACTGCAAACTAAAGAATACACACACACCATAGCAGAAGAGCTCTTCTGCCTCCAAACTGAAATGGTCAGAGTGGGCCTCCAGGCATGCTTCAGGGTAAGTGATGAGACCTCAGCAGCACTCTGATCAACATTCCAAAGCATTATGCTTTCTAGCCACAGCATAATTTGCTCCCTTCTGCTTTAGAGAGAATGGAAAAGGGGAGCTGCTATACTAACAATCCATGGAACTTACCTAGGGTGCCCCACTTTGCCCTTTCTTAAATGCTTCTGGTAAAAACACACCTGCATCAGGAGTTGGATGAGATGATCCAACTCCAATTAAAAGGAAACGATCATTCAGCCTTCTGTTCCTCTAATGTAAACTACTTTTATTGTAACTTAGGGAGCCTCTGTGCAGTTTCTGCATCTAATTGAACAGATCAATGTTCTGTTAGGCTGCACGAACATACATTGCTTTAAAGTTGCTTTTTCTCTCCTTTTTTTTTATTTCACCCTCCCCCAAACAGCTAAAAACACATAATGATGCTTTGAACAAGATCCTAAAGAGCTATTTCCATAAAGTGGTCCAATTCTTTTTAGAGATGTAAGTACATAAAATTCTTAAAATACAGGGGGACAATGAGTGAAGATTAAAAAGAAAGTAAAAGATTAAAAGGAAAAGACCATAAGAAAAATTCAAAGGGGGGAAAAAGATCAAAAAGAGGATTAACCATGTTACTTGTTCTTTTTCAGAAATTAAAGAAGTATGGAGGTTAAGGAATTTGTTTCCTTTTGGCTCTAGAAAAATACCAATTATGGTAGCTAAATTGCCAGGATCACATATCAGTATGCTTTGGAAATGTGAGAAATGGATGGGAAATATAAACACAGGGCAATAGCTTACAGTTATGTTATGAATTAAGCCACAAAAATATCAAGATTTAGTCACTGAATAAGCTGCCAGAGTTAATCTGTCCTGATGAACTTGAGCAGAATCAGAATACAAGCAACATAACTGTAGTTTCACAGATCACAATTGCCTCATTCCACTCATCTTTGCTATCTCTCGGTCCTCACACACCTAAAACTTCCATTAAAAATCAAAGGAAAATGCCTGGGTGCACATGGATATAAGATCAAGCTTCTTATCTATAGCGTATATTCATTTTAGGTGTTATTTAAAGCTTTTGGGATAATAGAATGAACTACTCTGAGTCCCTTTTTGGCAAGAGAGTTTGTGATACTGTCCATACTAGCACAGATTTTGTTTTCTTTAGATTTTTAAGACACAATAACAAAATAGCCTCATGGGGAGGATGGAGAAACAGCTTCCTTCCAGGACTTTTAAATATATGGCATTGATGTAGCCCTTTTGGATAAGGATGGCAAAAGGAGGCAGGCAGGGATTTCTGCCAGAGGCTTGGTAAGCATCTAATCACCAGATTATAATTTGTCAAGATATACAGAGTGATTCTACCCAAACCAACCATTCTAACTGATCCTCATCAGATGGTTTTGCTGCTCTCAGTCCTCACCAAGGCAAGACAGGTCATCCTTGAGCCCTGAAGCTGGGGACAGCCGCCTGGCCTGGGAAGACATGTGGGAGAGACTGACCACCTGCAAGGCTGGCATAGACCTCACTCCCAAGACTCCATCACAGCCTCAACACTGGCACACATGGTCTGAATCAAGTCTGGATCTGACAAAATGCTCTGAAACCAAAGCCAGCCTAAAGCAAAGGCTCACAGGTGCAGTATGCTTTGGATCCCAGGTGTAGTTATCACACAAATCCATAGAAGCTGCTCACCTGTGACTCTGATACCAACCACACCGTGTTGCTGCACGTGTGTAGATCACCTGAGATTGCTGCAGTACTAACTCAGCTCTGCCTCATCCCACAGCAGCACCCGCAAAGGGAGCAGGATCTCATTTTGCATGGTGCTCAATGCAAATGCTCAATGACACATGCTGTTTCCAAAGGACAGACTGAGCTCTGCCCAGAGGCACCCACCTCTACTGTGGGCAGGAACACCTTCTGCTCAGGCAGCTCTCCTCAGCCACCCTACACTGACACCACAGACTAGAGGAAAATGTCTGTTTAACACACAAGCACCATCTCCCACCCACTGTCTACATTCCCTGGGACAGCAGCACCCATGTGAAAAACTGTGTTTGGGCTTCTCCTTCAGGAGAAATGACCCTTCTGGTTTCTCAGATTCCCAGCACAGTTCCTGTTGCCTTCCCCACCCACCTGCTGGGAGAGCCATGCTGCTTCCATCACAGTTGGAGGCTGGGCACGCTAACCTCATTGAGGCAAGGTGGTTGACCTCTCAGCCTTCACACACCACAGATCCCAGTCCCATCACCTCTCCTGGCCAAGCACTGTCCCTTTTCCTGTTTGCACCCCCCATCTTCCACAGTCCCAGCACATCAGAAGCTCTCCTGCAGCAGTGGCTGTTTGCCCTGCTGAGAGCTGCCTGCCTCCACAACTGGCAGGAACCTTGTCCCAGAGGAGGACCACAAAGATAATCCTCCCCTATAAGGATAGGATGAGAGAATTGGGGTTGTTAAGCCTGGAGAAGAGAAATCGCCAGGGAGACCTTATAGCAGTCTTCCAGTACCAAAAGGGACTACAATAAAGCTGGGCAGAGCCTGGTCAGGGAATGCAGGGATAGGATGAGGAGGAATGGTTTTAAGTCAAAAGAGGGGAGATTCAGATTAGATATTAGGAAGAAATTCTTTGTGACAGTATGGTGAGGCACTGGCACAGTTTGCCCAGAGATGTTGTGGATGCACCCAGGGAGCAGAAGGGTTCAAGATGACCAGAGAGCCACAGGGGAAGGGAGAGTGACAGAAGCATCCATGGCACTGAGGGAAAGGGGGTAACTTCCACCATGTGGAGACTTCAGATGGAAACGATGGAGAGACATGTGTCACTCAAACCTTGGGTGATGTATTTAGCAGAAGGGCAAGACCCCAGGGAGGCTCTGTGCCTGGTGTTGGGCAGCAAATGGATGATCCCTGCTAGCCCAACCACTCCCAGCCCCACAAGAGACACAGCTGGGCTAAAACAGGATTTCAAAAATCTTTGGAGGTTTTTACACTTTGTAAACTATTCCACTAGTGCCACAGAGACACACACATAAGGATTGGCTTCAAAGAAGTGTCATCCATCTCTGAATTGTTTAATTATAAGCTCTTATGGGTTAAGTGTGAGGAGTACCTGTAACCATCATCCTTACAGAACCCTTGGATTCCATAAGAGATCATTATGAATAAATGTATATATATATATATATTAAAGATATTTATGTAAATGAGTCTGTGAGATAAAAAAAGCCCCATGGATTAATCTTATACAGCACAAGAAAAGATACCCATGTGAGCAGTGAGAGGAGGAGAGTGCAGGAAGAAGTAAGTATCTCAATATTTGGTCATGGCCTAATAGACAGACTTCACTGAAGATGAGGACACTGAATAGTTAATAAAGTTTCTCAACTGTTCCAGTTCTCAGACAAGGAAGCCAGAGTACTACTCTTATCAGCAACTGCTCTTTCAGATTTGTCAAGCTAGCTTTATTAAATTATTCAGCAAAGGTCAAATGTGATGTGTCTTACTAGTTTTATTATGATTTTTCATGACATTGCCTGAGTAGTTGAATAATAAACAGTGCATGTCAAAGCACTGCAGTGCCCAAACTATCCACATGCGCTCTACATTACAAGCCCACTCAGTCATCAGTTCTAAGGCAACATAAATGCATTGAGCAAAGATTTAAACTATGTGTGAGGACTGCAAAATGTTGCTTCTGGAACCATGGTGGTACCAGAAGTGCACTCCAGCAGTACATTTATGTACTGATTTTGAAGCCTGTTTGTAAAATAAATACTTTGCAGGTTTTTTAACCTGACTCATCATCTAGCTAAAACACTTTGCTCCCTGTAATTGAAGAGAACTTCCCAGCCTGTGATGAGCAGCCCTGAAGTACCTGTTACCTATGGTGACCACAGAAGCAATTTTGGTTATTTTATAGTAGACAAATTTATCTTTAACAGATTCAGATCAACTTGTGTCATTCCTTAAAATAACCCCAGGTCTTCATATAAATATATGCACTAATTTAGTATAACACTAGCTACAGAATAAACTGAAAGACACATAAAACTTTTTCAGGTAGTGGCAAATGAGCACTGCAATGTCATGTATTTGAACAAAATATCCTTCTCATGTTAATTCAACAGAAATCTAGCTATTTAATTTAGTGTGGCTATTCATATTTTTTATTATTTTTGTCTGGATCTGGTGATATCTAGATGGCATTGGAAAAGTCAAAATAAAATACAAATCAGATCATTCAATGAGGATGCAGGTTTTCTTACAGTTATTAAACAAGCAATAGAACATTGAAGTAAACAATACAATGAAGTTTATGAATTCAATTAGTCACAAGTTTCTGATGATCTCATTGATATTACCTTAAATTAATTTCTTGTTATTTTATACAGGTACACCTTTTAGTAACTCACTTTATAGACTTTAAGGCCAGAAGACCACAGTGATGGAAAGAGAAGTCACAGCTCTGTCCCACCTCCCACTGCTTTCAGAATAGAAAAGGACAGACAGCAAAGGTACACCCTGTCTGGGAGGGAGCAATCATACAGTCATCAGCCACCTCCAAACTGTAAGCAAGTAAGCTTTTATCCTGTACTTTAGAGCAAAGGGACTGCAAGTGAGGAAAAAGAGACTTACTTGGCCTTTGCAGCAAGCCTAGGACACAAAACATATACCAAGGGCCTATTCCTTGGGGAGAGGAAGCAAAAATATAAAAATCAGAAAAAACAGCTGTTTAGAGCAGGGGATAGGTATTAAAGACATGCTTCTAAATTTTGTCACAGAAAGTAAAATCACGTCAGAGAAACATAAACTGGAAGGAAAAAGAAACCCCGTCTCCCCATTTCTCAGCACTTTTTTAATGTCCAGTTTTCAAAACATACATTAAATATATATGTATTCAACAAGTATGTTTCAAAAGCAAGTCCAGACGAGGCCATAAAGATGATCCAAGGGCTGGAGCACCTCTGCTATGAGTACAAACTGAAAGAGCTGGAATTATTCAGCCTGGAGAAGAGAAGGCTCCAGGGAGACCTTATAGTGGTCTTCCAGTATTGAAAGGGGCTACAGGAAAGCTGGAGGGGGGGGCTCTTTATCAGGGAGTGCAGGAACAGGATGAAGGAGAATGGATTTAAAGTTAAAAAGGGGAGATTCAGATTAGACATTAAGAAGAAATGTTTTCCTATGAGGGTGATAAGGCATTGGCACAGGTTTCCCAGAGAAGTTCTCCATACCCGGAACTGTTCAAGGCTAGGTTGGGTGGGGCTTTGCACAAGCTGGTCTAGTGGGAGGTGTTTCTGCCCATGGCAGAGGGGTTGAAACTGCACTGGCTTTAAGGTCACTTCCAACCCAAACCATTCTACGATATTCCTTGTTTACCAACAGGAGAGGACTAGAGCTAATAGAACAAAAATAAAATGAAAGCTAATATGCTCACCAAAAGAGAAGCTGAAAGAAAACTAAAGCAGCTACTCTCTCCACAAACAGGTGAGGAAATTAAATGTCCATCAAGCCTAGTGTGAAGTAAAATTCCTCCCACACCAATGTGCCACTAAAACTCTATCCGTTTGTTTTGAAGGGTCTTCCTTGTGTTTCAACCAGTGGGTAAGCCTATTAAAAATCATTGAGTCTCCTCAGGATAAAATAATAATTCAGGATAGATGCTATCCAAAACTGATTACCAAGTTCCTGCACTGCATGAAGCCATCTCACTTGTCCTACTTGTGCTGGGTTTAAGGGTGTTTTATTTTCTTTCAAATACACATCAAATGTACAATGCTTTTCTCTTGCCAGGGACACGTAGTACTTGTATCAAGAGCACCTAAAATGCAAGTAATTCATTACCAAACACAGAGATCCAGGTGGCACAGCAACGGTACCCAAGGACAGAGGCTGCTGGAGGCACCTCCTGCCCCAGGATGGGTTTACATAATGAATACAGTTTGTGCTGAAGATAATATGGTTTATTTCTTCATGATATTCAGATTAAAATGTATGAATGCATTTAGCACAATACTACATTTGAGGACAAAAATCATCAGTGCTTTGCAAGTCTTCATAATGTTTATTCATTATAAATAGTAAATATTTACCGAACTTTTTACATGAAAGATGTTTGGTTTGTGGGGGGTTTTTTTGTTAGGTTTCTTTTATTATTATTTTCTTATTTTTACAACACCTGATGTTGTAGAGGCTGTGACACAAAGATAATATTTAATTTTCCGTCACCCTTAAGACCAACATGTGAACTAACCTCTGTACTGAACCTAGTCTAACTCACTACTTCATAGTCCTTAATGCTAGAAGGAATGTATTTGTGTTCTGCCTCCCTCTTTGTTCCAAGAATAGAGAGAAATAAATAACACCGCCTTTCATCTTCCTCTTCCTCTCAACATCACAAAACACAAATTTATTGACATTCTAAAATGTCACAATGCAAACTTCTGTAAACCTTGGTTCCTATAATTATATTTTCTATATGGGATATCGCAGTATAATTTAAGCAAATGTGTCAAATACAGGTCCATTTCTGTCTATGTCCTGTACATCACTTAAAAAATGTAAAAGTAATCATTTCTTCCTATTGTTTCCTGAAAATTACTTTTAAATCATGATTAGCAAGCTGGATTTTAGTTTTCCACCAGACTGCAACATTTCTGTCTTTTATCATCAGGAATTATGCACTGCAAAAATAAAAGTACCTGCAAAAATATAGTTCTGATTCTATCTATATGACTTTGGATGATCCCAAAGTTTGTGTGAGGTACACAGTATTGCACATTGCTAGACAGATGTGAAAAATCAGTCACGTTGTTGTTGATTTTTTTCTCGCATGTTTGCTCAAAAAGGTACAACAGACTAGGAAAACTCCACACACAAAAAGGTTAAAATCTGTTTCCATGTTACATAAGATCTTGTTTCTCCGTAGAGCAGAACTTGTAAGTGATATTTATTGACAATTGATAACAAAAGCATGATAAGGTAACCAATAAGTTGCTCAGGAAGTCTTTTGCACTTATCCTAGCTTCCTATGGACTGTGACATTTCCTCATGAAGACAATATCTGGTGTGTAAAATGAAAGAGATTCTCCTGCCCTTGCTTTAGAAGCAGAGCAGTTTTAAAAGTTAGTCTAAGTCAGCACTGGATGACAGATGAGTCAGAGTACACAGAGCTCATCTGCTCTGAGTTTCAAAGTGTTCCATTTGTCCCAATCAATGCATATTAATTGTAACAACAAAGAAATGGAATGTTTTGCCAGGCAGTGATATTAATTACTGCCCTGTTTTGTATACCCACTCATAATGAAGCATGTCGCATTTATGTATTCATTATTGCTTTTGGCCTTTGTCTTCTGTATAGCTTTGTCCAAGAGTCTACTAAAAGCTATGACTGAGAGAATATAACGAGCCTGCTTCTCTCAATGTGATTGCCCCAGTTTAGACTGCAGTGTGTTGAGAAGATCCCTTGCATCCAAGCCTTGGAGTGAGACCGGAAAACAAGACCAGCTTTAACTTGAAGTGGACAGTTCATTTATGCAATATCTGGCTTCAGATAATGAAAGGCACCTGCAAAAAAGCAAAAGAAGCTTTTTAAGTCATGCTGTGACAACCTCACAGCATGGGGCCATGCCAACTACAGGTTGACACTGTCATATTTAATACTGATATATCAAAGGAAAAGGACTAATATTTTTATTCCTGGGACAAGTTTGACAAAACTCTATGTATCTGGGATTATATACTGTAATGATTCTTGAGCTGACCTCATTAAGAACATGTGTTTCCAATAGTGGAATGCCAGTGGTTATTTCATTTTGGACAACCCTTATGTTTTACCTAATGGCAATCAGGTTTCATGTCTCAACAATTAATAACATCAAGATGTTGTTGACATCACTTAAGAAAATAATTATGCAGCAGAAATCTTGCTCAAACAATCTTCTATCTCACCAGTGCACTCCGTTTGGCTTCAGAGAGAAGTAGTCATCAGCCATTAGGATCTCTGCTCGTAATTTTCTTTGTTACAGACAGAAAGCACAGACTGTTGGTAAATGGGTACAGTATTGCACTACACAGGACAGACGTCTCGATACTCACTTTGTCCATACTGTCCATACTGGTAGCCTGTGACAGGATCCATGCTGTAAGCCGTGGTGCTATATGTCGGTGGGCAGTAGGACTGGGATGTAGGCAGGCTGTCTAAACTCTTCATGTGATCTATCCGCTGGCTGCAACTGGCTGAGACGGTGGTGGTGGGCTCCAGACCCCCAGTTAAAGGGGACAGGGCATAATCAGTTTGGGGCTGATGAGGCACACCACCGTGGTTAGTCAAGAGTCCCATTACCTAAAAGGTAGAATAATATCAAGATTTAAAATATCTGAAGATCTCTATTGCTTACAGCACTGCATAAGTTCTCAGATCCCTCAGTTGCTTTCCTAAAACAGGTAGGCTTAGTATTCAAATTATGCTTTGAGTATCTAATCCAAAGAGCAAGGGGAATTTGATGCATCATCCACCAAAATAAAAACTAATGGCTGACAACCAATAAAAAGTGATACCACTAGCAAATAAGAAAAAAAAAAAACCAAACATTTTTAAGACTATTATGATTTTAGAGCCCGTGATACTGTCATGTTCCAGCTGAGATCTCTGCAGATGCTTATTCTTTGAGGACTTCATAATAAATAATAAAAAATAAATAAAAAGCAAGTAGTGGCTCTTTAGGCTTGCCGTCCTGCATGATCTACAAAGAGCAGCAGTGAAAAAGCTCACACATTTTTTCCCCCTCAAAGATCTGCAGTCATTAAAATGGAATTAATTTGGAGTGGATTGCAGCAACATCACCAATGGAAATAAGAAAAAATCCTAGCACCTAGAACAGCATGAATATATAGGGAAAAGGCAGAGGAGCCATGATTCCTGCTGCTGCTTGTCCTGTGTGCTGGCCTGTGAAGAAATGAAGATAGAAGAGTAAAGTGCTGGTCATAACACCAGTTTTCAACCTCTTCCTCTTAGTTAAAGGACAAAAAAGAAACGGCATGGTGTTCCAGACTGGCTTCAAGTCAACTGCAACTCCCTTTAAAAGCTGCATATACACAAACAGTTATGAAATCATCAATCAAGACTAGTTGAAAAGAGATTACTGAAAAATAAGGGCTATTCCCTAGGAAATGTCAGCCCTCTAGATAATCATATCCAGTAGATGAGGGGAAAAAAAAACTCCCAAAGCACCTATGCTTTCAAGCAGGAGTGAGGGAAACAACAGCGATGGAAGCTACAGTGATAAGCTCTTATTGTACACAATCCAGTCCCACTATAGGTTGGTGTACATTTCCTTTCCTAGCACATTCTAGAGCACATTTTGAAAATAAGTGCAACAGTTTCTGACTTCTGCTGGAATAAGTTGAACTTCAAAACCTGAGAAATAGTCTACAGCTTATACTGGATGGATGAAATACAGCTTCTGCCAAAAAAGCAAATTCTGATAATTTACAGGTTGATCTTCCTCCAAAAAGGCATCACAAATGTCTGAAATAAGCTATCTGATAATAATTTCGCACTGTTGTGTTTTTACTATAAACAAAACCCAAATTATTAAACTTGGAGTCTATTTTTTAAAGAATAAGTTAATGCTTATAAGAATGTATCTGTTTCCTGAGGGTCTGGTGTTCCTTCTTGAGTTGTTTGGGGGATTTTTCCATCATGAAAGAAAAAGGATTCTTACTCTAGGGAGCTTGTGGTCCCAGTTCTGATTTTTGTTTGTTTAAAAAAAATAAATGAAGCAAGCCCCAGTGATCATGATTTAAGTAGGAAGGAAGATCTATCCAGGTCTTACATGTCTGATAAGGAAATGACCGAAAGGCATAAGTAGGGTACTTCAAAAGAAATGCTCTGACACCTGCATCAAGAACACAAAACATCTCTGCATCAGATGAACCCAAGACATCTCATTGGGAAAAAAAGTGCTAAGAAAAGTTCCATTACTGCTTGCAGCACTAGACTGTTCATGAGTTTAACTGATGGTATTTTCTGATTGTTTCACAAACTGAAGTATTAATGCAAAAAGAGTTTCAAAATATATCCAAAAACTTCATTTAGATACTTAAATCTTGTAGCTTTTAAGTTAAAAACATAAAGGAAGAATTTGGATTCAGGCTGTAAGATATTTCATATTTAATTCAAATAATCCTGTCAATACATAAAGCCTGTTAAAAGAATTTCAGGTTAATAAAAAAGAAATTTAAAACAGCTCTGGAATCACCATAGATTGAAAAAATCATGTTATTAACACTGCAACCAGCATTTCTTCTCCCAAAATCCTAAAAGCTGAAGTAACTGAGCACTCAACTTTTTCTTCTAAATGTTGGTTCCTGAAAAGTATTACAATTTCTAAAGATTATTTTAGGTAATTTTAGTAAGTTCCTCTATTTTAGGAACCACAAATTTATTTTTTTTTTTACATTTGGAAGACAACATGGTCCTGAAAATCTAGCATACTTAATGATCTGCAGAATTCAATATTAGAACCTATGTTCATTTGCATTACTAGTACTTGGTCCTTTAAAATCAGCACTAATAGCCTTAACAGAAGGGAAAGATCGACAAAAAAAAACACCCCACAGGGTAACTTAAACATTTACATTTGAAATTACTACTTTGGAAAATATTTATGTTGACACAAGCGTCATGGCTTTGACTACAGTTTAAACCACACATGGTTTATCAGAAATCTGAAGTAAGCACACGGGCCTTTTATCCCTGTGATATCAATATTTACAGGACTTTGCCACATTCTGTTCCAAGTTCAAGAGCAGGAAGAAGGGTCTGGGTTCACATTGCTTTTGCAACCCTGTTTGAGTCCTGATGGCCATCTTCTCTGCATGAGGGCTCTCATCACACACTGTCTCTACCTGGACTATTAGGACCAACTCTTGAGTTGGTCAAATGGCTCTTTTGCCAACTACATATTTTAACTTAACTTTTTTCTGTTTAATATTTTCAATAGAATAGAGCCCAAGACAATATTCTTTGGACTTTGCAGCAAAAATTATGAGCTCAGAAACACTGGGATTGGAGGTCGTTTCAGAGCTAGAGATTAGCCTTGAAATTTAAACCTGGACTCAAACATGGTGTCAAAAGCCACTCAAATGTTGGTAGCATCTGTTTTTGGATAGAGATTTATCCATAATCTAATTACTACAATCTAAGATTATAATTTGATGAGATGTAATTTGAAAATTTAAAATTAACTAGATAATGCAAGTCTTTAGGCATCTTTTTATTAAGTGCACACACACCTAACAGACACTCTGGGGCAGAACAGCTCTTCTTTAAGGTGCAGAAAACTGAAGTCTTAACAGTAACCATCTTCTCAGAAATATTTTCTTCAGAGGCCTCCAGAATCATCCTGCAGTTGATTAGTTTTGAAATTATTAGATTTTTGGTTGTGTCTGTTTTGAAAGCTATAAGGGAAGTAACCCCAGGGTAGAAGTCTTTCATATGGTATGTGCCATGACCTTATCACCCATACAAGGAATTACAGGAAGGACATGGCTGACTTTTACCTAATCATTTAGAAAGGGGCCATCAGTTAGATGGGCCCTGTCTGCAAGCTGCTGAGCACCCTTAGCTTAGGGGTGTACAAGAGAGACACAACGATCTGGTTCCTGCATCTCAGATCTTCTGTTAGTATGAAACAGTATAGTTTTTACTAGGTAAACCAATCCTGTTGTTTTACAATAATTAAGAAAATATATGTATTCAATTCACATACCATCAAAATTACTAGAAAATATATACTTCCCTCATGAGCAACTTTGGGCAAGCCAAAGTAGTGATTGTCAGCCTCACAGGTCTGGGTCCCAAAGAGGACAAAAGAACACTCAAGGGCTGATTTAACAGCTAGAACCAGATACTGTTGTATCTATTCAATTCATTTTAGGAAAGAACTGCTATAAATGCAAAAAAAAAAAAAAAATCAGGCTGTTAAGTTTTTGGCTACAGATATTTTGTTCTCATTTTTTTTAAAACACACAAAGAAATGTTGACGTGTAGCCTTTGAGTTATAAAATAAAGGACAGTATATATAATTTATGGAATAGTTTTGTTTTTGAAAACAAAGGTGTAGTTAAGAATAGGCGCAGAGAACACAGTGAACTGCAACAACCAAACTCTAGAGAAAAGTTTTCAGAGAGCACGCCCCAAGCAACCCAAAATAGTGGTTAAGACAAACCCCTTGCTGGTGGGGTCAGCACAGCATTGCAAGTTGAGGATATAAACCAGGAAGAGAAATTGGGTGACAAAAGTCTTAAAGATCATATATGCAAGATCTGGCCCATTATCAGCTATTAGAAAACACGTCTATTAACAACAAAATAGAGGCCGTTAAACAGAAAATATCTTATTCTATGTAAATGAAACATTATGCCTGTTAATGTGGTTGGTATTTTAGGATGTAGGACCTACCATGGGCACAATAAAATTCTCATATGTTTTAATTCATTTACGCATGCCTGCATTTAATATGCTTTGTGACCATGTCTGCAATTAATATGATTTATGAAAAAAGAACATGTGCAATATTTTTGGGTACAGTGATACATTTATTTTTCTCCTCCTGTGAAGGAAAGATTTAATGAAACAACTCAAGGAAAACTGTCGGCAGTTAACGTATTAAGTTGAACTGACAGAATCACAAGTAAACTTTAGCAGAGTTAATGATATCCTCTTATCTGACCCTGACACATTTGCAGCATGTAATTTACAGAAGCTCTGTCCAGGGAATCTTGACAAATGCTCCTAACAATGTCAGGGCAATGTTCCATTCTAATGTAAAACAGATGTGGGTCAGATACCCTCATTCATCTGTAACACTGAAAATTTCAAACTCCTTCCGAGATGAATTGTATTACCTGCTGTTAACACTTTTCACTGTAGAAAAACCTCTCAAAAAATATATATTGCACAAAAAAGAACACAAAAAGGATGGTGCTAATGAATTAGAATGAGGGATTGTAGAAGATTAATTAATTATCAATATGAATGTATACCTACATGATCCTACAACTAAATTGCTCGTTATGTATGACTATTTTTGCCAAATCCATGAAGGAACCCAGAAAGTGTTTTCATGCCAAATTGCAGGCACTGGGAACCACATACTTGGTTAAAGAAACAGGAGCAAATACACTGACTCTGAACATCTGATGATCTGACCTTTGGCATATTCCTATCAAATGAGACCTCATACTGATTTCACACTACTAGACATCAGTGGTAGCTCCACTGAAATTAGAGAAGGTGCACTGGTGTACATTTAGGGTAATTAAGAGGATAACTTGATCCTTTGTGAATTATATTTTTATCTACAGGCAATTAGTAATGTTCACAACATGTGTCTGTCACTGAACTTGTGCCTTCTCTCAGGTGCTAGATCATGGAGTCACAGGGCTAGGTAATGTTAGAGAAGCTAATTATCTAGCTTCTGCTTCTACAGAGAAGCTTCTAAAATGCCAAGACAACTGAAAAAGTAAAACAGGAATCCCAAAGAGGTTCACAAATTTTATATATGTATGAATAAATAAATGGTCTCAAAACCTTTCAGGCATACTCAGAGACTGTAGATGCATGAATTTAAATGCATAAATATGTCAATATTACATATAACTGTTCATAAAAAAAAAAATCTAAATTTCATGGAAACATAGAATCATTGAATGTCCCAAGCTGAAAGGAATCCATAAGGACATCGAGTCCAACTCCTACCCTTGCATAGGACAACCCCATACACTGTGTGTCTGAGGGTTTGGCCAAATGATTCTCAAATATTGTCAGGCTTGGCACCATGACTGCTTCCCTGGGGAGCTGTTCCAGTGCTCCATCACCCTCTGAGTGAAGAACCTTTTCCTAATATCCAATCTAACCCACCCCTGGCACATCCTTCCTGCTATTCCCTCAGATTTGAAAGGAGTTTTATTGCCCTTTGAGATTACTTCGCTCTCTGCCTGTAAACTCTTCTCCTCCAACCTTCTACTCAAAACTGAAAAGAAAGGTTCTGGCTATCATGAAAACCAGCCCAGCTGTCTCTAGCTGGACACTCACATGCTTTCCTGCCATAACTAAGACACATAGGTTTGCTCCCTTTGGAAGCAAAACAAACTAAAAATACAGTTTTTCATTTTTTTAATTCAAACAGTACTCAAGATTTTTTTACTTGCAGATGGCCAGGGGATGGGAAATGTAAAGCTTTCACAGGAAGACTCTCACCAAACTCATCATGTGGCTCCTCAACAGCAGCTATTGCATGATCTACTATCTATATGACTGGATTTGTTTGCACTAAAGTTCTACAAATTCCTAGACATTTAGGTAAAAACAATGATTTATCCATAAGTGTGGGGGAAAGAAAAGATGATGGACAAGCATATCTGGAGTAGCCCAACCACTAAGAAAAGGTTTGCTCATGAAGCTCATTAATGCATACGCCAGGGTCTCTTAGGCTAATCAGCACTGGGGACAAATAAAAGCGTATTTTGCTATTTTGACCAGAGGAAGCCTCTTTGTATTCTTACTCAACACTCAGTCTTTCTTTTAAAAGAAAATTATTACTGACATCCTGGTAAAAATTAAAGTAATAATAAAACAATACTCTCTACAGAGGTAGGACATTTTGAAGGAATTTGAGCCCAATACATTTAAAAACAGATATATTGCTTTCTAAGGATTCTTAAAGATCAAATTCTGCTCTTCCCAATCCCACTGCAATGTTTTTCACTGAATTCTGTTGTAGAATTTTTAGTACCTTTTCTTAATTCTAAAATATAAAGCATAATTAAGGTCTTAATTGAACCATCTGTGATTACTCATGACAAATCCCTCATTCATGTACCAGTTCTTAATTGAATAAATATGCCAGCATTGAGATTCCTGATGATACTACCATTTTGTAAATTCATTAAAGAAATAGGAGTCCACCGATGCACACTTGTCTTATACTTTATGAAGGGCTAACTCAAACTTTCACTTGACTAGTGGTTTAAATTCAACCTCTACAAGTAACAAAGGAAAAAATATTTTAATGGCTCTAGCAATGTTGAATACTTAGCCTGCATATATTCTATATAGTACAGATTATTACAGGAGAAGTTAAGTCAATTTATCATGAATGAAAGAGTTAAGAAAACTAGCTGATGCTTTTTATAGATCATATTATTGTACTCTTAGATTTTTGTATGTAAGATATCTATATTTTTAATTATATTTCTAAATATCTATTTTCATGAAGTTACAGTAAGTTTGACTGAAGTTCCCAGAAAAGTCCAGGGCATTTTTGTATCTCCCTGTAGATTTCTGAGCTGTAAGAGGAGATCTGGTTTTTGAATGCTGAATCCCCCTCCAGCCTTCTTGGCATGGTGGGGATGGAAGAAGAAATAGGGCCAGAGAAGAAAGTTAAGGTGTGCAATCAAAATGTAAGGTCACACCCAATTATTGTTGTTATATTAATATATGATCCATAATATATATTTTTATATATATGATCCATAAATATATATATAATTTATTTAAACTACTACAATATTTAGAAAATAAATAATAAAGGTTATTATACTTGCACAATGACAACTATGAAACTATCAGATCTCATCTACTTGTACCTAGTTCAGAAACAAAATTAATCAGACCTATTGACTGAACTCTTGTTTTTTTAAGATAAATGCTCCTAAACAAAAACCCATGTCCATGAAAATGATATCATGTGAAGTAACTTTCTTCCTCACAAAGAAATCCCTGACCTCTGTCTCATGTTCTTGGTCAGTAAGCAAAGAGCTCTCAATGCCAAGTTCACTGTGACAAAGATCATGAGCTTCTCATTTTTGTGAGACTTGGATCCAACTGAAATGTTTCTGTGGGCAACCAGCTGGACAGTAATTCGACAAAAGCCATAATAGTTGCCTTTTTTTTTTCCCTCTCTCTTGTCCTCCTTAATGAAGGAATGCAATTTTTTAGCCATTGGTTCCTGTGTTTCCCTTAAAAAGAGAGTTAACAAGACAGTACAAACTTATCTAACCAATTCTACAGTTGTCATCAGATCCATACTTTCAGGTTAATAAACACCGAGTGGTCTCAAAGACTTAAGAGAAGCCAACTGCTTAAGATCTATCTCGCCAAAGAGTTACAGGATAATTCTTAAACTCAGGCAGTGAAATGTTTTGACAGTAGAAGAAAGAAAACTTGAAACACCTTGCATCTTTACTACTGTTCGCAGAAAACCTCAGCATTTTCTTATCAAGATTATTCCAGAGCTCCAGGAAATGGCATGAGAACTGCAAACTTTGTTAAGATCTTCTATGCAAACATTCAACATAAAATCCACTTCTTATTTGGAAAACGCAGCCTTTATTAAAGCTGTTGGTTTGACTTATTTATGCTGGAAGATGACAAGAAAGAGGAAAGAGGATTCTAGAGGGTAAGGACAAAAAAAAATTATGTCCAACAGGAGACAGGTTACGCACGTTTGTTCCTTTTTCCAGTAAAAACTTAACACAGCAGTACTAGTTAAGTCTGGGTGTCCTAAAGGTTAAATACAGGAAGCAAGTGGCCTCGTGGGCAGCAATGCAAGCAGAATGTTGCCGATCCACCTGGATCCATGAGCAGATTGAAACAGTACACTTCAAACTCAGCAAACTGCCTGAACCGCTTGGTGTAGGACAAATGCTGCTGCTTTGACACTAATAAAAAGCATATGACAAGGTCAAGAGATGCCCATGTACACCGGAAAAGCCTTTGTCCTTATCTTAAACGAAACAGTTCAAAATATTGATATCCTGTCTTAAAAACAATCTGTTCTCTAGTAAGACCATACACCTGCAGTTGCAAGACGTGTGCAGTCGCTCATCTGCGTGGTTCCAGGGAGGAACCAGTGGTGATTACTAGTGCCAGGATCAGAATGGGACATGCCAATTCAGAGGCATGCTTAAGTCCTGTACACATATATCAACACACAAATATGCCACCCCCTAATAACTTTGAGTTAGCAAATGTTTGTAAAAGAAAATGCACTGAGCAACTGAAACCTAATTTGAAAAGGAAATACAATATTCCCATAAATGTATGCATGAAAGCCAAGAAGCTGTGTAACAGGCATAGAAAACATAAAAATAAGCAATTTGCATATATTACACACTAATAATCTCCATTCTGATATTATATCTAAAAAGCTCCCGCTGAGATATCATGCTTGCTTGCAGTTTGCTTGCTATATACAAACAAGGACACTACCAGTTCCCTGAGACATTAATTCCTGTCTTATTCCTGCAAAAGCCAACTCTTCACAGGTCTGTAAGACAGAGGTTCTCTCTCACCGCAGCCAAGTCGCTAGGAGAAAACCAGATGAACAAGGACAAAAATCAGCCATGTAGAGGAGATCTGCAGATCTTTTCTTGATGTTGAAACATGCTGCATATTAACAATGTGGGCCTCTTTCCATTCTCCTATCCATTTAAACAGGAGAAACAACATTTTATTTCTCAGCCTGAAAGATGTGTTATGGAGCATTCTGCTTCCTAAAACTGACCAGAACATACAGTCAGTCTTCTCAGACTTTCAAGTTCACAACTAACATGATAAAAATAAAATCACATCACCCCAGCCATCTCCACTGATCCTCTGCCTTTATCCAATGCTTGTCTTAAACAACATATTTGGCCATTATACTCAAGAACAAAGTTAGAAAGGAAGCATCCTGCATGAAAAATAAAGCTTCCACATGGCTCTGTGTGTGACACCCTCATTTGGAATAAATTGAAGTTAAATGAAAAAAAGGAGGTTTAAGTCTGCTAAGAATATGAAAATGTGAATCTTCATATTAGGTTTTGATCTGTATGTACTGAGGCATTGGTTGTTGTTGGGGGTTTTTGGGGTTTGGGGTTTTTTTTTAAATCACAGAAGATTATTCAGGCTTCAGACAAAGCCCTTGCTCCTGCTAAAGTCACCATAAATTCAGCTTTACACACAGCATGCCCAGAGCGCTTGCCTGTGAGAGAGACAGTGATGGGTGGTTACAATATGTTAATTGCTCGCATATCCAGATTTATTGTGGTAAAAAAATCCACCAGCTAGTAAAAAGACCCACTTTCCTTCTCATCTAAATTCCATGCACACAGGCAGGGCACTGCAACATGCCCACTCTGCTGGAAAACTCCTGTTTCTCTTTCTTCCCAAGATCCCCAACACAGAACTGGCTTTCAATTTTCCAGCTGCCACCACCTCAGCCACTTGAGCAGCACCAGAGCACCTACAGGAAGGGACCTGAGGAAGCCTTGCGACACAGCCAGGATGAAGGGGCATTTCACACACAGTAACGTTACAATGCACACGACCAACATCCAAGGCTGCTCTTTCAGACATAAAGCACAAATCAATGTTCTGCTAGAGTCACACAGTTCATTGCATATAATTTACATACTTGTGGCCATGTCACTTCCTGGCATAAACACAAAGCCTAGGTATGCCATTTTATGTGTTTAAGACATCACATAGGTTCTTAAACTGTTTTAGAGGAGCTGTTGGTAACATTACATGGATTTAGGGCTGGGATTATTTTGTCTGATGAAAAGATCTTTATCAGCCAGTGAAGGCAATAATTCAGGTGTCAAGCAGCTGTTCAAAATCTAAATGGGTATAAGTGATCTCCTGTATGCAACTCAGTGATGAACACAACATAAGCTTTTGAGTGAACAACCTTCTCCTAAACCTGTTGGCAGAGGTGCAGGACAGAGCCAGGAGCTCTAAGTGCTGGAGTAGGAAAAAGGTTTCAGAAGGCTAAGGAAAACTGACAAAAACCAGAAATTTCATAGTGTAAAGACAGGGCTGGGTGTAAAGAAGCACAGTAGCTGATTAAAGTAGTCTAAGCTGCTACAGAATCTCCTTTTGATTACATCAAACCTCAAATCAGCAAGACTTTGGGAGAAGGGAACCCAGCCACACTTTTTTTCCTCCCTTTTGGTCAGACATGACAAGATTTCTTTACTGTTGAGCTCCATTTCGCATCACAGGCAACAAGAGCTTTGTGAAAGAGGAAAGAAAAGGTCACATTTTCCACCGCCAGAACTAACATATATTTAAAAACTGACACTAACAACTACTATTAATGGATTAATGCTGAATCCCAGAGAAATTTATATCAAAACTATGGAAGCCTTGCACACTACAAAACTGGCCATTAAAAAAAAATGAAGCAACTAATGCAATGTCGTGACTTTTGTTGGAAGCTGCATTTAGAAATCAGAACTCTCCAAAACAAAATCCGTTCAAGTCTTGTTGGAAGCACATCTGATTGTTTTTCTGTTGGTATTTTTTTCTTGAGGTTTCAATCCATAAAGTTTTGTACCCCACTCTATGCTATAGGAATCTGTGAAACTTAATTACATTTACTGTTACAAAAAAGGGTTTATGAACTTTTGCCTTTGGGCAAAAATGTTTATTTCATTGCCTTTGTTATTCATTCTTTTCAACTCCAGTGCCTTTGAACTTTTCAGCTGCACAGAGTTATCACCGTTGCACAGGAACCAGGAACTGTACTCCTGAGATGCAAACCACAAGTTGAAGAAAATGAAGGAGGCAAAGATATACGAGCCGTTATTTTGGCCACCCTTTGTGCCATTAAAATCTCATTTTCTGCCTATTAGAATGCCCTCTCCCTGCTCAGGCAGTGGTGATAGTCAGTGATTAGTGTGTAATTGAGTATAATTGTCTTTTCACTTTTCATTTGTGTCATTCTGAGCTTCTCTCTGTTTTTCTAAGCACTGACAGGAAAAAAGGGGTAGAAATAAGATAAAGCTGTTCAAACTCTCACTTTCAGCCCTGAAGAGATTCCCGATAGTAATTATAGATTGCATCCTCTTTGTTACTTCTCAGAATTTTGTGGACATCTCTCTCCAAGTACCTGGACAAAGCACTCACTAATAAAATAAACTACCAACAAGCTGACTAATAATGTCAGCTTCAGACAGATGCCACATGTAGGAAAACTTAACCAACCTTTAGACACTCAATTATGAAGGCCATTTATTAACATGATTTCTGAAAAAGAGCTCATGCAAATCAGAAAAACAATTATAGTATTCATGCATTTATATATTGCCAAAGACCAGTAATACGCCTAATTTATGCATTTATAACTCGATTATAGCTCATCTCAATGCCCAGTGCTCAGCCCTTGGAAGTCTCCTCATACAACTTGCCTCTAATTTTCCTGGACTGTTCAGTAAAACCTCTGTGAGGTTATCTTAAAGAGATATTTTATTCATAGAAAAACTAAACTATCTACTTTCTGTACTTAGCCACAGATCTTCAGGAAAATAGTGGCACATTATAAACTCCCAACAACTCAATGTAAACATGAAGCCTGTATGATTGCATTATAAATCACTTGAAATTAAATATAAGCTATGACTCTTGATTCAGCCAATAGAAGGAAAAAAATTAAAAAAAATAAAAAAAAAAGAAGGAAACTAGCAAACTGAAATCATGTGGCTTGTATAAAGAATACATTATGGTTTAAATTTGGCAATTCATTATATTGTGGCCTAAGGGAATAGACTCTTTGGTTCTGGTATACAGCAAATCCTCTGTCTGAAAACACAGGACTGACCTGAGGTGAAAGGCCATTGCCAATGGCAGGGTTCATGGGATTTGAGGGCCCGGACGGAGGCACAAAGCTGTCTGTATAGCTTGAAAATCCATGCCTGGTGCTGGGAAGGCAATAAGCAGAGCTGCTCTCTGGATTTGAAGGGAGGCTGCTTTGGTGCACAGTGCTTGGAGGGAGAGGCTGAGGTCTGTGGACGGTACTGCTCGGATCAGACACGGCTAGAAGCAAAAGAAAAACGATGATATGTTTTCCTCCCCTTTTCTGGCATAATAAGTTCATTATGTGAAGCTCAACCTGACAAAATTGCATCAGGACCTGCACCTAAGTACTGGTTACAGAGAAAGTTAAACCTTTAATATTGCTAGATATTTAACTAGCTGGTAAGATTACACAAGAATTTTTAAACGGACAGTAAAAATCATAATGACAAACACAGTTTTCAGATAACCCTTGGTGGGCGGTAATATGTTTAATGTAGAGACAAATCTATATAAAAAACAAAGGAAAAGTTTAATTTACTTAGAAGACTAGTAATAGGCTTTGCCCTCCTGGTCACAGCACAGAAATTCTACTGTGATTTGTAGTGAACTTCACAATGGATAGGAGAAGCTCTGGGCTTCGAAAAATCCCATCAAACAGAACATCCACCAACAGTTAGGATCCAAATCTCAGGAAGGGAAAAAGAATACAGAAACTCATTTTAAAGGATGTCACCTGTAAGGTTTTTCTTGAACAGTAAAGTCTAGCGTAGCTAAGATTTGAGGCTGTCTTCCACCCCACCCCAACAATCCACTGAAGTTCACAGAATGTCTGACAACATTAAGGCAAATTTTTTCATACTGAGACTTGCTGCTATCTGATGTGAAAAAAGATGGTCTGAGTAGCTGGGGGTTTCCATCATCAAATAAATATTCAGGGTACTTACAGAAGTTTCCTGTGTACCATCACCAAAAACAGCAAAATGCAACTGTTGCCTCCTTCTCTGCCAGGCACTCTCAGCAAAGAAGGTCAATGCAACAGGAACCATAGACATTACTTCAGCAACGCAGCGCTTCTGCCATGCAGGAGGCTTATTTATCTAGCTAGCATCTTTCACGTGTGACTAGCCCTTTCCCACACGATCATGCCTTTCCCATGTAACCAGCCCTTTCCCACAGCAAAACAAACCGAAGTTCTTACACGCTTAAAATAATCAGGCTTATAAGGTCCTCAGTGACTCAGACCTTGAACTAGTCAACATTCTGTTTTCTGCATTAGAGGTGAAAATATTTCTGCAATGGATCAACACAGTAAACCTTCGATAATACTATTTTAACCAAGTATCTGTTGGCTACTGTACCTTGTGGTATGGAGGTGGGTTGATAGGAGGGTTCGGAGAGCTGGTACGTTGGCAAAGTTGGCATGGCACTGGGTGGAAACCCTCCTGGGATCAGGTGGTTGAAAGCCATCAGTTGATTGGCTCCTGCCTGCTTCCTCCATCTAGCACGACGGTTACTAAACCAGACCTACAAATGTTTTAATTAGGAACATTTGATTTTTGCAGATTAACATGGGTGCATGAGAAACAATGTCATTGTATTCAGTAACTGAGAAGAGTGATACAGAAGCTGTACACTGGGCTCATAGCTCTCGGACAAGAAGGATCCCTTGGCACATGCTTCCATGGTTCAAAGGACAGAATAGAGGAATTCCAAGCTCTAGTTACCTCTCAAATGCAGCCTCTTCTGAGAAACAAGCTGACTAATGGTTTCAGGCTTTTAATAGCTATCAATCACCGTCCTTATTGTGCCACATTTAATGGTAAAAGGAAAACATCACTCCATTTGATTTAAGTGCCAGCCAAAGCTGTATGATCTGAATTGTATTGTCCTTAACTTGTTGACAACTTAGTGGCCTTACTTAACACACTGTTGGAAGGCACATGTACTTATATATCACGATACTATATTGTCCTAACACTCAACAAAACCTTAAGACTTTAATCTGAAAAATTCAAGCCTTGTGTACAGAAAACACAAATCCCTCCCAGCAAGTTTTCATGCACTCACATGTGTACAAAACATCTCTTAATATACTTGACATTAACAGTACATAAGAATTTCAGTACTGGCTTAGCATTGCATGACTTTGAAATCTGTTCCTGGGACGGGGTACCAAACAGATGGTGTTTGGATTAACGGGACATTTAGGCTATAAATCTACTTTCCTTCACGTCATTCTCAGTTGATGTTTTAAGTTTTCTGAGTCTTGGATATCTCTTATTGCCTTTAAGAAAGGAAGAAGCAGGACTTCACAAACATAGACATGATGAGTTCCAAAACACACAGGTTAATATTGAGATTATAGTGATTACACATGCTGCAAATCTGCAACCACAGTATGGGTGCCTGGACCCAGTGTGCATCCTCACTGCCCTGCCACAGGTTTAGAGCAATGTCTAAGTTGTGGAGCTCAAGTCCATGAGGTAGACCACTGCAGGAAAGAAAGTCTGTTTAAGATACGGGGAGGTACACACATTTTGTAAAGAAGCAGAGTTACTCATAATTGTACACCCTGAAGCAGCTGCAACAATCAGTTGTGGATACTGTCAACTAGTACTATTAATTAACTGCATGCTAGCATCTTATAAGCTACGTCAACACAGCCTGGAAGGCAATCTGGCCTGAAAGCTACTGAGGTATGTTAGCTGATAAGTCACACGTAGACATATTTGTAAAAGTATCTGATCTGTTACCCTTCCTGCAAGCAGTCCATGCTGACATGTGAATTGACCATCACAGACTGGATTTCTAGGTGTAACGGCATTTACAAACCATGAACGGCCCAACCATAAAAGTGTAACAACATTTTGGATTACAGTCTGGGCTTCCTCTCTGCTTGTTATTTCATAGCAGGAGTGGCAGGACTCACTGGGCCATCTGGTTTCTGATGTAGCCCATCTGTCACCATGTAGTTTGATCTGTCTTCATCCTTTTTTCAGAACAAGATGCTCAGTGCACACAGCTGCCTCTTCCTTTGGCCACAACATTTACTCTTCAATTACCCACTCCCACTCCAGTTCAAGATTTAGGTACAGATGGTGCTCTGTTCTATGTCACGAACCCCATTCGTGTCTTTTTTACTGTACATTGTAACCCTCCCTCTGCCTACAGAGGAGTCATTTCTGAAAGTAGGCACCACCAGGCACCAGAGTGGACATGTGAGACCCGCAATAAGCAATAGCTGAAGATGGATCTAGATTCAGCAATATTTTTTACTTTCTCATCCTGTAGACTTCTATCTCCCTTTTCACCACTGTCCTTACCCTTTGTTTCCCTCACTAACATTTAAGTCTATATTTTTATGTACTGCTCAGACGTTCTTCTTACCTGCTTGTCTTCCAAAGCCCACCAGTCTCACACTCCTGTGGTAGCATCTTTTGAAGATGACCAGGGAAGGAAAAAGGGGCAAGACATGCTGAAGAGGAAGGATGAGGCTTTGCTAAAGAGCCAAAGAACATTTAGGAAGGATAATGGAGGTCAGAGAGAGCAGGGAACAGAAAACTCATGTTTTAATTAGCCTACCCAGGTCATTGACTGTTGCTTTCTCCATGACAATCTCCCTTCTTCAGGTCAAGAGGGTTATCTCATAATCTTTAAATGCTTTCGGAACAGTGACTGCACTACAATATGTGAGTGGATTTCATTGAGGAGTATGAGATCATGTGATTTTGTTTCCTTTACAGACAAGAATTTATCTTCAAGCCCTAGAACTTTATTAAAATGAGTCAGATCCCAAACTTTAATTCAGGAGTGAGTGATTTGCATCAATGCCAAGTTTTATGGTTTTATTTACAGGTAGATTTGGGCTTATTTTATAGCTAAGAATTTTTCCAGAACTGCAGATGTGTGTTAAACATCCCTAAAAGGGACACACACAATGATATCAAAGAGTATGTATCAGCCTTGCGATAAACACGCTCATGCAGAGCTCTCTCGACACCTGGACCCCATTAAATGAACTGGAACTCTGAAGGGGTGCAAGAACCTGCCTGGGCTGTGCAGAAGCAAGGCTGTGTATTACCACTTTGGTTCCACATGACTGAGCCACGCTGAATGGGTGTTACTTGACCAGTACCCATGTCCCCTGGTGCTATCGCAGCTGTAGTGCCAGGCTCATTGGCTCTGGCTACCACCAGCCCATTAGCCACACTGCACACCCTCTGCTACTTGCCCAGGCTTCTTTCTTGCTCCAAGCAGCAGGAAGGCAGATGGCACCTAGCGAGCACTGGACTTAGTCCAGAAATAACTCACAAAGCCCCTTGAACAAAGTCAAAACTGCAGAGGAAGTCTCGTTGGCACTAAAACCACACACACTCATCACTAGAGAACAGTAGAGGCACATTAAAAAAAACAAAAACAAACAAAAAAACCCCCCACAATGATAAAAGTCCCCACATCTTTGCAGTTAGCATCAGGGGTCCAATCCACATTGGTATGTGTTTCCCATTAGTTTTAACAGGATTTGGATCAGCCTTGGTAAAGACGCTAAAAATAATTTATCTTTAAAATGACCATAATTGTGCCCCATCTTAATTATCACATATTTTTACAAAAGGACACACTGAAGCTCTGAGTCTGTAACACTGGATGCTTTAATGCAATAGTTTTCCTGTTGCTACTGTTTACTACCATGGCCTCACACTTTTCATGTGGCTTTAGATTTGTTTTGCAGCCACGTGTAACTCCCCTTTTATATCAGGTAAGTGCAGATTTCAGATGTGTGTGAGAGAACACAAAAAAAAAAAAAACCAGGAAGACAGGAGAAAAAAATATAAATAAGATTAAAAGGCATAGTTAAAAAAATGAAAATCAATTTTGGAAAGTTAAGAAAAAAATGACCCTAACTAAATAACTTAAATATTTTATTTACACTTTATGTAAGGTTTATCATTATTAGTCAGATCCCAGAGTTTATTCAATAGCAGTAATTTGCTCTCTATGTTATCCAGAATGACAAATTTAAATTTTTTTTCCCCTTTAAACTTAGTATTTCACTTAGGCTACATTTGGCTGCCTTAACTTTTTCTGCAGAGTTCAAGACTTCTTTTATTAAATCGGCACATATCGTGAAGTATCTATATGCACTATTACAACTAATTAAAGAAATCTTGAAAAAAATCAATATCAAGCCAAGACTTAAGAATAAATCTGGTCAACACCAGCCAATGTGTCTGCTTAGAAACATATTGCAAACACCCAAGGAAATATTTTCTTTTGTCCGTATATTTTGAACATGATTTAAGCATGTCATCACCCCTTCAGCAATATTCAACTCCCACCTGCATGGCAAAACCCTCATCTTATGAGTGGCATTTTTAAATCTAACAGGTGCCCACAGGATGCTTCTGTTTTCCCACACCCTCCCTTTAACAAGGAAGTGATCCTCAGTTGCATGCAGAGGTCCTCGGAGAGTAATACAGCCGAGGCTGAAGATCACAAGTGTTTTACTGTGAGTAAGTGCAACCCTGTAGTGGATGTAACAGAAAACCGACTCTAGACTGCCTATATCTACTTAATCTGACAAACTAATGTGTCTTCTGTATTGCCTCCACCAGCAATGGCATGAATCTCAGTGGAAGGCAGGTCAGCCCTAGATAGTACTTCAAATCATCACTACCACACTAAATTCCACCATGGAAGCAAAAGCAACGTGTAAGCAAGCTACTCCATCTCAGAGGTTCAAAATATAGTGTTCTCACACAAAGAGTACTGTGCCAAAAGTATGAATATGATCCACGGTTGTTAGTGTAACATGCAGGAGCTCTAAATTAGGTCAGCATTTCACTTGGTGCTGTGCAAATGCAGACACAGACAGAGGAAATATTGTCTGGCCTGAGGGACACAAGCATCCAACAGTGAAGTCTCACCAGAAACCAAATACGTTTCAGTGAGATTTTGGCTTCCCAATTTGTATGATACTTTCAGAAATGGAATGTATATTACCTAGATGATTTGGAAACAAAACTGAACCCCACTGTCTGACCAAAATGCACACCTCAAAAACAGAACTGAAAAGGAAGAAATTTAGAGCAAAAGGGAGAAAAATACTCCTTTAAAGAGTGTAAGTATCGGAGGTTTCGGTTTTGCAAGAATCTGGAACTGGACTGACTGAAAAAGAAATCACTCTTCAATAGAATATAGCAATGTATTTTGCCATGGTGTAGAATGGATGAGGTGAAGTAGTAGTTTCTTTCCCATCTCTGTTTTCTAATATTTAGATCCTGTTTTTTATTATCATTTTTCCTTTAAGTAGTTTGCAAATGATCATGCCA
The DNA here is from genome assembly GCA_033558105.1 of Coccyzus lansbergi. Taxonomy (NCBI): domain Eukaryota; kingdom Metazoa; phylum Chordata; class Aves; order Cuculiformes; family Coccyzidae; genus Coccyzus; species Coccyzus lansbergi. The sequence goes on along the minus strand of JAUMJK010000095.1, from coordinate 61,397 downwards.
ACATCTTATTTTGTTGATCTCAACAGGATATTCTTTAAAAGATGCATTTTTTCACTTGGGAAATCACTAGCGTAATTAGCCTTGACATTTCAACTGTCCGATCATAAACACAGTACACTCCATGTGCTTTTAAGGCAAAAAGATCTCTGATTCAGCAGGGCAAAATAGTCGAGATGTGAATTTTGCAGGAAACCCGTGGATGTTTCTTTAAAAACAGCTTCAACCATCACAAGCATGACTACCAAAAACACACAAAATCAAAAGACTGATGTATTGTTAACGGTACTTCTAATTTTAGACATAGAGGGGTTGGTTTTTTTTCCTGCTTTTGCCTTATGATGTTTTTCAGGGTAACCATCTCCCTCATCCCTCCCTTCCTCAAAGTCCACAACTAAAATGAAGTCTAACCATCATGGCTTCTCAATGGGTGCACCATCAAGGAATGAATGTAGGGCACGCCAGAAGGAGTGGGGCTTGCCTTGTAAAAAGGGGAGGCTGGAGGAGGAACCTCTGCTAAGAAGCTTGGCTGCACCAGAACCTACCAAGCAGGTTGCATTACCTTGGCAAAACATAGCAATGTGACTCCTAAAGACAGCCACAGTGTCTGGTCCCGCAGTCTCTAACCAATGGCAGACCTACATTTACACTTTCAGAGTAGTCTGTCCAGGCACTTTCAGCCAGTGGTCTGATGAGAGAATGACACCAGCACTAGTGCTTGCCTGACCCACCTGGGAGTTCATTTAAAGAACATAAAACATCCAAGGAAAATAAGGAAAAACCCTTTTTTTCTTCCCTTTCCTCTTTTTGCAGTTGGGTGAATTTCTATCCTGGCTCACTGTAGTATCGGACAAACTCCAGGAAGAGTACTACCAGGGACCAAACACAGGAAGAAGAAAGAGTAGAAACAGAGTTGGTTTTTTAGTAACAACTTTCTGGTAAATCATCTTCATTGCAACATTTGCTGGACTCAATGATGCAAAGGTCTTTTCCAACCAAACAATTCTATGATTCTATGGTTTGAACACCCTCAGCCTCACAAGTAATAAGGTGTACTGCATCTGCAGAGAGGCACACAACAGGTAGGCCTGCCTCTTCACAGCATCCCAAAGCACTGCTGCCAGCCTGCAGAGAACAACCTCCAAGACCACTAGTAGGAACACCACAAAGCTGCAGGTTCTCCACCTGAGGTCTACCAGGAGAGGTTATTTACAGTGATGACAAGTCATGCTGATAGGGGCACACAGAATTATAAACATGATGGAAATCAAAGTACTTTTAAAACAAACAAAAGACTATACATAAAATAAAAAGAAGAAAAAAACAGCAACCACAAGATCAAAAAACACCAGGCTACTCCAAAGAGAACAAAGACTTCCAACTTCTCAAAGACTTCCAATGTACTCGATATTCACACGTTTGTTTGAAAAGACTTTTCCTCAGTCCTACACAAACACTCCTAAAACACTGCCGCTGAAAAGCTCCGCAAAATATTGAGCAATAAACAAATTGAATTGTGCATTTATAATTTAAAGCACCACTAATTTAAGCCCTGAGGCAGCATGGACCAGAGGAGAAAAAAAAAAGGAGGAAAATCACATCCCTTGTTTCCTTTATGATTAAAAATGTCTTCTTAGGCCTGCATATGTTTGCAGTTGGCTAATTTAACCATAAGAATTTCTTCTTTATCCTAGGGGTGGGAGAAATCTGCAATTACAGGGTTATCTGCTGCAAGAACGTACACAACATTTTCTTTCTTTATCCTACATATGATTCAAAAGGGACAGCCTCAAGAAAAGGCATTAGAAAGTCTTCATAAACAACATCAGGAGTAAGTGTAAAAATCTGTTGAAAAACCTTAAATGTTCCTGAATCCATCCCACATTTCTTTAGCCCATCTCCCCTTAAGACTGTGCAGTTCAGCATACAAGCTTTAAACCGTTTCAGAGTTGCTCAAAGCAAATAAAGACTTTTTTTGGCACAGGTCTTCCCTCCTCCATGATTTCCATTTGAATGCTTTTCACTATTTGCAATTAAGAGGAGACTACTAAAGCTAAAAGAATAGACTTCAGAGCTTTTAAACCTTACTACCAGCTTAAGTCATCTTTTCTTCTCCCACCTTTCCCCCCACTATCTTTTTCACCAAACCATCTCTTCCCCTCCCTATGCCACAGTCAAACAAAGAAAATTATATGTAAGCACAGCACTAAAGAAAAAAATAAATATTTTTATCATTTTTATTCTGGCTGCTCAAGACTGCCGAGCTCTTGGGACTTATTCTATTTGCTGAGGCTGTAATAAGTTTTGTAAAACCTTACAAGCTTGATTGCAAGTTTGACATGGGAGCATTCAACCACATCCTAGTAGCCTGGAGAGGTCTGCTTGAACTTTCAGACATGCTCTTCTGCTAAACAATATTTTTCTTTTTGGAAGCTTTCAATAAAACCAATTTAAACCTGGGATTTGGCCGAGAAGAACCTTTTTCAAGATGGAGTGTACTGACGGATCAGAATTCATCCTGACTTCTCTTGCTTTTTCACCATTATTCACGGACTAAGAGAGTCCAGATTTCTCTCATTGCCTTTTGAGGTTAAGCAGGAAGGCCATGTGCTCAGTGCTTCTCAGGGCAGACCTCCAAAAACACATGATTCCATACAGCTGCAGACACATCCTGAACACGGTCCAAAATGCAAGTCTCACACCTCACGTTGCTGATAATTTGGGAGACTCACTTTCTTAAACCAGCTCCAACCTGCTGCCAGACTTCATCCAGTTCAACCAGGTCTAAAAATAAGCCTGATGTAGCAATCGAAAAGTGGCCAGAAAAGATGCTACTTGCTTCATTCCATATGCGCTGTTTGTTACAGAATACCATAACCACACTGCTCTGAGCTCAGAAAGAGACTTTGATCTTTATCTATACAAGGGAAAAAATCAGTTTTAGAATTTGCCTTCAGATTGAGTGAGTAAAAATAGGCCACGTCCCTTCAGGGCCTACACTACAATGCAGTGATGGTTTTAATGAGTTTTTAAACTGGACCATTAAAGCACTGCATATCTGCAGTGTTCATATACAGTACGTGAAGGTTTAACCTCACATTCTTAGGCTATTGCTATTTTTTTTCCTTTAATAAAGGCTCACCCTAGACCCTTGGGACTCTGTTTATGTTTCTGAATTGTCTCTGATGAATGCACAAGCCAGAACTTTCCCCTTCCTGCCGCAACTAACATGCGGAGAAGAGACAGATGCCTTTGGAAGAGGCAGTAGAAGAGATCATCCTGGCTCCACATCACATTTTGGCTCAGGGGAGGAATACTTGAGAGTTCCTGAGTGGAAAGGTGGTGGTGGAGGAACATTTTAACTCTCCTTACTACACCCAGGATTGAAGCATTTGCAATGATACATTTCACGCCTCTTGCAACTTGGAGTTTGTTGCAGCACTTCTTTTCCCAAAAGCCCTTCCTGTCCCCTCAATTAAGAGCACAAATAACATTCAGAGTATAAAGTCTGTTTTCAGTTGCTTGTAGCTTTCAAAAAATTCTCCTTAGAGGTTGAAGCGTTCTAAGTCTGATCTCATCTCAGAGAAAATCTCCCCTCCAGTCCCAAACCAGTCAGCTTAGAAACAGTCATTTGGTTACACTTCAACAGTGGGAAAGTGAGAAAAGAGATGGTTTGGTGGTTTAAGACTCTTCCTTTCATAGGTGTTCAGGGATTGCCTTGAGGAACACAAGGAAAGGGAAAGCACAGGGGCTTCAGGGTAAAAAAAACCAAAACATGAGATGGTGGGACTGAGGCAATAGCAAGTTTGGTCCAGTTGTAATCAATTAATTAACTTCCTCAATAAAGTAAAAACCTTTACTAAATTGGGCCTTACAACTCCAAAGAAAATATAATTTTCTGAGTTCTGCTGGGTTCATGCTGCAAAGAGCCAGGTTTTTAGATGATGCTTGATTGGGAAGCAAAGAGATGTTTGTGTGTATATATATAAAATTTGGTATCTCTGATCTCTGTCATACTGTTACCAAAAAAGAAGCGTGACTAAGAAAGCTTGAATGTTACATCAGTATGGCTATCCAGCCCTCTCAGTCCCAAGTTTCTCAGGGTTACTTTCTTCTAACAGGTCGTCTTTTATTTCATGCCAATCATAGGTGGCTATTTTAAGGGGCTATAGAGAGGTGCTGAATGCTGATAAGGCAAATCCTGTATCCCTTAATCCACTGCTAAATCACTCTGCCAGGCTTCAAGGGTACCAGACAGATGGAGTGTGCTAGGAAACTGCCCACAGGCTGGCTACTTCAACCTCAGCTCATCTTTAATCCAGAAAGGTTTTGTTCTGGTATTTTAATCATTGATTGACTGGGAACTTTCTGCCATGCTGAGTTAGGTAAAATATCCATATGTCAGAGGTACTGGGGAATTCGTGAGGCTGTAGATCATACGAGTGGTGTGAGACAGGATGCGTCTCAAGGGAACCAAGGAAGCCATAAGGAATGTAAAAAGTCACAAGGTTAAAGCCACATTAAGACAGCTGTTATGTTAATGAGAGTTCTGCTTTTCTTCTAGCTGAGGGTCATTGATTTAGAAAAACATGAACAAGGTCTTTTTCATGTATCGTATTTTTCCACTGAAGCTAACATAGCCCCAAACATCATACCCTAGAATCCACTCTTCTTGTTAACATAACTTGTGTAGGAAGTTACTATGTTTGTGTGTGGATGATTCCCAGAACTTGATTTGGTCCTACCTGGCCCAAGTCTACATATAATGCAACCATTACACTTGGTAAACATGTCAAGAGAGAGTCATGCAACCACCGAATTGGTCTTCCAGACAAATACATCGATATATCCGATTTTCTCTCACAATCTTAAAACTTACAAGAAATGTGGCGTGAAATCTTCTGTAAAAACTTTTAGTAGACAAAACTGAAGAAATCTGGACCTTCCAAGACAGATACTCAATAAAACAGCCATGTTGCAACAGGTATACTTGTCTTAAAAAGTCAGAGGGATATTTTATGTAGCTTGTTTCAGTTTGCAGAGTCTGAATGCCTCAGGCTGAGCTTCAAAGGTCAAAACATAAAAACAGAGTTTCACAAAAGTGGCCAAATCCATTTCTAGCTTTGGTTAAATCACAAGTTACCACTCACATCTAGAACTTGGTTAGATCACAAGCTACAGCATTTTGCTTATCACACACATGCACTTCTGCTTATGAACACTTGAAACTCGGACTGATTTAAACTGGACATGATTTTTCAAATGTCTCTTAGATGTCAAATAATGAAAGAGTAGCAGTGTATTGTGCCTGTGGTATTCAACATTTCACACAGAATATGCTTCTGTGCCATGAAACAGATTGAGCCCTAGTCTGAACCTGAACTCTGAGTGCAGTTTATTCCATAATTATTTGGTGGCTATTTGTCTGGTTTTGGCCACATGAAAATCCAGGTTCATGCTTTTTTTAATTTATGCCAACTCCATAGTTTACTCCTCCAACTTGTTACCTTGTTTAGACAATCCAAAACTCCATGAAGTTGTGAAGACCTACCAGTTATTTGAGGGTTTATTTTCTTTTGAATTAAACTGATAGCAGGAAAACAGAGATATTACAAGATTTAGATCAAGTCAACTTCCAAAGCTAACCTAAGAGTAAACTGTAGATACAAGATACAGCAGCAATAACCCTGCTTGCTTGCATGGTTCTAGAGATACTTTATCCTTTTAAAAATGTTTTTCTGTCCTCTGTTAATGCCTGGAACAGCCAAACAACAAAAGATGAGATCAGTTAAATAACTATAAAGTGGCACGACAGCTGACTTGACTTCATGCAGGGTTCTGTCAAATGCATAGAACAAACAATCAGGGATAATAGCCCTTCTTCTCCAAGGATGCAGTCTTATATTCAGAGTAGGTATGGAACAATCATTGGGGAAAACACAAATCTTTTTACTAAGAAATTGCTGCTGTAAACAGTTGGAAAACCAATGTCCGTGTACAGATGCAAAATCCCCTAAGGCTTAAGCAGTGTAGCTTCTCATTTTCCTTCAGGATAGGACTGCTTGAGAATATAAAATGACCCAATTTGCTAATAGAAAAGGAAATTCCCTTTATTAGGCAGTTTTTAAATACATACCTGGACACGAGCCTCTGTGAGTTTGGCTCTTTGTGCAAGCTCTTCCCGTGTATAAATATCAGGGTAGTGTGTCCTCTCAAAGGCTCTTTCCAGCTCTTCCAACTGCTCAGCTGTGAAGGTTGTCCTGCTGCGACGCTGCTTTCTCTTTAATGGTAAATCTGGTTCAGAATCTATATCAGAGCCTTCATCAGACTGGGGAGCTGATGCTCCAAAAAGGAAAAATGAAAGATAAGTTAGCTTTAGTTGAAGAAAAAAAGGCGAGTTATATGTTCAAATAATGATATCCGCTTCTATAGATAAGCTGCTTTTTCTCCATGACTCACAACTGAGTTGGCAAACTTCAAAAGCACAAAAGTGAGAAACAAATCAGAGTTAAATGTATATTGTGCAAGTGCACTCAAACAAATAAAGAATTGTCAAAAAATCAACTATGAGTTTAGCCCCTTTTCCTGGCCCAAGAATATTTAAGAACCTCCAGAAATCTTTGAGTAAATGAGTTATTCCATTTATTCATTTAACTCCTCCAGCAGTTTCTAAGAGTTCTAAATAACCTTGAGCAGTACTGCTTAGTTCCAAGCACTCAAAAAAGCAATACAGTCTTTTTTCCTTTCCGTGAACTAGTCACACTGGCGTGTATGTTGTAACTTAAATATTCCAACTCTATAGACACATGTCCACGAGACCCTTCCCTACAGATCCATGGTAAGCTTAAAATAGCTCAGAACAACAGTTTGACCTGACTCATCCAGTTACTAAAGGAAGGAGATTCCAGCAAATGTGAAGACTAGAGCTGAAATACACAGACTGCACACCTCCTTCACTTAAGGTTTCATCATTAGTCCCTCTAACCTTGGGACATTTTCCAGCACAGAGCATGGCTACACAGAGATATGCTGATACTTACCCTCCAGACAATAGCCCAGGACATGAGTGCACAATGGCCAAGCTGTGTTGGACCAAAAGCCTCTCTTGCCACATCTCAAGTCAGTACTCTAGGAACATCAGCAAGTAACAGACCACGTACAGCATGCCTCTGATCCAGGAAGGGGGAACTAACTCTTGCCATCAACAGCTTAAAGAGAAATCATAACCAAAACTCTTATGGAGTGTCAAGGACTTGGAGAGAGCAAGATTACACACAGACAAGCAACTCCTGGCATCACTACTTGTTTCCCTGTGCTCCCTGGCAACCAAGTGAACTCCAGCTACAGCCCAGCCACAGCTGTAGCTGTGAAGGCAGCAAAGCTTTTGCTGTACCCGAATACATTTTCTTCTTTCTCCAACAAACAGTAAAGAACCAAAAGAGTAAAATTCCAAAACCAGTCTTCACTTGCATCAGCTGCTGCCCCAGGGACAATCATTTCTTCTTGCCTGAGTCTTGCCTGAGAAACCACCTAAAGAGGGCAGACAGTCCCCAGTGATGCTGAAACTGCTTGTTCAGTGGAAATATAAAAATTGCTTCTACTACTTCAACAATTTCAAATAAATTATTGACATAGATATTCATTTAAAATAATCATCCTAACATTATTTATTTGGAAGTAGTCTAAAACACAAAGCCAGAAAGATATCACTGTTTCTCAGGCTCCAACTAAAACCCCCATCACATTCATTTTTATCTCTCTCACAGTTCCAATTTCACTCAAGCTCTTTGAACCCATAAATGCACCTAATCTCTTTACTTGCTCTTAGAGGGAGAAAGACAAAGTGTGTTTTTGGACAACTCAGCTGAAGAGTTTATGAATTTCTGCACACTAAAAAAGGAACAATTACTTACATGAAAGCTATCTTCACTGTCCAGACATCAACAATATTTTGGACCCAACATACAAATGACATCAGGAGAAGCTCAATATTGATGCCCAGTGAAAACATCCAACTCCCAGAATCTCTTACACGCACAGAAGCTTTGTACCATGTAAGACTGGATTAAACTGTTCTTAATATTGCCCACAAGAACAAAAGAGAATCAGAAACTTCCTATCATAAACAGTTCAAAATAATTCCTTATTAAACAGGCAATCAAGGGTGTCCCAAAATGAACATGACATTGTCACACTAATGACAAATCCCACATCTTCTCAGTTGGTTTCCCAAGTGAATCAGTGGCACCTGCGTTCTTCAGCAATTGCCAAGCTACAACAATCTAGGATGGCTTCAAGTTGCTATTCAAGAATAAATGGAAACACAGGACATTTAAAATACAGTTTTGCTATGGTAGCCTCATATATAAATCACCCTCCTTAACCAGAACAGCAATCACTAACAAGTTAGGCTAATGGAAGAGAACACGCCAGCCGTGCTAACAGGATCATACTGGCTAGCACTGCCTTCTGTCCATACCTGATGTGATAAGATCTGAAACAGAGCTCAGGTAGGTCCCTTTTGGAGACAACTTCTCTGAGCAAAGGTGCCTTTGATTGTATATAATGATGTCTGCATTTTTTTAAATGTTTTCTTGTGAGGGTATTGAGGTTGCCCAGAGAAGTCATAGATGCCCCATCCCTGGAGGTGTTCAAGGCTAGGCTGCATGGGACTTTGAGAAATCTGATCCAGCAGAAGGTGGCCCTACCCCTGGGAGGGGGTTGGGACAGATAGGTGTTAAATCCCTTCCAACTCGAACTGTAATGCTATGAACTTCTTCAAACATCCACACATATGACTATAGAAAGCCAGATTTAACTGTATAATGTAAAGTGGATCTTTAGCACTGCATTTCTGAAGTTAACTCTCACCATCTGTGTGGGAAGTATCAGGAGACTTAAAATGATCTTTCTAAAAATGTTTTATAAAGACTTAACAAAGTCTTGTGTTGTTCCCTGTCCCTTGCATTCATACAGCAATGAGGAACTGAAACACTGACTTTGTTTTCATGTTAGGTTTACTTTTCATTAAGCAGTATATGAAAGGCACAGAGGTAAACCAGTCAGAAAAAGCCTGAACCAAGTACCTAGAAGTCTATGTCAATATGTCAAACCAAGTGTAAACACTTAGAGAAAAAGACAGAAAAGTAAAGTTGGGAGAAAACATCTACCAAAGAAAATAGCTTTCATATCAATGATTTTGCTGGTGTTACACTTGTCAGGCCTGGCTGCTATGTGCAGCTTTATTGAAATCATCAAGTTTCTTCACCTTGCCTGATCTGCAATACTAAAATCAGACAAACAATCTCAAATGATTGTTATATATCTGTACTACAAACTGCAATATTTTTATTTCTAACAAACTCTTCTTAAAAATTGTTAGTTTCAAGGAAGGTTTTGTTCATATTTTTCTAATTAAAATACCAGTTTATATAGAGTGAGAAGCTAATCAGTGTATTGTCTAAGCTTATAATTGGACACACACATTAGCACATTGCCCTTTTGCTAAGCAGTATCTCACTAATAGATCCACTGACTTCTATAACATAAAAAGTTACTATTCAGCACAGGTGGGTGAAATCTGAGTCGTTTATATCATCATCACCAGTTCCGCAGACACACAACGTGAATATTGCTATCCTTCACAGATGTCCTAATGATCTTAATACTCCAGCCATTGAGCTATAAAAAGGAGAAAGAAGATGTATCTCCAGTCTCCTGGGAGACCCCCAACCAGACCCCTTGGGACCACCTCTCCCATCACAGTGGGAGAGGCAGCTAAGAGAACTACCAGTAGCTAAGCCATGAAGTTTAATTAAAGAAGGAATTACAGAATTAAAGAGCAATTATTTGTCCTTTAACCCCCTGTGACCTCTCTGGTGGTCTGTCTGCTACATACTAGTTTCACCTCAGTAAGTGAAAAACCTCTGACCAATGTCATAGGCATTAGGTCACCAGGACCTCTGCAACCATTTCTTTTCCAAACACCATAAATAGACAGGCTGGAGCAAAAAACTAACATCAATATAATATACAAGAGGTCATTCTATAGATTGTTATTCCTCCCAGCAAGACATTTCATTTGAATAATTAAAAAACAAAAAAAGTGACAACCATGGAAAACCCATACATTACAGCTGCAGCACAGCACACCTGAGAAATACAGGCAGAGAAGCTATCATTCTACAACTTGTGACATTTTTTAATAAAATATCACACAACTTCTTCCTCAAAGCATAACTGCCTGAGCTCTACCCTAAATGAAGTCTCTCTAGCCATGGATCTTGCTATAAGAATACAAAAAAAAGGGGCCAGGGCGGGTTCTGGTGGTAGTTTTATTTGCTAGTTAGCCTTCCAAGATCTTGCATGAGTAAAGAAATGAGAAGATGTATTTGAAGCTCTCCCTTCATGTCACATCTCTACCTCTCAAAGTTGTGGCCAGGGCATCCCCAGCACTGAGGCTCACGGGAGCTGTGCTTCAGGAAGCAGTAGGTATGGCAGTGCTGCCAAGGGCATTCTGATCCCCACAGCCTTTCATGCCCAAAGGGATGCTGGTGACCTCCCTCATGTTTCCTCGGGTGCAGGCGAGGAGGAGTGCAGCAGGGCTGCCACCCCCACACAAGTCCACATTAAATGACAAATGACGCTCTCGCTTTGTGATCTTTGGGATTTTTGTTGACTTATTTGGAGGCTTTTGTTAGGTCCTAAGAAATGGTCTGTGGCTGAAGCCTATTCGGCCGATTTCCACGCTCCATCTGTGGTATCCATCAGCAGGGCCTTTGCCCGCATTCAGGGCTCTGACACCTGCCTGGCAGGATGCAGAGGCACAAAGGAGGCTGCTGCGGACCTCAGCCAGGGGGGCTGCAGGGGGAAGCAGAGGCACAGCAGGGGTTAATCCAAGCTGCCCCCACCCCAAACCTCAGCACCTGGACTGCCTCTCCCTGCCAGAGGTAAGGGACACTCCAAATCATGGATGAATTAATGAGGAAACCGTCCCAGGATGCAAGCGGTCAGACACCCCAGGCACCCGTTAAATAAACCTCCTTGCTGCAAGGGCTGGGAGCAGCGGAAAGTGGCTGGCAGAGCATTCCTCCCTGAATCCTTGTTTGTCTTGGGGTCAGCTTTCAGCAGATGGTGTTTTAACAGTTTGTAGACTAGAAACACATCAGGAGTCCTTCCTTTCCTCAAAATAAAAGTCCATAGGAAAATAAGACAGCACTATATTTCTTACTAACAGCACCCCTCCCCTTGCCCCTGAGCAGTCTGGTTCAGGCCAGGCTCATATTTGCATAAAACATATCACGAAAATTCTGGAGCTGACCAACTCCCTCCCTCCAGGACCAACTACCTCCCTTCCAGTGCATCAGCCCTTCATTTTGCACTATTTGCCTGGGGAAATGTGATGCCAGGCTTCCCTCCCCTCCTCCCAAAACCTCACCACCACAGCAAGGAGCCATTAAAAAGAAAATATGCCCTGCCAGGTCTGTGCTAATCAAAACAGGACAAATAAACTCTGACACTCAACAACTCCCGGAGTGCCGCAGCCCTGGGTGGAGACTACAGATTAGTCATGAATATGGCAGGCAGCTGGGGATGCACGGGGGGAGGGGCTCTGGAGTTCCCCCCTCAGCCACCTGTGAGCTGGTTAAAACACCACAGCTAAATGCCATGTTTATCTAAGACAAAGCACATCCCAAACATTAGAAGAGCATCCCTGAATTTCAGGTTGCAGTGCTCCTACTGGAGAAGTTTCGGTAGGTTCACCAGGACTCGGAGTTGCAATTTTATCCAATTTTCTGTTCACTTTCTGTGCTACATCATTAATGAGGGCAGATTTGGGCACACCTCATTAGGTGATAGCCCAAAATTTATTAACAGTTGGACTCCTCTTTGAGAGGGAATGAAAGACCAAATTTTGAGGGGAAAAAAAAAGAACAAAAAAAGTTCTCAGTGGGGTTAAGATAAAATATGTTAACGCTGCTATATTCCCCTATCTGCCTGTTAAAAGTGAAAATTTAGGATCAGCAAATATGAGAAAATTCTCAATCTTGTTAGAAAGCAACAGAATATGTAGGAAAATGTGAAATAGTCACAAGTATTAAAATTGTTTAACTCTTTCTACAAGTATTTTGACTATATTAAAAAGACAAGAAATGAAACAAAAAAGCAAGCCTCTGTTCCAGACATGAATATTGCTCATCTAAGACGGATTAAGTTACACTTCAATTCCTGCATTGACAACCACTGCTGTTTGCGAAGGGCATACTTACAAAAACATCGCAAATGGCTTTTTTGAAACTCCACAGGCACTTTATAAAGTCTGCAGTGAGAGAATGAGAGAAATGAGGAGAAAATACATTGCTACTTAAGTAAACTGATTAATAATAGTAATTAATTGGTTGCTGGAATTAGAAAAGAGCAACCTCATCTCCTGCCAGCTCTAAGCTGGAAAGTCAGCACAGAAAGGGAACAACCACCACAGTGATAAAAACGATCTTGAGAGAAGTGGATAGTACTTTTATTTTGTTTGGGCTGATTCACATAGAGATAAGTGCTTTGTACAGCAAAGCGAAAAAGAAAACAGTAGCTGCAGTAGACGGAAATGGTCAACAGTGACTTTTATTTACAATTACCAAGAGACAGACTATTATTGACCATATGTGCCAAAATCGCCCTCCTTATCATGGGTTGGCCATCATGTGCATTGGGAGCTGTTAATGAACTGGGTAATTGAGCTGCTGACATGTGTTACCAAAACAAAACAATAGGAAGAAGAGACAAATGAACATTTTATTTGCCAATCAGAGTAGGTTCCGCTTTTCAGAGAGCTGTGCCTAAGTAAGTGGCTGAATACATAAAACAGTGCATTGAAGGCAAGCAGATGCATGCACAATAATGGTTAACTGACAGCCTATGGCCCATCTGTGCTTAACATTTTGTTAAAGAAATTACTTGACTTGCTAAAGAGACAAATCATACAGCTGCCCCAAGTGCTGCATTGTAAGAGATAAATCATTAGCTAAACTGTTTCATGCTTAAAATGACAGTGCATATTAACAGTTATGCAGGGACATTTTGTCAGCACAGCTTGATGCAGTTATAACTTACAAAAAGTGTTACAGCTCATCACTATTCAATGATTTTGACTTCGAAGAGAATGACAACGCTGTGAAAACAATTTCACTGCACAAACAATAGACAATTCACAGACATTTTTTTCAATGATGAAATAATATGGAAAGGGGGGAAAATGGCTGGTGTCTAAGTGTTCTGTGCCATTAATCTGCTAGCATGTACTTCATTCAAAACCACAGAGCATCAAAAAGGAACACATTCCATTTTAAATATCAAAGACTGTATCGCCAGCGCTAAGAATAAATGGCTAATTCTCAACTGTGCAGGAAAGGATAAAGAGTTTCTAGAGTGAAAGGAAGGGAAAAGGAGTTGCAAGTGCAACTATAAAAATCTCTTCTTATTTTCCCCCACCTCCTTTTCCAAAAAGAGATTTGTTTTGTTGATAAAAGCAACATTTAAGTACTTAACAGCTTTGCAGGTGGGTCTGATCTCGCTCTCAAGATTCACTGTGGAAGATTTGCACTGGGAATTACCATCATTATTATTATTTTGTGTTGCAAACTAAATATAAAGGAACTGCAGTGTGTGCTCAGGTCCTATTGTACAGGCAGGGCACACATATAGGCATGTACAGCCCAGGAAACATGCCCAAGGGAGTACAGAAAAACAGATCCCTCTCCTCCTGACTCAATCACATAGATTAGGGGAAAAGCCAGACCCCCCAACCAGATTTACCTGAGCAACTGCACTCCTGGAACAAAATGCAACAACAAAATGCTGTTTGGTAAAGCTCTTGGAGTCTGTGGGACCTTTTCCCAAGGTCTCTGAGGTTAGCACCCACATGAGGGTTTGGTCAGGCTTAATGACTAAACAAAAGTAAAATTGCTACAGTTTTCCTCAGAAAGGCCAAATTGTCTAGCTGACTTTTTATGGTTTCAATTCACTGCGCTCAAAGGACTCCTCTACTGTTTCCACTGGCATAAAAGCAAAGCTTGATCCAGGCAAGTTTTGGCCCTTGCTCAATCTCTCCCATCATTCCCAACAGACCCAGGAGAAGCAGTTCAATGAGAGGGAGCCGGCACTGTGATAACCCTGTGCACAACAAAGCTCTCCAGGATGAACCCTTACAGTCACACTGTCACTGGACTCTGAGTCACCCTGGACTGAGTGCCCCTCTGAATGCAACCTATTGACATGGGAGGAGGGCTTCTCAAAAAGCTCCAGGAGGCGTCACAAGCACATCCCGTTGATTTTCACCCGGAGCTCACGAGTGCCGATAGCTGGGGGGTGAGGGGGGAAAACAGCCCTTCCCACAGGGAAAATCCATGTTATCGCTGCAAACACAAGTACAATATTTAAGCATTGCTACATCTTCTCAATTAAAAGAACACTAGGAGTTCTCAAGGCACAATCAGACTACTCAGAAGAACAGCTTTGTCTCCTAAACTGAGAAAAATGTGCAGGAAAGTAAATACTCAAATCCAAATGACGCTTTCTCTCAAAAGTCTTTAAGGAGTTGATACTTTGACAATATTTTAATTTAAAAGACAGGGAAAGTTTAAGAGGAAAGCTATATCTCTCTTATACAAATCCCATCACACACAAAGAAAGGATTGGTATTGTGTCTTCAAGTCAGTATCAGCTGATGGAAGAGCTGATCAGTAACTAATTAAAATTGAAAACACTGAGTGTTGGGGGAGATGGAATTGTTGGCTGAGAAATTAAATAAAAAAAGTAAAGGAGTCTCTAGATAAAAAACAAGGCCGAATTACGAGGTTAAAGCACTACAAATAACTGAACTGTCAGCAATGGGGTGCTGTAGGAAAGGAAATTTAAAAAGCCTGTAGATTATATTTGGTTCAATCCTTTCCAACAACAGTATATAAACAGAACTCCTAAAGTTAGACAAGCTGATCAAACTTCCTGGGTATACTAAGACAGAAGAAGCTTACAAGTATTTTTCAGAAACAGCTCTGCATTGCTTCACGGGGTTTTGACCAACTCAGTCGGGCTAAAATATTTTGGAAGAGAAAAAGGCTGTAGTACAGATACTTAAGTTAAAACAAATTGAAAAAATGATTTAATGTTTTAAATGAAAAAAAATGTTTAATTCCCTAGCTCTCTCAACAAGTTCTAGCACCTGAATTAATACATCTCCATTCAAACCAGACAAACACTGACAGTGCAAGCTGTTGAAGGTAGATTCATAGTATAGTCCCCAAAGTATCTATGGGAAATCAAGGCTTTCATCTCTTAAACCCGCAGCTGTGGCCAGACCACCCTTCAAGGTACTTTTACCTACTATAGAGACAAACTGAGTTATATGATCATCCCTATGTAGCACACTCAGGATCTGGAGTGGCTAAAATATTTCCAAATCTTTCTTTTTTTTTTTTTTTCTTAAACAGGATATTGGATTTTGTCATTGAGTATGCTGCTTCCTCAAGAAATCACTTTATTTTGCCAATAACAGGGTTGGGGGGGGTTTGCGATAGAAAACTAAAATCACTGACTTTTTATTATTTTCCAGACTTTAGTCAATAAAAAGGTTAAATTCTTGACCAGGTATTTCTCTTGTGCTTAATTTTCCAATGTGCTACGCACACAGTGCCATTTGATTTGCTTTTCTGCCTGTGATACTGTTATTGTAACTATGTTGGATTCATCTTAGAGCCAGTCACCTGCAGATTCTCCTCTTCCTCTATGGAGTTTGTGTGTCAGTGGGCTCCTGGAGTCACCCACCAGTGATGTCACCCGAGAGCTAGTGATGCAGCACCTCCACATAATCCATACTGATCCAGTTAGGCAAAACATAAGCATACAAACCTTGCAAGAGCTGTTAGAGCTCATAGATGCCACCTGACCACATCACAGATACTACATGGACATAAGAAATTAAAGCAAGACATTTTCTATTTTTTAGGCAGACATGGAAACAACTAAAATTTGGGTGATTAAAAAAGGAGATCCACGTGCACACAAAATACTGAAGAGACTTACATTATGATTTGCCAGCAATGAAGCAAGATATACAGCTTGCTGTCTATTCAACAGAAACATGGCAAGTTTAATTTCTGAAGAAAAGAAACACCATTTTTCAGTCCATTAAGAAAATCAGGACAAAGCCCAACATCAGTTAACGTCAGAATGGTCAATGGCAGGAACTGATGTGTCAGGCTGGACTGCAACTAGCCCCACAGCACCTTTACAGCATGGAAAATGTGTCCAGCTGGGAGTCACTTTTGATCCATTCTTTACACCACAGACATGTAACCCCTACACATTTATTGCTTGTTGACAGATGCTGATAAACGCTCTCCAAAGCCTACAAGAATGATGGTTGCTGGTGAATACTTAGCGGTAGAAATGTCAAACAATTTCACTAAACATACACACAAATAATCTGCATTGAAACCTCTACAATAAATTTATAACTGTTTTTCTGAAATATTAGCAGCCCTAAAAACTGAAAAAGTAACTCCATACCAGAATTTGTGAGATAAACACACTGACTTCTCTTAACTATTCCTATATACACATCAGACAGAAGCAGTAGGATGCCTGAAGCATCACATCCGCATGATTTTCAAACCCCTCCAAGGATGGAGACTCCACCACTGCCCTGGGCAACCTGTTCCAGTGCTTCACTACTCTTTCAATAGTTTTTTCTAATCTCTAATCAGAACCTCCCCTGGTACAACTTGAGGCCATTTCCTCTCATTCTATCACATGTTACTTGGAAGAAGTGACCAGCACTCAATCTTCTTTCAGGCAGTTGTAGGGAGCAATAAAGTCACCCCTCAGCCTTCTCTTCTTCAGGCTAAGCCCCGTAGCCTTTGCTTGGATATTAACATTACAAAAACATACTTTCACTTGTTTCCTCCCCCCCCAGCCCAATATTATTTATTTTTTTAAGGAGTGTTTGTTCAGGAATGAGAGTGAAATAAACTTTTAATTAATATCAAGCACCTTTATATAACTAAATCCAGCATTAACAGCAATGTAAAACAATAAGAAACAAAACATGTTTGAGGGTATACAATCCACAGCATTCACAGAGCACAACTTACATCATACTTACACTGTTATGCTGACATAAAATGTGAGCTTGACTACTGCCTTTGCAATATTAATTTTAGCAGGCTTCACCATTGTACTCTGCATTTTGTAGGTGTTGTCAAGGAACTATGATTTTAAGCACTTCCCAAAAAATATTGACCACAAAATATTTCCCAGAAAGCTGCAAATTAAATAAAATAATCTGGGCAAGTTAAACAACAAATAAGGCTGCTTCCAATTTTGCAGATTACAGACATCCCTTCACTCTATTTTAAAACATTTAAAGAACTGTTCCACACCAGTGTTACCCAGCCTTTCCTTAGCTCATGGGCCATAGCAGTGCCCAACAGGGCAGGTCAGGAAATGCCAGCTGGCTCCCAGTTCCTCCTGCCACCATCAGGGTTTGAAGGGTCATGGATCACTCTAGGTCCTGCATAGCTTTTGGTACAAAATTGTGGTGAGAGTTTTCAAGAGTTTGAGGGGGTTTCTCCCCTCTCCCCACCTTTGGGGGGAGGGGGGGGGGGTGGCAGTTCGAGTGGCAGCTATGTTGTTCAGTGGCTGTTTGGGTTTTTTTTTTAATTATAATTAAAATGACAGTGATTTAGCTGCTACTAAGTAAGTTGTCCATTTACCAGCTTTCTCTGTCACATTGCAAAACAGTGGTTAGATCTGGGGATTTCCCTTTTTTTTTTTTAAGGTACACCTTAAAATAAACAAAAGTACTGAAAGATCCCTAGCAGAAGAATAAAATTTTAGACTGAGACTTACATTTTTGCTCAAAGTGTCTTATGGATTTGAGGCTGTCTTGAGCCATTTAGCTAATCTACCCTGTATTTACTAACAGCTGTGAGGCAGAGTCAATACACATCAAGCCTGTGGGATAATTCCTGTGTCCCAAGTCCAATACCCAAGATGTGCAATGCAAGGTACCAGATACCCAGTTCCCTGTAACTTCTCCCACAGAGTTTCCCTGATTTTCCATTCTTGCACCACCTCCCCTTGCCTCGCTGTTTCCAACTCAAGCTTACAGTTCTTCAGTCTTGCAGAATGCCTCAAAACTCTGCAGCACAGCACTCTAACACACCTGACAAACATTTGATGAATTATTAGGTACTCCCTAACCATATCTTTGCTATCATGAATTGGAGGAGCTGTATTTTTTGCCCTCTCAGCTTCCAGAGACTTAAGCAGCATAGAATATGCCTTGCACACTGTTCCCAAGAGGTAGCTCCTTGCCATAGCCAAAATATACAATGGGCACATCTTGCATGCAGCACATATATGTAAACACATACACAGTAGTACATGATCTACAAACAGAGCGTGCATGCATAAAAATGCAAAACACACCTTCTGTTAAGGCTAGCGGCAACAATCATCTGGTATGAAAACAAGAAGAGGAAAGAAAATGGGATTAATTTTAAAGGTGCAAGTGTTTGTGCAGCATCCAGAAAACAAACACCTGGAGTTTCAATTACTTAAAGTGACATGTTTGTCTAAACAGAGTATTTAACTCGTACATAAGGTACAAACCCACACATATCAACACTTCTTTACTCTTTGCTCTTTCCAATGGAAAAGACACTGAAGAATCTAGTTCTTCAGCCCAAGTATTAAATGCAAACCACATCATTTCAGTGGCCTTTGGATCATGACTCTAAACTCGGATGTATCAGGCATTTCCATGAACAGAAGACCCAAGGTATATGGCCTTTAATTTAGTTCAGTTTTCCCACATGCCTTTTCTTGAGCATGAAGAGGAGTACATTATTAGATGATCTCCCACACACTGAAAATCAATTGTTTAAGTAAAGCTGGTGGTTTCATCCTCCAGAGATAGGGCAAATTCCCCAAAGTGGTCCCAAACAGATTTGCAATGTTTAAAGCCAGAAAAAATAAATTGCCAAAATGCAAATATATCAATTCAGAAAAGCTGTTAAAATGCCTAGTTTCTTCGTTACAATCTTTGATCTCTGTGAAATAAAATATCTTAAACTGTTAGACTGTAGAGTTAATTGATAGCATCTATCTAAAGGTTCTCATTTTTTCCCCAGAGGTCCTCAACATGATGGAAGAAAGAGGGGGTGGATTTGGGAAAATCTTTGTGTCTACTGAAACACTGTAAAAACCCTTGCTTCTGCTTCATCTTGCCTTCCAGTGCTATGGCACCACTGAACAGAGTTCTTGTTTGTTCCACTTGTACACAACTGTGAGCACCACAGCCTGCAAAGGCTCTTACATGTGACGCTGGGTGCCCAGTAACTCTTAGAGTTTTAATAGCTCCACTGTAAAACATGTAGCGAGAGCAGTTTCTTAGGTGGAAATAAAAGTAGTCTTCCTTGTTTTTAATTTCCCTTAAAACACCAAAATCCTCCTAATACTGTGCCACATTCAAAAGCAAGAGGTTTTTCTTTTAAGCAGGCTTTTCGCAGCCCCAGGGTGCCTGGCATTTGCCTATCAGCACATGAAACCATAACTAGTCCTAAAATAGCAGCTTGGGTTTGGCTGCATGAAAGCCATATCTTGACCTATAAGCCCAGGCTGAAACAAAAATTCCCCCCATGATGAATATTAGAAGTACAATCACTAACACATCCTGTCACCCCTTGCCTATGCAGATAAGGGGTATGTGTTTGGTGGGCTTCATTAGAGAGCTACCCTGCAAGCGTCGTGTTTACAGACTTCTTGCCTTCATCTACTGTTGGCCAAGTAATCAGTGTTTCACTGCCCCTAATAGCACATAAAGTTGTGCCTTTGGGCTCAGAGCAGAAGCCTAGGACATTTGTGGTCATGATGGATATCAAATTAGACAGGAATAAACGGAAGCTTTATTGCTGTGACAGCTTCCATGGTCATCTTTGTCATGCTTTTTCAATTCCACATCACTCAGAATCTTTCCTATATTGTTCTATACAAAACATAAAAGCAGCATAAAGGCCACTAAGATTTTTTTTTTTTTTAATCAGGATCTAACCCGAGAAAAATAATTGAAACCGGGTGTGTGAGAGGAAGAGTCTGGACCATCATATGACCAGCTCACAGTGAGTGGGCTCATCGTTGGCTGTCTTGGAACAATCACACGTCTAACTATAATGACAAAAGTAAGTATAATTTCTTCCAGAAGCATTAGTGGAGACTTAAATTTTCATTACAACCTTGGACGATGAAGGTTCAGCAGAAGGTTTGTGATCTTTCTAAGCAAGCCTGGACTTTTGTTTTGAATAAAAAATGGGTCTATTTATGGATTTGCATCAAAGTCATGTGAAATGTGTGGATTTGAATGGATTCAATTAGAGACAAACTTGAGGAAAAAATGTTCAGATCCTGATCTGGATCCAGACCCACACAAAGCTGAAGGACATTTAGACTAAGGCACTTGGTTCTTATCTATCTCCAATTCCAGCATGAAAACCAGGTGGGACTCAGTTTCAGCAAACACACTACTCCTTCTCAAATTTTTGCAGCAATTCCAGCTGGACACATCATCAGCAGGAGGAGCATTCCTAGGACTTCTGGTGAAATCTCAAACCCATAAGACACTGCACATCCCTGTAAACCAAAACCATGGCATCTTCCCAGTTTTCACAATTAAGCTTTAAGTCATGAGGAAAAGAAAACCCAAATTTACAGCCATACTGATAGGTTTTTTAGACCCCTCAGGGCAATGACTACATCCAAAGATGACAGTGAGGCTTTTTTAAATTAGAGTGAATTAGCAATCAAGTTCCTAAGAAGGATTCATTTAATAAATTAAAGGGCAGAATTCAAAACAATTTCAAAAGTAATCCTTTGGCCATAAATCTTTCTTTGTACAGTGGAAAATGGAACATTGTCATTTGGATGCTTGTCTTCATTAGCATTAAGTTGTTTTCCTCTTTTAAAGTGATTGTTTATTACATTAGTGGACATCATCTTGCAGCAAACCAATGTTGCCACCAACTTCATTAGGACCAAGATAAGCTTCTAATTATTTTCTGATAAATCCAAAGGTTTACTTGCTTAATTTTTGCAACAAGAATCAGGAGAAAAGAATTAGAGTAACATTGATCTTGCTGAGCTGCTAAGGAAACAGAGATTCCCACCCTCTTCCTCAGCCTTTGAGTCTACCAACACACTGAACAAACTTTCAGCTTTCTGAAGTTTTCACCCCACATACAGCATGGTTTCAGGAGTCTGCTCCCATAACATGGGGGTAGTACTCAGCTCACATTAATTAGCAGAGCTCCACCAGGACCAGACTCCAGTACAAAGTACTTTACAGGACTTAAATTCATAGTATACCAGTTTGGATATTCTCACAAACAAAGTTAAAGTTAATCCTGCAAACTCTTTTGAGTGTTTATATCAAACTCAATGAAGCTGCCATTTAATGTGATGGCTTACAGACTCCAAAAATGCTATTCTCTTTAATATGATTTCCTAGGGTAACACACAAGTCACTGGAAGGCCTTTGCACCTATTTAGGAACAGACAGACTTTCAAATTAACTTCAGTGGAGCCATGACAGACTATACCAGCAAAGGTTCAGCTGCTCTGTGTTTTGGGTATGTTTCTAATTGATATCATTTCATGCCTTCAGACCATGGTTGCAACTCAGTGAGTGCCCTTCTCCTTGCTTCACATCTCTCCTTCCAAGCTTTCTCCATCTCTCCTGTGCTAGCAGAAAACTAAAATCTCGTTTAAGACTTTTGTGAAAAATGGAAAAAAGAGAGGGAAACATCTGCCTCTAGAGAGAAAGGCACTCATTCAGAATGCTTTACAGTAGAGATCAACTCTGCACTGGGCAGTCTTGGAGACCAGTAGCAACTTTTCTATCTCCACTCTTCAGAAGGTCCAATGAGTTCTTAAAAGTGAACAGATCAAAAATCAGACAAAAATCCAACACTCCTCCACACAGGTGCCCAGATAAGATCCAAGCATTTGAACTTGGCTTTCCCACAAGCATCCCAATGCCCAAGAGGCGGTAGTTACACAGATGAAGTGGAGGGACTGTGATATTACTCAGAGTGGTCCGAGTACAGCTTTTCCCTCCAGGCCAAGGAAATGCATCCCTTCCTTGAGGTAGGGAGCTGCTTCTGCTCACACAGAAGCAACACACTCCTCCTTCCCTTACTTTCAACTAGGAATTCCAGCTGGAGTCACCAAACTTGTCCTAGCAAATACGACGTACTCCTAAAAAAAAGCCTTAGGTATTGTCCAGCTGCCAGGGTGTCACAGGAAATGTATTTTGTCTAAAAGATTTTGACATTTTTCTGTTATGTCTCAAGGGTTTTTTTCTGATGACTTTCCTTATATGTTTTACCAACACAAAATGCAGAAATATTTATAAAAATATTTAATCAAGAGGCTGGGGCTATTCTGGTACTCAAAAGCAGCAAACACATTACTGTTTTCAAGAGTGTACGAAGGCTCTGATGTCTCTGGAGTTCAAGGCTACAATATTCACACTATGCAACTAAAAATCTAACAGATAAACTCTTTTCTGCCACTTCTTGTCACATGATTCTTAGAAATATTAGGTATCATCACACATTATATTTTAATTGCCATTCAATGGGAATATAATTGGCTTTAGTGAACAGTCATATTTATTATTCCTACAACTATGTTGTTCTCTTCCCTTCCAAAGCAGAACCAAAGTTGCACTATTCAGGCCAATCTCTTCATAAAGTCAGGCAAAGTGCCTCCTAAAGGCACTAAAAAAAACCAGTATTTAAAAGAAACCTATTCCACCGTTTGTTTTTTTTTTCCTGTCTTGTTTCAATGGGCAGCATCTTAGTGTTCAACTAAAATAAGTCAACATCACTAAGCACAAAAGATTGCAAGGATTTTCTGCAGTGTAGGCTTGTCAAAGCAAGTAGGCAGCCTTTGTATACTCCGGCACAGCAGGAGCATTCCTCCAGGTCTGAGTGGCAGAGCGCCCCGGGCCACGGCTGCCCTGGGCGCTGGGGTTCCCACACCCAAGACGGTGGGAAGAGGAGAAAGCAGAGCTGCAGAAGTGGCGTTGTAAATAGGATGAACTGGTCAACATGCTTCTTAGGAAATGCCTGACTTCCAAGAAGAATCACGTGGAAAGATTTACAATACCTCCACATCAAAGGGTTTGACATTTGCTATACTGGTTCTTTCAAAAGAGAGCCATGTCTGTCCCTTATAGTATCAGCTCTACTGACTTAGGAAGGACTGCAAAGACATTGCTGAGAAACCTGCATGCCCATACAAAAGCATGTTTTAGCTTTATTTCCCTTTAGAAAAGGAAAAAATAAACAACAAAAATAATTAAAATACAATCTCCCTTTTTCCTTGCTGAATCAAGGATACCTCAATTTAAGTCTCAGTCTTGCAAAGTGTTCTGATAAATCATCAAGTTTCCCCAGTTAAATCTTCATATTTCTATGTTCCCTTGACACCTTGCACCGAGGCATCTTTAAGGATAACGCCTGCGGTAGGAGCATGAATGGGTGACCCTCCAGTACACATTGACCCAAAGATAAACTTTGACCTGATGTTTGCTAATAACACTTCTTCTTAAGATGCCTTGTTTCTTTTATGAACTACCGCTTGACTCCAGGATCTAGAAGCTGACATGCATTAATATACATCTCTGGGTGCCCTTTGACTTGGCCATCAAGACCCTTTGACCTCAGACTTGATTCCTAAACCCCGTCAATTGTTTACAAGTAGAAAAAACTTATTTTCTAGTACTAAGTAATTTTGGCCCTGTTTTATTAAACATTTCTCTCTTTTAAACTTGTTCTCTATTGAATTTGGGTATAACATGCTTATTCAATGTAGTGGGTTTCCAGATTACAAAAAAACCCAAACCTAAAGATACTTCCCTTTGGAGTTTAATCCTTTGTTTTCAAGCTTTGTAAAACTCTCAGAAACACTCAAGAGCCTTGACATTTCAAAAAAAAAAAAAAAAAGCACCCCATGGACAATAATATATTCTAAAAAGCCTCTTTTTGTGCTCTGCTTTTCAGGTTTATCTCTGTATTTCCACAGCTTCACAACTCTTTTCCCCCAATAACTTTGCAGCATGCTTCAGATGCAAACCTGTGCTGCAGCCACAAAAGCCAATTGCAAAACTTCCATCAGTTCTCATGGTATCAGGATCTGGCCCCTTGGCTGAGGCACTGACTGCCATTTCTAGGCTTCTTGAAAGAAGAAATTTATGTGTCTACACAAAAAAATAGGTATATTTATACTTACATATATTTTTATACATACGCACATATGTACTCCCACACTCTGTACGCTCTGTTTGTGGCCATACATACATACTTTGTCCTAAAGCCCACCATCCCCGCTGGCCAAAGCACACTGCTGCTTCCTGGTACATTCCAGGATGGAAATGTCTGATTCCTGGAATCATGTTACATTACAGCAGGAACTGCTGCACTTCTGTCTGTTTTACATCAGGACTGAGAGATTGCACAAAGAGGACGGACGCTTTCCAGCGCTTAGATGATGTATCAAGTGTACGTCGCACACATAGCATTATAGCAATCAGCGTCTGGTAAGGAATACCATCAAATAAAGGTCTCCAGTCTCAAGAAGGAGTACTGAGACACAACAAATGAGGGGTTTTAGCAAAATGAAACAACTAGCTTTTTTTTTGTTCATACAATGCAGTGCAGCCTCAGTAATTATGATGTTATATTCTTGAAGTTTCTCTGTTTTCTTGCTAAGCAAAAATATTTCCCAACAGCTCCAAGAAAATACATTTAAAAATCAAGTTTTGTATTAAAAAAAAAAATAATCCACATCCCCCCCTACAACTAACAGTCACTGAAAAAATCTAAGGGCAGAGACACATCAGACAATTGCACCAACAAGGGGAGGGAGAAGCCAGTGCACAAGACAACATGCTCAGGTTCCACTCCTTGCTGAAGCAAGTGGATGCTGATTCCAGTTTGGGGTGGTGGTAAAAACAGAGGAGGAATTTTGTGTTTCTAAGCATCCCACTGCTGCCGTGAGAGGTGCATCACAAGTACTTGCCTCACACTTCAGGTCTCCAAGTTGACAAGTTGGAGCATTTCCTTCCCTGCTGTCTGCCCTAACCCCAGGGGACAGTCCAGGGTAGCCTCTAGCCGTGAAACACACTTGCCCTGCAGACATGGGGGCCTCAGTTCCACACAGTCTCTAGAAAACCTGACCAGACAAACAGCAGCAGTCATTGGTTAGATTCTTTTTAATCATGAAGTAAACCTGAAAAGACTCAATATGTTCTTTCCCACTTCCAGAACAGCATGTACCTCAAATGATTTAGGTTTTGAATGAGGCTTTTCAGGGTTATAGGCCAAATTGCTCCCCCGGACCAGGTGATCAGATTTCTGTAGGACTAAATCATGAGTAAATACAACCCAAGCAAAGAGAGACTACTCACTCCTAGCAAGGCCCTTGTGGGCAGCATCCATGTGTTCACGTGCTTTGAGACCAGGGCTCAATATATTTTAAATCAAAGCCTAAAGAAGAATCAGAGTTCCTTGAAGCTTGTGGAACTGAGACCAGAGCGCTCAGGAGGTGCTCCAGGTCTTCCCAGAACTGGGTATTTAAACACTAAGTTATTTTTAGTATGTTTAAGTAACAGATAATGCACACCACAGGACTTTACAATAATGCCTTCTGGTTTCTTTTCCTGGCTCTATCCTGCTGCGCTTTCTTTGCCTCATTCACAATATGAAGTCTATTGCTTCTTGTTTCAGTCCTACACACCAAACAAAATCAACAGAGCCTATTGAACTTGTGTGCTAACCAACAGCACAGTCAACAAGTCCTCTGGGATATGCACTAACCTTCCTTGCTCTAAGGAAATACAGTTACTCCCACGATGTTAGAACAGTTTGTTTTCCATTTACAGGACGAAGAGAAGTTTAGATAATATTAGGAAATACTGTACAGGGTCTAGACCAAACTCTTTAAACCAAATAAAATTAATGAATGGATTTACTGCTAATCTACTATAGATAAAAATCCTACGGCTACCAGGAGGAACCTATATCAAATAAGAAAGAGTTCACTCATTCTGTACTGCTATTCCAGCTAGAATTCTTAGAAATTGAAGTCTTCACATAGTACCATTTTTATTATTAACACGTAGCTTTGAAACTGTGCTATGCCTCATGAATACAGGAATACCCCTTCTCCTTTAAAAGTAAAAAAAATACTGTCCACTATAATAGAAAAGTTGATATTTCTTGTGCAAAGGCAGAACCCTTCTTACGAGCACAACCACACAGAATACTCTCCTAGATTATTTGTTAGACTGAAGTTCAAAGGAGGGTGCAATGTAGTCAAGAAAAAAAGAAATCCTTCTGGTTAAAATTGAGCATGCAAGATCTCAACGAAAGTGATTTTTTTTAACTGCGCCAATGCTTTTGTTTCCTCAATAACAGCAACAAAAACTTATTTCTTCCTTCTCCTCTGCAGTAAATCATTACCAGCTGTTGGAGTATTTTTTTAACATGTGTTAAGTCATATTGTATATTGTCCACTTCATGTGTGCACAGCATTTCTTGTTACAAATTCTTTACCATGTTATATCAATAAATACTAGAGTACTACCCAATCTTGTTGGACAGCTTAGGGCTTATTAATGCAAGTGGGATTCCACTGAACAGGATCACACTGGAGACTAAAGTTTCTTTTATGCAAAGGTGATTGCAGCATCAAACTCATACCAATGCAAAGCCTTTCAGCATATTTTGCCCATATAAAGCAACAGCCACTCTTTCTAAAATCTATTACTCAATAAAAAAAAAAAAAAAACCAAGATGCTAAGTAATATTATAAAACTTCGTATATTTCAAGATGGTTCTCGCCACACACTTCTGTCCATGTGTCTGTTATTAAACAATTCTCTGCATCAGCCAGATCAAGACAAGAGCACTTCTCTCACATTGAAAATTCCTTATTATCTCCTTGCTTCAACAATGGCAACAATTTAGTGCAACTATGAAGATAAACTTAGAAACCTTCTTATGCCAGAACCTTAAAATATGCCTGTGTATGGGCACATACATTAGCGCAAATAAAATTATATATTTGTTTTGTATGTGCAAGTCCAGGCCGGCAGAAAATTAAACCCCCGTGGGGATAATTTAACCAACAATACAAAGAAAATTGTGAGGAAAGTCTGAAACTTTGTCCTTAATTTACTCTGTTAGGGTAAAATAAGGCAGGAATCTCATACCATGTGTGCTACAGTGCTTAGGTACAACAGCATATGTTAAGTACGGAGAGTTACAGTCTTGGCTCTTAATCTTACTGTTTATTGTGGTTTTAAGTCTGACCTTTAACATTATATGTGGTTTAAAAATATATTTGGAGGAAAGAGCGAAAACTACTCTCCTAGGTTTTCAAATGTGTTTGTCTTTAAGGTTTGTTCCAGAGGAAACCATGCATGCCTTAGCTCGCTCCATATGCAAACCCTTACACGATTTTTAAACATGCTAATGCCCACATTCTGCATCCCAGGTTAATCACGAAGGGGTTTTTTTGTTGGTTTTCTACTAGCAGCTTGCCTACAATCCACCAACCCACCACTCTTTATGTATATATGTTGAATAATTATGAAGCAGTGAGTATTTATCACCTTTTCTGAGCAGTAAGCAGAAAGAAATACAATACTATTACTTCCAGCTACTGGCTTTCCCAAGATAATTAGATAACACAGTGGGCTGAAGCCTTGGTTAGTCCAATGCTGTTCAAGTTAAGTGATTGACATGCCTCTGTCTGGCTGCTCTATTAACTGTTTCATTTTGTTGCTATTTGCAGTTTGCTTGGCTAATACTTCGAACAAATACAGACTGTTTCTTTAGCCCCTTTTTTCTCTTTGACCTTCTCCTGCCCATTTTCTTTGAGTCACTTCAAACTGCCTTGAAAAGGCCTGTTGAATGCGCACAGTCCATCAGAGTCCCAGGTTCATCCCATTCCTTGCCCTGAATGCTTTACTTCAAAGATGGGCCGCATTCTTTAATTGCCCTTTGAATTAATATCAAAGGGTCACAATGCGAGTGCCAAAAGAGAAAGAGGCTTTAATGAAGCAAAGAGCTGCCATTCATTTGCAGATAAGCACGTTTTTATGCCTGACTGGTCACCATGGCTAAATGCTTCACGAAGAGGAGGCAGGGCAGGCAAAGAGACTTTTACTTAAGTGGTGATTAGTCCAAACAAGCAAGAGTAAACAAATAAAAAACAACACAAACATCCCGATAACAGAAAATAAGTTAATATGGCCGAGTGTGTTAAAAAGCACCCAGCATCCTATTGTGTTAGGAAGGCCATTAACCCTTTGCAAAGTGCCGGGGTGCAGCTTTGCTAAGCTGCAGCTCAGCCTCTGCTCCTACTCCCTTGTTTCCCTTACTTCCACACAAAAAAGTTTAAGTTTTCATCCACAGTCCTAGCCCGAAGTCACAAACTGTTCCAATACAGTCGTTTCCAGTGGCATTAAAAATATAATAAAAAAATAATAACCTGACTTTGTAACAAAGAATAAAGAAAAGGAGTCAGCATGTTAACTCTGCCTATTTTTTTTCTGAGACAGGGCATGTTCAGTGGTTTGTACTTCAGTGTCTCTAGAATAACAAACTCCATACTTACATTATTTATTGACTTACACTTTGTTAACGCATTCAGTACTGTGTTGTAATGCCTGACTTTTCAACTTTCTTAATTGCTTAGAGGTCTCCAATATTTTGTTTTAAACTCGGATACTTGGGGATTTTTCTTGGTTGACTGGCTGGTTTTGCTTATTTGAAACCTATGAAGCTGCACTAAGAAAACTTATTCAAGCTTATTAATCCTGTCTGTGGAGTCTTCCATTTTCTCTTTAAAATACTAAGAATACAAAATTAAAATTAGAAGCTTTAACGTATATTGTAATGCAATTACAGCCTCATAGAATCATAGAAAACCAGGTTGGAAGCCACCCACGGGATCAAGTCCAACCATTCCTCAATACAAGTAAACAGAAACAAGAAGTTCACAGGCATCCTCTTCATAAATTCTGACTTGTTACTTACAGACTCAGGCTTCTCTTTGCAAAGAAATAATAACTTATTTAACAAATACAATGTTGTTTTATTGCAGTAGATTTATCCCCCCATGAAAGAGGATTAGCTATACTCATAACAGTGTAAAAGTGCCTTATAAGTGCCTTCACATGAGGAATTACACTGCTATCTCCCATAACTAAGAGGGCTGTAGGAGTACAAACAGCCTGGAGAAACCCAGGCCACATTTTTAGCCCTGCTTCTTCAAAAAGGATTTCTCATTAATATTGAATACCCTTAAGCCTAACCCTGTGTGCAACCTGTCACAAGACTTTCCCTTACTGACGCTTCCTGTGATTTTGTTTTTCAGCCCTGTGCTGCTGCCCCACTCCTGCCTTGCTCAGCAAGAGCTCTCATTGCTCCATTCCTTGCTCTGAATCTTTATTACTCACCAGAACGTGAAGAACTTTGACCTTAAACATCCAACTGGAAACTCAGTATCGACAAACACTGGAAAAGCATCTTATATTCAGAAAGCGGAGGCAAGTAGTATAGTAACGAAAAACACACAAGAGAAGAGTGGAAAGGTGTTAGCTAGCAGAAGAGATAGATGTGGGATGGAAGTGCCAGTACCAACACCAGTATAGCTAAATTTCTTTTCTTCAGGCTAAACAGACATATGTCAAGCAGCTTGCTAGAAAACTGTTCAACTGTACTGCCTTATATTACAAGTATTACTGAAACTTTATTTTGGTGTATTTTTGAGCTAGCCTGATTTGCAATCCTACTTGAATCTAGTCAAGAACTCTGGATTAATTCTGCGATGGATTTCAGTAAGTGTCAAACACCACCAAGGGTACACTCTTCTCCTAATGCCTGATGTTCTTCTGTTTCAGAAGTGTCGCATTTTCTAACACGTTTTTTAAAAGATATTAACTAGTTTATTTTCCTTCAATTTTCTGTATTTCAGATGATTCATTTCAATTTTCAATTATTTCCTTCAAATATTTGCTGATAGCTCTGTATGCCGAGGTAGATGATACCATTAGCTAGTAACTAAAGACCTAATTGTCCCAAGAGAACCACAGCGCAGTTGACTTCTCTGCAACACCAGCCTTGGTAAAGTATCTGAAATGAAACTGAGTCACACTAAATTTAGAAATGGTGACTTACACACAACCTCCACCCCTGTAATAAGAATGTTTTCCACATGCACACATGCAGTGCACTAAAAAGAGGTCTGCAGGAACCATGAGTCAAGCAGCAGATTGGTACATAGCACAAACTCAGGGCCTGGGACGGCAAAATCGTCAGTAAGGACTTGTTTCAAGGAAGTGGGACTGGTTGCTTGGACAGCCCACAACACTAAACTACACACTAAACGATGCCACGACCTCACAGAAACCTGTGAGGCAGGTCAATTCAGATGCCACTAGATTTGTTAGCTTCACAAGCAAAAGATAAGATACAGATATCAGGGTCCAAAAGCTGGAGCAACCCAAACTCCACCATCAGGAGGGACATCATCACAATTCACAGCCATTGAACAGACTCTACAATATTGTTACAGGAGCTGGAACCTTACATTTTGCCCTGCATTGTGTCAAAACTACCATAAAGCCAATGCACTACCCACACTCTAATTGCCACAACTATTACATTATTGAAATAATAAACAAACACAGACTATCCTCTCTTGCCTAGCAGTACCAATGCTGTTTACAGTTCAGTTTGATCATTTTTGCTACAAATTGCTCTTATTCATTAGTACACAGTCTAGAAATACAGCAAAGTGTCACACTTTTAATCTCTGCCTATACTGTACAAATTGCATTTGCACAACTAAATCCAGAGTTACAGCACAGATCTTCAACAAGGATAGCTAGACTACCCATTTGGAATATGCTAAGAATCAACATGCTAAAAATAACAAAATCAGCTTAGGATTTCTATCTTCTCTGTGTAGATAACTTTGTTTTACCTTTATATGTTAAAAACATCCAAAGCATTAAACCAGAAAAAAATTGGTTTACCTTTTAAAATTTAACTCCTTGTTTTGTCTATTCGCTCTATCCAGTTTCTATCATAAAACATATTTAGTGTTCCAGTAATAACTATTCTAGAACAGCTTAATTGACCAGCAAACCAGAAAAATATTAGTCAAGCCATCTTACATATTTACTACTATAAAAACAGTTAAATCATTGTATTTCATGAACCATGAGAACTCTTTATTATCATAATTATTATTATTGAGTTATCAGGAACCACCATAAAATTTAAAACATAAGCAAATTGATTTTATGTTTTTTATTACATAAATTCTTCACTGATATAAAGCAAAACTGAGCAATTCATAAGTAGTAGCCCCTTCACACCCGATGGGTGCCTGAACATCACCACCACAACTCCCCTGTAATTAGCTAGCTGCCCATCCAGTACTGCCTGAGGCACATATGCTCAGGGACAATATTTTCCTAGAGGTTGCATGACAAATAGCACAAAGTCATTTTGTCATAAGTGAATTTAACTACTCTCTACTTTTTGCCATCTTTACAATATTATTTCTGGTGTTGGTCGTCATCTAAACAGCTTAATCCTCAGTCTTCAGACTCCCATTAGTCTGCTTTTTCTGTCTGCTGTTTTAGTAGTAAAAGCTATACATTAGTAATTCAATACTTACTGTAGTTCTATGTAGTCATTATTGTTATTAAACAAAACAAAGATAACTAAAATGCATATAATGAAAAGATGAGTCACAACATTTTAGTGCTTCAGAGTCACCTACTAATCTTACATTCAGGAAACTGAGTGACAGCACCCAACTAAAACTCGGAAGAATAATTTCGCTCCCTTACCATCTAGGTACTACATGCTGAAATACAATTTCAAACCAAATACGCGTTCTTTACAACCCAGAATGACCTAACCCAGTGGGTAGTATCAGTAACCCACTTGAAGCCTCATGTTCAACCTGTATCAACATTTCCACTACACCATACTTGACTTCATGAAGAGCTCCCAATATAAACGGTGTCTTTCAACTAACTTTAAAGTTCATGGGGACATTATGTCCATGAGACTACCATCCAAGTGGTTAATGCAGGTAGGAACATCCTCATCTATCTCCTGATCAACATTTACCTGTTGCTGGGATATTTTATCAAAATCTTTAGGTCTTCTTTAAAAGTCTAGAAAGATTCTGGGACAGAAGTCCAATGAAACTGGAGTTAAGATGAAGAGACAAATCAGCATCTGAATTTTTACAAAACTTTCAAAGAACACTGAAGGTGAAAAGCAAATCAGATCTTCGAAAACGCAAAAATTCAAAGTCAAGGCTGAATTTCTAACAAACCTGAAATCTGTAAGAAAACATCCAAACATTAGTGTGTGGCCAGCATTCAAGCTCCTTTGCAGCAGGACAGCCGCTCTCCCAAGGTCTCACACTCTAACCAGAGTGGAGTTCCAGGAAGTGCCAAAAGATTTTTGAACACATAAAATAAAAATTCTATACAGAAAATTCTGAAAAAGTTTAGCCTTCCTATTTAATTTCCAGCAAAGTTGTCAAGAAGGGGATTTATGTGCATTTTAAAGAAAAATAAAATACCTTCTTCCCCCCTCTCCAAGATTCATGCTACATCTGCTTAACCTTAAGTCCAAATGAACAAAAGGATTTGAAAGTTTTGGTCTGGAAACGTGCAGTGACAAATTTATCAAGAAACAAATGCTTCAGACTATTACAGAATCAGGGCTTCTAGTTTTCACACATACAAGAAAATTATCTTCAAGGAAAATTAGAAGCCATACAAGAGAATGAACATTTGACCATATGTTAATTCTATAATCTTAAATGACCACTGCTGTGACCTCAAAGCACATGCTGTGATGTAATCTACCCTATGTGCTCAGCCCACAGGGCCAAATTCTACTCCTAGTAAGGCAGCAAGAAGTTCACATTGACCTGAGCAGATTTCTGCTGTTCCACCAGCAGTTCCCAACCAAAGATGGCAGCAATTATTTGGTCTTGGTCAAACCACCAACTCCGAATCACAGAAAGTATTTTGTTTGTTGTTGTGATCAAACAAAACATCACCATCATTCCCTGAGCTAGAGGAAAGGCAGGAGGGACTCACTGGAATTGTACTGCATCCGCTACCCCACACCTCCCCAAAGCACAGGCTTTTACAGGAGCCCCACTCACCCCCTCCCCTGTAGATCCCAAAACCTTGAGGCCACTTTTGCTGATCCACTGTAAAGAACAAGCAATGACCACTGGGCAAGCTAATAGGATTTAAAGAGGAAATTAAACAGGATCCAAATAGAATTTCCAAACAGCTATCCTGGTGAAGGCCTCAATAGAAAACATTTGTTACGAAGTAATAAGAATTTGCATAATTTTGGGGAATACTTTGTTTTCAAAGTAATTCTCTTTTTCACCTGCTTAGGACTTGACCATGTATGGCTTTAGTTAAGTTTTGTTGATGGCAGCTCATGTTTAACCAACTGTTTTTAATTTACAAATTAAACTTGTCAGAAGTAGAAATCCTTCCCTTGGAACCCTTCCAATATGTCAAGAATTAATTCTAATGAAAACGGCATTGCCTAAATGCAGGATGGCCAGTTACTTACTTTATTTACACAAAGTCCTTCTCAGTTTCTTTGATAAAAGCAGCTAAATCTTTTTCCTCTTTCATGTTTTGTCAGCACTTGATTCCTTTTGTCCTCTGGCTATTTGCCTAGCTGTGGACAATAAGGCAGGAAGAATAGAAGCAGATTGTTGGAATGGCCCTCAATAAACCTAATTATGACATGTTGACTGCACTCACCATGACATATTCAGGAGATCCAGGCTTATTCAATTACCCTTGCCAGGTTTCTCTTTCAGACCTAAAGTTATCCTTTGACTGTTTGTATTTCTGAACAGTATTCATGTTCATTGTGAAAGAAAATCCCTTGGACTTTGTGGGGTTTCAAAGTTGATGCTGTTATTGTAGCTAATTTTTATTAACTGAATGATAACATGATAAAGAAATAGACTTTTGTTATGTAATATGAACAAATCAGTGTGTGCTTAAAGTTACACCTTTCTTTCCCATTTTAACTCCCCTGCAGGAGACTGACAGCACCCGTAACTTGAGTTCATAAACAGAACCCTTCTCTTAACAATAATCTGTATTTATATTTCAGTGACACTAAACATAACCTCACTGAAAACTTTGGCCAGCCCCAAAAGTCTTCCTTAAGCAGAAAATTCACCATCCTTCTCCTCATAAACCTCTTTATCCCCAACATCCAGCAGCAGCGCTTGGTGCTGTCAGGACCAAAACA
Organism: Coccyzus lansbergi; assembly: GCA_033558105.1. Lineage (NCBI taxonomy): Eukaryota > Metazoa > Chordata > Aves > Cuculiformes > Coccyzidae > Coccyzus > Coccyzus lansbergi. The sequence goes on along the minus strand of JAUMJK010000095.1, from coordinate 26,943 downwards.
TCTTTCCTCCGGTACCTCCATGCTAAGAATTATTTCTTCATCTGTTTGAAACAGCTCAAACAAAATTTTTAAGTGAAAGTCTAGCTGTGCAGTGGGGGAGTAGTTTCCTCCACAGAGAGACCGTGCAGGGACTGTGCCAATGGCTTCTGCAAAGCCACTTTAGAGAGGCTGTGTGTCAAGTAGACAAAAGAATGCAAAAATGAAGGAATGCTAAAAGGAGAGAGAGGAGAAAAGTACCCCCTGATCAAACTCAGCTTATACACCAAGCAGCTCCAAAAGAATTAATATTCATGTCTTTATTTCAAACCACTGCTCAGTTATAATTAACTGCTTTGCTGCTGAGTTGCCTGCCAGTTCCCTGAACAGCTACTATGATTTTAGAGTAGGAGAAAATCTGCAAAACAAACTGGAAAAGCCTTAAAGATATTACAGAAGTCACTTGCCTTCTTAAGCTAAGTGACAGACTAAATTCACTCATTACTAACACTTCACAGGTGGGGAATATATGTTGCTGCAATTAAAAAATAGTGCTTCTACAGTTTACTGTAACAACTTTTTACTTTTAGGGACTGATCTAGCCAGCGAAGTCAGAGCTAATGCTGCAAGTCCTCTCTTCAAGCCTTGCTGCTTGCTACCACTGTATAATTCTGTGCACAGAAACAGTGCAAGAAACCACCACCCCAAAAAACGGCTGCTCCACTTCATCCCACAAGAGACTGACAGCTTCTCCACATCCCATGGACTGTGTAAATCAGAGTCTGAAAATAAGGAAAAGGGCAAATATTGCTGTTGACATTTTCTTCAGTCAGTCCTCTGGAGGGAATAATTCTGGTCCCCAGAGAAGCTGGGTATGTCAGCACTTTTTTTTCTTTTGGTTAAGAACAGAAATCTGACCATGCCTCAACAGCAGAAAACTGCAGGGGAAAACTCTTTTACTGAATTCACTTTCCCTCAAAAGTAACAACAACAAAATTATCAGTCCTTTAATCTTTGTTTAGGGAAAGAGTGTAAAAATTAGAAACAATATTTTAAAACAAATAAAAATACTTAATAGGGTTAAACATTGAAATGAGCAATTTTGTGTAGCCTGAATTCTTCCTTTTGTTCTCTTCAGAACCAAATATCGCCATAACTGCCATGATTTGGTGGAGTTTCATGATCAATGCACCTGTATCTTCTGAGATCTCCTGATAAGCGCAGTTTCCAAATAGTGTTAAGACAGACAATAGTACAAAGTATTTCAAAGGATACTAACAGTGCTCACATAAAGCAGTGCCAGAAAAGCCTTGTAGAGAATATAGGCTAGTTTCCTAAATTATCCATCACACAGAGCATATTCATAGGATCAGGGTTTGTTTGAAACTTGGAGTAGATTGGTTGTTGTTGGGGTTTGGTTTTTTTTAATTTGGAGGCTTTACTGTGTGTGGAAGGCAAGCCCTCTGAGGAGCTAAAGAAACTTTTCTTAAATATGCATAAAATCTTCTGGTTTCTTCCTTTTACTAATAAAAGCAGGTACAGCTTCACTTAAATAGTGACAGACGCATCCACTGAAACAAGCATATGCTTTATTTTTTAATTCTGGCTAGCACAAGCAACATGCCTGGTCAGTCAGCTTTGCCCCAACAACTCCATAGTTTACACAAATCTGCTGGTACATCTGTACACTTGTGCATGCAAAATCACACACCCCCCCCCTAAGAACTTACAGACTATCATTCCTTAAAATCTGTAAGATTTTTTTAATCAGACATTCAGAAGACTAATATCAGATAAATACATACATTACACTAAAGCATGCTTTACTACCTCATTACAGAGTCTGTATTAAAAGTGACCAAAAATAGTTTAGTTTCACTCCAAAACATGACATTATTTATGCCGTAACATGTTTTATATAATTTAATAGAATAAAGATCCTCTTTAAATACCAACTAATATCCACAAAGGATAAACAGAAAAAGAACTAAATGTTACAACACAGATAACTACCCGGCAGTACATCCTCTGTGCCCTTGCTCAATAAAACGTCCTGAGTTCAAACTGTACTGAATTATCCATAAAGGTAGATCCAAAACTCTTTTAGGCTACTGGAAATCAGGGGACTTTGACAGAAGAACCACTCTGATTTGATGCCAGCAGGTATCAAATTTGATGTCAGGAGCAGAATCTGGACTTAGTAGGTATTATGCACTAATTCCTGCCAGTTTATTGAACATCTAGGTGGCAGTACAAATTTGTAATGCATCAGTCCATTATTTCTTTTTTCACAAGAGTAATTAGATTAAGTCAGTAGCTCAGATTATGCTGGTTTCCTCTTTGTAACCTATCGTAACATATAAAAGGAGATTAAAATTTCTTCCTTTACTAAAATTTGAATCAGTAATATACGGTAACTAAAGAAACATACAGGAAAAAGGAGACGATGGTGACTAAACCCAAGTGTGATGGAGCTGATACTGAGCTCTTTACACAGCACTCTTCCCCATACAGTCAAGGTCAGAGACCGAGAAATAACGAAATAGTTACCAAATATTTATGTAACAAACTTCTCAGGCAAATTTTTAGGTTTTTATTCTATTTATTATATTAGAATAAATGTAAAGAAACGTAAAGACCCATCTTGCAAGTGCTTATAGCACTTACTCTGAGTTACAAAGATCTGATGAGAATTGGCAGCAAAATAAGAATTCCTCCTGGTCCTCAGCTTTCCCCTATCTCAATCCGTGGGAAATAGCCTGTGATTTTAATTAGGAGAAGGAATAGGGCAAAAAGAATACCCTGAATTCATCTAGTACTTTTCCACAAGGGAATTCAAAGGATATTTTGTATAAATAAATAAGCAATTTGGATATGAGGATACAGATACATGATCAAAGTCAAAAAGAGGATACAGATACATGATCAAAGTCAAAAACACAATATTTGAATTACAAGAGTCTAAAATCATTCCATGCAAGTGAGAATCAAGTTTTCTCCTTTGCCAAATATGTTTTAAACTCTGTACAGCTGATGCCAAACAAGGACTGTTACCCAATTCCCACTAGCAGTCTAAGGCTCCCAGTCCATAATAGAACCAGAATCCAACATGCCCCTCTTTACTTCTGAAAAACTAAAATCCCACTGACAATGCTTTACGAAATCCAAGCCTGCTGTCCCATTTTTAACTCTAATTCCTCTTTATTCTTTCACCCTTTTCCTAAAAATTGAAGACAAAGTTAATTGTAACTGATTATTCACAGAGTTAATTCTCAGAAAGTCAGACAGCTTTGTGTTGTGCCAACAGAAATACCATAAATAGGTTGTGGTATTGTGCATTTGAAATGTATTATAAAACAGCATCTGCTCAAATGACTCTTCTCCACAATTGCATGTATCTTTGTTCCTTGATCCCTGAATACAATCAACCCTTTGCTTTGCTAACTGAAACTCTCAGCAATGAAGCTAAACTCACCTGAAATCATCACTGAGGTTGTCACTTGTCTGCTTTCCACTTAAAGAAATCTTCCTCAGAAGCTTTCTTCAACAGGCATGTGAACCTTTGCAGAGCAAATTTAAACCAGTTGATACTGACCTGGCATTTCTCAGTCACTATCCTCCTGGTGGCTTCAAAGTAGTCTATAGACTCCATCTAGATATCATGTCATGAGTTTCTAGAAAATATCACTGTTACTGTTACAAATAATTTATTCTCAACCTAAACCTCACAGAGACTGCTTCAGACAGCACGACTGAAGCCAAGGATGCCTGAGCCAAAAGACAGAGCATGTAAACAGAGATCTCCAATGTCATCCTAAAGTCTTGTTTTCCATTCCTGAAGCCATAACTCAAACACAATATGAAACAGTTACTGAAAGGCATTATTGCCAGCTCATTCATAATTACTGGTTCCTCTTCCCCACCAAGTGCACAGTTAACTGAATGGAAAGGGACCCAAGTTGTGAATCTGGCACAGATGGATGATCATGGATGGAAACAGAGAATCAGCATACCCAATGGCCAGCACCAGTCTCCTCTCACAGCATTATCACCCAAATAGCAGCTAGCACCAACCACATGTAAGAAGAACAGCCTATCTGAGCCTCCCCTGATGCTCAGACAAATTGCCACACACTTCATGAGAAAGGTGGCCTGGCATTCTGCTCCCATAGCTTTGCCAGACGGTTGGCTCCATGATGGCACAAACCACTCTCACAGATGCTTATGTCCCACATTGTGTATGTGTGCTTGCATAAAGGTTGCTCTCTTGCCCACGGAAGCTTTACTTGAGTCAAGATGATAAAATATACCAAAAGTTGTTTGTCTCTCCCTACCCCATCCCCAGAAAGCCAATAAATAGCCTTGCATCCATCAGCAGGAGAGTCAGTGCAGTTCAATTGCATTTTAGGAGTGTGGTACAGACCACTCTGCTTTTGTTCTTGGGAAATCAGAATAGCTGCTTGCTGTATTAGACATCCTCTGTTTTCTCTGCTGTGCCTCTGCTTTTAACAAAGTGACATGACACACAAAGTCCACTAATACAGTAGTACTTTTTTTTTCCATGCCTCCAGAACACAGTCTTGCAGGTAACAGTAAATCACTCCTTAAACCCATTTTTAACCTAGGTATATGACTGGTGCATTTAATATAATGTAAACAAACTCCTAGGTAAAAAAAGGTTTTCAAAATTCACAAAAATAAATTGTGATGCAAGATCACATTGAAGAACTTTCTCTGGGTGTTATGAACAATGACAGACATGAAGTTCTGTGACTGGTTAATACACAGCAGTTATATCCTTGGACTACTATTAAAAAAAAAAAAAAACAACATTTGGGCCATTTTCCCACCTTAAAGGCAATTATCTGGAGGCAGAGAAAGAGATCATCTTCCCTAGGAAGACATTTAGAAAATAGTCACCCCTTCTGTCTGGCACGGTGCCTTACCAGTAAGGCAAAAGTGGAATTTCTGAGACCACTTTATGAATAAGCAATGAAAGATTAAAGAGATGGGATAGTTTAGTAGCTTCCAAACAAGCGCATCAACTGAAAACAGAGAATTCAGGCTGGTACCCAGGTTTGCATGTGATTTATTGCCTCCTCTGCTACAGGAGGGAAGCATCAGTTCCCCACATAAACACTTCTGCCTATCTTACCTCGAGAAAAACCTGTCAGGAAAGAAAGAGCCTAGCAAGTTTTTACTTCAGCCTTTGAAGTTCTTTCTTGGCTGACTGATGCTCGCCCATACATTACTAGAAGAAAAGACTTCCATTGTGCTGCTCTTTACACCAAGCATATTATTCTCTGGACAAAAGCTTTTAAGTTTAGCTTTTAAACGCACCTCTCTTTTGGGTGTACTGTTTCTAAGCCATAAAAATCTTTTTTGTTCATATATATAAAAAAAAATAGCCAGCTTTCCCCCCTCAGGCAATCAGCTCTGCTCTTAGGGGGTTTTTGTATGACTTTTTGCAAGCAGATACCACAACCACAGAACAGTTAGCAACACAACAGCCAGTTCTCATCCTCAGACATACAGTATTTTTCCCCAGCAGCATCTCCCCAGTCTTATCCAGCTTTAAACAATAAATACAACCATTGTAGGAGCTCCTTGGTCTTAGATGAGACCTGGTGAATAATCGCTCTCCCTGAAAACATCTCCAACATCTGGCGACTCGCCCGTTATTTGCAGGGTCTGTGTGCTGGGTCAGGGCAGGGATGCAGGAATAGGGCAGGGGGTTAAGCAAGGAACATGCTCAGCACCTGCTTGCTCTCTGCCTGATTCTAATCAGTATTCTCCTGCCATGCCCAGGAATGCTAGAATTCCCCATTTTCCTTAAAAAACCAAACCAAAACAAAACAAAAAACAATTCCACCCCTCAAGGAAAAAAGGTGGAGGTGGGAAGGAAAAATCCCTCTCAGTTTAGGGTCTGACTAAATTTCATTAAAGACAATGCAAGTCTTGCCGTCACATTCAATAGAGTTTTGGAAGTTTATGAGAAATCTCACACATTTGACATTATTAATTAGAGGAATTCATAGTGTTTAAAAAAATCAAATAAACAACACAAATCCCGCAATTTTAGTGCTTAAAAATATTACTGTAACAAAGCCAACTTCCTTGAAAAATCTAGAATTCAATAAAAACTAATTGTATCAGCAACCCTGGAAATCAAATCTTGCTTCACTTCAAGCTGTACTGCAGCTGCACATCTAAAAGTTTTTCTTTTTTAAGACCTACTGACAAGTTCAAGCCAGTCAAACAACTGGAACTCACTCTGCAGGTTTTTGGCTTGTAGCTTTATGCCCAAGTCACTCAACTATTTTTCAGGAAAAATAATTATAGTAAAGGAGTACAGGTTTAATTGTAAATGTTTTCCAACAAAGTAAAACACTTAATCTCTAATCAGTCTGTGTAACAAAGTCACACTGAGAAATGCATTCGATTGTTTAGAGTTTGAGAGCTACAGTTTTAAATTATAAATACTAGCACTATGCAACAAAAAAATGTTTAAAGCATTATTTTCATCTCCTTTTTCTGCTAACTTCATATTTCTAATTTAACAAGTATACAAGTAAAAAAAAATCCAATTAAAAAAACCCCAAAATGTTTTAAGCAGCTATCCAGAAGTTATGATATGTTCTTAGTGCATGTAACAGCAATATCCAGTTCTAGAAGAGGAATCAGAGACCTGCGTGCTCAGTCATAACCACATAAATTTCAAGCACTGAATGTTTTGCTTAGAAACAACGGTTATTTGCATATATTACTGAATAGATTTTCCACACTGCATATTTGAGAAAATTGCAAGCTATTCATGAGGAACCCACCAAAACCAGCAAAAAAGTCTGTACCATTAATTGCTGGGCTCCAGTAAACACATTGTGGCTCAGATCCTCAATGTAAATTGAGGCAACACCTCTCAATTAATGAACTTAACCCCAGCCCATACTAGTGACTGCTCTGCTTTTGCTCTAAACTATAGTAATAAAAATATCTGAAATAAAAACACTGAATCTTGATCTGCTTCATCAAAACTCACTCACCTGCTGCTCTGAGCCAGAGCTGCAAAATTACCCTGCTCGGATAAAGACCTGCTCAACACCATTGGCTATATCTGGTCCCTCTACAACCACATCAGCATTCCCTGCTCCACAGACTTAAAGACTGGCAGCCCAACTGCTCTTCAAAAGACAAGTTACAATCCTTTCTAGCCACAAAGTGTTCATTCCAAAACACCATTTCATCCAAATTCACCAGTTTCAACAGATAAGTTATGGCAGATGAACATATACAACACTTTTGATTTCTGGATCCCAAACATTTGGAAATACCATTAACAGAGGATAATATCGTTGGTTCCATTTCTAAGGAAAAAAAAAAACTCCCTACAAAAGTAGAAAGAGAAAAACAGCTGACAGAGGCAGATCTCCTGCACTCCAGCCCCTTCTCCACAGGGTGCACAGCAACAGGAAGGGGAAAAAAATTAAGGAGAGCTTAGAAAACAAGAAACTACTGCTTTTTCCTGCTCTGGGGGATCATGACAAAGCAGAGACACAGATTAGCAACTAGGGAGGGAGAGCTAGCAGTCCCATCTCCAGGCACAGGCATCAGAGAGAGTCAGTCACTCTGAGAAACGTGGAGCAAATTATACCCACTGAAATCAGTTCTTTTCCAAATCAAACCCAACTCTTCTGGCACTCACTTTGCCGCGACTACTTTTATTCTTGTTTGTTTGTATTTGGGGGTATCACTTACTTACAAACACATTAGTCATTAAGATCTCTTTTACCTACTCAAAAAGGGTATTTAGAAAAGCTCCCTTGTTCCACCCCAGAGATGCAGAGCCACACTCACCACGGCCCAGTCAGAAGGTGGGTAATGCCTATGGAAACATGCCTTTAGCAACCCCTTTCCTGCAGTGGGACCTGCAGGAGTAAACCAGACCCAGCTGTGTGAGTGGGACGATCCCAAATCACTGGGACCTAAGGAGTCAACTCAAAGAGCTGTATGTCATCAAGTGCAAAACGTTACCAAGGCACAACTGTGACCGCAGCATTTCCACACACAGAATGCAACAGTCCTGTGGAAGCTTTAAACTCCATAGTGAAAAAAAAAAAAAAAAAAAAAAAAAAAAACACCCCAAAAAAACCCACACAAAAAAACCCCAAACTGCAAATCACTTACAAGTGTTACAGAAGAGAAGAGCAAAGAAAGAGTGAAGATCTCCCTGGGGTTTGAAACAGGGTAACATCAGCTCCCACCCAGGCTGGGAGCCACCCCTGAACTTAAAGGTTCCGCACCCAGCCCTGAATCCCTGCATCCCTGCAGGGCTCTCTCCTCGATGAGGGGAACTCACCCTCCGAGAAGCACAATAGCTCTTTTAACCAAAGGGTCCAGCCTTGCAAAACTGGTCCAAGGCACCCAAGGGCATGCCACTCCTCAAAACCCCTGGGACTGAAAACAAGAAAACAAAGTGCCTCCAAAAGAGCTCCCTCTTTGCTGTCCTGGGGAATCCATCACTCTGCTATTCAAAAAGATGCACCAATTAGTCTATTTTTTTAATACAGTGACTTTTCTGCACGATAAGATCCAAGATTTGAAACAGATGAGTCCCTACTCCACTCCATTATGACCTGAAGGATCTTTTCCCTCCTCTCCCCTTATGAATCTTTTATGGGGTGCTTTATTTTTCTCTTATAACTACCATCAGCTGAATTCTTATACTAGATGTATTTTGGATTTTTTTAATACCTGCTTTTGCCTCTGATTTCCAGAGCTGACAAGTCTGTTCATGATGTCAGATTAATAGAAATATTTATGTCATCAGTTATCACTTTATCTTTTTTGACTGCCAAGGCAAGAGGTGTACAGTAACTTTGAATTCTATCTTGTTTTCAGTTCATCCGTGGCCAAATGACCTCTAAGAGTCTGGAGAAAAATCCTCTTTATGCCTGTCACAGAGCAAAGTCTGACAGCCATTCCCATTTGAGCTCTTGATTCCTTTCCCAAACGTTGTGTGTTGTGTTGATTAGGATGAAATGTTGGGAGGAGGAATGTGATTCAGAAGAATAGTGTTCCTCCTCTCCTGATACCCTTCAGCCAGTGAAAAGCCAGAAATCAAACTGAGCCAGCAGCTCTGCCTTCTGTCCTGTCGGGAGCAGACCTACACAGACCACTACAGAGCAGCAGGCTTGTGGTTTTGTTCTTTTTTCACTACATCATGTGTTAGGAAATCTTCAAGTGCACTTCTCTAAAACATCACATTTTGTTGGTCTGCTCGTAAATTTTTATTTTAACTACATTTACATGCTATGTCAGATCTCTTGCTTGTTAGCAAAAATAGATGTTTAGTGCTGTAAAGCCTTGCTACATCTGAGAAAGGCGAATGAGTTCCCTCAAATCTGAAATGTAATTAAACTTTCGTATCAGGGCCAAATTCAACCTTGAGTAACCTCAAAAGCACTTGATGAGAACAAGGGATTGTTCGGGTGTAAATGATGGTACAATCTGGTCTCAAGAAACTCTTTAAACACAGGAGAAGGATATAATAAAAAGATAAACAAAATGTCTGCTGCATGCATGCAGCCATTTTGCTTTTTCAGCAGGAGAAGTGAGCATCCTGAGAGCCTGCAATACTTTTCACTGCTTGAGTCCCCACAGGGCACCAGCTCCACGCAGTCTGGCCCTAATCACCCACCCGTGGTGCAGTCAGCACACAGGTTATGCTGGTCCCAATGCCATTCAGAAGTGGACGAGCAATCAATTTTAAAGGGCTTTTCAAAAGGTAACACTGTATTTGTCGGAAAACAAATTGTGGGGGCTAAAGCAACAGGCATTTGTGTGATTTTCTGCAGAGCTGCCAAATATTTGAGCATTTTGCTTGATTCTCTTGATTTAAAAGCAAGCAGGTCCAGTCAACTGTGCTAAACCATGAACACACAGGGCTTTTTCCTAGCTGAAGTATCTATTGTACAAGCTTCTAAATGGATTCCTAAATCTTTTTTTCTATTATTTTCCAGTTCCACAAGCGACTTAACACGGTTAAGTTATATACCATTCATGTAATAGCTACTGTAAAGGTTAGAGCAAATGATGCCTTTCTCTGCACCTCACATATTGAAAGTGTAAAGAAAAATGTACGGAAAAAAATGCAGACCTCCTTCCAAAGCACTGCACCACAAGGGTTTGATGGCCCCTCGCTTAAAAACATCACTCCTCATGTAAACAGATCTTGGTCAAATAACTTTCCTAGCTTGGTGAAATTATTGGAAAGGACAGCCTTTGGGTTAGTTCAGTTTGCAGGGTGATCTTACTTGAAATGATCCTTTCCTACATCTCAGTACTGATGATCTACTTCCTCACTTGCTTGCACACCGATATCTGTTCAACAGCTGCAGTGGAGTTAAACATGATTTATGAATGGGTGAATAGAATTCCTGAGATGTTCTTTTATGATCTGGATAAAATATACCTCACAGGATCTCATTGTGAAAATGGGAAAACATTGCATTTTATCCTCCATTCTCACATATCTCTCTTTTATGAAAATATCTTACTTTGCTCTTGATGAAACCTGTGGAAACCTGACTGCCAACTGCTACTGTGCAGGTTTTTTTCTCTGTCTCAGCCTAACTAGAGGAGCTTAGGTAAGTGTCAAAACCCTCCCGGGGACATTGATCCCTCAGCTCATGCTCCAACCCTTCAGCACTTCATACCAGTTCAAACAACCAGCCCTTAGGTCAAAATGAAAAGGAAGTCCCACCACACCAATTTCAGCAAAAATTAATTTTCTGTGGAAAAGCACCCTGCTAACCCTGTTAGCCCAGCTTCTATAAAACCTGTTGATATTAATCTCCACCTTACCCTCTGAGCCAGTTAAAGATGTAGTTTTAAGTCCAATTTGGTTATACTGAGTATGTCAGTGCTGCTCCCTTGCGGGGAGGGGATATGGATTATACATTGGTTACATTTTTAACAAAGAAAGAGAATAATTTTGCCAGAATTGTAGTTGTTATTGCTTTTCTGGGTTGGTATATGGAACAAATCCTGATTATATTGGCATGAACAGACCTATTCATTTAAATTAGGTGAATAAGATTTGACAGGGGCTGAATAAGCTGTCTCCTTGCACATATGTCAGCTGCGCTTTATTCCTCATACAATTCAAACCACAGTGATCTATGTGACTTTATATCTGATAAAGGAATTACTACACAGTCATTTTTGGATCAGACATCCAACATGAGGCATATCATAGATACAAAAATCCTTAAGACAGGTCCATATATGGACTCGTGCACAGTATAAACATTGGTCATGTTTGGCAGAAAGTCCACATCCAGGCAAATATCCATTAAAAAAAATCAAAAGGTAGAATGTACACCACTGTCCTCACCACAGCTCTCCCTGTAAATGACTGAATTGAGTTCATGGACTTCAAGGAAATTTGTGCCTAAAATGCTTTCAAAGAATTTTAGCTGGGGAAAAATATCTCTTAAAGTAGTTGGGAGCTTGCAAGGTATGCACAGACTGATATTCTGTTCAGAGATAGCCATTTAAAAAATGAGTGTATTTGAGAAAGGGACTGAGAAAATGCTGGTTAAAAAAACTCTGTTATAGCCCTTTATTCTGCCATTTGACACTCTAGCAGCCAAGGCTCACCTGCGTAAAATCAGTGCAACATCAGGAGAAGCTTTCCAGCTTTACCAGGCCACTTCTTACTCTCTGTGAAGCTGAATTGCTGTGTCCAGAGATGCCAGTGAAAGCAGCAGCACCTGGACCTAATGCTCCCTTACACCATAACTCAACTGAAACTCCATCTCATAATTACAAGCCAACATAACATATCCAGATTGCACAGTCTCTTCCACTGAAGATGTGGTGGAATATATTTTACGATCTCTGAAATAAGTATAACTTTCTGTAGTGCAAGCAGGAACCAAATATTCTCAAGGTCTCTTTTCAGTATAGCCTGGCCAATCTAACTATCCCCTCTTTTTTGAGGAGAGCCAGAACACCTCTCTTCACTGATGCAAGTGAGGGCTATAAGATGAAAACTGAAGAAAATGCACACATAAGTGCTGCAAGTTCGTTCAGTTCCCCTTTATATTGAGAGCCCAAACCAGAGAACTGCCTGGCTTCTCAAACTCCTTTCTTTTAACTGCAGCTCTGGATCATTTCTGTCCTATGTGATTTGGTATAAAAGAACCAAAACATTTTTTTCCTTTAGACTACAGTCATCAGGAAGATTACCTGCAATAAAATTAGTTTCATTAAAATCAAGTGAAATTCCACATATTTAATCTGTTGTAATGGCAAAATTTCAGTGCATTGCATACTAAAAATAAAACAATTCAAAGAGAACCAAAGCAAATAATTCTAAACAAAAATAGCCCCAAAAACTGTAAAAGCATACAGTGAGTACACATAACAGACCACGCAAAATAGATATTCCATTCAAATTTCACATCCCATTAAAGACAATGTGGCCATTAATCCATACAGGTTTAGGGGCAAAGACGGATTTTCCAAGACAGATAAACAGAAATGATCACCCTTTGATCTCTGAGGTTAAGAATCAGCGACAATGGAAGATGAACAACAAGGGGCCTTTTTATGTGCCACAATGGCATCAGCAAACAACTACTCAATCAATATTTGGCCAGGGACACTGAAAACTTCCTTTTCAAATTTTAATTCCTAGTTGTAAAACAACTGTAGGGCAACCAGCAAGATAAGACATTAAACTGACTGCTTAATTGCCTTTTACTGTCTTACTAGTTATATATGCACATTCTTAATAGTTCTTGAATCTTTATTTACTAGGATGAATAAACGACCTGTCAACATTTACATCAAACTCCACTAACTAAATAATCTCAGCACATGACACACTTTAACTCTAATGTGTCCTCGGTGAGTTTTAATTTCATTATGCTTCACTTTTTTTCTTCTGGGCAGAGTGATTTAAACTGAATTAGTTTAACAGCATGGGGCAGGAGTACTCCAGGGCAAATAAAGTAAAATGCAGCACTCACACTAGGCTAAACAAGGTCTGGCAGTGAACTATGTTACTGTACATCATTTTTATTAGCCAGAGAGCTCAGCGTTTGGGGAACAGTTGGAAGTATCCTGAATTTTTATTTATATATTTTATTTTTTCACTGACCTCAACTGTTTGTTAGGTACGATTTAAAGTGACATTTACAGAGAGAAATTCACATTGACTGGCTTGTTCTGATTTATTGCTTTGCGTTTCACTCAATTTCTTCTTAAATTAACCAGAGAGCACTTTGTAGTTCTGCTTCATTTCCCAATGCAGTTTTATTACACAGCCCTGGGGACTCGTGATAATTTATCACTATCAACTTTATTGGCTTCCCTCTTCTAAACCCTGTTCCAACACTTATCAATAAGTAAACCTAACAGCAAATTAAACCTTCCCTAAGTAAGTGTTAGATGAAAGAGTCACCTTTGACTGATACAACAGAGAATTACTATTCAAAATTAGACCTGGAAAATAATCTAGTTTAAATATTTCAGTAGTGTAAACTTCTAGTTTCAGCATTGATTTCTAACTATTTTTTTTTATCTAATAAAAATGTCTGTGTGTTGCTGATTGCATCACTACCTTTGTGTAGACACAGACAGAGAGATCCTTGCCCTCAGTGAGAGTTCGGCTAGAGACTTTCACTCAGGATTAGAGCCACACTCTTGCTTAGTGGGTATTTTCTATTAGCAGAATAGAACAAATCTGGGGCCCATTCCTGCCTGCCCCGTCCCACGTGAGGAACTTTACCCAGATGAATAGGCCCTTTGAGCGGGACTCTTCGCCGTTACCCACATATGATAGTGTTTGCAGAACTGGAGGTCTGATATCAGATCCCGTAATCCTAAACCTGAGGATTTCCCCCAGAGCTGAGGTTGCTCAGCACATTACAGAGCTGGTTTTAAGGAGAACCCAATCCCTACCATGGTAAATTCCTAATGACAACAAGGATTTTTCAGTCATAGGAGAACCCAAAAAGTCAAAGATAAAAATCACATTTTCGGACTAAGTCCTAGTCACTCCCATGTCAACTGGCCATATTTCTTGCCTCAGCCTTTCTAGAATGACACTCTAAGTCTAATCATGATTAAGAAATTCAGGGTAACCAAATCAGACGCAAACTCAGGTACAAATTAAATCAGCTGTTGTGTGCTAAGCAGTCTTTATATTTGCTAAAATAACAATTTGCCTTTGCTCTAGATGCACACACTGGAAAGGATGGCCACGGCGGTTCCATTGGAATAGGTGCCAACTCTTTTTAGGGTAAGGAAAGTCTTCCCTGGATGGTAAAACATGCAAACTCATTAATGAAATCATTATTTCAAGAAGGGGCTGTGATGTATCTATATATTAGTTCAGAGAGCCACTGCTAGATTGAGAGAGGCCATTTCTTCCCACAGCTGGAAGTATTACTAGTGCTTGCGTAACACAATTAGCATGCAGTTAGGTTTACAATTAGCACCCTACTCAAAGTCCCTGAGACAGGAGCAGGAAACTGCTCTGAAGTCACTCACAAACGTTTAGCACCTTTCTGAAAATGCTCAGTAGGCTGGGACACCGTGCTCTCACTTGTTGGTGAGTTATTGATAACTGAGGTCATCAGTTATTATTTTTAACTCAGAATAATTATTTTAAAGCAGGAGTCTGGCTCAGAGCCCCACAGCAACAACAGGTCAGGAAGAAGAAACAAAGCTCAGAGCTATGGTTAGGTGAAAGAGACTTCATCACCTATTTTAATTTGCAGGCTTTTCCACACAGGACTGGACTCACACATTATTGAGACAGAAAATACTGTTACTGCTGTATGGCTTGAGCCAAATCCTGGAGCCACTAGGAAATTTTTCTTCATTAGGCACTATTTTCTTGTCAGCTCTGAGAGACTCAGAAACAAAATTTCGTTCAAATTACATGAGCTAATTTTTAAGACCTGCTAGTGACCAAATATGTACAGTACTGCATGAAACTCTAGACTCCAGATGATAATTGCCTGCAGCCTCACGTTTCATTCAGTAAGTGAATATTTACTGGGAACACTAAGCATGGGAACATACTGTGCTGCAGCCATTAAGACACAATGGTATTTCATGAGACCGCATCCCAGGACAGGATACTGGAGCAAAATAACAACAAGCCCTGCATCAGAAAACTTACAACCAAACTCTAACTCAGCATCTGCCTCGTCCCATGCTCTGGCCTCTAAGTCGACAGCCTAGGATGCAGAAATGAATGGAATGACTCAAATTGGTATGTGGTGTCTGCATGTTAATCCTATCCCTTCATAAGCTGCCTTTATTAGTTTAACAGCCTAAAAATAACTGTCTGTGTGATACTGGCCAGCCCTAATCAAAACATCTGCAAGCCCATCTAGCCAGAGCTCCCCTTTAGATCATGTGCCACCACTTCAAAGCCTGTGCATCAAGTCAGTAATTGTAACATTGCATCTAAATATTTAAGCTAGGGGCTGATAGTCGCGTGTCCCATTTACAGTCATCATCTGTCCTCTACTTCCATTACAGTACAAAGCAAAAATGTTTCCCAAAACTTGCAAACAGAAAAAGCATCACACTGCCAGGGAAGCAGCAGCAGCTTGAACTTTCTAGCTGCTGAGCAGGGCTTTTGTGCTTAGGTCCTTTTTTCCCCCCCTCCTTCAAACTCCCCACATACACACACAAAAATAAGGGGTGGTGCCGAAATTGTATTAATGTGAGCCTCAGGCGCACAGCAAAAAAGAAAAGAGGAAGGGGAGGGAGAGGGGGGAAGGGTTTACTCTGAGATGAAAGTAAGAAGGAAATAAAGGAGGCAATTTAGTCTGCTGTAGCCTGAATTGCTCTCGGTAGAGCCAAGGGTAGAGGCTTGGGATGAGTAGGGCCCTTTTTGGACTGGTGCGCATGACTGGGGGAGGATCCGCCAGGACAGAGCCCGGAGGCCAATTCCGCCAGCCGGGAACAGAGGCTCCCTTTGAGGCCAGCTGGGGGGATCCCAGCCCCAACCCCAACCCGCATCACCCGCTCGCAGTGGGCCCGGGGACCAGACCTACACCCCATCATCAGAGCACCCGTTCCTCCCAGAAAACAACAGCTATCTTATGAAGCCGGGGGGTTATCCAATTAGTTAGCAAGCCATACCACACACAACTCCCACTAAAGGTACAAGCAAGTCCCTCCTCTGTAGCAGCTATGCTAAAAATATGCCCCAATGTGCCATGTAAAGGCACAAAAGTTTCTCTTTCTTGTTCTTTATTTATGGCTTATGCCTTTAAGAAAAATATATCACGCATGCAGAAATATCAGAACGTTACTATATAATTATAAGCTGCTGCCTGGTATACGCTAGGGCAGTCCAGGTTTTCTTTAAATATATACTCAAAACAGGGGAGAGGGTGGCAAAATCCAGCAAAGTGGGCTGTATGTGTGGCTGCTGCAAATGCTGGCAAGAGAATAAGATTTCAGTGTCAGTAAACAGGGGCTGAAACAGAAACACAGCAGGGTATATGAATGTTTACCTACACTTATAGATGTGATGGGAGAAATCCCAGGCCATATCACATACAGTTTCCATTGCACATTTCTCAAATATCATGTTTCTCTCGCCTAATACCACGCTGCGATAAGTTCTGCCCAAGTCCCAAATATTGAATTAGCTGCTGTTAATATTTACAACAATTACTATCATTTCCCTCAAAAAACAAAAAAAAAAAAAAACCCGAACCTCTCCCACAGCCACCCAGAAGCTCACATTGAGAAGAGGTCAGCAAATGCCCAGCACTAGATGTGTGCTTCCAAGCAGGAAAGAGGTTCACTGCTCTACACCCAGCTCCAGAAATTGCTTTCTGAGCTGTGCCATAGCCTTCCTTTGCATCTCCCTGCACCTGGGGATACCCTCAAGCCCCTGATACCAGAGCTATAAAAAGTACTTAAACCATAGAATTCCAAAATAGGACATTTTTTTTCACTCTGTGACATGGAGAGCACTCGGTGGTGAGCTACTGAGTGCAGGGTTTGCTGCACACCACCAGGATAACCTTCAGACATACTGCAAGTAACTCAAGCATTAGAGAGGACATCTGCGACCTGCTGTGAGTGGGCAGCCTCTGGTGGGCACTAGCAAATACGATCTTGCCAGCTACTTCAGTAAGAGAGAAGGATCTGACCTGATGATTTTTATAGACATGTTGAAATGGAAGCTTCTCTGCCAGCAACAGGAGTTGATGCAGAACTTCTTTTACTGGCTGGGTACAGAAAGCAGTGGCCAACTTAGTTTATGGTGGTTGTTTTTTTCTTCTCTTAATGAGGCCATCTGTGTGTTGTCTCTGTGGTATCCTACTATATGTGAGGCATGTGTATAGTAACACATCCTTGCTTGAGCAGCAGCTCTCGCACTGCAGCATCCCAACCACTCCAGCAATAATAAAGCAACAGGTATGATAGTCAGGGATGGGGAGAAGGCATTGCTGCGGGGAAGAGCACGCTCTTCCTCCAGCTGCCAAACCTTCCCAGGCACCATCACAGAACGGATGGGATTATTAAACTGTCATTTGCACAAAACTGCCTAGCCACGTTCATCCGGCAAAAACCTGTGTGTATAAGGACAAAAGAGGGCTTTCCTACCCCATTTAGTCAAGGACAATTTTGCCACTGACTGAACTCAGAAGCAGCAAAGCAGGACATTCACATCTGCAGAACGTAAAGGAGAGGATGCGTCAGAAGGCATAGCACAGCCTCCTCTATGACCCTGCTTGGGGGCATGAGTGAGCCCCCATTTGCAGCAAGGCACTGCCAGCCCCAGTGCTTTTCCTGCAAGAGTCATGAGGCTCCCCAAGGGCTGGAGCACAGCAGCCGCACACCCAGACACTGATAGACAGTAAATCAGCAGCCCTGCTCTAAAGAGCCGAGAGTCAAGAAACAGGAAGACTGTTTCAAAGAGAAAGAGAGGGATGGATTATATAGACAATTTTTTTCTCTTACTGTCTCTGTAATTACTGTATTCCATAAAGCAAGGTTATTAGGATCTTATCAAGGCTTTCTATCTCCTGTTTTTAATCTCTGTCAAGGAATTCAGGAGGGAAGAAAAGCTAGATGTTTCAACAACTACAGCACTGAGTTTAGACTTTTTTTTTCCCTCGGTGTATGCTCCTCTTGGAACAATTCTCTGTTGCAGCAAGTACAGGGGAAACTCTGGACCCATCGTACAGGGACAGCTAGACTGGGCAATCATACCGTGCCTTCTCACCTTCAAACCTCTTTCTTCATTAGCATCTTCTGTGTATTTGTGTTACATGCATCCATATATACACACAGAAGATGAGGATTCCCTCAAAGCTTCCATAACTGAATTGAAAACTAACTTTTGGAACTGTTTTCAAGTTTGTTCCTACACAACAAGGAGATACTCTGCTTTTAGAGAATGAGTTTCAGTTGTCGTACTTAAATGGCACTCATCATCTCTAGATTGCTAGAAATACTAGAAACATTTTCTACATAAAACATAATTTTTCCATGGTGGAGAGTCCATAAAACTGCATGAAGCATCAGCTATTAGGGGCTCATTGAATAATTCATCCCTCATTGCAAGCCCATAATGTCTTTTCTCAGCCTTTTGTGGGGCTGTTTTCTCTTCTTTTCTCCTTGAATTATAAAAAGGTTGCCTTCTTTTGTTCACATCAAGCTGCTGCTAGCTGAAGCTTTGTCTGTGCAAAGCCAAAGTGTGAGTTTCAATGGACTCCCCCCTCTTTGTTTTCCAAGTTCATCTCCAAGTGTAGATTGTGTATAGAAGGCCTTCTTTGTAAAAGCTGGAAAAGTTGTACAAATGTTTGACCAGCTCATTTGGTACTTTTGTCTCGCCTTCTCCAGTGGCTGCACATGTGCTGGGCAGCCACTTCCAGGCACAGGACGCACAGTCAGGCCCTCTGCTCAGGTCCAGCCAGAGAACTGGGCACAATCACAGCGACGGCAACCCCAAAACAGCCCTTCACCTCCACGTTGTTCAGATGCAGCCTCCTCACAACCACCAACACAAACTTTTCCCAGCAGTTTTAAGAGGAGAAGAAACGAAAGATGCTGCTCCCTGTCCTGCCTTTGGCTACCACCAACCCTTCTGTGCTTTTTGCTCACCTTGGGCTGAAGATGCAGCCCCTGCTGTGCCATGCCGGGGGCTCGACAGCCAGCTCCGGCCCTCCTTGCTCCTTGGCCCCATCCCCATTATTGAAAGCCAAATCGGTGGCGACCCCCATCTTCACCCCCACCTCCACACCATTCCTGCATCAGCAGGGGAAATGAGATGAGATGTGGCAACTGCTCTTCTCCCTACACCTCCCACTGCACTGGCCCCAGGATGAACTCCAGGAGAAAGGGAGGGAACTGGGGAGAGCAATTCCTCCCAGTACCCTGAGCTGGCTTGGGCTGGTCCCAGGGCTCCAGGGAGAGCAAGGGGAAATGGGACTTTACCTCTTTCGCTGAGGATGCCATCGATGCTGTGCTTGGCCTTCTTGTCACCTTCCTCTGCCTCCTTCCTTTCCAGGTCAGCCTCTTCTTCCTCACCTTTCCCAAACTTGCTCCGAAGAATGCGGCTGATGGAGCTCACTTCAGGGGGGAGGACAGAGCTGTGACCAGGCTTGTCGCCAGCAGCCCCCCTGCGGCAGCCAGGCCATGCTGGGGAGCCGAGCCCTGCATCAGCATTGCTGCCCCACACCCCCCACACACTCCACAAACTCCACTGCTCAGCTCTTTGGCAGGTTGCCGTCCTGCTTTCCTCTCCACAGAGGTTTGCTCAGGACACAGTCCCAGACCACTCTCCAGTGACAACGCAGCTGCCCCTACATGTTTTGGTTTTTTGTTTTTGTGGGGTTTTTTTCCCCCAAGCCTGGGCAGTGGGAGATGAGAAAAGCCTGCGGACACCAACACAAATCCTGGCTCCGTGACCCCGCCTCCACAAACAACCCGTGGGTACAGGGAGCTGCTCCCTGTCTCCTGCTTCGCAGCTCCGGGTCTCCAGCAAGCCCCAAGCCCTCCCATGGCAGAAGCCCAGTGGGAAATGGAGGGGAGGAGGAGGAGAGGGGGATGTGATTGCAATTTAATTGAAAACACCCCAGCGAAGGACAGGAATCCTCCTGGGACATCTCTGCCGGTACCAGCATGCTATTGCCTCGGCTTGGGACTCTGCTCCCACCAGCTCCAGGGCTAGCCTCCCATTTCATACTGCCCTCCAGGACGTGTCCAAGCCCCCACTGCCCATGAGGCACCCATACCTGATGGCACCGTGTTGCGGTCACACACCCCATCCTTCAGCAGTTTGTCACGGATCTCCCAGCTGAACATGCCTGCATTTTCTCTCTTGTATTCCTCAATTTTCTTCTCAACATCCGGCGTCGTCACCTGCTTCAGTAAAGACAAGGCGAGCAGGCATAGTCTGTGGCACCCAGGGAGCCTGGGATGCTGTCACTAGGACTGCTGGTGCGGCTGGTGCCTATGCATAGATTCCATCGCCGCCAGCAAGAGTTGGCCCCGGTTCCAAACCCCTTTATAGAACACCCCGAGGATAAAATCAGAGGAGACTAAAATAGGTTAAAAAGCATGCATCTGCCCAGTTAACCAAAGCTTCCCAGGAAATTCTTTGGGGTTATGTGGGAAGTGAGGATCGAGCCCTCAACAGCAAAAAATCTTGAATTAGGCAGCAGCCGGGAGGCAGAGAAAAGATCCCAGGGCTGCGGGTAGAGTAGGGCTGTTGTGAGCTGGCGGCGATACTCATGGAAGTTTCAGATGAATAAAATTCACTGCACCGAATAAAAAGTTGAGTAATGAAAACTCAGAGAGATCTGCGTACCGAGACATTTTTTTTGATGACCTCCCGATTTTAAAATCAAGCCGAACTCAAACAAAACAAAACTCCCAGCTAGGAACAGCTTTTCATTTGGAAAAAACACATATATAAAAAAAAAGTCTCTAGCCTTAACACCAAAAGAGAAAGTTGGGGCATCACTTCCTTAGAAGCAGGAAGGGGAAAGAAATATAACAGGCAACTTTTGACAGAAACTCTGGCTTTTACTTCATTTTAGTGGAAAAGAAAATCTACAGTAGGAGGGGATTGACCTTGAGACGAGGATCCATATTTGTCTGCGTTACTGTGGCATAAACTTTTTAGCTGTGTAGCTACAACCACACGCAGCTTTGGAGCGATCAGAAAAATAACTAGAGCAGGCGGAGGCACGGGGATAGGCAGATGGAGAGAAATAGAGATTTTTTGTGGCACTTTTTGCAGTGTAAGAAGCGGGAGCCTGATCCCGCAAAGCCGAGGATGGGGTACGCAGGGCTTCAGGCAACCCCGCATCGGCAAAGCGTCCACTTCCTCCCCAGATTCGTTTGAAAAGCAATTTTTTTAAATACTTGAAAATAGTAATGATAAAAAACAAATCCCACGAACTTGAACGCATTTTTTTTAAAGTTTGGGACAGACAGGCAGGCAGTGTGGGTACCGACGCGCGTGTGTGTGTGTCCTCCGCCCCGCACGGTCCCCCCTTGTCCCCGGTGTGTGGGTTGCAGGAGGGTCTCACCTTGGGCTTGCTGCCGCCGATGGCCCCCGGCCGGATGGAGCCCGTCTCCTGGTACCTGCAGAGAATTTTGGAGACGCAGCCGTGGGACACTCGCAGCTGGCGAGAGATGACACAGGGCCTTATGCCATGGTGGGCCATCTCCACTATCTTGTGTCGGATATGGTTGGGTAAAGGCCTGCCATTGATAAACACTCCTCCGAGCTGATTGACTCTGCCCTGGCCGAGAGGGGTAGAGACTAGAAAAGGAGGGGAAGGGAGGCAGGAGGGGGAAACGGCGTTAACGTCTCCTTCAGATCCCGCTGGGTCGTTGTTGTTGTTGGTGGTGGTTTTGTTTCTTTCTTTTTTCTTTCCCCCCCCGCCGCCGTTGTCTTTCTGTAAGGCAACCGGCCGCCGCCCACCCCCGCCCGCCCCGCGGAGCCCCCGAGCCCGGAGAGCGGCTTCACCTGTTGCCCCCGGCCTGCAGCCGCCTTGCGGGCTCGCTCGGCTCCAGCGGCAAGGGGAGGAGCGGGATCGGGTAGCTGCCGCGGGAGCCACGGCAGCCGCCGTCCCGCCCCGGGCTGCGGGAAGGCAGAGCCCCAGCTAGCAGCAGCCCGGGACAAGCCCTCATTTCTAAAGTCCCGTTAGATTTCGTTTGGTTTATTATTATTATTTTTTTTAACTTTCCCCCTCTTTTCCTTAACTTTGGGCTCCCCAAATCCCTGCCGGAGAGCGGAGTCAGGGCCCGCTGCGCGGCCGACATCCCTGCCGGGTCCCCGCTCGCCAGCCGGCCGCGAGGGAAGACCGATCCTGAGGTCCACACCGACCCACTCCGTGCCCGTTCCGGGACAGGGCCCTGCTCCGGCCCCGCGGTTCGTGCGGGATGCCCGGGGACCGACACAGAGCCGTGCGGGACGCCCGAGAGAGAAAGCCGTCAGTGCGGCGGCTCTCGGGGAGGCTGCTTTGTCCCGGGTCCTGGCACGGAGCGATCCCCACTTTTCCGATCGAGGGCAGCCCTTACCTTCCAGCGGGAACCCGCTGCGGGGGTAGTTCTGCCCGGCCCCGGGTCGCATCATCCTGGGGACAGCGCCGGCCAGAGTTGTCATCGCAGCGTCCCGGCAGGGTTATATCCAGGTGAGGGCTGATCTAGGAGAGATCCGCGCTGTCAGCCGGTCCCACCGAATCGGGAGCGGGCCCGGGAGGGGGTGAGCGATGCCGCAGGGGGGCGGGGAGGAGGCAGCCCCGCCGCTGCCCCTTTGTCGGTGACCGGGAGGGCAGGGGCCGGGGCCCCGTGGGGCGATGCTCGGGGAGGGGGGGCGGGGGGCGGCAGCGCTGTCCCCGATGCGACGGGGAGCGGCAGCAGCGGGGCCGGGCGAATTTATCGGCTCCGGACCCGGCGCGGCTCCGCGATTGGCCAGCGCCGCCCGGCCCGGCCGCGCCGCCGGCGCTGATTGGGCAAGCGGGAAGGCTCACCGGCGGCCAAGGGGTGCGCGGCACCGGCGGCCCGGCCCGGCCCGGCATGGCCCGGGTGCCACGGCACGGGATGGCACGGCACGACTCGGGATGGCTCGGGATGCCACGGCTCGGGATGGTCTGGGATGCCACAGCCCGCCCCGGCCCGGTGCCCTCTCGTCGCGAGCAGAGAGCTGCCGCCAGCGGGGAGATTCGCGGTGCCTCGACTGGCGCCCCGGCCCCGCAGGGGGAAGCGGCAGCAAGAGCGGCCGCAGCCCTCCTTCTCTCAGGAGCCTGTGTCCCTGCGGGGCTCCGCGAAGCCGCAGCCCGACCCCGTCCCGCCGGGGCAGCCCCCGCCTCGTTGGGAGCTTTGTCTCCCGACTCCGTTCCCCCGAGTGGCGGGGGGGGGTAGGGAAAGAACAGCTTTCATTTCTTTCTTTCTTTTTTCTCCCTTTTTGTTTTTTGAAGAAGAAAACCCAAACCTGCTTCTCCTTTCTATTTATTTATTTTGCACCGAAATCTCTCGCCGTCCAGAAGAAACATCTCTAGACCAAACGGTGCTAACCGGTTTGGAAGCGAGAGCCGCCAGTGAGGTCTCCGAGGGGATTTCTGCTTTTAAAAGCCGACGGGACGAGGGTGTCCCCGCATCCCATGCGTGTGCATGAGTGCGGGTCCGCGGGTGTGGAAAGGCGCGTGTTAAAGTCTTACCAACAAGCGTTTGTTCCCAGGAATTTATTGTAGTATTCAAACTAAACTGCTGGAAAAATAAAAGAGGTAAAGTCTGCTTAGGAGCCTAAGTGACCACAGCAGGATATGACGCCAGGAGTGTTGTAAAGACTGTCTGTCCTTAAAGAAGGTACTATTGTGCATGGCCTTTTATTTATAACTTGGTAAGTGCCAGCAAACTCGCCTCCTTTACGCTCTGAAGTGCCAGCCCAGCTTTCCACAGCGCTCTATTTGCAATAGTCTATTCAGTAACTGTCACTCCCGAGCTTCAAGTTATTCAATACCTTAATCAATCAAAAGGATGAGAATCGTTCAGGTTTTCGCCTTTGAAACGAGGGAAACAATGTTTTCTGGGCTCCTAGTCTGCTTCTCCTTTACGGGCCTGGCGATCGTTCCGGCCCCGGGGAGGGCGAGGGATCGCGGGTTTGGGGCAGAAACCCGGAATAATCAGGGAATCCGCCCACAGAAGGAAAGGTAACGGAGCGGCGATCGGGAACACGCACCGGGAGGAGCCTCGGACGGAGCACGGCGCCCGCTCCCAGCCCAGAGGCCAACTCGCTTCCCGACACTTTCGAACCGCTTAAAAACCAAAACACCGACTCCGAGAGTGGCGGGTGCCGGCTCCGCTCAGAAACGAGGGGAACGGGTTGGCGAGGGATTTTCCTCTCGGCGATTCGAAGCCGTGTGTTTCACGCGGCGGGTCCGCTGGACAAAGCTCCCCGGTGCCCGGTGACCCGAGAGCCACCGCAGCCTCGGGACCCGCGGCCGCCCCGGGGGCTCTCCAGGGGCACTTTTCCTCCGCGCTGCTCACCACGTGTGTTTCACCCGAGGAAGGAAGGCAGAGAAGGGTTATTTTTAAAACGGACGAAGTTATTTCAGAGTTCGTTCGCGGTCGGGAAGCGCGCAGCGGGAAGCAGGGGCGCACACGGCGGGGAACGGCATCCCCGATGTAAGGAGGGCAAAACCTTCCCTCGGGCTATCACCCACGTCCACGGGAGGACGGAACAGCGGCTACCTGGACCCCTCGGGGTGGGGAGGAGGCGCGGAGCCCCTCGCAGGGACCGAGAGTGCCTTTCCAGCCACGCACCATTTGTGCACGGGTCGCCTGTGTATGTTTGCAGCCGTATCCCAGCCCCAGCTCATCTCTATCCCATCCCCATCCCATTCCATCCCCATGCCCATTTCATCCCCATCCCATCCCACTAGCACCATCCCCGCCCGCCCGGCACCAGGAGCCGTTTCGGGAGCTCCGCGGGGAGACGCTGGAGCCACCCCTACTCCCCCCCTCCGCTCGAGCCACAAATGCGGCGCTCGGCTTCCCCTGGACAGGGGTTTGGATGTGAAAGAGAAGCGATGTGACACTCACCTCGTCTCGTCCTGCCCTACCGAACCCCCAGCACGCCGTAGGGGAACGGCCGCATCCTCCCGCCCGGGGACCGCTCAGAATTCCAGAGAAAAAGCTTTGGCACGACTGCCTGGCCCTGCTCCTCCCTCCCCTCCGCGCCCCCACCCCCTATTAGAGTCCTCCGGGCCAGCAGAGATAATTTCACGGTTTGCCAGTGAAAATAGCTAAAAACGTTCCTGCTAATTACAGAGCTCTTCCAGGCCAGGTGGACTTTTAATTGGATTAGTAAGTGCTCTGTATTAAACTTGCAGCACATCAAATGGACAACGAAAATTAGAGCTATTAAGAACGCAGGCAATCGTTTCTGAACATTACCGGTTTCTCCTCTATTAGAAATAAATCGTTTACACTGTTTCTGTGTCTCTAGGTTTGCTTATACATTAATTTCTCACAAGGGATTTTGGAGGGAGTTCTCTGTAAAGAGAAATGTGTGTCTGACAAAGGAAAGAAGGAAAGGAAAGGAAAGGAAAGGAAAGGAAAGGAAAGGAAAGGAAAGGAAAGGAAAGGAAAGGAAAGGAAAGGAAAGGAAGGAAAGGAAAGGAAAGGAAAGGAAAGGAAAGGAAAGGAAAGGAAAGGAAAGGAAAGGAAAGGAAAGGAAAGGAAAGGAAAGGAAAGGAAAGGAAAGGAAAGGAAAGGAAAGGAAAGGAAAGGAAAGGAAAGGAAAGGAAAGAGGAAGGAAAGGAAGGAAAGGAAAGGAAAGGAAAGGAAAGAAAGGAAAGGAAAGGAAAGGAAAGGAAAGGAAAGGAAAGGGAGGGAGGAAAGAGAGGAAAAGAAGGAAGGAAGGCAAGCAAAATACATGGGGCGCCTGTGATTCTTTGTGCTTCACACTGCCCTTGCATAAGAAAAGAAACCTGGGCAAGGATCTGAGGTCTCTGGTTACCGTTTCTCCCGCTGCTGCTGCCTCTCTCATTACACAGATTCCCCTCCCTCTCCCCAGAGCGTTTAGGGGATGCCAGGGTGCGGGGTGGAAGGTGCGGAGCGCGACTGCAGGGTCCTCGGCACCGCTGGCCCATCCGTGAGTTCTTCAGGAGCCCATTCAAGGGGACAGACGGTGAGGGAAGCGTAAGCCGAACAGAGGGGGCGAAATCAACCGATATCGCCTTTGTCGGGGCGACTTGCGTAGGGCGTCGTCTTGGAAAACGCCAACTTCAATAGCGTCGCAGCGATTTAGGGGTCAGAGTAATCGGAACAGTCAACAAAATC
This sequence comes from Coccyzus lansbergi, assembly GCA_033558105.1. NCBI lineage: Eukaryota > Metazoa > Chordata > Aves > Cuculiformes > Coccyzidae > Coccyzus > Coccyzus lansbergi. Next base: position 612 of record JAUMJK010000095.1, on the reverse strand, counting down.
TCTGCTTTTAGCGCGGGGCACGATCTGGTGGAGGGACAGAGAGAGGTAGGGAGGCAGGAGGTGAGGGCACCCTGTGGCATCCCGAGAAACGCCCGGTGACAGAGGCAGCCCGGCACAACCCGGATTCCCTTTTGGAAATAAGCTCCGCGAGTGGAGCCCTCCCAGGGAAAGCCTCTCTAGGTCCTACTTCTGTATTTTTTGGGTATATCGTCCCTTCCCGTTTATGGCCTCAGGGGAGTTCAGGTCCCTGAGCCCGAGCCTCAGCAATTATATCAGGACAAGTAGCCATAAGATTAACTGCTTTAAGGATGCACTTTTTTATTTTTTCTTTCCTTTTTTATGGAAGAAATATAATACTATTTGGTGAATAAAAAAGAAATTACCAGCAAAGGGCCAGGGAGATTAACATTTGGAAACTTATGAAATGTAATCTGCATATCCAATTGATTCCCAGCATATCAGTTGAAAGGATAAAGATGCATATCTTCATGATGGATACTGTATTAATAGGCACATAAATAAAGGTTGAAAAGTCATCGTGGAAAGCTTTGAACCTTTTCCCATCTCTTTTATGTCCTATCCTCACGTCTCGGCACCGTCTTTCTTTTCTTC